>BSBN01001134.1:0-1220000 GCA_027924645.1 Cunninghamia lanceolata | reverse complement strand
ATTGACTTTTTAATTCTTTCTAAATTGTAAATCCCAATGTAACCTTCATGAATATAAATCTATATTTTTCATTTAATATGTTCTCAAACTAGTGTTAATTACATATATTTAGTGAACAATCATTAAACAACCCCCCAAGTCCAACAAATCTCAAAGTGTAGGAGAGATATCGTATATCTCTCATTTTGTTGGCTCATCTTTTAAGTATTTCTTGATCATGGAAGTATTTGCGTATGGGAATTTGTAAGTCTCTTAGATAATATTGATCATAAGGTGTTACCCTAAAAGGGAACCAACAAATACAATATACCAAATTTACAATCATGTATCAACACCACAAAATATAAAAGTACATATAAAAGATCACATCACATGTCAAATAAAGTTTCTGACAATAGGGAAGGAAGATGGTCCTAGTAGTAAGATAAGGAATGTCATTACAATGGCATGATGGCCTTGTAGTGTTTGATTAGAACAACCTACCTCTTGAGAGGATACTCCAATGTTCACCAACTCCTAGAATTATGATATGTCCTTTATGACCAAAATCAGACCTTTGATAGGATTCAAGTTATGACATAGATCTCTTAATTAAACATCTTTTATAAATAACCCAATGAATTTATGTTAACTTTTATTTTAAACCCTCAACTTGCTACTTCCACATATCCCTTTGTATCATGGAAATTTGTGATATCCACTCCATTCTTACCCTATACCTCATCCTATATGTCCAACACACCAAATTTCCAAATTGGGCATGACACAAAAATAGTGCAACAAGTTTGCAACAAATTGCCAAAAGATGCAACAATTCAATACATGAGGGAGACTAGTCATCCCAAAACTTAATTCATTCATATATATCTGAAAAAGAAAAATTTCATTGCTTTTCAATTGCAATAAAAACTATAAACACCCAAATTGTCCATTAATGGATTGGTTGCAACCTTGGATTTTTTCGATGTCTAAAATAAGGGAAATTTCAAAAATCTGATTATACCCTCTTATCTCAAATATGCACAACAACCATAATCTCTACTCAAAACTAAAAAATAGGTTTCCAATAAAATTTTTCCATGGTAATGGCTCTTTTTGGCATATTTTCAATTTTTAAAATACAAACGTAAACATATGCATACAACATCCAATTTATGACAATAAATTCCTTCAACAAGAAATCCATGATCAAACCACCTATTGTGGAATGGAAATGGATGAATATAAAAATTTGAAATAATGGAAAGAGAGGAAAAATACCTTCCAAGAAAGATTTGAAAAATGAAAATGGAGAATTTCTTGAATGCAAATCATTTGCTACACATACACAAAGCTCCACCAAGCATCTACCAATTTAATCACCAACTCAAACAATGAACAATCACTCTTTTCAATCTTCTCCATTTTTATTTCCAATGAAGCATGTAGAGGGTTTTAGAGAGAATAACAAGTGAATAATGAAAAATAGAACTCTATTTTCCTTTTTATGCTTTGAAAAGCCCTTTTCTTTTCAAATTCAAATGACAATTCCTTTTGAAAGAAAATGCAATAAAATAATTCCCTTTTCATAACTTTAAACAATACACATCCTTTCTTTTCTTTTCATACTAATACTCTATTTTTCCAAATCACAATCGGGGCTAATATATTCCTAATAATAAAATGCCTTCTTTAAAATAAAAGGATATATAACTCAGTCCACAATAATTTTATTTTGAAAGGACAATTAAATATGCATACTTATTTCTAATAGTAGTAAAATAATGAATAACTATTTATCCGCTAAAGAAATAATTTTGTCCATCATTACGAAGCATTAAATGTTTCCAATATAATAAATGTACATTTCCATGTAATTCAAAAATGTAAAACAAGTAGATTCTTAAGTCACCATTGATTTAGACTCGAAAACACATAGGGATATGAAAGGTTCATCTCATACTCACCATTGATTTAAACTCAAAAACACATAGGGATATGAAAGGTTCATCTCATACTCGAACCAAGTGAGGTAAAGGATAAAAACAACTTTACCCAATGCAAACATCTCCAATATAACCACTATTGGGGAAACCTAGGACCTGTATACTCAGATGAAACATTAGAAATACCTACACTATATAAAATAGCCAAAGAAAATCATAAACACCCAACATGGCATAATATAACATAAATCAAATAGGTATTACATGAAACAAGAATCATCCATAGTGATCAATACCCAACCAATATAATAATCACATCTATATAACATAAAATAAAGCAGTGAGACAGAACACTGAGAATCTAATGAGTAAAGTTATACTATGCACCGATAGTCAAAAATCTAGATGCCAAGACAAAACCCCATCAAGAACACCTCAATGGAAATATAACATATCATCACTAATAATAGTATTATAAATCAAAGTATAAGTCAAAAGTGACAAGGCATAAATGCGAGAGGTATTACAATCACTTTCATTATATATATATGACCTCTTCTTCCATCTTCTTCAACATAATCCAATTTGATCTAGACATGTCTCTCTATCACAAACATTTCTTCCATCCTTCCCACAATGTTAACAACATCTTGACCTCTACCCATTCTTCATGGAATAATTCTAACTCTCCAAATGAGTATTCTACCTAAAAGCTTGGTATTGGAAGACTATTCAACTCTTCACTCTTGTTCAAGACTAAAAACTAAGCTCTAATACTAGTTAGTGTAGTTATGGATAGATGGTATAATTAAGGATTACCCAGACATGCAACCTAACACAAATCACTCACAAATTCACATATAGTGGAATACAAGTACACACTTGAAAGATGTAGAAAACCACATTATTAATTCAGAGTCTAAAATTACATAATTACATTTTTCTGGTAGGGATTATAATTAGGATTAGGATTTAGTGTTCAATTATAGTCACAAATAGGCACCAAAAAGTGTGTCTTCTAAAACACTAAGATATTAGCAAATATTCTACCTAACACCCTCTTTGATCTTCATGACAAAATTTTAGCTTCTTCCTTTGCTTACTACCCCCTTCCTTGTCTTTTTTCTACAATGGGAAATGCTTATTTTATAGATATTCATTATGTAGTATCCTTGCACCAAACAAAAACATAGTACATTTCCCTATGCACATGAGATACTTGGATCATGGTTCTAACATTAAATTATTTCACCTAATATTTCACCTTGGAACTAGGTGCCTTATTTTGAAACATGTAATTAACCCTTCTTACATAATTGTAGCAAGATGTAGGCTTTCAAACTCAATGTGACTTTATCCACAAACATCTCTAGGACCAAAAATGCCTTAAGTGGCATTGTAATATGTGGCATACAACTCAAGTAGTCCTTCTTTATGTAGGTGTAGCAAATCGCAATTCATAATATTGCATTAAATATATAATTAAACATGTGGACATGCTTAGGGTACCCTTAAGATACTCCAATAATAATTTGAAGAAATTTTAATAAACCAATGGTACTACCCAATAGAGTTACTATCTAATAGTCTATGTGCTCAATATAATGACTATAATAATAAGCATCTGTAGCAAGAAAAAGATGACTATGACAACTAAGAGAATATGGAAAAGGAAAAAAACACAAAATAAATATTATGTTAATGCAAGATTTCTCTTACACTTAGGGTGCGCCTACATTACTGGTAAAAAAATCTTACACATGGGATACTATGAAAGTAAAATGGAGAATGATTCCTATAAATTCATCTATAAATGTGCATTGTCAAAGTTCAAAGTTGGGTCACACTTTAGGGCAACTCATCAACATAAATGAATTTAAGTATTTCGACCTAAAAGTCAATTTTGGTGAAACATATGTTCTATCTGGATTCATTCTAGCTAAATTACATCTAGGCCACAACTTTTCCAATTGGAACCATCCACTAAAAACATATGTAGCATCATTTTGGGGCTAATTACTAAAAAAATGAAATTATTTGAAAAACTTGATGTTCTAACAAATTCTACTCATGCAAGTAATCGTTTTAAAAGAATCTAGAAATACCCTTTTGTAGATCTATAAGTCTACTTTGTAAAAATATAATTTTTTAAATGTTTCAATTAGTGTTTATATTTAATATTTTATTTTTACTAAAAGTAGGTCATTAACACCAAAATATGATGTTGATTTTCCTCTCAAGAAAAATAGTAAAGTTTATAAATTTTTTTTATAAAAAATATGATGCACTAGAGGAGAGATTCCATGTCGAGATTATATATATTTTTTCC
The DNA here is from genome assembly GCA_027924645.1 of Cunninghamia lanceolata. Taxonomy (NCBI): domain Eukaryota; kingdom Viridiplantae; phylum Streptophyta; class Pinopsida; order Cupressales; family Cupressaceae; genus Cunninghamia; species Cunninghamia lanceolata. The sequence continues at coordinate 1,215,746 of BSBN01001134.1, read as the reverse complement.
TACTTTGGATAAATATTTAATACAAAAGTTGACGTCCCATCGAAACAATTATGTTTTCATTACACACAACTTCTAAGATTTATTTAAAAATATATATTTATCAGAATGGAGAAAAATTAATCCATGTGCACTAAAGTTTTGAGTTATGAATACACAAAAAAAATAGAAGGAAAATAAATGAAATTTACTATATAGAGTGTGACGTCCCATTCAATCTTATGTTTTAACATTTTATCAACAACTAAATTATAGTGTCAATTTTATAAAATACTACATTTAAATAATTTTTTTTTTTTTTTAAAAAATACAAACATAAAATGCACTAATAAATCTACATTTTATTAGTTTACATCATTTTAAAATTTAAAACATATACGTCACTTTGTAGTGATTCAAGTTAAAAAGTTAGATCAGTGTTCGTTGTTTCCTTTATAAAAGTGTGACACAACTTTGGACTTTCACGATATACCAAAAGCATAGTAACATAAAAACCTACACCACTCCACAAGATTCACCCCTATACATCACTATTGTGATTTTCTAATTGAGGGTTGGATTTGGTTGGTAAAACTACCCTAGCTTATTCTAAAGGTAATACTTTTATCATCACTATTATTGATTACTTTATGAAATGGGTTGAATTCATTGTTTTAAAAAGTACTATGATCACCAATATTTACAACTTTATAATGGATAATTTTGTCTCTAGGTTTGGTTTTTCATCCACTATCATGACTAACAATGGAACATCCTTTAAAAATGAAAAACTCGAGAAATTGTTAGATAAAATCAACATACAAAAAAATATTTTCCACCCGCTACTACCCACAAGAAAATGGAAAATTGGAGGACATTAATAAAATTATTGAGAAATAAAAGAGTTGATAAAGAGGCACCAATTAGCCTACAAAACTCATTCCTATATTTATGGGCATATTTTACTAGCATAGACACCCTTACATGCTATATTCTATATTCTTTGGCTTATGGTATGAAGGCCATCATGTCACTTGAGTTAGAGATTCAATCGTTGTAGGTTTCACTTCATTGTATCATTAATGATTACACATAATGGGAGTATCATTTACAAGATCTCGATGCACTTGAAAAACAAATGTAGGAATACATTATAAAATCTATGAATAGACCAAAGGAAACTAAAGAAAACATATAACAAAGCATGTTGAAAGGCACAAGACAACTAAGAGGGGCGGTGAATCAGTTGTATCAAGAAATTTAACTTCTTTGCAATATCACTTTCACATTCAATTTAACTCCTTATTATGTTATGAAAATTAAACATGAATAGCAGAATCAAAACATGAAAACATCAACACCATACACACATGAACACCAGATTTTGACGTGGAAAACCCTAAAAGGGAAAAACCATGGTGAGTGTTAGCTAACAATATAATGTAGTAACAATACTGAATATCAAAAGAGGCTCACTACCAAAGGGCTCACTACCTAAATGAGAGTCTCATTGCTAAAGGGGTGGCTCACTACCGAGGTTGGCTCACTACCAGGATTGGTTCACTACCAGGGTTGGCTCATTGCCAGGATGAATTGATATAGTAGCATCTAAACCATGCCTGAGTTCAGTTCCATTGAAGCGCAATATCTCCTCTGCTCTGCTCTACTTTTACAACTCACACTTTATCTTCACATCTTCACTCTTATTCCACAATCATGGATTCATTACATACATTTATACCTATCATCAACCTTGGAATGTATATCAAGGTCAGAATTACAATCTACAACCATTGGAACTATCTCCAAGGTCAGCATACATACAAAAATCAAATTAGGACTATACTTAAATAATCTTGTGGAGTAAATGAATGAAGGAGGAACACTTCATGGCTTAGCTCTGACCCAAATACATTTTCACATGCTTGGACATGCTTCTACAATCCACAAATCATCTCCGCAACAAGTGTGACAAACCAGGTTGGCCAGAACTAGTGCAAACATCAAGAATACTTAAATATATGCTTCCAAGAACTTCATTATAGCCTGTGGATCAAGCACACACCTTCAAAACATTCTAGAGACCTCCACAAACAACATAGAATCACTTGGGAGCTGACAAATCCAATCGCAATAGATCTCACTTGAAGACAACAAATATCACTTGAAGACACATCACAGACTGCTTCTCAACAGACACTGTCAACATCTGTTGATTAGTAACTTGCTTTCTGGACACCAAATAACAAATCCTTTAGAATGAAGATAGCTAAGGACCTTTTAAGATTAAGTCCAAAAGCACAAGACCGAATTCCAACCTGCAGAGAAATGCGGAGCAAAATACTATCTCCCTATCACTCTGCAAACATTGTCAAGCACAATCTTCAAACTGGTGAATAAAACTTTTTCTGCACAACAATTTGGACCACCAAATTCTAGACTTAGCATCTTCAAAAAATTCTCTAAATCATATCCAAATCTCATACTCTAGTCTTCAATACAAGGAAAAAGTGGAGTAAAATACTTAGACAGTTTTTTTAACATGGCAATTCAATCAATCAACAAACAACAATATTAGACGATACAATTGGCACCAATGACAACACCAACATGTTGACATCAATGACAACACCAATTAGCACATACTTACAACAATCTCCCTATTTGTCATTGATGGCAACATATGATGTGAAAAACATGTTCCTCCATCAATACACAATTCTACATCAGGACTCCCCCTTTCTTTTTACACATTTGAACTCTTTCTCCCCCTGCATTTTCACATGATCTCTCCCTCCCCCTTTAACATCAATGACAAAGGGAATCACATCTCTTCTAGTACACATACTTGCACATTACTGATCTGATTAGTCTAAAATCATTCTTTACTCCCCCTAAATGCAACAATCATCTCAAACCACTACCTGCTCCCCTTGAGAGGTAGCCTCCAACATTAGTACAAAAAAATGTACTTTGAAGTACACTAGACTGATGCATCTTCTTATGCATCTAGTTCAAGAAAGGAGGAGCAATAACCCATAATTTCTCCCGAAGATACTCAAATGTGTCTTTTAGAAGAGCCTTAGTGAATATATCAACAACTTGATCTTTTGTAGGTACACACTCAAGATTTACCTCATTCTCTACAACTTTCTCTCTCAAAAAGTGATTCTTAATTGAAATGTGCTTTATCTTTGAATGCATCAATGGATTCTTTGAAATATTTATGGCACTTGTGTTATCACAAGGAATAGGGATTGGCCCATCATACTCAACTTTGATATCCTTCAAGTTCTGTTTCATCCATAGCACCTGAGTGCAGCATGATACTGTAGCAATGTATTATGCCTCTGCAGTAGAAAAGAAGACTGATTCTTGTTTCTTGCTATGCCAGGACACTGCCCTATCTCCAAGGAAGAATGCACCTCCACTTGTGTTTTTCCTATCATCAGTACATCCAGCCCAATCTACATCTATATAGGCACTTAAAGAAAAATTATTGTTCTTAGGATACCACAAGCCATGATCAGGAGTGCCCTTCAAATACCTAAATATCCTCTTGACTGCCATCACATGTGATTCTTTGGGATCTGATTGAAATCTAGCCACAAGACAGACTGCATGCATGATATCTGGTTTGGTAGCGGTCAGGTAAATCAATCCTCCAATCATTGATCTATACTTTTTTTGATCAGCCTTAGGGGATTCATCATTCTTACTTAGTTTACAACTAGTAACCATAGGAGTGCATATCAGTTTAGAGTCCCCCAGTCCAAACTTCTTTAGTAATTCCCTAACATACTTTGATTGAGAAATGAAAATACCTTTATTTGTCTGATTGATTTGTAGTCCAAGAAAGAAGTTCATCTCACCACACATAGACATCTCAAATTCCTTTTACAAAATTCTTGCACATCTCTTCATTTCTACCAAATTAAATATGATATCATCTGCATAGACTTCAATAATCAGGATTTGATCTTTGCTTACCTTGATATACAAATTACTATCTACGGACCCTTTATTGAAATCCTACTGCAACAGATACTTATTTAGTCTTGCATACCAAACTTTGGGAGCTTGCTTTAATCCATACAAAGCCTTCTTCAACTTACATACCATGTTTGGTTTGTCTAATAATTGGAACCCATCTAGTTGCTCTATGTAGACCTCTTCTTCTAGCTCACCATTTAGGAAGGCAAATTTCACATCCATCTAATAGATCTTGAAATTTTTATGTGTTACAAATGCCAAAAATAGTCTGATAGCTTCCATTCTTGCCACTAGAGCATAGGTCTCTTCATAGTCAATTCCTTCCACTTGTGAGTAGCCTTTACACACAAGTCTTGCCTTGTTTCTCACAACTTCTCCAGCTTCATTCAGTTTGTTCTGAAAAATCCACTTTGTTCCAATTACATTCTTGTTTGCAGGTCTGGGGACAAGTTCCCAAGTCTTTTTCTTCTCAATCTGTAGTAATTCTTCTTCCATTTTCTTAACCCAATCCTCATCATTGCATGCTTCATTAACTATTTTAGGTTCCACCTTTGAAAGTAAATAGAGATTTACTTGTTCTTCTGTAGACCTGCTTCTTATCATCACACCTTTCCTTTTTTCCCCAATAATCTAATTTTTAGAATGATCTCTTTGCACACACTTGGGGGTTTTTGGAATTATTACCGGAGCTTCATCTTGAGTTTCTTCTTCTTCTAGAGTAGCTTGCTCTTTAGTCTGAACTTCCTTTTCTTTTCCTTTTTCAACCTTTTTGTATCAACAGGTCCGTCTGACTCATATCCATCTAGTTGGATATCTTCATCTACCTTCACATTTGCACTTTCAATGATCTTTCTCAGTCTTTTGTTATAGCACCAGTAAGCCTTGCTCTTAGTAGAGTACCCAAGGAATATGCCTTCATCACATCTAGCATCAAACTTTCATAATTCTTCATCTCTTCTGATGTAGCATTTGCTTCCAAAAAAATTGAAGTATTTGATAGTAATAGTTCTACCATTGCACAACTCATAAGGTGTCTTTGTTTCTTCTACTCTGATTTGTACTTTGTTCTAAATGTAGACAATAGTGTGCATTGCTTCTTTCCAGTATACTTCCAGTAGGTCTGCTTCCTTGATCATTTCTCTAGCAGCTTCTTGAACAGTTCTATTCTTCCTTTCAACTACTCCATTTTGTTGAGGAGTTCAGGGGGTAGACATATGTCTCTTTATTCCATGTTCTTCACAAAAAGCATTTGAACTCACTTGAAGTAAACTCTCCACCTTTGTTAGACCTTAAGCACTTGATCCTCAAATCCAACTCATTTTCAACCATAGCTTTGAATGCTTTGAACTTATCTAGTGCTTCTTTTTCTCTAAGGAAAGTTACCTAAGTCATTCTTGAAAAATCATCAATAAGAAGCATAAAATACCTTTCACCTTGCAGACTTCTTGTTCTTGTAGGACCACATAGGTCTGTATGCATCAACTGGTAGACGATTGTTCTTTTCTATTGAAAGTAGTCTTTGTCATCTTCCCAAACTGACATTCTTTGCATATAACATTTGTAGGCTTCACAATCTTAGACATGTCTCTTATAGCCTGAACAATGCTTATTCTCACCAGATTATTAAAGTTGATGTGACACATTCTCCTATTCCATAGCCAACTTTCATCTGTCTTAGCCAACAAACAACAATTTTCAGCACCTTTCAAATGATATACATTACCATGAGTCTTCTTACCAACATCAATTAAGGTTCTCAAGCTATTCTTTATCTTACACCCATTGTCCTTGAATACAAGATTAAACCCTTTGTCACACATTTGTCTAACACTTAGAAGATTATGCTTTAGGCCCTTGACATAAAGAACATCATCTGTATTATGCTTGCCATCAAAAGCAATAGATCCTTTTCCACAAATTTTACCAGCTACATCATCACCAAACCTAACAAGTCATCCAGCATACTTTTCAAACTTAACAAACTTACTCTTGTCTCCTGTCATGTGATTTGAACATCCGCTATTAATGATCCATTCATCTTCCTTTTTAGCATGAAATGCAGACAACTCTCCTGGACTTCCTTCACACAACTTGCAAGATTAATAGAAATAGGTTCTTCTCTAAGTGCAATAAACAAGCATTCACTACTATTATTATCAGAATTAGATTCATCATCAGTTACACCATCATCATCTCTAACATAGTAACTCTTTCTTACCATATTTCATTTATCTTCATTGTTTCTTAACTTCAAGGCTCTATCAGGACATCTTGAAACATAGTGACCAATTTTACCACAATTGAAACATTTGAAAGGTAACTTACCTTTGAACTTTCCTTTGCTACCTCTTTTTATTCTGCTTGCAAATTTTGCCTCAAGATCTACAAAATCTTCTTCATTTGATTCCACAAAATATTTCTCTAATCTAGCAGTCTTTTCTTCCTTGGCCTTGCAAGCAATTTCAGTCTTCACAGAGCCATCAAGAGCACCAAACTCTCTCATCTCAAAGGCAGTTAGTTTACCAAGCAATTAATTTTTTGAAAGTTTACCCATATCAAACAATTCTTCAATGGAAGATACCTTGTGACTATAAGATTTGGGAAGAGTTCTGAGTATCTTATCCACAACATCTTCATGCTTTAGCTTTCCACCCAGACCCCTCATGTTGCTAACAACTTCATCAATCTTCTGTATGTAACTTGTTACATTCTCATCTGTAACTTGTTACATTCTCATCTTCAGGCATCCACACGGTTTCATATGTGGTCTTCAAGTTCTACAACTTACCCTTTTTGACAGATGCATCACCTTCATAGATTTTCTTTAACTTGTCCCAAATCTCAAGAGTAGTTTTCAGATCCACAACTTTTGCCATCTTAGTGTTAGATAGAGCATTCAATAGAATATTTTTAGCTTTATAATTGGCCTCAAAATCTTTAATCTCTTCTTCAAACCATGGACCATCTTTAGGTACTGTGTACTTATCCTTAACCATTAACCAAACATGATAACTGTTGGTTAACAGATTTGTCTTTATTCTAAAAATAATCTATTCTGACTCTATACCCCTTTTTAAAAGAACAAATGAGTTAAACAACAAATGGGTGAACCCTTTGTATTAGTTCCCCTCTGAATTTAGGTATAGCTCCCTTTATGATTTTCAATGAATTTAACCTATTCAATTAATCAAATGCATTTTTAACCAAAAAATGCTTAAGGCAGACTAACATTCATACATAGCCATGTCATGAATGCGATAAATTTATACAACAACAAGATAGAATATACAAATTTTACGTTGGTATCTTCGAATATGTGAATACATTCATACGAACTTGCTAAACCAATAAAGAACTGAACACATATGATAAATTGTCCAAATAAAGAGCAATTACCAAGTGAAAGGAGATTTCACACAGAAAATCTGATTCCACATATTCAGACGCACAGATCCAAACAAGCAGCAATTGTTCTTCTTCTCATTCACAGATGAAAATTTACTCAAACAATCATCACATAATGTAAAAGTTAAGCACAGTCTTTCTGAAATTCACTTCCTCCTTTCTTTCTCTAACTTCTGTCTCGCTTTAAAACTCTAAAAAAAAAAACATATATATATGATTATCTTAACCAAGTCCTTGAGCAAATTAAACCCAGAGTTAACATAACTCTGACCCGTACGGGATTTAGTTTTAACAACTGATTATAAAAGATCAAAGTTGCTGGAAATAACATAAATTGAGGAACAGAAAAAGAATGAGCTGATGAGGTTATGACTGGGGTGATGAATCAGCATCTCCTGATTTGCTGTCGGTAGCCTGGGAAGTATGTTGGGCTTTCCACTCCTGAAAGGCAGCCACGAACTCCTAAATTTTAGGGAAGTTTGGTATACCTAGATGTTTCATCCTTGATTTCCAGACCTGCTTTTCCCTTCGCATTCTCCTGAATTTTTCCTTGTGCTCAGGGAGTGCATCGATGCAGAGATAGAGCAGAGACTCGACTTTGGAAACCCTGGAGAAATCCTTGATCAGAATATTATCATTTTCTTTAATAAAGTGGATTTTGTCTCTGAAGGATTAGACTACTGCTTCAACATCCTCCACAGGCTTTTTGTCATCCTTTAAGTATTTTACATCGATACATTGCAAATCATGTTGTAGTGATTGAGTAAATTCTGTTATTTCTTTAATTAGCTTTGAGAGTTCAAAGCGTCCTTGTCTGGATATGGAGTTCCTCCATTCAATATTCTTCTTGTTCACGTACAACAAATCCTCGTCCACACCAGTCAAGTTCTTTTCTGCCAAAAACTTTTCCAGTCCATATTTTTAGACTTCCTCTATTTGATTTATCACACTTGTCCACTTACCTTCATCCTTAGCCCAGACAGCAACCTGTGTTTTAAGATCTTCAATGGTAGTGGTAGTTAGATCATATATGCCTTTGAGTTCATAAATATATTCAGTTCCTTTTTGCTCTATGCTGTCTAACCAACTGTCAAAAGTTTTTGAGACCATTTTGCTTCTATGCACTTGATCTAACATTTTTTGATTGACAGGTGACTTTGGGTCGAAAAACAAGGGGACTTGTGAGATTGGCTGTGGGTTAGGATTGTTAATGGCCTCAATATACTCTGCCATTGCACGCAGAGCTTGTTTCAACTCTCTTTTGTCCTTCTCATCTTTCATTGTTTGATTGACCATTCTCTTAGTGGAAGCTTCAAGATGGTGTACATCTGCAGCTCTGCAGGCAGTACCGAGATCTATCCTCTCCACAGTGAAATCATGCACTATAGGATATTGAACCTCTTCCTCGGTCACTGGCTTGGCTATTTCTGCACTCCAGTTACCAGTGTTTGGGTCAACATCTATTCTAGACATTGTTTTGAGTCTTTTGGACTTGGGGGTCTTCCCCAGACATTTACTTACCATGTCCTCCAGAGGGAGAACAAAAGGAATCACCTTCTTTTTGTCAGATATAGAGCTCTCTAGCCACTTCGGTGTAGGGGCCGAGACTGTCTTTTTGGGTTTCTCTCCATCAGAGGGTTCATTTGAAATCATTAACACCTCGGGGGTCTTTAGAAAGGTCTCTGACTGTGAACCAGTGTCAGCTGTCTCTGTTCTATTTGGGCTCGCCTCTTTGTCCCCCATAGGCTCTTCTGCTTCTTCCTCTGAATTTAAGTCAACAATTATTGTCTTAGAAGTCTGCTTCTTTCTCTTCCCCTTTGTCCTCAATCTAGTAACACGGGATGGCAGAATGTCCGTGAGGACCCTTCTGGATCTCTTGGAGACAGGGCTTTTCTCAGTCGATGGCTTGGATGCACCTGCACCACAGATAGCAAGGGGTTGATTAGAAGAGACCATGGGAAGCGATGATGCAGCCACTGAAGAGAATTGTTGGACAGTTTTACTCTGAAGCCCTTCCTATCTTTTTTCTTTCAACCATTTTTCAGTCCTCCTTATCACAGGAAGGGTTTTAATTTCAATTCTGTCCTCCTCTTTCTTGCTCCAGTCCACCTATGGGATGGGTAAGTGTTCTATTTTCTCAAATTGTGGATCAACCACTTGTTCATCATCAACAAAAATTCCAGAAACGTCCATGTTTAAATTAAGGGTAATTATTTGCCCCAAAGAAAATCTACACCACAACCTCCTTCTAACTTCGAATTCATCTGGGCAGTCCTCCCAGTAATCCTCCATCTTAGGAAGATGTGAGTGCCCTGTCCCAGAATCTAGGTTATCTTTAACAAACCATTTACTGTCGAATTGAACCCTGGCAATGAAAAGTTGAAAATTGAACCTTTTGAGGTTCACCTCCAGATTTAAGGCATCAGATTTTGAATGGCATGAATAATGCCCAAGTTCAATAGGAAAAGCAATACCACAACCCCTTTTTGATGGGAATTTGTTATCAACATGTGCCAATTGCTGACATACCTCCATCAATACAAAATGATCGAATACATATCTAGGCAACTTCAGGGGTTCACCATCAAACCCTCCAACTCTGATATAAGTGAATTCTGAAAACTGGATGAAAAAGCTACTGTAGATACTGATTAGTTGCATTGCTTCACTGGTCATTCTCTTACCTGGATTGCCTACCAGTTTATAGGCCATTTTTCCAGTGAAGACATCATTAATCCTTTTATAATTTTCATAACAATTTCTTCTTTGCAACTGTGAATAATATTCGTAAATCTTACTGTTCTCATCTAAAGGCTCATGAGGCAAGTCAAACCAATCTCTTGTGGATTCTAAACAGTAGAACAGATATGAAGACATAAAGAAATCCCTGTTACCCAGACGATTATTTAAATTCTGATGTAGACAATCAGCTACTATCTCAGCCCAATCCAAATATTGTTCACCCTGAAGGATGACTTGTATAAAATAGTACATCCAGTCTTCCTAGTAATAGGCATGCTGATTGCCTCTCAGTCTGTTCAACAACACCACAATATCCCTTACTTCCTGTATTAAATGATCTCTAGTAAGGGGTCTGGGCAGCCTTGAACCGCCCTTTTGAAATTTTAGCAGCCAATTTCTTGCTATTACACTTCTGTAAGTTGGTCTCTTTTTTGAGAAATACCCATTGGAGGAAGTAATGTCAAGATTGGAATACGCCTCTTTAGGCGGTTTCTTCATCACAGACATGAGGGTTTGTCTGTCAACATGGAATAACACATCCCCGTCTGCTTTTCTGACACACCTGTGTTGGGGATCATATCTGTTTATACACTCTTGAACCAACTCTGGGCAGAATATAGCTTGAGGAAAGGCTGTGGCTTCAACTAAACCACTATCCACAATTTTCTTCATTGTGGGGGTTTGGACAGGGTTTCTAGTTCTTCCTATGAATTCCTCTAAATCATATTGAACTAATGCAGTATCCCCAAATTCTGAGTAAGAGTAAGTGAGACCAGGGCCATGTTCGTCTCCCAAACATGTAGATTTCAAAGATATACTTGGACGATTATAATAAAACACTTCAAATTTTGAAAATAACAAAAATTCTAGAGGCTCTTCTTTCCAGTAATAGAATTCAGAATAGCACAGGGGAAACAGGACTCACCTTCAGGATATTTGAATTCACTGCGAAAACTTGAAAAACGAGAGCCTTACACTTCCAACGCTATCCTTCTCCGCATTACACAGTATATTTTCTTGCTAAAATTAGCTTGTTCTTGGTTAATAATGGTGCTTACCAGAATGAATAATCATCGCTTAGAACAATATGTGCCAAAAATATTTGAAAAGACGTGAACTCTGATTTCTTCATTAATAGTAAGTAATGTTCGTGCGCCATCATGAAGTACAATGATTATCTATAGTCTCCGCTAAATTAGAGCTCTCAGTTTCATGATGGGTTTCTAATAAATTTTCCTCCAACTTTCCTGCTAAGTTTGACTTAGAAAGCTGCGGCAGCAAACGGGACCAATATTGCCAAATCTTCGAACTTATTGAACCATTGAACCTGTGGGACATGGTTCAACGCGATGGTTCAATGTGATGGTTCAAGCATGTCAACTAGACTTTGTAGGTAGGCAAAAGATTGACTTACCGAAACAGGGACTTGAGCTATGAACCGTTGAACTTGTGAAGACGCGGTTCAATACGAAGGTTCAACGACGCAAGGGTTATGTGGACCAACAAAAAGTTACGCGGCTTCGGTAAAGGTTGCCAATTATAAAATAGTGAACTATTGAACCTTGAACCGTTGAACCCCGTGGCAGAGTACAAGCGGGAGGTTCAACGAACGATATATTAGTAGACACGGAAACTGTGTGACCCGACTCATAGGAAGACAATGAGTGTTGAACCTTAAGACCGTTGAACCATTGAACCTTGAACCCCGCTATAGAGTACGCGCGGAATGTTCAAGTTCAACCCGAAAGTACAAGGACGCTTAAGACAAACAGTAAGACAGCTTGCTTTATATGACACTTCAGACATATTGAACCATTGAACCTTGAACTTTGAGAATGGTTCGGGTTCAAAGGTTCAAACCTTTTATATAAAGACGACGCAAGGGTAAAATTTGAAGGACTAAGAGTCGATTTACAAAGCGAAGATATGACCAAAAATATAATACGGTAAACCGACTCTTGCTTAAGAAAAATTACCGATACATTAATAAACAAGGGCGACTCAAAAGGTAACATTGGCTCTGACTGGGGACTGCATTTTATGGCAAAATGCAGAGAACTCAGAGGTTCTGGTTTCGCAGAAGATGAAGAAAGAGAAGAAAGGAAACAGCCCGGGGCAAAACAAAAATGGGAAAGGAAAACACAAAACCGAACAAAAGGGAAGACTATGTACAAAGCAGGGGACCCTGCTTACAGACGATACAGTTTGAGATCCTGTCCATTATAGGACAGGGGTAAAACAGTTCCATCAGGATATTCCAGTTTGAAAGAATTTGGACCCAGTACCTAGTGAATCTTGAAAGGCCCAATCCAGAGCGAGTCAAATTTGCTATGTGCACCTTTTGGTTCTCTCCTTCTGTCCCACAGTAATACTTCATCTCCTTCCATAAACTTCCTGGGTCTTGTCTTCTTGTCAAAAATTTCTTTGACCCTGGCCTGATGCACAGTAATTCGGTCAACCAACTCGTTTCTCTCTTCTTCAATCTTGGCTAAATACATAATCCTCTTCTCCAGGGAATCTTGGAAATATTGATCCTTAATTACACTTTGCAGTTTGGCTGTAGATAGCTCCAGGGGTAAAGATAATTGGGCACCTATCCCATAAAATAATTCAAAAGGCGCCATCCCAATTGCTCTTTTAGGAGTTATTCTGTCGGCCCAGAGTGCTTCATACAACCTCTTATGCCAATCTCTGGGGTTATCATTCACAAATTTCTTCATGATAGCAATGAGGTTTTTGTTACTGGACTCAGTTTGCCCATTCCCCTGGGGATAATAATCTGATGAATGGGAGAGAGAAATACTATGCTCATAACAGAAAGAAGTCATTTCAACTGAAGAGAAACTGGTAGCATTATCTGTTACAATCTTCTGAGGCACACCAAAATGTACCAAGATATTCCTTTTAAGAAAATCACAAAACACTCCGGAAGTTGTTCTTTTTACAGGGGCTGCCTCAACCCATTTTGTGAAATAATCTGTTGCTGTTAAAATGTGAGTATGCCCTGCACTTGAGGGGGGTGAGATAGGCCCAATAAAATCCAGTCCCCACTATTTAAAAGGGTCTTCAACAACAACAGGCCTCAAAGGTAGAGCTGCAAGTTGTGGCCTACTTGAGAACATTTTACATTTCTCACAATTGGCCACCCACCTATATGCATCTTTAAACATTCCTGGCTAGTAGTAACAATTTCTGAGGATTTTGAAAGCTGTAACTGAAGAAGAAAAGTGTCCACCACAAGCTTCGTTATGAAAAACTTCCAAGAGTTTCTCTTGTTGTTCTTTGTCTACACACCTCAGGAAAGTTCCATCTAACCCTTTCTTGTAAAGGATATTTCCCCAGATAACATATTTTACAGCTTTTAGCTTCAGATTTCTTTTCTCTTTAGGAGTCAGGTGATCAGGACAATCCCCATATGTAAGATAATGTGCTACATCTAGAAACCATGGATCCTGTAAGCTTACCAATAAGACTGTGGGGAGTCCTTCTCCTTCTTGTTCTTTGTTCTTAGCAATCAACTTACATAAGCCTTGACCCCTGATCAGCTTAGTAGGCTTAACTTCTAGATCATATTCCTGAATTTTAGCAACCCACGTTGCTCTATTGTTTAATCCTACTTCTTGCTGAGTCAAAATACTTTTCACAGCTAAATTTGGAACAAATACAACTGAGTGGGAATGAAGTATATAATATCTGAATTGTTTAACAGCTTTAACAACCGCAAAAGCCTATTTTTCAACTAAAGAATATTTTAGCTCATGCTTCTTAAGGGGGACGCTCATAAAAGCTATGGGAACCTCTTCGTTCAATTCATTTTTCTGCAACAAAATACCTGACATGGTATGTTCCGAAGAATAACAGTAAATGATAAAATCCTTTTGAAAATTAGGATTTACCAAAGTGGGAGTGTTTGTAATTGCCTCCTTAATATCCTTAAATGCCTTCTTAGCAACTTCATTCCATTTGAAAGGTTGTTTCTCACTCATCATCCCAACAGTATGTTTTGTAATTTCAGCAAAGTCAGGAATGAACCTTCTGAGAAAGTTGATTTGACCAAAGAAGGACTTGACTCCAGTCCTATTTGAAGGGAGGCTAAGCTGTTGAATTGCCTTGACCCTTTCTGGATCGATCCTGATTCCATCCTTTGAGACTAGGTGTCCCAACAATTTTCCCTCAGTCACACAGAAAATTGACTTCTTGGGATTGAGTGAGATGCCATGGCTTCAACACCTTTGCAAGACAGATTCTAGATTTTTCAAGTGATCTTCTCTCTTCCTGGAAAATATAGTCAATTCGTCAAGGTAAATAACAATAATTCTGTTCTTCAGGTCTCTAAAAGATGAATCCATTGCTCACTGAAAAGTTGCTCCTGCATTAATCAAGCCAAAGGGCATTCGACTATAGGCAAAAGTCCCTCGGGGTGTGGTGAAAGCGGTCTTGTGTTGATCTTCTGCAGCTACACCTATCTGATTGTAACCTGAGAAGCCATCCAACATAGACATCATTTCAGACCCAACAATTGTCTGCAAGATGTGGTCCATCACAGGCAAGGGATAGTTATCCTTTAGGTTGGCTTGGTTCAAATTTCTAAAGTCGACACAAATCCTTATTTCTCCATTCTTTTTTCGTACTGGAACAATATTTGCCACCCAAGTAGAGTGATGAATTGGATATATAATTCTAGCTTTTAGCATCTTATCAATCTCCCTGAAAATGGCTTCAGCAACTTTTGGATTATAATTCCTCAGCTTCTGTCTAAATGGAGCTGCATTTGCTTTCAAAGGAATATGATGTTGAAACTGTCCATGTCTAAAATTTTTGAGATCATCATAGCACCAGGCGAAAACATCTTTATATTTGATCAACAATTTGATCAATTTGTTTTTCTCTTCCGAAGAGCAGCACCTACCAATGGATACCCATTTAGGATCAGCTTCATCTCCAATATTTATCTTCTCATAATCCTCTGCTTTATCAAAAATATGGGAAGGTTTGCCTTTAATATATTCATCTCTTCGAGAAAACAGATGTTCCAAAGAGACTAGCCCTTTAGGGATTTTGTTCCCCTTTAATTGAATTATGTCCTCTCTTGGATTAATCCCAGGGTCAGGACTGAATTCTTTACACTCTGCTTCGGAACCTTCAAAATAGGTCCCCAGGAACATTTTTGCATTTTCTAAAAACTTTTTGATTTGATTATCACTTTCAAAAACCTGCCAGCTCTCGGCATTGTCAGGGACATTAGGACAATATATCATTTCTATCCTATAAGAATCTTTCTTGAAATCTGGATGTGGCAAAATGAGCGAAACTGATACTGCTAAAGAATCTGCTCGGGAGTTTTGATCTCTGGGAATTGTTTCTATAGAGAAGGCATCAAAATATTCGATCTCATCCCATACCCTATTTCTGTAGTGCCTTAGTCTTTCATTTTTCACAGAAAAGATCCCTCTTACCTGTTTCACAATCAGTTCAGCATCACCCTTCACCTTCAGTACCTTCACACCCTTTTCTTTGGCTTCAAATAATCTGAGCAGTAAAGCTTCATACTCTGCAGTATTGTTGGTGTTTTTAAACTCTAGCTTAAAAGAATAAGAAAACAATTCACCTTCAGGTGAGATTAACATGACCCCAGCCCCTGAACCAGCAATAGCATAGCTTCCATCAAATTCTATAACCCATAGGTCATTAGAATGTACAGGTTTTTGCATTAATTCTTCTGTGGGTTCTGCCTCATAGCTCTGTTCAGAGGAGAAGAAATAATTGCCAACTTCACATTCCTCAAACAAAATCTGTGCCTTGGGATCATCAAAGGGATATACAGTGAATTTGCACTTGGGTTCAGGTTCTAGTTTCACTCTCTGCTTCCCCACTAGGATTGTGGCCTCTAACCAATCTAGTTTGATTTGTCCACCTAAATCCTTGCAAAATGTCCTACTCAAAAGCATTCCATAACTGGCAGGAATATCTGCTACCAGAATAGTTAATTTCACCCTCTTGTCAGGATAAGCTGCAAGTGCGACTCGTGCATCTTTAATCTGTCCAAGTAAGGAAACCTATTTTCCATCCATAGAATAACATCTTCCAAATGTTTTTGTGAGTGATAATCCTAGGGCTTTAGCCACAGAGGAGGGCATAATGTTATCAGAGGCTCCTGAATCTATGATACAGTTACTAAGTTTATGACCATTGATAAACAGGGACACATAAAAAGGATTAGGCTTCAAATCAGTATAAGGAGCATTATTGGATGAATTGGGAGTTGTCTTAGGGGCAGACAAGGATGACTTAGATGAGGAAGCAAATAACCTAGCAATGGGGGATTCAGTATCAACATCCAATTGATTCTCAAATTCAGTTTGTGCAGGACCACCTTTAACATGTTTGACCAATTTGTCAAGTTCAGTAGGTTTCAACTTGAGATACTCAATAGGAGAAATTTGAATTTTTGCAGACTTACAGAAATCTACAATATCAAAAGAGGCTCTAGATCATTTCTATGTAGCAATCTATTTTCTTGAGCCTTCAAATTAGCATCATAAGTTCTAGTTAAAGGTTCCTTACCTTTGCTAGGTACTTCTTGAGTATTAGAGGATTTCAAATTCCTCTGACCCTTGGTGAGCACGGCGCATGAAGGATCTTCAAGGGTTACCAATATTTCACCTCCCCTTTCTGAATCAGATTCATATTCCAGGAAGTGTATCTCAAAGCCACCAGGTTCTTGGAAGTTCCTTTCTTCTTTTGTGGCTTCCCCTAACATGTCTTGAGTAGCAGTCATCTGAGTATACCTGAGCATTTCTGGGCAAGAATTTCCATCATGGTCGGTAGTTAAGTGAAATATACACATGTTTCCTCTCCCAGGAGCAGGTTCAATAGCCAGTCTTGGCTATGCTGCCATCAGGGGTAAAACTCTACCAGTATTTGCTTGTTGATTCGAATTCCTTCTGCTTATATCCTGATAGGGTTGTTGGAAGGGAGCACCAGTTTTGGGTAGTTGCCTCTTTAGGGCAATCATATCATTCACCAACCTTTGCACTACAGGGTCCGTAGATGATGAGGGCTGGGCATTTGGCACTTGAACCTCTCTCTTCCATTTACTAGCCATAATGAGATCATCCTCCAATCCGACTGCTAAGGCTTGTGCAGCTGGCAAATCAGCAATTACACCTCTCCTGAGATGGAAGCTAATATCAGGAGGCATAGAATTAATAAAGAAACATTTTTTATTTTCACCAGACTGTCTTTTAGTAGCAGGGATTTTATTCACAATTCTATTAAACTTGGCCACAAACTCCCTCATAGGTTCATGAATCTCTTTTTTAAGCTGAGTCAGCTGTGCAAGGAGGTAATGTTCATCCTCTGCACTTTTGAACCTATTTTCAAAAGCAGTCTTCATTTCGTTCCAATTTGTAATTGAGGAATCAGTCAGGTGGTAGAACCATTGTGCAGCAGTGTTAGTCAAAGTTTGCACAAGGAGCCTTATGGCAACATCTTGGTGTTGAACACCTAGTACACTGCATGCTGCTGCAAAAGCACACAAATGTTCTTCTGGTGATTGTTTGCCGTCCCCGTTGAACTTGGGCAAATTTTCTCTTGCATTTTTAGGCAATGGATTTAGGTTGGCCCCTAGGTTCAGAGGCCCTATGGCAGCTCCCCAAGGTTGAGCCATGGGTAGAAAATTTATGGCTAAAGGGATAGTAGTGCCTGAAAGGACTAAAGCTTGATAGACAGGGGAAGTAGAAGATTTAGGGGGACTAGGGGGTCTACTTCCTGCTCTTCTTGCACGAGTAGGGATATAAGGAAAATTAAGACTTTGGAGTGTTTGAAAAGTAGGGTCCTCAACTCCCTCTCTTCTCGAAGACCTAGTGTATGGTCTAGAATCCAGCTTAAAATATTGAAACCGGATAGGCAATTATTGATTTCTTTGCTGTTCTTGATTTCTTTGTACCTCAAGGGCTTGGTTTCTTGCAGCGTTTCGTGCCTGCCTTCTTCTCTGCCTGAGTAACAGCAATCTCAGGTTATCAGCCAATTCTTCTTCTTGTTCTAATACTCTGCTTGCTCTTCTGTAATCTTCACTATTTCGACGAGTACGCCAAGCGAGGGTATTCAGCTGGCCAATAATGTCTTCCTGCTCGTCTTGAAATCCAAGGTTGGGTTGCAGAACAGGAATTATGTTTTCATGTGGAAGCACCATTGTTGCTTCATATTCAGGCGATCAATCTTTAATTAATGATTTTATCAAGATTTCCCCAGTAGAGTCGCCAAAAACTGTTGGTTAACAGATTTGTCTTTATTCTGAAAATAATCTATTCTGACTCTATACCCCTCTTTAAAAGAACAAATGAGTTAAACAACAAATGGGTGAACCCTTTGTATTAGTTCCCCTCTGAATTTAGGTACAGCTCCCTTTATGATTTTCAATGAATTTAACCTATTCAATTAATCAAATGCATTTTTAACCAGAAAACGCTTAAGGCAGACTAACATTCATACATAGCCATGTCATGAACGTGATAAATTTATACAGCAACAAGATAGAATATACAAATTTTACGTTGGTATCTTCGAATACGTGAATACATTCATACGAACTTGCTAAACCAATAAAGAACTGAACACATATGATAAATTGTCCAAATAAAGAGCAATTACCAAGTGAAAGGAGATTTCACATAGAAAATCTGATTCCACATATTCAGACGCATAGATCCAAACAAGCAGCAATTGTTCTTCTTCTCATTCACAGATGAAAATTTACTCAAACAATCATCACATAATGTAAAAGTTAAGCACAGTCTTTCTGAAATTCACTTCCTCCTTTCTTTCTCTAACTTCTGTCTCACTTTAAAACTCTAAAAAAAAACATATATATATGATTATCTTAACCAAGTCCTTGAGCAAATTAAACCCAGAGTTAACATAACTCTGACCGTACGGGATTTAGTTTTAACAACTGATTATAAAAGATCAAAGTTGCTGGAAATAACATAAATTGAGGAATAGAAAAATAACGAGCCGACGAGGTTATGACTGGGGCGATGAATCAGCATCTCCTGATTTGCTGTCGGTAGCCTGGGAAGTATGTTGGGCTTTCCACTCCTGAAAGGTAGCCACAAACTCCTAAATTTTAGGGAAGTTTGGTATACCTATATGTTTCATCCTTGATTTCCAGACCTCCTTTTCCCTTCGCATTCTCCTAAATTTTTCCTTGTGCTCAGGGAGTGCATCAATGCAGAGATAGAGCAGAGACTCGACTTTGGAAACCCTGGAGAAATCCTCGATCAGAATATTATCATTTTCTTTAATAAAGTGGATTTTGTCTCTGAAGGATTGGACTACTACTTCAACATCCTCCACAGGCTTTCCGTCATCCTTTAAGTATTTTACATCGATACATTGCAAATCATGTTGTAGTGATTGAGTAAATTCTGTTATTTCTTTAATTAGCTTTGAGAGTTCAAAGCGTCCTTGTCTGGATATGGAGTTCCTCCATTCGATATTCTTCTTGTTCACGTACAACAAATCCTCGTCCACACCAGTCAAGTTCTTTTCTGCCAAAAACTTTTCCAGTCCATATTTTCAGACTTCCTCTATTTGATTTATCACACTTGTCCACTTACCTTCATCCTTAGCCCAGACAGCAACCTGTGTTTTAAGATCTTCAATGGTAGTGGTAGTCAGATCATATATGCCTTTGAGTTCATAAATATATTCAGTTCCTTTTTGCTCTATGCTGTCTAACCAACTGTCAAAAGTTTTTGAGACCATTTTGCTTCTATGCACTTGATCTAACATTTTTTGATTGACAGGTGACTTTGGGTCGAAAAACAAGGGGACTTGTGAGATCGGCTGTGGGTTAGGATTGTTAATGGCCTCAATATGCTCTGCCATTGCACGCAGAGCTTGTTTCAACTCTCTTTTGTCCTTCTCATCTTTCATTGTTCAATTGACCATTCCCTTAGTGGAAGCTTCAAGATGGTGTACATCTGCAGCTCTGCAAGCAGTACCGAGATCTATCCTCTCCACAGTGAAATCATGCACTGTAGGATCTTGAACCTCTTCCTCGGTCACTAGCTTGGCTATTTCTGCACTCCAGTTACCAGTGTTTGGGTCAACATCTATTTTGGACATTGTTTTGAGTCTTTTGGACTTGGGGGTCTTCCCCAAACATTTACTTACCATATCCTCCAGAGGGAGAACAAAAGGAATCACCTTCTTTTTGTCAGATATAGAGCTCTCTAGCCACTTCGGTGCAGGGGCCGAGACTGTCATTCTGGGTTTCTCTCCATCAGAGGGTTCATTTGAAATCAATAACACCTCGGGGGTCTCTAGAAAGGTCTCTGATTGTGAACCAGTGTCAGCTGTCTCTGTTCTGTTTGGGCTCGCCTCTTTGTCCCCCATAGGCTCTTCTGCTTCTTCCTCTGAATTTAAGTCAACAATTATTGTCTCAGAAGTCTGCTTCTTTCTCTTCCCCTTTGTCCTCAATCTGGTAACACGGGATGGCAGAATGTCCGTGAGGACCCTTTTGGATCTCTTGGAGACAGGGCTTTTCTCAGTCGATGGCTTGGATGCACCTGCACCACAGATAGCAAGGGGTTGATTAGAAGAGACCATGGGAAGCGATGATGCAGCCACCGAAGAGAATTGTTGGACAGTTTTACTCTGAAGCCCTTCCTGTCTTTTTTCTTTCAACCATTTTTCAGTCCTCCTTATCACAGGAAGGGTTTTAATTTCAATTCTGTCCTCCTCTTTCTTGCTCCAGTCCACCTCTGGGATGGGTAAGTGTTCTATTTTCTCAAATTGTGGATCAACCACTTGTTCATCATCAACAAAAATTCCAGAAACGTCCATGTTTAAATTAAGGGTAATTATTTGCCCCAAAGAAAATCTACACCACAACCTCCTCCTAACTTTGAATTCATCTGGGCAGTCCTCCCAGTAATCCTCCATCTTAGGAAGATGTGAGTGCCCTGTCCCAGAATCTAGGTTATCTTTAACAAAACATTTACTGTCGAATTGAACCCTGGCAGTGAAAAATTGAAAATTGAACCTTTTGAGGTTCACCTCCAGATTTAAGGCATCAGATTTTGAATGGCATGAATAATGCCCAAGTTCAATAGGAAAAGCAATACCACAACCCCTTTTTGATGGGAATTTGTTATCAAAATGTACCAATTGCTGACATACCTCCATCAATACAAAATGATCGAATACATATCTAGGCAACTTCAGGGGTTCACCATCAAACCCTCCAACTCTGATATAAGTGAATTCAGAAAACTGGATGAAAAAGCTACCGTAGATACTAATCAGTTGCATTGCTTCATTGGTCATTCTCTTACCTGGATTGCCTACCAGTTCATAGGTCATTTTTCCAGTGAAGACATCATTAATCCTTTTATAATTTTCATAACAATTTCTTCTTTGCAACTGTGAATAATATTCATAAATCTTACTATTCTCATCTAAAGGCTCATGAGGCAAGTCAAACCAATCTCTTGTGGATGCCAAACAGTAGAACAGATATGAAGACATAAAGAAATCCCTGTTACCCAGACGATTATTTAAACTCTGATGTAGACAATCAGCTACTATCTCAGCCCAATCCAAATATTGTTCACCCTGAAGGATGACTTGTATAAAAAGTACATCCAGTCTGTTGATAACTGAGAGGGGGGGGTGAATCAGTTATCCTAATTATTTCCCTTTTTGAACTTTCTTATTAATTAATGCAGCATTGAATCAAACACAAAACATTACCATGAAATAAAACACATGACACAGTATTTTTGACGTGGAAACCCTGTTAAGGGAGAAAACCATGGGGTGATTAACCCAAAAATTATTCTCTGTTAGAAGAATAGGAAATTACAAAAATGGCACTTGCCAATTAGGGCTCACTGCCCGAGCACACTGCTCACAAAGAGGCCCACTGCCTACAAGGAGACACACTGTCTACAAAGTGATAAGAATCATAGTCTTGAACTGATTGGAAGCATCTACATATGCTGGAGTTCAGTTCCGGTTAGGCTCAGTACACTGATCTGCTGCACTTCATCTTTCCTCTATTCTTTATTCTGTTATCCTTTCACATACCGGATCTTTCTTGCTACTTCTACTCTGTTCTTGCACTTATTCACATATTCCTTCACACAATCACACTCTTCACAACTAAATCCATCCTCTATATATATCCGCATAAGTAATTTCATCACCTTTCTAGTCGGCATCCGGAACAATCTAGTTTCTTACAAACTCTGTTCTGTCGGCTGAATCCTTGCTTACCAAGCAATGTGGATCAAGCATATACTTGTAGATATCATTAATCATGTCGGCCAAACATGATTCATGCCTTCACAACCTTTACCATCAACAGTAACACATCCGGAAAATAGTCTGATACTCTGTCAGTCAGTTCTTCCTCTGTTCTCTCTGTCTCTCAGGAATCTGGTACTCAACTATTCATATCTTTTTCTCTGTTCATCACCGGAGGCTAAATCCTTGGAATATACTACTGAAGGTAGTCCTCTTGACTTCCCCAAATCCGCACTGCACCAAGACACTTCATCTGAGAGATCCGGACCAATCTGTCGGACCTTGCCATAAGCTCTGTTCTTGTTCACCGGACCACAACAATCTTCATTCTGACTTCCGGTAGAGACACACCATTACTTGCGGATATGTGGGATGACCTTTGTTGCCATCAATGACAACACCATGAATCCATATAGTGTCTCTTGCCAACAATCTCCCCCTTTGGCATTGATGGCAACACTTAGTGAAAAATGACTAAGTGTTTACACTATGCTCCCCCTTTGCTGATGCTCTGTCTTTATATACAATTTTCAGAACTCCCCCTTAGTTGGATTCCTCATTTTTCACTGCTCCTCACTCCCCCTTTGACATCAATGGCAAAGGGTAGGGTCCGCACACCAAAATTTTCAAAAATTTTCTATACATAGCCGCATATTTACATACTCACATATACTGAAGAATGTCTGCAAAGGATGTCTTCAATTGGATTAGTTCTGCAGCCCAAATTTGCTTCATTCTATCCAAAATTGAAATGTGACCACTCAACAAAAATGCAAAAGCTTCTGCCCTCTTGAGATCTGTTGGATCATTTGTTTGGGCGGTGGTCTGAGCATCACTGATGGCCTCATGCATAGTTTCCAACTTAGGGATTATAATCCTTCTAAGTTCTCCCATCCGGTTAGTGATATTCTTCCTTTCCTTCTCAAGGTTCTTTATTTCATTCAAGACTGCAATAGTCTGACATTCTTGATTTACTATGGAGGAAGAGAGAGGATCAAAACTTTGAGATAAACTTTGTAGTTTGTCCTGTTCCTCTTTTATTTTCTTATCTATTTCAACTGTTGCCTTTGACCAGGAGATACAAAATTTGTAAATATCACCGCCATCCTTAAGAGCACTTTCTAAGCTCTTTATTCCAATACTCATATTTCTCCTATCGTTAGAGATTAATCCTAATACTTCTAAAAATCTTTTATCCAAAAATTCCTTCCGGACCTTTTCTTCAACTGATTTTTCTAGAGAATCAAAATGTGTATCAACACTGTTGACTAAGGTTTTTAGATTACTGGAAGAGGAGGCTGTTGGATCTATCTGGATTGATGGTATAATCTTTACAAGTACTCCGGAAGCAGCCTCTATCAACTCACAGTCTTCCATATGAGACTTCAGAAGTTTTTCATTTGCCTTGGCATTTGCAAATGAAGCTATTTTCATTGTTTGTACCGGAGAGAGAGAGTCAAAGTCGAATGGGCCTTTTAGAAGCTCCAGTTCATCAATCTCTAAAGTTTCTTTGCTCAAAAATTGTTGAACAGTTTGTGCAGTGTCTCTTGCCGGAGACAGATGTTTCTTTTCTTCTGCAGTCTTGGAACTGTCAACCTCTTTATCTTTCACCACTGCTTCCTTCTCCTATAATTTCTCTTCTTCTTTGGATCCGGAGACTGTAGGGGAAACCGGAGGAGAGATGCTAGCCTGTTCATAGGCCACTTCTTCTGGAGCAGAGGGTTCCAAGTCCACAGCTATTTCTGCACCTAAGTCCTCTACAACAGGAAGATTGAAACTTTTGAAGGCCTTCCGGAGGATCTCTTCTATCTCTTTGGCCACCTTGTCAGTCTCACCAAGCATGAGTTGGTTCATCCTGGCTTTACTTCTGAACTCATCTTTGCAATCTTTGAATATTATGCTCATTGTCTTGGGATCAATTTGAGGATATAGCTGAATAGCTATCTGCTCCCGGATCTCAAGATCTTTTGCATGAGCATTATTCTTTCTTATTTCTAATTCCTTTTCTAGGCTTTTAGGAATTTCAGAAATAATCTCAATAAAAGCTTTATTGTAGATGTTCAAATACCTTATTATGGCCTCTTGCAGGATCTTTTGATCTGCCTCATTGTAGTCATCATAGAATTCAGCCACGGGTTGAAGGTTCCCGTCCACAGTGACTAATTTGACTACACTGTCTAGAGACAGGGTGGGCTTTTCAGAAGGTTCTTCTGTCATTTCTTCCTTGTCTCGGCTAGAAGAGGATTTACCGGATTCTTTCTTTTTCTGTTTCTTTATTTCTTTCACTCCCTCATCTGACTCAGTTTCTTCTTCATCCTTTTGGCTTTGATAAGCTCTTGAGGCTTTTGTCTTGGATCGCTTACCGGATCCCTGGACTTCCGGTTTTGAGCTTTTGGTTTTGATAGGTGTGGATCCTTTAGATGATCTGGTCCGGGTTGAGGATTCCACCGGAGCACTTATCTTGCTTTTCTTTTCTGCCTCTTTCTTTTCTTCCTCAGATTTTCTTCTCTTTTCCCAGCTGGCATGAAGTGCCTCTTTTGAGATGCCTAGGCCTTGAGCAATATGCTCAACTTCTTTTCTTACCTTCCTCTTTATCTCCGGTTCCTTGAGTTCTACATGTATCTTTACACTCAGCTCCTCAAAGGTTCCAAACCTTTCTGCCTTTGGATCTTTGGGCTGACTTAGCATGTGTTGAACATGCAGCTCCACTATTTGTTCATCCACTTCATACCCCATGGGCATGATCCATACAGTTCTTGGTTCTACTGCCTCCATTAGACACTGATCTGTTTCTACCATGAAGCATACTGTGTCTTTGTACTTTTCAACGAGGGATAGGGGTATTCTTTCTCTTGCATGCATCATGCTTTGGAAGTTCTTGAAGGATCCCCATAGAGCTGTGTTTCTTGCTTTAGCATCCCCAAGTCCATGCAAATAGTCTCTGATTTGGATGGCAACCGGTCTGTCATTCTGCCATATCCATCCACTAGATCTGGGAAGCTCGTTCATGTAGTAAAAGAAGAGACAAAGGATCAGATTGCCATACTTGAAGGAGTTTTTCTTGTCCTTCTTAATCTTCTACAGATTTTCAAAGAGTTGGTTTACAAGAAGCTCACACAAGTCATAGTCTGCATTCTCCTTTAACATTTGATAGGCTATGTAGATTGCAGTTCCCGGTACTGAATTTTCCCTACTGGAGTGATAGATTTTGTAACCAATTATCATAGATGCAAATTTGACATCCGGTTCAGTGATGTCATCAACTGTCATAGCTCTCTTGTCAAACTTGGATCCGGTTGCATCACTAACTGTCTAATTTTTGACAGACTTGAGAACAGGTAATCCACCGGATGAGTGCAGACCGGTTACAGCCCTAATTGCATCTTTGGTGATCTTGAAGGGCTTGTTCAACCATAGGAAGTTGTCATGTACTCTACTTAGTACATACCGGACCCATTCATCTTCTTCAAAACAGGGGAAATGAATGCACTGTGCAAAGTGTTTGTCCCGGATGGCTTTGTACTGAGGTTTGATCTCAAAGGAGTCATCTATCAATTGTTTGTGATAGATATCCATCAGTTTTGATTCTCCAAAGTCTTCAAGATTCGCATGGATGTAAACCCTAATATCTTCCGTGTGCAATACACCATGAGGAACACTAGAGAAGGCTCCTAGTGGATCTACCTCCAAGGATTTGTAAGGATGTTTCTTGAATGTGGGGCGAGGTCTATCAGAGATCTTAACTATATTCGGAGTAGCCATTCTTCAAAGATTTGTAGTGAGATAATGAAAACGGAGAATACCTTATGCGCCTTCGGTTTGTACGGAGTGGTTGGATTGATTTCTTTATGCAATGACTTCGGCAGGAGATCTTTGGTGTGCTTGATGAATCTTGTTGCAGAGCTCTGCTTTTCGCTTCTTCTTGGATGTGGAATGATCAAATGATTGTTGAGAATCCCTTATATCATTTCGCAAACCCTAATATCTGTTTGCAATAAATGCTTCACCTATATTATTCCGGTTTGCCTTGTCCGGATAGCTTGGAGTATCCCGGATCAGTCCTGATCTATGAACATCATGCGGATCTTTCAATCATGAATAAATCGAGATAACACATCACAAGGACATCCCAAACACTCTGTCCAATCCGCAGAATAAGACAATGCACTTCTGGATCTCTCCGGACCCTTTTTGTAATCCTCTGTCATTCCGGAGCATCTCCCGGAACAGGTCTTACTTGATCGATCATAGCTTCTTCACATTTTCATGCGGACCTCTGAAATCTTATCTAGATCATCTCAAGACTTATATCTTTAAACCCTTTACTCCGCATCTTGTGACACATCCGGCACCACTTGATTGGCTGGGGGAACAGGATTTTCTTTGAGTCTCCCCCTGAGCCAGAGCTCACTTTTTAATTTCTGGAAGAAATATCAGCACCAGAGTCTGGTGCGGATCCAACCTCTACATTCTTTGAACTTTTCTTCACCCAAATCTTGCTCATCTGATTCCTAACTTCATCCGCATTCATCTTTTGTTTACCCTTGTCTTGATTCTGATTATACACCGAACCTCTTTTGTCCTGATTCTTGCTTCTGCAGACTTTAGCATTATGACCGGACCTATTACAGATTTGGCAAATAACATTTCTTTGCATATTTGACTGATAACCTCTTGATCTGCATTGATTAGCCATATGACCTACTCTATTGCATGTAAAGCATCTACCTTTGAATGATTTGTTTACTTGCATATTTCTGCATTCATGGGATTTGTGTCCATACCTTTTGCAGTTAAAGCACTGTCCGGAGAAGGATGAATTAATCTGATTCATTCTCTTTCTGCACTGATTAGCTTTGTGACCAAAGTGGTTGCAGCTGTGGCAGTATCCATTGAAAGATGGATATCTTTGAGCATTGGGCTGTCTTACCGGAGGTCTTCTAGGCCTATTCCTTGGATTTTCTGATCCAAAATTCTTTTGACCAGATCCGGAGCTTTCTCCTTTCTCATATCCCAAACCATACTTGTCATCTGTCCTCTTTTGACTTCCAAGAAGTACTTCAAGTTGGGCAGAACTTATCTTGAATTTTTCTTTATATTCATTTGCTGTTTGAAGATCTCTTTTGAGAGAGGCAATTTGATCCTCAAGTTTTTCTTCATTATCTTTGGCATCTTCAAGATTAGATTCAAGATGTCTGATAATCCTGTCCATCTGGTGGCATTCTTCTGATTTTTCTTTAAGAGATTGTCTTAGATTGTCTTCAGCTTTTCTTTTTTCTTCAATCTCTTGAGTAAACTTTATAGTTCCTGATTCCATTTCATGTCTTAACATAATGACTTCTTTTGATAACTTTTCACATAACTTGGTTTGCTCAGTCAATTCTTCATTTGTATTGCTTTCTTCACTTTGTCTTGCCAATTGTTGGAGCAGCTCCTTTCTCTTTTTCATAGAGAGACTTAATTTGTCTTTTAATTCTCTCATGAATTCATCAGCCTGTTTGAGTCTTTCCTTTAATTCATTGACTTCAGAATTTGACTGTTCAAGATCCTCAAGGGCAGTCTTGAGTTGCTCCCTTAAACCATATGCATCCATTTGAACTCCCAGATCTTCCTCAAGCTGTTAGGCTCTATTAGGAGGAACTTAGCTCTGATACCAATTGTTGATAACTGAGAGGGGGGGGGGTGAATCAGTTATCCTAATTATTTCCCTTTTTGAACTTTCTTATTAATTAATGCAGCATTGAATCAAACACAAAACATTACCATGAAATAAAACACATGACACAGTATTTTTGATGTGGAAACCCTGTTAAGGGAGAAAACCACGGGGTGATTAACCCAAAAATTATTCTCTGTTAGAAGAATAGGAAATTACAAAAATGGCACTTGCCAATTAGGGCTCACTGCCTGAGCACACTGCTCACAAAGAGGCCCACTGCCTACAAGGAGACACACTGTCTACAAAGTGATAAGAATCACAGTCTTGAACTGATTGGAAGCATCTACATATGCTGGAGTTCAGTTCCGGTTAGGCTCAGTATACTGATCTGCTGCACTTCATCTTTCCTCTGTTCTTTATTCTGTTATCCTTTCACATACCGGATCTTTCTTGCTACTTCTGCTCTATTCTTGCACTTATTTGCATATTCCTTCACACAATCACACTCTTCACAACTAAATCCATCCTCTATATATATCCGCATAAGTAATTTCATCACCTTTCTAGTCGGCATCTGGAACAATCTAGTTTCTTACAAACTCTATTCTGTCGGCTGAATCCTTGCTTACCAAGCAATGCGGATCAAGCATATACTTGTAGATATCATTAATCATGTCGGCCAAACATGATTCATGCCTTCACAACCTTTACCATCAATAGTAACACATCTGGAAAATAGTCTGATACTCTGTCAGTCAGTTCTTCCTCTGTTCTCTCTGTCTCTCAGGAATCCGGTACTCAACTATTCATATCTTTTTCTCTGTTCATCACCGGAGGCTAAATCCTTGGAATATACTACTGAAGGTAGTCCTCTTGACTTCCCCAAATCCGCACTGCACCAAGACACTTCCTCTGAGAGATCCGGACCAATCTGTCAGACCTTGCCATAAGCTCTGTTCTTGTTCACCGAACCACAACAATCTTCATTCTGACTTCCGGTAGAGACACACCATGACTTGCGGATATGTGGGATGACCTTTGTTGCCATCAATGACAACACCATGAATCCATATAGTGTCTCTTGCCAACACAGTCTTCCCAGTAATAGGCATGCTGATTGCCTCTCAGTCTGTTCAACAACACCACAATATCCCTTACTTCCTGTAGTAAATGATCTCTAGTAAGGGGTCTGGGCAGCCTTGAACCGCCCTTTTGAAATTTTAGCAGCCAATTTCTTGCTATTACACTTCTGTAAGTTGGTCTCTTTTCTGAGAAACCCATTGGAGGAAGTAATGTCAAGATTGGAATACACCTCTTTAGGTGGTATCTTCATCACAGACATGAGGGTTTGTCTGTCAACATGGAATAACACATCCCCGTCTGCTTTTCTGACACACCTGTGTTGGGGATCGTATCTGTTTATACACTCTTGAACCAACTCTGGGCAGAATATAGCTTGAGGAAAGGCTGTGGCTTCAACTAAACCACTGTCCACAATTTTCTTCATTGTGGGGGTTTGGACAGGGTTTCTAGTTCTTCCTATGAATTCCTCTAAATCATATTGAACTAATGCAGTATCCGCAAATTCTGAGTAAGAGTAAGTGAGACCAGGGCCATGTTCGTCTCCAAAACATGTAGATTTCAAAGACATACTTGGACGATTATAATAAAACACTTCGAATTTTGAAAATAACAGAAATTCCAGAGGCTCTTCTTTCCAGTATAAGAATTCGGAATAGCATAGGGGAAACAGGACTTACCTTCAGGATATTTGAATTCACTGTGAAAACTTGAAAAATGAGAGCCTTACACTTCCAGCGCTATCCTTCTCCGCATTACACAGTATATTTTCTTGCTAAAATTAGCTTGTTCTTGGTTAATAATGGTGCTTACCAGAATGAATAATCATCGCTTGGAACAATACGTGCCAAAAATATTTGAAAAGACGTGAACTCTGATTTCTTCATTAATAGCAAGTAATGTTCGTGCGCCATCATGAAGTACAATGATTATCTATAGTCTCCGCTAAATTAGAGCTCTCAGTTTCATGATGGGTTTCTGATAAATTTTCCTCCAACTTTCCCGCTAAGTTTGACTTAGAAAGTTGCGGGAGCAAATGGGACCAATATTGCCAAATCCTCGAACTTATTGAACCATTGAACCTTTGGGACATGGTTCAACACGATGGTTCAATGTGATGGTTCAAGCATGTCAACTGGACTTTGTAGGTACGCAAAAGATTGACTTACCGAAACAGGGACTTGACCTATGAACAGTTGAACTTGTGAAGACACGGTTCAATACGAAGGTTCAACGACGCAAGGGTTATGTGGACCAACAAAAAGTTACGCGGCTTCGGTAAAGGTTGCCAATTATAAAACAGTGAACTATTGAACCTTGAACCGTTGAACCCCACGGCAGAGTACAAGCGGGAGGTTCAACGAACGATATATTAGTAGACACGGAAACTGTGTGACCCGACTCATAGGAAGACAATGAGTGTTGAACCTTAAGATTATTGAACCATTGAACCTTGAACCCTGCTATAGAGTACGCATGGAAGGTTCAAGTTCAACCTGAAAGTACAAAGACGCTTAAGACAAACAGTAAGACAGCTTGCTTTATATGACACTTCAAACATATTGAACCATTAAACCTTGAACTTTGAGAATGGTTCGGGTTCAAAGGTTCAAACCTTTTATACAAAGACGACACACAGGTAAAATTTGAAGGACTAAGAGTCGATTTACAAAGCGAAGATATGACCAAAAATATAATACGGTAAACCGACTCTTGCTTAAGAAAAATTACCGATACATGAATAAACAAGGGCGACTCAAAAGGTAACAATAACTAATAGAGATAAGATAACTTTGCATTCATACGTTCCAATAGGCATAGCCAGATCCATCAAACTAAGGAATGTCTTTCTTGTGTGTCATTCGAGATCTACCTTAAGTTGTTAGGATTTCTTCCAAGGAACCTCACTTTGATATCAATTGTTGAAAGGCACAAGACAACTAAGAGGGGGGGGGTGAATTAGTTGTATCAAAAACTTTAGCTTCTTTACAATATCACTTTCACATTCACTTAATTTAACTCCTTATTCTGTTATGAACATTAAACATGAATAGTAGAATTAAAACATGAACACATCAACACCATACACACATGAACACCATATTTTTACATGGAAAACCCTAAAAGGGAAAAACCATGGTGAGTATTATCTCACAATATAATGTAGTAACAATACTAAATATCAAAAGAGGCTCACTGCCTAGGGCTCATTGCCTAGGGCTCACTTCCCAAATGAAAGGCTCACTGCCAAAGGGGTGGTTCACTACCGGGGTTGGCTCATTGCCAGGATTGGCTCACTGCCAAGGTTGGCTCATAGCTAGGGTTGGCTCATAGCTAGGGTTGGCTCACAGCCAGGGTTGGCTCACTGCCAAGATGAACTAATATAGTAGCATCTAAACCATGCTTGAGTTCAGTTCCATTGAAGCACAATATCTACTCTACTCTACTCTGCTTTTACAACTCACACTTTATCTTCACATCTTTGCTCTTATTCCACAATCACAAATTCATTACATATATTTATACCTATCATCAACCTTGGAATGTACATCAAGGTTAGCATTACAATCCACAACCATTGGAACTATCTCCAAGGTTAGCATACATACAAAAATCAAATTAGGATTAGACTTAAACAATCCTGTGAAGTAAATGAATGAAGGAGGGATACTTCACGGCTTAGCTCGAACCCAAATACATCTTCACATGCTTGGACACCCTTCTACAATCCATGAATCATCTCCGCAACAAGTGTGACAAACTAGGTCGGCCACAACTAGTGCAAACATCAAGAATACTTAAATATATGCTTCCAAGAACTTCATTATAGCCTACAAATCAAGCACACACCTTCAATATATTATGGAGACACCCATGAATAACATAGAATCACTTGGGAGCTGACAAATCCAATTGTAATAGATCTCACTTGAAGACACATCATAGACTGCTTCTCAACAGACACTGTCAAACTCTGCTGATCAGTAACTTGCTTTCTAGAGCACCAAATAAGAAATCTTGTGGATTGAAGATAGCTAAGGACCTTGTAAGCTTAATTCTAGAACCGCAAGACCAAATTCCAACCTGTGGAGAAATGCAGAGCAAAATACTATCTCCTTGTCACACTGCAAACATTGTCAGGCACAATCTTCAAACTGGTGAATATAACTTTTTCTGCATAGTGATCTAGACCACTAAATTCTAGATTTAGCATCTTCAAACACTTCTCTAAATCATATCCAAATGTCATACTTCGGTCTTCAATACAAATAAAATGTGGAGTAAAATACTCAGATAGTGTTCTTAACATGACAACTCAATCAATCAACAAACAACAATATCAAAAGATACAGTTGGCACCAATGAAAACACAAATATGTTGACATCAATGACAACAACAATTAGCATACTTGCAACAAAGTAATCATTCAACAAGATTTATAATTGGGGGATTTGGTTCTTCAGGCAGATCCTAAAATTCAAATAATAGGTAAAAATATAAGGAAAAGTTAGACCTAACTAGATAGGATATTTGTTCATTACTTCCAGGTTTGGTATTGGTGCTTTTGGGCTATCCACTCTTGATAGAAAATATGTGAAAGATCAAATTAATATTATGGATTTGCAATGATACTATTGTTGACCATTATATGGAAGGGCAATTTATCCATTGCTTGTCATTATTGTTACAACCTTATCATTATGATCTTTATTATCTTATTTCACCCATGTGGGAGGAACCATCTCACATATACCTTCTTGATCACATCTTATCTTTGTGTGCTTGCATACCGATGCAACCAAACATTCACAACATAATATTCATCATTATTATTATTGCCAACAAGATTAGAAGCTCAAATAGATTATCAATTATGCTTCTCATCCCATTCCATCCTCCTCTAAAACTGGAAAGAAACACCATATATATACAAAAATGAAAATTACCTTTTTTGGCAATTTTTAGCAACTTTCTAAATTTGCCATTTTAGGTAATTTCACATCCTTATCCGCATGGCCATGATGGTTGCCAAATATTTGGAACCTACTAAAGTAGGACTAATTGTAAACTTTCTAATCTAATTTCATATAAAGTTCAAAAAATAATTAGAAATTTTTTTTTGGAAAAATCTTGAAAAATAATTAAGATCTCAATTTGAGGCCCTAGATGATTAAAAAAGGTCCCGAAAAAATAATGAAACAGAGTCCAACTGAACTAGATTCACTTGGCATTTCAATCAACTCCTCAAGACACATCTTCACACCAAATTTCAACTCAAACGGACTCTCAGGTCAAAAGTTATGACCTCTGAAAGTTTCTGCATCATTCTCCTCTAGTTGAAAAGAACATAGCTCCTACAAGTTGTTTCCTTGGAACTTGTACCACTTGTCCTAATCCAACTTCTTCAATTCCCACTCTAGAATCCATGTATTATCTTCTTGTGCTAGCCCTTCCCACCATACTAGAAACTTTTTGTATTGACCCTATCATGTGTATATTGTCTGCTTGTCCAAAATTCGTGCAATCTTTTCCTTTTTCTTGGTTGGAACCTACTATTGCCAATCTACTTTAGCCTCACCTTATTCATCATGATTGTCTCCACAAAAAACATATAAATCAGAAACATTAAACATAGGAGAAATGTCTAAATGCTCTAGTAAATCTACCTCATAAGCATTGTCATTAATTTTTTTTGTAATCCTACAAGGGCCAATTTTCTTGTATTTCAACTTGTTATTTCTAATGGGAAACATCTCTCTTCTCATATAAACCATCACTAATTCACCTTTAGTAAATACATGATGTCTTGTACCAGCATCTACTATAGTTTTATACCTGCCATTACTCTCTTGGAGCTTCTGCCTCACCTCTTTTTGTAATTGCTGAAGATGTTCTGCATATGCTTCTCCATCATCACTAATCCTATCTCTAATTGGTAGCTGTACCAAATCAAAATTACCCTTAGGATTCCTACTATAAACAACGTGAAATGGTGATCTACTTGGTGATCGATTTATTGAATTATTTTAGGCAAATTCATCTTGTAGTAAGGCCAAGTCCCATTGTTTGGGTTTCTCTCCAATGATTCATCTTAACAAGTTTCCCAAACTCTGATTTATGACCTCTGTCTACCCATCTCTTTGAGGGTGATAAGCATTGTTGAACTGGTTCTTAATTCCCATCTTCTTCCATAGGGTCCTCCAAAAATGACTCAAAAACATGGTATCCCTATAAGATGTGATAGTTCTTGGAACACCATGCAATCTAACAAATTCTTTAAAAAATAATTATACCACCCTACTTGTATCACTAGGTTTATTGCAAGCAATAAAATGAGCCATATTAGAGAACCTATCAACAACCACAAAAATGGAAACATTACCTCGTTGTGTGTTTGGTAGCCCTAACACAAAGTCCATACTTAAATTTGTCCATGGTCCTGTAGGTACTCGTAATGGCATATACAACCCTGTATTCTATGAATGTCCTTTAGCCATATGACAAATCCTACACCTTGTCACATATCTTGTTATGTCTCTTTTCATCTTCAACCAGTAGTATGGTCTTATCCTTGCCAAATTTTCTAGCTAACCCACTATTATGAAGCTCTCTTATAATATTATCTCTCATAGACCCAACTGGAATACATAATTGCTTTCCTTTAAAGAGATGGCCATCCTGCATAATATATTCACCTTGGATGTCCTCCATCCTACCCGCTACTAGGGTTTTCAATTGTTCCACAATCTCCCAAAAATTATTGTCAGATTCATATAGATCTTTGATGGCATCGAAACTAATCACCTCATTTTCCATTGTTGTCAATAGTACAAGACATCTACTTAAAGCATCTGCAACCTAGTTCTATTTTCTTAACTTATACTTTATAACAAAAGTGTAGCCTTGTAACAAAGAGACCCGTTTTGCATGCCTGCTATTCAAATTTTTTGTGTGTTCAAGTATTTCAAGGCAATATGGTCTCTAAACAACATAAAATCTTTGAGCACTAGGTAATGTCTCTAATGTCTCAATGCTTGCACAATTGCATAAAATTCTACATCATAAGTTGAATAGTTCTTCCTTACCTCATTCAAATTTTCACTAAAGAAGGCTATGGGTTTACTTACTTGACTAAGTACAGCTCCAATGCTCACATGTGAGGCATCGCAATCTACTTCGAATACGTTATCAAAATTTGGTAATGCTAAAATAGGAGCTTCTACTGCCTTCCTCTTCAAAAACTTAAAAACCTCCATAGCTTCCTTGGTCCACACAAATTCCCTTCCTTTGGTGCAATCTAGTATGGGTGCTACAATACTACTAAAATTTTGAATGAATTTTTGGTAAAATGTGGCTAACCAATGAAAACTTCTTACCTTTTCTATGCTCCTTAAGATAGGCCACTCTAGAATTGCCTTGATCTTTTTTGCATCCATTTTGACTATATCCAAAGCCCAAAAATACTAGACTTTTTGTTAGAATGCACAAGACAACTAAGAGGGGGGGTGAATTAGTTGTGCATTAAAACTTTAAACCCCTTTAAACCCTCAAAGCAATTTATACTATCAACCTCTTATTATGCATTAATAGAATGTAAACATATGAAGCATCAATGCAAACACATTTAAACACATAAGAACACCATATTTACGTGGAAAACTCAAGAAGGGAAAAACCATGGTGAGGATTAGCTCACATATATATGAATAGCAACACCGAAAACAAATAGGTTCACTACCCAAAAAAAAGGCTCACTACCAAAAGAAAGGCTCACTGCCCAGAATAGAGAAGAAAGAAGAAGACTAGATTACAAAGAGATTCACTATCTCAAAGCAATAGGAGAAATCCACCACTGCCACTTCTTTCCATCCACAACCTTTGGCTCACTACCTCCAGCAACTTCAGACATACTAAAATGTAGACACCTTTTGCTCACTGCATTCCAGAGTCATAAGCATTTAGGCTCACACATAACTCATGACCCTTGATTCAAATTCACATCCTCTTCTCTACTTTGCTCCACTCAACTTCATCTTGCATTTATACCATCTACAACCAAGACCTATCTCAATTAGGAAGGTCCTAATGAAGCGTGTGCACCTCAAACGTGCCACACCAATTAGGTCAGCACTAGACACTTACGTGGTAGAAAGAAGTGAAAGTGGACCATGTCAAGGGTTAACTAGGACTCAAATATGTATCACCAAGATGCTCATCACATCGACAATCCATGAGGTACCTCTGCAAATGGCGCTAGTAAGATAGGTCAGCTAAACTTGATCTAATGACCACATCCACGCTTCTCCAAGTCCAAAAACATCATGAAGGCCAGAGAGAGACACTCCACAACATCCACACACCTTTACATGATATTCAACACCATCAGAATCTTTAGCCACATTGTTGTAACCACTTGAAACAAAGAATGTGTTCATTATGCACATTAGGATGCACTGCCATTGAACACCAACACAAGAACTGAACTTACGGAGCAACCCATCACAATAAACTTCAAGGGAAGGTAGATATAGATTGTATAAGCACATTCCCAGATCTGAAAGACAAGAAACCTTAATGCGGAGAAATTCAGAGCAATCTCATTTATCCTAGATAGTCTTCTACATAGGTAAACACTCTATCAAACACGTCTTTCACTTCTGCATGATCTAGATCCTGAAACACTGGATATAACATCTCTGAACACCTTTGATCAACACTTCCAAACTACACAAGCATATCTTCAATTAAGAAGAAATGTGGAGCATAACAGTAAGCACACCTCTGTCACACTGCACACCTTTTTATTCAATTTTTCTCAAAAGCACGTGGAAACCAAGTGAACTACCTACTAGACATTGTCATCAATGGCAACACCAGCAAGATTCCAACAATCTCCCCTTTGTCATTGATGGTAATACCAACTTTCTGAAAAATCATCAAGACCAAAAGCAATCAATCAACAACTCAATAGTACTCCCCTTGACTGGAGTAACTCTTATTCTTCACAAACTTTCCTATACTATGGTTTTTCAGCCACTCTAACTCTCCCCCCTTTGACATCAATGGAAAAGGGAAACAACTACAACACCAACAAGTACCTGCTCCATCTTCAATGTCTCACGTTTCTGCACTCTCCCCCTTAGGGTCACAAGATATGCTCCATCTGACTGCACCAACCAATAGTATCACTGCTTTCTCCCCTGATAGGTAGCCTTCAACATCAATCCAAGACCAAAAAATATATCTTGAAATTCTTCCTGGACAAATGCACACATTTATGCATCTAGTTAAAAGGAGGGGCAATAACCCCTAACTTGTGCTGGAGATACTTGAAAGTATCCTTAGGAAGAGCCTTTTTAAATATGTCTGCAACTTGATCCTTGGTAGGCACATACTCCAATTTCACCTCATTATGTGCAACCTTCTCTCATAGGAATTGATATTAGATTGAAATATGCTTTGATGCAGGAGCATCCAGTGGTGTAAGAGCAATCTTGCATCACCCAAAAAAAGATGTGTTTCAAAATTGTTGATGTCCTTTTCATTTATTTTCAAAATTTGTGGTTTTGTTTCCATAATCGCTTGAATAATGATGTAGAACTTTTAGTTTTTTCCAAACTGCTAAAAATAGCAACCTGCTATTTTTTGAAAGTTTGCATTTGGGTACGGATTGAAGTGAAAATTTACAAGAAGTTACATAACAGAAATATAAGACCTTAGCAAAGGAATCACACAAAGATCATTTGCAAGTTGAAAGATATTAAAGTTTCTATTTCCTGAAAAATGCTTGAAAATTATTCAAACTCAAGTTTGAGGTAGTAAATGGCCCTATACGACCCCAAAAATTGTTGGAACTAGTAGAGCAAGTTCTTAACGCGTAGAGCACTCCGCAAGCTTTTCGAAACATAAAATGGTTTGTTAATTAGACACCCGGATCAAAAGCAATGGCTCCTGGAAGTTGACCTATTTTTGGAGAGAGATGCAAATTTTGAAATTAGGTTGTTGGCCGCCAAAAAAGGCTATTAATAACCATTTTTGGGAACCCTGGGTGGTAGTAGAGTTAAGGGGGAAAGTGTAGAGTCAAGAATAGGTGGGAAAATAGAAACCCTAGCTGATTTGGGGTTTACAAAAGGTAGATGATTCTAGAGTCTGGAGATAGGAAGCTATAATGTGATGCAGCCTGTAGAGGAGTCATCCTCTAATTGTATTTGAGCTTCTGTACTATAATGTTTTTCCCATATCAATAAAAGATAATTCTATTTTCTATGTGCAATTTCTATTGTTGTGTGTTTTATGATTTACCCCCTTGATCAAGTGGTATTAGAGCAAGGGTTCCTGAGTGTGTAGACAGATCACCGACCATGAGGCAATTTACACCAGGACCTGAGGTTGTGGGTTTGCTGCGGAGATCAAGATGCCTCCACAAAGAAATCGTATTGGGAGGAATGTTTTAATAGAAGAGGGTTTAGAGCCTTGCAAAGGCAAATCGATGCATTGCAATAGGAGCTGCGAGGAGGGTTTGATCTGAGAACAAGAGAAGAAAGTGAGGATGAAGCTGAAGAAGAGCTATTCAAGGAAGAACAAGAAGCTGGAGGAGATCCTGCAGAAGTTAGGTTGTTGAGGGAAATTTTGAAGATCAGAAAGAGGCCTAGGATCAAAGTTTCTACATATTCCAGAGATTTAAATTTAGAACATCCTATTGATTAGATTAATGACATGGAGGAGTATTTTGAATATGAAGATGTGGAGGACCTAGATCGGGTCAGGTTTGCAAAAACAAAGTTGAAGGACCACAACAGTATTTGGTGGAAGGAGGTCCAGTTAGAGAGGAACATAAGAGGAAAAGGAAAGATCACCAGATGGGATCAGAGGGTGGAGAAACTGAAGAAGTAGTTCATTCCTGTGGACTATGAGATGGAGCTACTAAAGAAGCTACAAGGACTGAAGCAAGGTAACAAGTTTGTTAAGGAGTATACATAAGAGTTTTATAAAATTACTATGAGGACAAGCCATGCAGAGCCCAATAAGGAGATGGTAGCCCGTTACATTAATGGGTTGAGGCCAATAATTCAAGAGGAGCTAAGCTTGTTCAGAATGACCACCATAGAAGATGCATACAAGTTTTCCCTGAAGGTGGAAGAGAAGCTAAATAAAAGATTTGACTGCAAGCAAAGGGGAAGAGGTCAAGGCAGAAGGATTGGTGGAAGACCCTATGGGTGCTAAAATGAAGATTCAAAGAAAAGTGAACAAGCCGGCACCAGTCAAAATCAGAGAGGAGATAATACCTACTGCCCTCATGACCAGAACAATGGTGAGCAAAGAGGAAGAGGAAGAGGCCAACCTAGGCAAGGACCTAGAAGAGGAGGTTTTAGAGGAACCTGTTTCCAATGTGGAGAAAAAAGACATCGAGCATACAAGTGTCCACAACATCAAGGAAAGACAAATAGAAGACCTGAAGGTAATGTACAAGTTGCACATATAGATGAAGATGTGTAGTCTGAGCATTCTAAAGATGCTGAAAGGGGAGAAACCCTAGTTGTCAGAAGAACTTTGTTGAATGAGGAGAAAGAACCAAATCAGAGGAAGAGTTTATTCTACACAAGGTGCAAATGTGAAGGTAAATGTTGTGATATTATTATTGATAGTGGAAGCACTGATAATCTTATTTCAAAGGATATGGTTGACAAGTTGAAGTTGACAAGAAGAAAGCATCCACATCCATATCGGATTGCATGGTTGCAGAAGGACCATAGAGCCTTGGTCAATGAGCAGTGTTTAGCAAAGTTCAAGATTGGTGACTACCATGATGAGGTGCTCTGTGATATCATACCGATGGATGCAAGTCATATGCTATTGGGGAGGCCATGGTAGTATGATAGGAGCGCTGTCCATGATGGTCGTGCAAACACATATTCCCTAACAAAGGATGGAGTT
Source organism: Cunninghamia lanceolata (assembly GCA_027924645.1). Taxonomy (NCBI): domain Eukaryota; kingdom Viridiplantae; phylum Streptophyta; class Pinopsida; order Cupressales; family Cupressaceae; genus Cunninghamia; species Cunninghamia lanceolata. The sequence continues at coordinate 1,175,640 of BSBN01001134.1, read as the reverse complement.
CATCATAAGTTGAAGCCCTTGAAGGAGGTGGAAGAAAAGGTATGTAGTGTAGCCAGAATTTGCTTGGTAGATGGTAGGAAATTTTTAGAGGGTATGAAGCATGAGCATCATTGCTTTGCATTGATTCCTAAGATTAGTCAAGAGAAATGTGAAGATGTACCAGTAGAAGTCTCAGATATGCTGGAAGACTTTTAGGATATTATATCTAATAATGTACCAGAAGGTTTACAACTGATGAGGAAGATAAATCACCAAATGGATTTGATACTAAGAGCTAGTTTGGTGAATAAGGCAGCCCACAGAATGACTCCTGCAGAGAGTGTAGAGCTGAACAGACAAGTTCAAGAGCTATTAAGGAAGGGACTAATAAGGGAGAGCCTAAGTCCATGTGTGGTACCTGCAGTACTAGCACCAAAGAAAGATGGAGAATGGAGAATGTGTACAGATTCTCAAGCCATCAGTAAGATCATGATCAAGTACAAATTCTCATTACCCAAAATGGATGACATAATGGACTGTTTGAGTGGAGCCAAGTACTTCACGAAGACTGACCTGAAGAGTGGGTATCACTAGAGCCATATCAGAGAAGGAGATGAGTGGAAGATAGCCTTCAAAACCAAAGAAGGTTTGTATGAGTGGTTAGTCATGCCATTTGGGCTAACCAATGCACCGAGCACATTCATGCGGCTCATGAATGAGGTATTGAAAGAATTTTTGGGAAGTTTTGTTATTGTTTATTTCGATGATATTTTGATTTTTAGTAAGACTTGGGATGAGCATTTGATGCATATCAGAAGAATTTTAGAGAACCTAAGAGAAGAGAAGTTGTTGATTAATTTGAAGAAATGTATTTTTGCAAAGAAGGAGTTGGTATACCTAGGATTTATTGTCTCAGAGGAAGGTCTTAAGAGGGACCTAGAAAAAGTGAGGGCTATCATTAAATGGCCTACGCCAAGGAGTGCAATGGAGGTACACTCTTTTCATGGTTTGGTAAGTTTTTACAAAAAGTTTATCATGAATTTTAGTAGCATTTGTGCACCCCTAATTGAGACAATGAGAGGGGATAGAAAAGAGTTTAGATGGACTAAAGGAGCAGACAAGAGCTTTGATACATTGAACTAGAAAGTTGTAGAACAACCTATTTTGGTACTTCTAGATTTCAATAAGGTATTTCAGGTAGATTGTGATGCTAGTGGTAGTGGTATAGGAGTTGTTTTGAGCCAAGAAGGTAAGCCCATTACCTATTTTAGTGAGAAATTTAATGATGCCAAGAAAAAGTATTCTGTTTATGATCATGAATTTTATGCAATAGTTTAGGCTTTCAAGAAATGGAGACATTATTTGTTAGCAAAGGAGTTTGTTTTATATACTGATCATCAGGCTTTGCAGTATCTTAATAGTGAAGGAAAGTTGAACCAAAGGCACTTAAAATGGGTTGAGTTTTTGCAGAGATATACTTTTGTTTTAAAGCACAGGAGTGGGAAGTCCAACACAGTTGTAGATGCCTTGAGCAGAAGGCAAAATTTGTTGACAGAAATGAAGATAGAGGTTATTGGGTTCAATGAGCTTAAAAGTTTGTATCCTGAAGATCTAGATTTTGCAGAGGCCTAGAAAGCTTGTTTGGAACCTATCGCTTTGGACAGGACAAAATGGTTGGATTTCATAATCCAAGATGGCATGTTGTTTAGAGGAAGCCAGTTGTGCATTCCAAGGAGTTCCATGAGAGAGAACTTGATTAAGGAGAGGCATAGTGGAGGATTGGCTGGACACTTTGGTCAAGATAAGACCATTGCTATTGTTGGTGAAAATTATTATTGGCCACAATTGCAATAGGATGTGAGGAAATTTGTACAGAGTTGCAAAGTATGTCAGATGGCAAAAGGAGAAAGTTAGACTATAGGTCTATATCAACCACTACTTGTACCAGAGAAGCCATGGGATGATATTAGTATAGATTTTGTTCTTGGCTTACCAAGGATGCAGAGAGGAAATGATTCCATTTTTGTGGTGGTGGACGGATTCTCAAAGATGGCACATTTTTTTCCTTGCAAGAAGACTAATGATGTTGTTCATATTGCAGAGTTATTTTTCAAGGAGGTGGTGAGATTACATGGTCTACCAAAGAGCATAGTTTCAGATCGAGATACCAAGTTTGTTGGTTATTTCTAGAGGACATTGTGGAAGAAGTTGAAGACAAATTTGAAGTTTAGTTCTACACACCATCCACAGATTGATGGACAGACCGAAGTGGTGAATAGGAGTTTGGGTAACCTACTACGATGCTTAGTAGGAGATAAGCCCAAGGGATGGGATTTGATTTTAGCATAGGAAAAATTTGCTTACAACAATTCTGTCAATAGGAGTACTGGTAAATCACCATTCCAGATTGTATATGGGAATAGTCCAAGAAATGCTTCAGAGTTAAGGAATCTAGACAAAGGAGAAAAGACAAGTGCTGAGGCTGAAGATTTTATAGCACACATGAAGAATTTGCACGAAGAGGTGAAAAGGCACATTAATTAGATGAATATTCAATACAAGGCTAAAGAAGATCAGAAGAGGAGATATAAGGAGTTCCAAGTAGGAGATGAAGTCATGGTTCACTTGAGAAAAGAAAGGTTCCCAATTGGAACATAAAACAAGCTAAAAATGAAGAAATTTGGACCATGTAAAATTTTGAAGAAACATGATTCAGGAAATGCATATGAGGTAGAGTTGTCGAGTGGGATCAACATTTCCCCTATTTTCAACATTGCTGATTTATCACAATATCATGAAGGTGGCACAGAGGATGGACCAATAGAAGAACAGTGGAGTATTCCGGCATCTACTTCAACAGAGGAGATAGAAGAGATCTTGGATAGCCGTGTGGGAAGAAGTACTCAGAATAGGTAATATGAAAAATACCTGGTGAAATAGAAAGGAAGGCTTGTTGAAGATTCTTCTTGGTTGTCTAAGGCAGAGGTTGACAGTTTGGGTTTTCCTCACACAAACACCTGAGACATGACAAGGTCACTTCTCAAATTACCCTGGGTGTTTGATGCAGGAGCATCCAGTGGTGTAAGGGCAATCTTGCATCACCCAAAAAAAGATGTGTTTCAAAATTGTTGATGTCCTTTCCATTTCTTTTCAAAATTTGTGGTTCTGGTTCCATAATCACTTGAATAATGATGTAGAACTTTCAGTTTTTCCAAACTGCTAAAAATAGCAACCTGCTATTTTTAGAAAGTTTGCATTTGGGCATGGATTGAAGTGAAAATTTATAGGAAGTTACATAACATAAATATAAGACCTTTGGCGAAGGAATCATGCAAAGATCATTTGAGTTGAAAGATATTAAAGTTTCTATTTCCTGAAAAATGCCTGAAAATTATTCAAACTCAGGTTTGAGGCAGTAAATGGCCCCGTACGGCCCCAAAAATGGCTGAAACTAGCAAAGCAGGTTTCTGGCATGTAGATCACTCTGTGAGCTTTTTGACGCATAAAATGGTTCATTAATTGGACACCCGGATCAAAAGTTATGGCTCTTGGAAGTTGACCTATTTTTGGAGGGAGATGCAAAGTTTGAAATTAGGTTGTTGGCCGCCAAAAAAGGCTATTAATAACCATTTTTGGGAACCCTGGGCGATAGTAGAGTTAAGGGGGAAAGTCTAGAGTCAAGAATAGGTGGGAAAACATAAACCCTAGCTGATTTGGGGTTTACAGAAGGTAGATGATTCCAGAGTCTAGAGATAGGAAGCTGTAATGTGATGCAGTCTGTAGAGGATTCATGCTCTAATTGTATTTGAGCTTTTGTACTATAATGTTTTGCCCATATTAATAAAAGAACATTCTATTTTCTATGTACAATTTCTGTTATGTGTTTTATGATTTACCCCCTTCATCATGCTTTGTCGTTGAATGCACTACTGGATTATTTGAAATATTGATAGCACTTGTATTATCACATAAGATAGGAATAGGTTCATCATATGACACTTTGATATCCTTCAATGTCTTCTTTATCTGTAACACCTGTGTGCAACAAGATGTTGCTACAATGTACTCTACCTCTTTAGTAGATAATGACACCGAGTCCTGCTTCTTACTTAACCATAAGACAAGTCTTCTTCCAAGAATGAAAGCACCACCACTTGTACTTCTTTCATCTTTACATCGTACCCAATTTGCATCTATATATGCATTCAAGGAGAAATCAATATCCTTGGGATAACATAGGGCAAAATCTGAAGTGCCTTTCAAGTATCTAAATATCCTCTTTACTGCTGAAACATGTGACTCTCTGGGATCTAATTGAAATCTAGTCACAAGGCAAATTGAATGCATGATATCTGGTCTAGTAGCAGTCAGGTATAACAATCCACCAATCATTGATATGTACTTGCTTTGATTAGCCTTAGGAGATTCATAATCTTTTCTTAACTTACAACTAGTAGTCATGGGATTACATACTGGTTTGGAGTCTTCCATTCCAGACTTCTTCAACATTTCCTGAGCATACTTTGACTATGAAATGAAAATACCTTTTTTTGATTGATTGATTTGTAACCCAAGGAAGAAATTCATTTCCCCACACATTGACATTTCAAATTCTTTTTGCATCTCTTCTTCAAATCTTTTACACATGCCTTCATTTCTTCCAAAGATTATATGATCAACATATACTTCCACAATCAAGATTTGATCTTCTTCAACTTTGAAATATAGATTGCTATCTGTAATGCCCTTTTTGAATCCTTGCTACAATAGGTACCTATCCAACCTTGTATACCAAGCTCTAGGAACATGTTTGAATCCATACAATGCCTTCTTCAATTTGTAGACCATATTTGGATCATCTGAAAATTGAAAGCCTTCTGGTTGTTCAATGTATACTTCCTCTTCCAACTCTTTATTCAAGAATGTAGACTTCATATCCATCTAATAGACTTTGAAGCCCTTATGATCTGCAAAGGCCAAGAACATTCTAATGGCCTCCAATCTTGCCACTGGAGCAAATTTTTCCTCATAATCTATTCCTTCCACTTCTGAGTAGCCTTTACACATAAGCCTAGCCTTATTTCTGACTACTACATTTTCATTAAATTTGTTCTGGAAGACCCATTTAGTTCCTATCACATTTTTGTCTCGTGGTCTTGGGACAACTTCTCAAGTCTGATTCTTCTCAATCTGCATCAATTCTTCTTCCATAGCCTTGATCTAGTGCTCATATTTGCATGCTTCAGTCACTATTTTGGGTTCTATTTTAAACAAAAAACACAAATTTACTTGTTCATTTGCCATAACAAATTTCCTTCTTGTTAACACGCCTTTGTTCTTATCTCCAATGATTTGATCTTCCAAATGATTTTTTTGCACATACTTGGGAGTCTTAGGAACCCTTTTTGGAGCATCTTCTTCATTAGATTGCATCTCATCTTCCATTTCTTCTTCTCTGCAAAGGGGTTTATCAGGCTCATATCCTTCTATCAATACTGAGCTCTGATGTGGTTCTTCATCCACTTTGACATTTGCACTTTCAAGTAACTTCTTAAGCCTCTTGTTGTAGCACATGTAAGCCTTTCTCTTTGTAGAATATCTAAGAAAAATTCCTTCATCCGATCTTGTGTCAAAATTTTCCAAATTTTCTTCATCTCTCCTAATGTAGCACTTGCTTCCAAACACTCTAAAATATTTTACAGTAGGAGTTCTTCCATACCATAGTTCATATGGAGTCTTTGAGCTGTTGACCCTTGCTTGCACTCTATTTTGTATGTAGACTGCAGTATGAATAGCTTCTCTCCAATAAACATCCAGTAGATTTTCTTCTTTCAACATTGTCCTTATTACTTCCTAAAGTGTCCAATTCTTCCTTTCCACAACTCCATTCTGCTAAGGAGTCCTATGGGCTAACAAATGCCCTTTTATTCGATGATCTTCACAAAAGCACTTAAACTCATTGGAGGTGAACTCAACACCTCTGTCAGACCTCAAACACTTGATTTTCAAATCAATTTCATTTTCAACCATAACCTTGAATGCTTTAAACCTATCTAGAGATTCTGATTGTTCTTTGAGAAAAGTTACCCAAGTCATTCTAGAGTAATCATTAATCAACAACATGAAATACTTGCCACCTTGAAAGCTTCCTACTCTTGTAGGTCCACACAGATCTGTATGCACTAACTCTAGAGATCCAGTGGTAAAATACTCTTTGATCTTGAAATTCTTCCTTGTTTTCTTCCCAATCTGTCATTCCTTGCAAGTTGCATTGAGAGGCTTTATAATTGTTGGTAGATCCCTCATAGCTTGAGTAGAGCTGATCCTTACCAGGCTATCAAAATTGATGTGACACATTCTTCTATGCCATACCCAACTTTCATTAACTTGAGTCATTAAACACATACCATTAGCACCTTTGAGCTGATATATATTTCCTTTTGTCCTTGCTCCTATAGCAACCAGAGTTCTGGATCTTTCTTTTCTAATTTCATAATTGCCATCCTAAAATACAAGGTTATATCCTCTAGTACACATTTTTCCTACACTTAGAAGATTATGTCAAAGACCCTTGACATAAAGAACATCATCTGTATTTTTCTTTCCATCAAAACTGATTGAGCCTTTTCCATAGATCTTGGCAGATGCATCATCTCCAAACTTAACAAAATCTCCATCAAACTTCTTAAGTTTCACAAACTTATTATTATCACCTGTCATATGATTTGAACATCCACTATCAATTAATTAGTGGTTCTCCACTTCTCTTGCATGAAAAGTAGTTACCAGAGCTCCTTTGATATTGTGCTTTGTTTCTGGAGCAATTTCCTCTATGTATCTTTCAAAGTTAGTAGAATTAGTTCTAAAATTCAATGCCATGAACAAGCATTCATCACTTTCATCATCTAGATAGTCAAACTCATCATCAGATATGCTATTATCTTCTTTAACATAATAACTCTTCTTAAATGATTTTCCTTTGTTATCCTTGTGTTTGTCATTTGAAATCTTGACTAAACATTTTGAAGCATAATGACCTATCTTTCCACAGTTAAAACATTTGAAAGGTAACTTACCTCTGTATTTCTAGAGCCTTTTTTCAATCTACTTACAAAATTTGCTTCTATTTTGTCAAAATCATCTAAATCTAATTCCTCATTCTTTCCTGCCTTGCTAACCTTGAAAACAGTTTCTTTTCTTGAATCATCTTGACCAAAATCTCTTATCTCAAAAGTAGTTAGAGTACCAAACATTTGATCCCTAGAATACTGATCCAAAATTTGAGTCTGTTTAATAGAAAAAACTTTAGCACTATAAGATTTTGGAAGAGTTCTTAGTACCTTCTTTACCACTTCACTTTCCTCTAGCTTCCCACCTAGACCATTGATGGAATTGACAACCTCATCCACTCTCTGCTTGTAGCTTGCAATATTTTCATCCTTTGAAATCTTTAGGATTTCAAACTTGGTCTTCAAAATTTGCATCATTGCTTGCTTGACCTTGTCATCTCCTTCATAGGTACTGTTAGCACTCTTTTTGACCTGGGGGTTGATTTTTCATGTTTAGGGGGTTTCTTCATTTGAACCCTATATCTTCTTGCCCATTTTCCTAAGTGTTGGACCTCCTCGGCATTGTTCAGCTGCAGCGTCATATTTTCTTTGAGGAGGAGATCATCATCATCATGTTTTCTTCGATGGTGGTCAGCATCATCATGTTTTCTGTCGACCGGTTTTCTCATCAGGATCATCATATTTCAATATCGGGTGATGTCTGGATATCATCCTGATCCTGCTGATGAGCTACAGTGTGCCCTGATTTGCTTGCGGGGGTGATTTTTCAAGTATCCGGTGATCTTCCAATTATCACCTTGCCCTTTTATGATGATGATGTCACCCCGATTTTCCGAGGGGGTCATTTTCTAAGTTGTTCAACCCGGCCTATTTTTTCTTAAGGGTCGTCATCATCATGATCATGTTTCCAGTTATCGCCGTGTTGCTTGCGAGGGTCATCATATTTTCTGCCTGCATGATATTTCGCCGGGGTGATATTTTTATCATCGGGTGATCTTGGTTATGATCATCCTGATGATGTTGTTGAAGAGTTCTAAGTATGACCCGATATTCACTGGGGTCATCATATTTTGAACGTCAGGATGATCTTAGTCAATATCATCCTGATGTTGTTTGTATCACTTCATGTTCGTTGTTTTATCATCCTGATGATGCTGACGTCATTCTTATGTCAGGGTGATATCTATTTCTCTGCCTATCTGCATCATGATATTTCCGAAGGAGGGGGTGATATTTTCATTTTTGAATATCACCCGGATGTATGTTTGTTCAAGCATCATGATGATGCTGATATCAAGGAGATATCCGCCTGCCGGCTTCGTGCATTATCTAGTCAGGGGTGATCTTTTCAAGCATCATCATATTCATCTATCACCCCGATCTTATAGTGGAGCTACAGTGCAGCATGATATTTGTGCATCAGGATGATATTTCCAAATATCCGGTTATCTTCTGAATATCATCCTGATGTCGATATGATGATGACGTCATCAAGGTCTGGGGGGGTCATATTTCTAACACTGATCATCTTGTGGAGATCCCCTGATATTTGCAAACATGATGATGACGTCATCCGGATATGAGGAGGTGCGCAGCAGGCAGATATGATGATGACGTTAGCAGGATATGATGATGACGTCATCAGGATGTTCATCGGCTAAGCAGGAGGATGTTCCTCCGATGGATCAGGTTGTGCTGATGAAGGCAATTATCATGCAGGTTATATTGCGATATGATGCTGACGTCAGGGTGATATTTCAAGCGACAGGATATCATGCTGTTGGAGGATGATGATGAAGTCTTATACTAGTGTCGTCAGGAGCAAAAGCACCGACATTATATGCTCGTGGCCTAGTATATAAAGTGTTGAAAAGGTCACCGCGGGGTGCATGTGGGATAATTGATATCCTGCATATTTTCAAATATCATGACGATGAATCTTGGCGGGAAATGGTTGCGATCGACTGTTTGACGTTTTCCCGAGGCCGCGGGTTGGTGCGCCATTAATGGCGAAGGTTGCAGAGGTATGGGCGGATCTGGTACCCGATTGAAGGTGTACATCAATGGACAGTGGCGCAGGGCTTGAGATTTCTTCCTTCTCCTCCCCTACCTGCTGCATTCATGTTTGGGCGCCAATCTGGTAATGCGTTGAGCGCCATTTTTCTGATACTGTGTATCTGGCGGGATTTTTGGTCAACCATGTAATTAATTGCTGTGGTACACTACCTGGCTGTTATAAGCAGGAAGTGTTACTCATTTGTGGTTGTTGAAAGTTGAAGATTTTTGGCTCTGTAATTCAAAACAAGCTGATCTGGTTACTCTGTATAGCTTAACCTGTGAGTTTATGTATCTCTTGTTGTATGTTTTTGGCATGAACCCACTGATTTCATGATTAATCTTATATGAGAAATGCTATCTTAGCATGTGTTGTGTTAATTCTGTCTCCAGTATTGCATGTATTCTTCTTCTGAATCTGGATATTTGGGTAATGTTTAGATTCTAGAGCATAGAATTCCTATGTTGAATGTCTGATCTTTTAACTTCTGCTCAAGGGGTAGATTAAACTGTTTTCAGGTTGAACATTGGGAAGGGTATACTGCAGTAGGGATGCCATAAGTAGAGATAACTTAACACTCTGTATTGGGAGATATCTGTAAGGCAAATATCACATATATCCCCCTGAAATCCAGTTTTAGCTGTTCATGTTGATCATTCACAGGTGTATGTCTACTGACTCCAGGCCCTGGATAGGCACCAATCATGCTTTGTTTTTGTGTTATAACCATGTCCAGCTTTGCATCCAAACTTAAAATCCAAATCAAAATCTAAAACAAACATTAGGACATTAGAATTAGTTTTAGGATCCTCAGTCCTCTGTCTACAACTACAAATAGGCCCAAAGCTAGCCCCTTTGCTCTTATCTTTCAGTTTTGGTCTACTTACAGGAGGACTTATCTGCTTTCTGTCAGCATCCCAGCCTTTGTATGCATATCCTCATGGATGTTGAGTAGGGAATACCCCCCTAGGTTTTGCAGAGCCTGAAGAAGAAGAGGAGATAAAATATAGAGTCTATCTCCTACACTGTTGGCCCCTGGCCCAGAGATCCTGTTGATCACTGATGGCTACCTTGTAGGGAAATCTGGGAATAAGCATCCAATCTGGGAAAAAACCAACAGAAATTGGCGACTCTACTAGGGACATTTGTGAAAGAACCCTGGTTTTTCGAAGAAAACAGTTCCTAGTAATAGGTGGCGACTCTGAAGTAATCTCCCAACCGGTCAAAGTAAAATTTATATGCAGGGGAGAAGATCCCAACAAAATCCTTTATTTGAAGAGTTACCAGTAACAAGAAGAATGATGTACAGAAGAAAGGGAGCTGTCTCAGTTAGTCATGAGGGTTCCCCCAGAAAAAATGATGATGTACAAGATAACCCTAGGCCATCAGGACAGCATGTGCCTTACTTTTCAAATACAGAAGCTGATATTCAAGGTTCATATGAGAGGCAACAGAGTGGTAGCATGAGAATGAGGTCAGAGGTGTTCCAAGAACGCCCATTTCTAGACCCAAGTGAAAGGTTTGAAGAGGCAGAGTCTCTGAGGGATGATGAAGATGATGACCAGAATGGTATGAGACCATCTACCTCCAGGCCTAAGGATGAACAGTTAGCTGAAGAAATCAGAAGTCTAAGAGCAGAACTAGAATATCTACAAGCCATGAAAATCAGAGATGATATGAAGCAAAAAGTGCAAGCCTTAAGAACTGCCCAAAATGATTCAATTCCTACCCTAGAGAATGCAAATGTGCAGAGACATCAGCAAAGAAATGAAGTGCAACATCAGCATAATGATGAGAGACAAAATGTGAATGATACTAGGATACCACTGAACAATGTAAGAAACCAGAATGCAAACAGAAATGTTAATGTTAATAAGTTAAACAGACAGCCCATGCAGTTAGATAGATTCAGGCAGCTGGTGTTTGATGGTATTCCTGGGTATCCTAACCCCATTGACAAGCATCTGAGGCTGCAAGTGCCTAAATTTTCAGGAAACAACACTATGTCAGGAGAAGATCATCTAAAAGCCTTTCAAAATGTCATGGATAACTTTGAGGTTGAACATGAGGATGTTTTCATGAAGTCATTCATGCAATCCTTAATAGATGAGGCAAGAGAATGGTACAAGAATCTGCCTGACCGGAGTATTTCATCATGGGATGATTTTAAAAGGATGTTCAAGGAGCAATATGGTGACAAAACTGACCCCAGCTTTTTTGTAAATGAGTTCACCAGTATCACTAAAGGGTCAAATGAGCAGGTTGCAGATTTTAATGCAAGATTTACTAAAGTGTTGAACAAATTGCCACATCACATGAGGCCAAATGAACCAATGTGCATAATATTGTACATCAATGCCTTTGATGTAAAAACTGCATATGGATTAAGAGATAAAGGTCCTGCTACTCTCAGGGATGCTTCCAAAATTGCAGTGAATATTGAAAACAACAGGAAAGCATCGGGCAAGACAAATAGAAGGGATGATGTAAAAATTCTGCAGAATCCAAACAAGCCTCAGAACACTCAAGGTAATACATCTGCCCCTGAAGATAAGATAGACAAATTGGCAAATGTTGTTAAGGACCTAAGCTATAGATTAGCTAGAAGTGAAAAAGGGATGGGTCCTGATAGGCAAGTCTATCAAAGGCAGGAAAAGAGGCCATCATTGCATGATATGCCTTATAACACCAATTGGCATGATGGTAAGCCTGTATTCCCACGTAACAACACAAATCAGAGGGCTCAACATGTCAAAGAAACTCCTGATCCTCTAAAGAAAGCTATAAATATTGTTGATGATGCTCCATGGTGTATAATTTGTCAGATGCCACATTCACAGTCACAGTGTATGATTGCTCAATCCTTGTATGATAATGCTACATCTTGTAATGAATGCAATGAGCCACATCATGTGCAAGATGATGATGTTAATATGATGTCCATAGGTAATGGATACACTTTTTATGATGCTGATGAGAATACAGATCATCAAATTCAGGCCTGCCAACAGTTCCCATATGATGAAGATAATGAAGATAACTATGTGTATGCTCAGAACTCACACAATTTTCTAAGTAACCTACAACGACCTTCTGATGAGGAAATTAGAGCCTTCACCGCTGCAGCAGTTGCTCAAGTCGAAAGCAACTACAATCTCAGAAGGTATACATTGGTAAGCAGCTCAAACCACACATTAGGAGTATGCTGATTGCATTACTGAAAAAGTATAAACATGTTTTTGCTTGGTCATATGAGGACCTAAAAGCCTATAGGGAAGATTTATTCCAGCATGAGATCCCATTGAAGCCTGGAGCTAAGCCATTTAGACAAAAGCAAAGACCTATTAATCCTACCTTAGCTCCCAAGATGCAAGAAGAACTCAAAAGGCTCAGGGAAGCTGGAATAATTGTGCCAATCAGGCATTCAACTTGGGTGTCTAACCTTGTCCCAGTCAGAAAAAAGAATGGTGATATTAGGCTTTGTGTTGACTTCAGGAACTTGAATGTATCCTCTTTAAAGGATAACTATCCACTGCCTAATATGGAAGCTATGTTGCAGAGAGTGACTGGTTGTGAACTCTTATCCATGATGGATGGATTTTCAGGTTATAATCAGGTGAAGGTAAAGGAATCAGAACAGTATAAGACCGCCTTCACCACTCCATGGGGAACTTATGTGTATGTTAGAATGCCATTTGGCTAACCAATGCAGGTGCTACATTTCAAAGAGCAATGGATGTTGCTTTTGCAGGGCTGATTGATTCAATCCTGGCTGTATATCAGGATGACTTGACTGCTTACTCAAAGAAAGAAGAGCAGCATTGTTTGCATCTGGAGCAGATTTTCATAAGAGCACTAGAGTATGGTATTTCTTTAAATCCAAAGAAGTGTGCCTTTGGGGTAGTTGAAGGAAAGCTCCTGGGACATATTGTTTCCAAGGATGGAGTCAGGATAGATCCAGAGAGAGTGGCTGCTATTGACAGAATTCAAATGCCAAAAACTGTAAAAGGAGTTCAGTCCTTCTTTGGACAGATAAATTTTGTTAGGAGATTTGTTCCCAACTTTGCAGAAACCACAAGGAACATTTCCAAGATGATGAAGAAGGATGCAACTGTCAACTGGGATAGGGAAGCAATAGAATCATTTCAGAGTATCAAAGAGGCAATCAAGATGGCCCCTGTTCTTAAATCTCCTGATTTTTCTAGGCCATTCCAAGTATTTTCATTTGCTTCCTTTCATACTGTTGCTGCATGTTTGCTACAGAAAAACGAAGATGGTTTTGAACAACCCATCACTTTCTTCAGTATGTCCTTGCAGGCCTCTGAGTTGAAGTATGATATTATGGAAAAATAGGCATATGCACTAGTCAGAGCCATCAAAAGTTTCAGACCATACTTGGTAGGATCATATATAATTGCATATGTACCCCATGCAGCAGTCAAAGACATATTCACTCAGCAGGAGGTGACTGGAAGAAGGTGCAGATGGATAAACAAACTGCAAGAGTTCAACATAGACATACAAGTTACCAAGTTGATAAGAGGACAAGGATTAGCCAAGATGATGGCACAGTCAAACTTGGAAGCATGCCAAGTTAATGCAGTCCAAGATGAGAGTGTAAATGTATCAAGATCTGAATGGTACAAGGATATTATCTACTACCTGCAAAATCTAAATTGTCCTTCCCATTTCAGTGACAGTCAAAAGAGGACTTTAAAGTTACATGCAATCAGGTATGTTATTGTTCAAGGTGAGCTATACTGGAAAAACCCTGATGGTGTGTTGCTGAGATGTGTGGATGAGGATATGGCTAACAATGTTTTAATTGATATGCATAAAGGATTGTGTGGTGGACATTATACTGCCCAAACAACAGCGCATAAAATTCTCAGAGCAGGATATTGGTGGCCCACTCTCTTTTCAGATGCACAAAGGTTAGTGAGGAAGTGTGACCCTTGCCAAAGATTTTCAGGAAAGCTGAAATATGATGGTGCTTTACCCCTCAGAACTGTAACTGTGGATGCTCCATTTCAGCAATGGGGAATTGACTTCATAGGGGAAATTGCAGACAAATCAAGTGGGGGACACAGTTGGATTTTGGTGGCAACTGATTACTTCACCAAATGGATTGAGGCCATTCCAACTAAGAGAGCTACAAGTAAGGTGGTGACAGATTTCATGCTAGAGAATATTATCATCAGGTTTGGAGTACCATTCAAGATAGTCACTGATAATGCTATGTGCTTCAGATCAGGTGAATTTGTTGATTTTTGCAATAGGTATGGGATAAATCTGTCATATACATCACCATATCACCCACAAGGGAATGGTCAAGCAGAATCAAGCAATAAAAGCATCATGAAAATTATCAAGAGGATACTGGACAAGAACAAGAGAGCTTGGGACTCAAAATTGAACTTAGCAATATGGGCTGACAGAGTGACAGTGAAAAGGGCTATTGGGATGTCACCCTTTGAGCTAGTATATGGTGCATCAGCCAGATTGCCCATAAATAATCTCCTACCAGTTTACAGATTCATTCAGGAAAATGATGAGGAGATTGAAGATTCCATGACAGAAAGAGTGAACCAGCTGGTTGCATTGGATGAAAACAGAAGGAAAGCCCACCAGATCAATCTCAAAAGACAACAAGATGTGAAATATCAGTTTGACAGGAGAACTACAAAAAGGAAGTTTCAAGTCAATGATCTGGTGCTCATTTGGAATGCTAAAGGTCAGGAAAAGGGTAAACATGGTAAATTTGAACCCTTATGGATGGGCCCATATCAGGTTTACAATACTCATGGGGAGGATTCTTATTTCCTCCAGGCCCTAGATGGTGAAGTTCTGGAATTGCCTGTGCATGGCCAATTCCTTAAGTTCTATTTTGCATAAATGACTTGTTGCTGTGCACATTTGTAAAAACATGTATGTAGTGTAAATGCCTTGTACAGCTCGTGCTTTTTGTCTTTTTGTCTGGTCTACCTGGAGATCTGGTTCTCGCTGCAGGTTTTCACCTGCACGTCCCCATTCGGAGCCAGTGTTAGCACTCTTTTTGACCTGGGGGTTGATTTTTCATGTTTAGGGGGTTTCTTCATTTGAACCCTATATCTTCTTGCCCATTTTCCTAAGTGTTGGACCTCCTCGGCATTGTTCAGCTGCAGCGTCATATTTTCTTTGAGGAGGAGATCATCATCATCATGTTTTCTTCGATGGTGGTCAGCATCATCATGTTTTCTGTCGACCGGTTTTCTCATCAGGATCATCATATTTCAATATCGGGTGATGTCTGGATATCATCCTGATCCTGCTGATGAGCTACAGTGTGCCCTGATTTGCTTGCGGGGGTGATTTTTCAAGTATCCGGTGATCTTCCAATTATCACCTTGCCCTTTTATGATGATGATGTCACCCTGATTTTCCGAGGGGGTCATTTTCTAAGTTGTTCAACCCAGCCTATTTTTTCTTAAGGGTCGTCATCATCATGATCATGTTTCAAGTTATCGCCGTGTTGCTTGCGAGGGTCATCATATTTTCTGCCTGCATGATATTTCGCCGGGGTGATATTTTTATCATCGGGTGATCTTGGTTATGATCATCCTGATGATGTTGTTGAAGAGTTCTAAGTATGACCCGATATTCACTGGGGTCATCATATTTTGAACGTCAGGATGATCTTAGTCAATATCATTCTGATGTTGTTTGTATCACTTCATGTTCATTGTTTTATCATCCTGATGATGTTGACGTCATTCTTATGTCGGGGTGATATCTATTTCTCTGCCTATCTACATCATGATATTTTCGAAGGAGGGGGTGATATTTTCATTTTTGAATATCACCCGGATGTATGTTTGTTCAAGCATCATGATGATGCTGATATCAAGGAGATATCCGCCTGCCGGCTTCGTACATTATCTAGTCAGGGGTGATCTTTTCAAGCATCATCATATTCATCTATCACCCCGATCTTATAGTGGAGCTACAGTGCAGCATGATATTTGTGCATCAGGATGATATTTCCAAATATCCGGTTATCTTCCGAATATCATCCTGATGTCGATATGAGGATGACGTCATCAAGGTCCGGAAGGGTCATATTTCTAACACTGATCATCTTGTGGAGATCCCCCGATATTTGCAAACATGATGATGATGTCATCCGGATATGAGGAGGTGCGCAGTAGGTAGATATGATGATGATGTCAGCAGGATATGATGATGACATCATCAGGATGTTCATCGGCTAAGCAGGAGGATGTTCCTCCGATGGATCAGGTTGTGCTGATGAAGGCGATTATCATGCAGGTTATATTGCGATATGATGCTGACGTCAGGGTGATATTTCAAGCGACAGGATATCATGCTGTTGGAGGATGATGATGAAGTCTTATACTAGTGTCGTCAGGAGCAAAAGCACCGACATTATATGCTCGTGGCCTAGTATATAAAGTGTTGAAAAGGTCGCCGCGGGGTGCATGTGGGATAATTGATATCCTGCATATTTTCAAATATCATGACGATGAATCTTGGTGGGAAATGGTTGCGATCGACTGTTTGACGTTTTCCCGAGGCCGCGGGTTGGTGCGCCATTAATGGCGAAGGTTGCAGAGGTATGGGCGGATCTGGTACCCAATTGAAGGTGTACATCAACGGACAGTGGCGCAGGGCTCAAAATTTCTTCCTGTGTCCTCCCCTACCTGCTGCATTCATGTTTGGGTGCCAATCTGGTAATGCGTTGAGCGCCATTTTTCTGATACTGTGTATCTGGCGGGATTTTTGGTCAACCATGTAATTAATTGCTGTGGTACACTACCTGGCTGTTATAAGCAGGAAGTGTTACTCATTTGTGGTTGTTGAAAGTTGAAGATTTTTGGCTCTGTAATTCAAAACAAGCTGATCTGGTTGCTCTGTATAGCTTAACCTGTGAGTTTATGTATCTCTTGTTGTATGTTTTTGGCATGAACCCACTGATTTCATGATTAATCTTATATGAGAAATGCTATCTTAGCATGTGTTGTGTTAATTCTGTCTCCAGTATTGCATGTATTCTTCTTCTGAATCTGGATATTTGGGTAATGTTTAGATTCTAGAGCATAGAATTCCTATGTTGAATGTCTGATCTTTTAACTTCTGCTCAAGGGGTAGATTAAACTGTTTTCAGGTTGAACATTGGGAAGGGTATACTGCAGTAGGGATGCCATAAGTAGAGATAACTTAACACTCTGTATTGGGAGATATCTGTAAGGCAGATATCACATATATCCTCCTGAAATCCAGTTTTAGCTGTTCATGTTGATCATTCACAGGTGTATGTCTACTGACTCCAGGCCCTGGATAGGCACCAATCATGCTTTGTTTTTGTGTTATAACCATGTCCAGCTTTGCATCCAAACTTAAAATCCAAATCAAAATCTAAAACAAACATTAGGACATTAGAATTAGTTTTAGGATCCTCAGTCCTCTGTCTACAACTGCAAATAGGCCCAAAGCTAGCCCCTTTGCTCTTATCTTTCAGTTTTGGTCTACTTGTAGGAGGACTTATCTGCTTTCTGTCAGCATCCCAGCCTTTGTATGCATATCCTCATGGATGTTGAGTAGGGAATACCCCCCTAGGTTTTGCAGAGCCTGAAGAAGAAGAGGAGATAAAATATAGAGTCTATCTCCTACACTGTTGGCCCCTGGTCCAGAGATCCTGTTGATCACTGATGGCTACCTTGTAGGGAAATCTGGGAATAAGAATCCAGTCTGGGAAAAAACCAACAGGTACTTTCCAACTTCTTCCAAATCTCATGAGCAGTTTTGTAGCTCATTACCTTCACTAATTCAGAATCAGAAAGATTGTTCAGAAGAGCACTCTTTGCCTTGACATTTTTCTCATATTCTTTAATCTCATCTACATCATTTGGACCATTAGTAGGTATAGTATACTTTTTGTCAACTATCTTCCATATGCCATATCCTAATGAGACAAGAAATCTTTCCATCTTGGTTTTCCAAAAAGCATAATTTGTTCCATCAAACATTGGAACCTCCATACCTTTCCTGTATACCATCTGGATCTACCCCAAGCGGTTAAGCTTCTTCAAGGAACTCAGCTCTGATACCAATTGTTAGAATGCATAGGACAACTAAGAGGGGGGTGAACTAGTTGTGCATTAAAACTTTAAACTCTCAAAGCAATTTCTACTATTAACCTCCTATTATGCATTAGCAGAATATAAACATATGAAGCATCAATGCAAACACATTTAAACACATATGAACACCAAATTTACATGGAAAACCTAAGAAGGGAAAAACCACAGTGAGGATTATCTCACATATATATGAATAGCAACACCAAAAACAAAAAGGCTCACTGCCCAAAAGAAAGGCTCACTACCAAAAGAAAGGTTGACTCCCAAGGGCTCAATGCCTAGAAGAGAAAAGAAAGAAGAAGATTGTTATAGAGAGATTCACTATCTTAAAGCAATAGGAGAAATCCACTACTGCCACTTCTTGCCATCCGTAGCCTTTGGCTCACTGCTTCCAGCAACTTCAAGCACACTGAAATGTAGACACCTTTTTCTCGCTACATTCTAGAGTCATAAGCATTTAGGCTCGCTCACAACTCACTACCCTTGATTCACATTTGCATCATCTTCTCTACTTTTCTCCACTCAACTTCATCTTGCATTTATAACATCTACAACCAAGACTTATCTCAATTAGTTTGGTCCTAATGAAGCGTGTGCACCTTAAATGTACAACACTAATTAGGTCAGAATTAGACACTTTCATGGTGGAAAGAAGTGAAAGTGGACCATGTCAAGGGTTAATGAGGACTCGAATCTATATCACCAAGATGCTCATCACATCCACAATCTACGAGGTACCTCCACAAATGGTGCTAGTAAGCTAGGTTGGCCAAACCTAAGCTAATTAACAAATCCACGCTTCTCCATGTCCAAAAACATCACTTGGACCAAAGAGAGACACTCCACAGCATCCACACACCTTTCCATGACATTCAAAACCATTAGAATCTTCTACCACACTGCCGCAACCACCAGAAACAAAGAATGTCTTCATTATGCACATCAGGATGCACTGCCACTGAACATCAACACAAGAACTAATCTTGCGAAGAAACCCATCCCAAGAAACTTCAAGGGAACGTAGATATAGACTATACAAGCACATTCCAGATCTGTAGGACATTAAACCTCAATGCAGAGAAATGTGGAGCAATCTCATTTCTCCTAGATAGTCTTCTACACAGGTAAACACTCTATCAAACACATCTTTCACTTCCGCATGATCTAGAGACCAAAACGATAGATATAACACCTCTGAACACCTCTGATCAACAATTCCAAACCGCACAAGCATATGTTTAATTAAAAAGAAATGCGGAGCATAACACTAAGCACACCTCTATCATACTGCACACCTTTTTATTCAAATTTTCTCAAAAGCACTTGAAAACCAAGTGAACTACCTACTAGAAGTTGACATCAATGAGAACACCAGCAAGTTTCCAACACTTTCTTGTTTGAATCTGCACTTCTTCAATTTTGCATAGAGTTTCTCTTTCAAAACACATCCAATATGATCCTCAAGTGTTGCAGGTGCTCTTCTTTGCTCTTACTAAAAACCTAAATATCATCAAAATAAACTACCACAAAATTACCAATGTAATGATGCAGTAAAATATTCATTAGCCTCATGAAGGTGTTGGGTGCATTAGATATCCCGAATGGCATAACCATCCACTCATATAATCCATCCTTATTCTTGAAGGTTGTTTTCCACTTATCCCCTTCTTGAATCTAGATCTGGTGATAACCACTACATAGATTAATTTTCCTAAAGTATGTAGCCCCTGCAAGCACATCCATCATTCCATCCAAACGAGGGATGGGAAACTAATACTTGATGGTGATTTTCTTGATTGCTCTACTATCTATTCACACCCTCCACATGCCATCCTTCTTTGGAGTTAATAATGCAAGTACAACACATAGGATCATTCTCTCCCTCACCACACCTTTCCTTATGAGATCTATCACATGTCTATTGAGTTCTGCATGGTGGGTAGGACACATTTTGTAAGCTGCCTAATTAGGTAAAGATGCTCCTAGGATCAAATCAATGTGGTGTTGAATATCTCTCTTTGGTGGTAGACCATTAGGTAACTCATCTAACGCAACATCAATATATTCTTCTAGTACCTTTGTTGCTTCTGCTGGTATTGGTATTTCCTCACCATCTTCTTTCTACACCGCTAGTGCATAACAGAACCCTATCGCCTTCATTTCCTTGACAAGTTCTCTTGTGGACAACATACTCTCAACTTTCCTTTCATCCTTAAGGGGAAATAAAATCACTTTAGAACCTTCTTTCCAAAAAGTGTATGTATTCCTTTCTCCATCATGCATTACCTTCCTGTCATATTGCCATGGCCTTCCCAACAACACATGGCATGCATCCATTGGAATGACATCACACCATATTTCATTCTTATAAGTCTTTCCTATGAAAAACTTAATTAAACACCTCTTATCAATAGTGACTTCATTTCCCTTTTTAAACCATGCAATGCGATAAGGATGGGGATGTTTTTCACAGTGAAGATTTAGATTATCTACCATTTCTCTAGAAACCATATTTTCGCAACTACCACTATTAATAATAACTTGACATACCTTTCCTCCTGAGGTGCACCTGGTTCAAAAAATATTATCTTGAAGCCAAGAATCATCACAACCTTTAATATGTGCTTGCTCCTTTTTTGGTATCACCATTGCTCTTCTCATCATGAGATTCTCCCCACATCTGGAGGAACCTCTAGGTCTACCCCTTCTCCTTCATTCTCATCTTGAACCATGTTCAAGCTGGGTTGTTCTCCTTGTTTTCTTTCTTGCATGTGATAGTTTGGACATTCAAATGCCCTATGACCGTCTTCACTACACCTATAACAAATGAATGGTTTTTGTGGCTTTTTCCATCCTCTACCACCACTGTAACCTCTGCCCCTTTGAAATCCTCTTTCTCTTTGTTGACTCTGAGGATCTTGTTGGATGTCTTCTAATTTTTCTGTTACTTGGGATGATTCTCCCTGACTATAATTAAACTCATTTTAAAATGGAGATGATGCCCCCCTCCTCGCTCCTCTATTCCTTTGAAAATATTATCTACTTTGTTTTTCTTCTACCTTTAAAGATAACTGGTATGCCTCTTCCATATTGTTAACCCTATGCATGCTCAATTCATCTTGAATAGAGAATTTTAGACCATTTACATACCTTGCAGCCATCTGCTCATCAGTTTGTTGATGCTCCATGAGAAGGATAGTTTGTAAAAGTCATTTGTATAGTCTTGCATAGTAGATAAGTTTTGTTTGAAATTCTGAAATCTATGAAAAAGAGTTTGTACATAGTTCATAGGCAAAAATTTCTCTCTTATCTTCTTCTTCATTTTGCTCAAGGTCCTGATTTTATTCTTTCCCTTTCTAGTTCTTTCCTTTTGCAGATGATCCCACCACATTATTCCATGACCCTTTAACTTGGTACATGCAAATTTCACCTTCTTTTCCCTTGTCATAGTCTTCCATTCAAAGAATTTCCCAATGTTGTTCAACCAATCTATCAACTCCTCTAGTTTGAGTCTTCTTGCATACTTGAAAATTAAATTTTAATCCCTTCATTTTTTCCTTCTAATTCTCTAAGCATCCTCACTTCAAAAGTTAGGCGCACTAATTGTGCTTCCTCTTTAGGTTCTGCATGTTGATCTTCATCTCCTTGGCCTATTTCTTCATCAGAATCGTCTCTTCTTTGTCTCAATATTTGATCTGCCATCATACTATTACACATATGGTTCATAGGGTTGTCATTGATGTCAAAACTATCACTAGGTTTTCATTAATGTCAACACTATCATAGTGGTGTGATGGTGTTCATGGTTGGATGTCACGTCCTATCCAACAAGAGAAGAAGATGCAGTTCATGGTTGGATGTCATGTCCCATCCAACAAGAGAAGGGAGAAGATATAGTTAATATTAATATGGGAATTAGAAGCATGAAGATGATTAGATGTATTACTAATGTTACTGATGGCCTAAACCATGTATGTTCCAAGTTCCATGGTGTTTGGGTTACCGGAATAATGTTTTGTTGTTGACTAGTTGAAGACATTGTTGTCTTTGTAAAGGTATAATGTGTAGGACAATGGAATGCTTCACATTCCTTTGCATTTGTAGATATGGCCATGCGGTTTTGGAATTGTGTTTAGAATACAGTGAAGGTGATAATTCTAAGTTTTCAAATCATTTGTCCTTCCACTGTAAAATTTAGGCATGATAGAGTACCAGCATGTGTTCTAGTAGAGAAAGCTAGTGTTGAAGGCTTGTTGGAATGCTCTGCATTCCTCCAGAATTGAATGATTTCCCTTGTGGTTTTGAGGACATGTTTATGGATGTGCATTACATTCTTCCTTGCAGTTTCAAGGTCCTTGGTGGTCTATAGCTTAGTTTTTGAAATGACATGTTGCAGTGTGTTCTGGATCATAGATTGTTCACAGAGTTCATGATTGAAGTTCTGTGATGCAATTCTTTGGTGTGTGGTGGAAAAGGAATGTTTGGAGATGTTTTAAGAGTCATGTGGATTCATCTAGAAGAGTTTTCATGAATATCTTTCTTGTTTCCTATACCACACAAAGTTTTCAAGTTGATGAGGCCATTATGCTTCAAGATTCATGTGTTTTTGGTTAAAGAAGTCATATTTTCAAATGAGAGGAGTGTGCGGATGTAATTACTTGGTGTTTGAAGCTATGAATTATGTTTTGGACCTAGTAAAGAAAGTGTTGGTGTCCACAAGGCATGGATCTTCTACTGGTGTATCGTGTGGTTTTAGTTAGGACCTATCTTTTACATGTTTCATGTTTTGTGTTGTCTGGCCAACTTGTAAATGCATTTTTCATGTTATATCTAGCTGACAAGCAATGCAATCAATGTAATATCTTGTATAAATTGTAAATGAAATTGAATGTGGTAAGGTGTGATTGCAACGTGATTAATAAGGTTCACAAGCAAATAAAGAGCATAATGAATGCATTTTTGATGTGTGATTGAAGGAGAAAGAGCATAAGTTATTGATGTTGTCTGAATTCATCTTAAAGACATATTTGTGACAGTGATCAAGTGTAGAGTGTGCCTAACTAATCTTATCATCAAAATAAAGTGTGAAGAGGCAGAAGTGCAATCATCAAAGGTGTGAGTTTCAATGTCAGTTTTCAGATAGTAGAAGGACTGTCATACTGTAGTCTTTTGTAAGTGTGTTCTCAATTTAGGGAGTAGTAGATTCCTTGTGAGTGACCCTAAAATAAAGTATTTAGGGATTAGTATCTTCCTTGGGAGTGGCCCTAAATCAAATTTCTTTAGGGAGTTGTAGCTTCCTTGTGTTGTAACCCTAAAACAAAATTATTTGAGATTCATATATTGTGAGTTAATCTCACTATGGTTTTTCCCTTCTAGGGTTTTCCACATATATCTAGTGTTATGTGTTGATGTGCATTGTGTTAATTTTTCATGTTCATGTTAATACTATGATGCTTAAGTTTTAATCTGCTCCAGATAAGTTTAAGTTGTTAAAATTGAAAATTGTTTAGATACTGATTCACCCCCCCTCTAAGTATCCTTGTGTGTCCAACAATTGGTATCAGAGCCAAGTTCCTCTGAGGGAAGATTATCCACTTGAGGAAGGTTTGAGATGGAACAAAATGGATCTAGCAAGATACCTAGGTTTGATGGAACAAATTATGCTTTTTGGAAGCTAAGGATTGAAGCTTATATTAATTCTATCTGGTGTAGTGTTTGGGACTCTGTCAAGTCTAGTTACACAGTTCCTGCTGCTATTCCTATAGATGTAGATGAAATCAAGTTGTATGATAACAATGGCAAGGTAAAGTTTTCTATTATGAGTGGGTTAGTTGATTGACAACTTTGAAAGGTAATGAGTTGCAGTTTTGCTCAAGAAGTTTGGGATAAACTTAAAACCATTTATGAAGGAGATAAGAAAGTGAAGCAAGCCAAGATGTAGATCTTCAAGAGTAAATTTGAGAACCTAAAAATGTTAGAGGATGAAGACATTTCTAGATATATGCTCCAGGTGAATGAAGTGGTCAATGGAATAATAGGTCTTTGTGGAGAATTGAAAGAAGATGAGATTGTGAAAAAGGTTCTGAGATCTCTTCCCAAATCTTATAGTCATCAGGTATCTTCCATTGAGGAGAATGAAGACATGGATACATACATTGTAGACAAATTATTTGGTTCCCTTACTACCTTTGAAATGAGAGAGTTTGGCAGTGATGCTCCAAAGAAAGAAGCTACTTTCAAAGCCAATGTGAAGACAAAGAAAGAAGTTGTTGAAGATGAAAGATTTGATGAAGTTGAAGCAAATTTTGTGAGAAGACTAAAGAAAGGCATTGGAAAATACAAAGGTAAGTTACCCTTAAAATGTTTCAATTGTGGAAAAGTTGGCCACTTTGCTTCTAAATGTCCTTTTAAAGAATCAAGGGGTAGTAATAAAAGAGACAATTTCAAGAGAAGTCTGTATTTCATAGAAAATAATTATTCTTTAGAAGATGAGGATCATGATGATTCAAATGATGAAGCACTTTTCATAGCCTTGAGTGTTGGTGACAAAAAGGATGAAGTTGGAAAATGTGAAAAGACTGATGCCTTGCAAACATAATAGAACAATGAAAGAAAAATGGTTGTATGGACTGTCTTTCATGCAAGAGAAGAAGCCAAGGCTTGGGTAATTGATATTTGATGCTCAAATCATATGATTGGTGACAAGGAGAAGTTTATTAGCCTTAAAAAGTGGGGTGGTGGTGCTGTCAAGTTTGGTGGTGATGAGTTAGCACAAATATGTGGAAAAGGTGCTATAACTATTGATGGGAAGAATAGGACTAAGGATTTCCTCTATTTCAAAGGGATAAAACACAATCTTCTTAGTGTCAGTCAGATGTGCAACAAGGGGTATAATCTCACCTTTCATGCCAAGGGTTGTGAAATCAGGAAGGCGGGATCCAAAAAACTAGTTGCAGAAGGTATCAAGACATATGGTGACATCTATCATCTGAAGGAGGTAAATGGAAGAACATGTTTGTTAGCTCAATCTAGTGAATGTTGGTTGTGGTACAAGAGAATGGGACACAATAATTTTGACAATATGGTAAAGATCAGTTCCACTCATGTAGTGAGAGATATGCCTAAGATAATCAAGCCTACAAATGCAGTATGTAGGGAATGTCAAATGGGAAAGCAGACAAAGACAAACTTCAAAGGCAAGGAGCATTCTTCTTCAAAGCCATTAGATATGATTCACACTGATCTATGTGGCCCTACAAGAGTAAAGAGTCAACAAGGTGAGAGGTATTTCATGTTGCTTATTGATGATTATTCTAGAATGACTTGGGTTACTTTCTTAAGAGAAAAATTAGATGCCCTTGATAAATTTAAAGTGTTCAAAGCTATGGTTGAGAATGAAGTTGATGCCAAGATCAAATGTTGAGGTTTGATAGAGGAGGTGAGTTTACTTCAAATGATTTTGAATTTTTTTGTGAAGATAATGGTATTAGGAGACATCTGTTAGCTCCTAGGATCCCTCAACAAAATGGGGTAGTGGAAAGAGAGATTAGGACTGTGCAAGAGATGTCTAGGTCAATGTTGAAAGATGTAGATCTGCCTGATATGTACTAGAAGGATGCAGTTCATATTGTTGTCTATGTAATTAACAAAGTGCAACTGAGGGTCAACAACACTAAGACCCCTTATGAGCTATGGTATGGAAGACTGCACATTGTCAGATACTTCAGGATCTTTGCCAGCAAATGCTATATTAGAAGAGATGAAGAAGACCTAGGAAAGTTTGATTCAAGAAGTGATGAAGGAATGTTTCTTGGCTACTCAACTAGAAGAAAAGATTATAGATGCTACAACAAGAGGTTGGGAAAGATGATTGAAAGAAGAAATGTCAAGGTAGATGAAGACCTATATTAGATCTCACATGAATTAGAGGCTTCTAAATCTGATATCTTTCCATGCATTGTAGATGAAGAAGAAGAAGTGAAAGGAGAATAGGAATAAGAACCATAGTAGATGCCTAGGACTCCAACAAGGTATTTTCAGAAGAACCAATCAATAGATTAGATCATTGGAGATAAGGATGAAGGTGTGCAGACAAGGAGAAGGCTTGCTAAGACACATGAGCAAGTAAACTTGTGTTTGTTATCAAAAGTGGAACCCAAGAAATTTGCTGATACCAACAAGGATGATGGATGGATAAAAGCCATGGAAGAAGAATTGGATTAGATTGAGAAGAATTAGACATGGGAATTGGTTCCCAGACTAGCAAATAAGAATGTTATAGGGGGTGCTACCACAATAATGGGTTACACTTTTTGGGACATCCTGATTTTTTCTGAAATCACATATTTTTGGAAAATATAATGATTTAAGCCTTGAAAGGTTCCATTTAAAGGATTTTAATTGAAAAGGGTTTAATCAAACCCCCTTAGATTCAAACTCCCTTGGATAGAACCCCGCTAGTTTTAAACCTTACCTATAATGGAGTCTCCTCTACACCTATCAAAATGCTGATAAAAATCCACTTTTGATTTACCTTTTGGGGGATCAAATGAATTAATTTAAAATTTATGTTTTGTAAGTATGTATTTCTTATTATAAGCTTCCCAAAAAGTATAATTTTAAATATATTTAATTTGATTATTGTATTTATTTTTTATTTCTTGTGAATGTAGGTTTTTCATGGAACATCAAGTTCTATCTTCTACACACATGGAAAATTAGTAAATTAGTAAAAATTTTTTTTGAAAAATATCTATGCCCTAGGTATTGATGTCCTTGTTTCAAAAAAAAAAAATTGAATTTCAATACATACAGAAAAAGTTATGTTTTACGGAATACACCTATGTCTAAATTATAATTGGTTTGACTTCAAAACTTAATTAAAAAAAATAGTCAACAAAACATTATAACACCAAATGCATGCCCTATATATCATTGTTACCAATCTAAATTCAAAAGAATCAGAATTTTATCCTTTGTAGAAAAAAAGTTATGTGCTACAGAATACACATCACTTTAAAAAAATGTTGTTTACTATTAAAAACTAGTTATCAAAGGAGACACAAAAAGTTTTACAATTTAACTCCATTTTTTTAAAAAACATATATTTAGAATCTACAAACAAAATCTCACATATCACTAGTTCACATTATCTTCAAATTCCTAATGGTTAAGCGGCTATAGGTGTCAGAAAGTGAAGATTTAGTTCAAAATGTTGATTTCAATGTCAAGTTTGACCAAAAAGTGTAACCCATTATTGTGGGATGACCTTAGAAACAAAATGGGTGTTCCAGAACAAACTAAATGAAGAAGGCAAAGTTGCAAGGAACAAGGCAAGACTGGTATGCAAAGGATACACACAAGTTGAAGGTATTGATTTTGAGGAAACTTTTTCTCCTGTAGCAATGATGGAGGCAATCAGAATGCTCCTTGCTCTTGCTGCTCATAAGAACATCAATGTATATCAGATGGATGTTAAGTCAACATTTTTAAATGGAGATCTAGAGGAAGATGTTTATATTGAACAACTAGATGGTTTCTAGATATTATAAGATCTGAACATGGTGTGTAGACTCAAGAAGTCTCTGTATGGCCTTACGCACCTACAGCTTGATATACTAGGTTGGACAAGTACTTACTTTAGCAGAGCTTCAAGAAAGGTACTACAAATAGCAATCTTTACATCAAGGAAGAAGGAGACATGATATTGATAGTTGTAGTATATGTTGATGACATCATCTTTGGTGGAGATCATGATATGTGTAAGAGGTTTGTAGAGGAAATGGAAAAAGAGTTTGAGACATGTCTATGATTAGTGAAATGTCTTTCTTCCTTGGACTTCAAATTACTCAGCTAGATGGTGGTATCTTTATTTCTCAAGATAATTATGTCAAAGAGTTGTTGAAGAAGTTGGGTATGGAAGATTCAAAACCAATGAATACTCCCATGGCACTAGATGCCACTTGAGCAAAGATGACGAGTCTCTGAAGGTGGATGAGACTGTCTATAGATCTATGATTGGAGGACTGTTGTACTTGACTACTTCTAGACCTGATATTATGCATGCAGTATGTGTGGTTGCTAGCTATCAATGCAATCCCAAGAAAACACATGAGAAGGCAGTGAAAAGGATATTAAGATACTTGAAAGGAACTCTGGGCTATGACCTATGGTATCCAAGAGGTAATGACTTTGATTTGAGTGCTTACACTGATGCTTATTGAGCTAGTTGTGTTGATGATAGAAGAAGTACAAGTGATGGTGCTTTCTTTTTAGGAAGTAGATTGCAGGTTTCATGGCAAAGAAACAAGAAAGATTCAATGTCCTTATCTACTGCAGAGGCAAAGTACATTGCAGCAACATCCTGATGTACACAAGTATTGTGGATGAAGCAAATCCTAAAGGATATCAAGGTATTGTATGATGAGCCTATTCCTATCTTGTATGATAATACAAGTGCGATCAATATTTCCAAGAATTTAGTGATGCATTCTAGAACCAAGTATATAGTAATCAAGTATCACTTTTTGAGAGAGAAAGTTGTAGATAAGGACGTGAAGTTGGAATATGTTCTAACAAAGGCTCTTACAAAGGACACTTTTGAGGATGTATGATAGAGGTTAGTGGTAATTGCCACTCCTTCTTGCTAGATGCATAGTGGTGCATCTGTCTAGGGGGAGTTCATGTTATATTTTGTTCTTGGACTGATTGTGGCTACCTCTTAGGGGGAACAGATAGTCGTTGCTGATGATAGTAGGCATTTGTTTGCTACAAGAAGTCAAGCCCTAAGAAAGAATGTGCAAGTTTGTGGTCTCTGATGAGTAGGTAGTGGTTTCTCTTTGTCCTTGATGTCAAATGGGGAGAGAAGTAGAGATGTGTTGCCATCAATGCCAAAGGGGGAGATTGTTAGACATATGGCTCCTAGGGTTTTCATTGATGTCAACATTATCACTAGGTTGCCATTGATGTCAGCACTATCATGGTTGTGTGATGGTGTTCATGGTTGGATGTCATGTCTTATCCAACAAGAGAAGAGAGAAGATATAGTTCATATTAATATGGGAATTAGAAGCACAAAGATGATTAGATCTGTTTCTAATGTTACTGATGCCCTAAAGCATGTATGTTGCAAGTTCCATGGTGTTTGGGTTACTGAAAGAATGTTTTGCCGTTGACTGGTTGAAGATAGTGTTGTCTCTTTGAAAGTGTTATGTGTAGGACAATGGAATGCTCCACATTCCTCCACATTTACAAATATGGCCATGCAGTTTTGGAACTATTTTAGGATGCATTGAAGGTGATAATTCCAAGTTTTCTGATCATTTTTCCTTCCGCTGTGAAAGTTATGCATGATAGAGTACCGACATGTGTTCTAGCAGAGTAAGCTAGTGTTGAAGGCATATTGGAATTCTTTGCATTCCTCCAGAAATGAATAATTCCCTTGTGGTTTCGAGGACATGTTTATGGATGTGCATTACATGCTTCCTTGCAGTTTCAAGGTCCTTGGTGGTCCACAGCTCAGTTTTTCAAATGACAACATGTTGCAGTGTGTTCCGGATGACAAATTGTTCTCAGAGTTCATGATTGAAGTTATGTGGCACAATTATTTGATGTGCGGTGTAAAATAAATGTTTGGATATGTTTTATGAGTCATGTGGACCCATTTGGAAGAGTTTTCATGAATATGTTTCTTGTTTCTTGCACCACACAAGGTTTTCAAGTTGATATGGTCGTTATGCTTCAAGGTTCATGTGTTTTTGGTTAAAGCTGTCCCATTTTCAAATGAGCGGACTGTGCGGATGTAATTCCTTGGTGTTTGAAGCTATGAAGGATGTTTTGGACCTAGTTAAGCAAGTGTTGGTGTCCGCAAGGCATGGATCTTCTGCTGGTGTAACGTGTGGTTTCACTTAGTACCTATCTTCTACACGTTTCATGTTGTGTGTTGTCTGGCTAACTTGTAAACTCATTTTTCATGTTATATATGATTGAAAAGCAATGTAATCAATGTAATATATTGTATAAATTGTAAATCAAATTAAGTGTGGTAAGGTGTGATTGCAATGTGATTGATAAGGTTCACAAGAAAATAAAGAGGAGAATGAATGCATTTTTTATGTGCAATTGAGGAGAAAGAGTAGAAGTTATTGATACTGTCTGGATTCATCTTGAAGACATATTTGTGATAGTGATCAAGTGTAGAGTGTGCCTAACTAATTTTATCATCAAAATAAAGTGTGAAGAGATAGAAGTTCAATCATCAAAGGTGTGAGTTTCAATGTCAGTTTTCAAACAGTAGAAGGACTGTCATACTATAATCTTTTGTAAGTGTGTTCTCAATTTAAGGAGTAGTAGATTCCTTGGGAGTGACCCTAAAACAATGTCTTCATGGAGTAGTAGCTTCCTTGGGAGTGACCCTAAATCAAAGTTCTTTAGGGAGTAGTAGTTTCCTTGGGTTGCAACCGTAAAACAAAGTTATTACTTGAGCTTCATATATTGTGAGTTAATCCTCACCGTGGTTTTTCCCTTCTAGGGTTTTCCATGTATATCTGGTGTTATGTTTTGATGTGCATTGTGTTAATCTTTCATGTTCATGTTAATACTGTGATGCTTAAGTTTTAATCTACTTTGGATAAGTTGAAGTTGTTAAAATTGAAGATTGTTTAGATACTGATTCACCCCCCCTCTTAGTATCCTTGTGTGTCCAACACATACCCACAAGATCTTCTACTTTCCTTTGTAGATTTTGCATATCCCTATGCATCTAGGCAAGACCCGCTCTTCCTCTTCCTCTCCCAACCATCTTCCCACTCTGCTACTAGATGATGCAACCAAACATTCACAACATAATATTCATCATTATTATTATTGCCAACAAACTTAGAAACTCAAAAATATTATCAATTCTGATTCTCATCCCATTCCATCCTCCTCTACAACTGAAAAGAAACACCATATATATAAAAGAAAAAATTACCTTTTTTGGCAGTTTTTAGCAACATTCTAAATTTTCCATTTTAGGTAATTTTTCATCCTTATCCACATGGCCATGAAAGTTGCCAATTATTTGAAACTAACTAAAGTAGGACTAATTGTCAAATTTCTAATCTAATTGCATATAAAGTTCAAAAAATAATTAGAAAAAATAAATTGGAAAAATCTTGAAAAACCATTAAGACCTCAATTTGAGACCCTAGATGATTAAAAAAGGTTTCAAAAAAATGTCGAAACGGAGTCCAACCAAACTAGATACACTTAGAATTTCAATCAACTCCTCAAGATGTATCTTCACACCAAATATCAGCTCAAACGGAGTCCCAGGTCAAAAGTTATGACCTCTGAAAATTTTTGCATCACATACATATCCATTGCTACATGATTACCTTGTTTGAAATACTTATCCAACCACAAAGGGCCATAATTTCCTTATCATTCATGTGGATATATATCATTTACAATATTTCTTATATCCATATCACTCATTTGAGATTCATCTCATTATTTATCCCATGTGCAAAAAACCACTTAAATTACATGTGCTCCCACAACCACATCTTATGAAATTGAGCTCACATGCCTCATCTTGTGTAATTATGAGTTATTCAACCATAGTGGGGGAAATATCCTTACCTATCCTATTATGTTTACTTTCATGCCTTATCATGTATTTAGAATCACACAAGGGAGACCATTGCCTTCCCCATACTATCTATTAAATGGTTGTGCTTGATATGCCATGCACCCAGAGCTATGTTACCACTAGAAAACTCATGGCCTTTCTATACCAATATGTGCTTATTCCTAGAAGACACATTGGGGACATATGTCTTCTTCTAGTGTTATATGTACATACACAAGTATATCTAGCCATTACAAACACCTAGCTTTCCCCACTTGTCTAAACTAGGAGAAAATTCATGTATCTTCACAATTATTTGTAGAGCATATGCTTACCAAAATCATCATTTGATATGTTTTATTTGTTTTTTCTAACACATTTATGAAATTTACAACTTCACATGATATATATGCTTACATGCTTATCTATGATTACATTTACATTTTATGTGTGGTTTTTTCCTCTCATCCAATTGGTTACACTTGATGGATGCAACTAATTAAATGGGGCATATTATGTTGCTAACATGTGAGACCTCTTATTTCACTCCCTTCTTTTTTCTCTTTTTATATTACTATTGGAGACACATTTTAGACTTTGGGGATTGTTGATCTTGATATGCAGATTTACTAGACTATATGCTTTTATTTTGGTTAGTTATGTTTAGTATGTTGTGATGAGACTAGATCCTAATTTTGATTCATTGATGATGATTAGACATGTGATATGCATTATGATATTGTTTTTGATTATATAAGGTGGCTAAACGAGGGGCTGAACCCTTAAAAAAAAGCAAAAAGAAGCCCCAGAGGCATCAGCACAAAAGTGCCTCAAAAGAGATACAACATAATCTGCTTACCCAACATAAATAGCATAGACATCAACCCCAGACTAAGATAGTAAATATGGAGTAACAGAGTATCACCAGTATAAAAACAAGAACTAAGGAGGAAGATTCTCTCCTTATTTAACCATGGATTTAATGAAGTCATCCAACTTCTTAGAGTTCTCATCAGTGTCAACAGTAACAGTAGCCCCAAGGTCCTGCAGCACAGAAATATTAAGTAAGATAGTACTCCTGAGCATAGTGGAAAGGTTCTGTTCCAGCTTTTCAATGCAGCTCCTCAGAACAAAAATTTCAGTCCCAAAGCTAGCATCAGTCTCTGTTTCATCATTGGCTTCTTCCACGAACATCTTTCCCGCTTTGCCAGCATTACCCATAGAATCACCAGCATCCCCATCAGTAGCCTCCATCTCTTTATTCTCCTACTTACCATCAGCATCCTCAGAAATCTCCTGAACCTCCATATCCTTAACCTCATCACCTTGGGTGGATTCGTCAGATGTACTCTCTAAATAATTAATAAGTTTGGCCTTGGGAGTAGGTTTTCTAGCAATTCTCCCAAACCACCTAACTCCTGAAGAGAAGCCCTCCTTAATATTCTTCATAGACGGGTGAGATTTGCTACCTTGTCCCACGGGGGTCCTACAGGGATTTTTAGGGGTCCCCACAACAGTCCCCACAGTAACAGTTTCAACATCATGTGTCTTCCTCTTCTTGCACTTTGTACTAACAGTAGAGCCTGGAGTGTTGGTAGTGGTAACTATGGGAATCTCCTCAGAAGTAGAAAAAGAAACCCCTTTCGTCTTAGGAGAAACAGGGGAAGGGTACGGTTCTTCAAGAATAATAGTATCATCAGGGTTTGAAGACATTTCCCCACTATTAGTCTGAATTATCTTAGAAGGCTCCAGAGCAAGGTGGAAGTTGTAAAGGCAGCGGATGAGGCCCTGATGTAGGGGGATGGGTTTCTTTGCAGGTTTCTTGGTCAATTTAGCTCTAACCCTAATAATAGAATGCTCAAGGGAAGACAATAAGCAAAATGGGAAGCTAATATGTGCATTGCACCTAAAGTGATTCAGAAGGGGAAGATGATAATTATAGAACCTGGTGAAGCACCCCTCTAGAGTGAAATACTTCATAAGGAGAAAACACACACTGTCCCAAGGCTCAGGTAGCTTAGCTCATTCGAATCCTCCCTGATAGGGAATGAGTTCTTCACCGTCTCCAAGAAAGAGCTTCTGGCTTGAATGGTCTGCTACTTTGGTTTTTCTTTGTAGTTTGATCCCTTGAGTTGACATGTCAGTTGCCATAGCAATAACACTTTTAGAAATCTTGAAACTAAT
Source organism: Cunninghamia lanceolata (assembly GCA_027924645.1). Lineage (NCBI taxonomy): Eukaryota > Viridiplantae > Streptophyta > Pinopsida > Cupressales > Cupressaceae > Cunninghamia > Cunninghamia lanceolata. The sequence continues at coordinate 1,141,596 of BSBN01001134.1, read as the reverse complement.
TCCCCCCAGCGTGACACGCCGGTTTTGCCAAGACCTAGCGAACTGTTTAGACAAGTTTTCATCATACCCATTGAGCCGCTCTAAATAAGGGCTGATCCCACCCTCTTTACAATAATGCCAAACCATAGGGTTATCTTTAAACTTGCAACATGAAACGGGTTCCATTCAGATTCTATTGTTCCCCATGTTAGACTTATATAGCAAAGCACAAAAACCCCAAAGTTTCACAGAGTTCGTATATAGGGTAATATTAACCGCTTGGCCAAGGATAATGATAATGGTAATAAAACAACATGCATTATCATTAATTAGAGTTGCCTTACGAAGATGGTGCCTACTCTTCCCATGCTTGATCATGATTTCATGGCACATGCTATAATGAGCAGGTAAGCCGCTAGCCTTACCAGAGAGGCATAATAATGCAGAAGTGACAATAAGCAAGAAAGTACAAAAAATCCTGTACTCCAAGATGCACGTCAGCATCCTCCAATAGAGCTAATGGAGAGAGCTGTCTTTCCAATAATTCTGACTCATCCTTAACACGTCACCTCTTTTTGAATAAGATCCCTAATGTTTAAAGGGATGTGATCGACTTGGCGCCAACAACGCCAATTTGAATATTGTTGGCCAAGTTTAGCACAGGCATCTACAACCCCATTACCCTCTCGATAAATATGAGAAATGTACACTCTGTGAAACTTCTGCAAAAGAATCTGAATATCCATAATAATATCTTTCAGCTTAATACCAATAGTCGACACATTGTTAACCGCATCAATAACTATTTTGGAGTCCCCCTGAATATTCAAATTTCTAATACCAAGGGAGATAGCCAATTTAATCCCCCATAGAAGAGCAGTGGCTTTAGCATAATTGTTGCTTTGACAGCCTAACCTACCAATATAGACAGCAACCATCCACCCTTTGTCTTCCCTTATAATCCCTCCACCACTATCCTTGCCATCCGCCTTAGAAGCCCCATCAAAGTTTAGTTTGAGCCAGTTAGGCCTCAGGGGAGTCCATCTAGTGTTAAGCCTCTGCAACTTTTTGGAATTATTATGAACAAGAATTTGTTCTAGGATCTTCCAATTAGCCGCAATTTGTTCCTCTTCATAAGATAGAGGTTTCTCCGAAATACAAATGTGGGCATTAGTGACACTTTCCATTAGGGTCTTGACAAAAGAATGGAGAACCTGAGAGGCATCCCTAGCAGTATCCCTAAAAATTTTGTGATTACGTTCTTTCCATAGAGTCCAACCAAGACAGGGCAGAGTTTGGTTCCATAGCTCAATAAGCCATGGATGAGAAAAGGTAGGATACCAACTGGTAATGACTTCCTTAATATCAAAATTACACACCCACTAAATGCCAAAATTCCTTAAGATTATGTTCCAGATTTCTCTGGCAAAATCACAGTGTATGAAAAGATGAGAAACAGTTTCCTCCTTTTCATAGCATAAACATCATCTATTAACCAAAGTAAACCTTCTCTTTTGTAAGTTGTCTTGGGTTAAAATTTTGTTATGAACAGAAGCCCACCAAAATATATTGATTTTTGGTAAAAGTTTGTGATTCCAAACGTTCCTCCATATCTCCTTTCTATGCACCTTAGGAACCAACAGATGGTAAGCAGACTTGACAGAGAAACATCCATTCTTATCCGGCCACCAATACTGCTCATCTTTGCGAGGGAAAAGAGTGATTCTGACCCCCTGGATCAAATGTTGAACAGCTCGCAACCTAGGAGTGAGATCAGGGCGATGGGCACAACAATCCAATAAGTTTTTCCATCTCCTAATACCATTATTGTTGAACATGTAATTGCAGACTTTATCCCCAACAAACTGAGTAGCAATGCTAGCAATAGCTCCATAATCCCCATGAGTAATAAGAACCTTATCTTTTATCCAAATATCTTTCCAGAAGTTAATGGACGTACCATTCCCCAATTTCCATCTAAGCCCTTTCTTAAGGAGGCTTTTGGACTTCAGCATTTTATTCCAGATGACAGATCCCTGGGGTAACCCTTCTTGTTGGAGAAAGCTAGAACTATCAGTTCCAAGAAGATATTTGGCATGCATAATTTCCCCCCAATCTTTATGGTTATGGATCAGGTTCCAGTTGATTTTGGAAAGGAGGGCTTTATTCATATTCCGAATAGATCTAATATTGAGACCACCATGGGATTTAGGAAGACACACTTTCTCCCAGCTGACCAAAGACATTCTCTGTTTGGTTTCCACCGCTGTCCATAAGAATTTTCTTTGAATCTATTCCAATTTGTTAGCAAAAGAACTAGGTATCTTAAAAAGAGATAGGAAGTAAGTAGGTATCCCTTGTAGGGAGGCACGAAGAAGTTGTAATTTGCCCACACTACTGAGTAATTTCCCTTTCCAGCCAATCAATTTCTTCTGAGTTCTTTCCAAGATTCCATTCCAAAAAGTTGGAGACACCTCTTTGACCGTAAGAGGGAGGCCAAGGTAAATAGCAGGAAGATCAGCTTCAGCACAGTCTAGGATATCATTAGGAGTATTAAAAAAATACACATTACTTTTTTGAAAATTTATGCCTTGACCAGACGCTTTGGCATAGTCATTTAAAATATTCTTCCAACTCTGAGCTTCAATCACAGAAGAGATGCCAAAAAGAATGGTATCATCAACAAACTGCTGCACAGACATAGGGGAAAGGGAGGAAGCTGGTTTGATGCCCATGATTACTTTAGAAGAGATCTTAGCTTGAATATGTCTCCCAAGGGTCTCCACCATCATGATAAACAAGTAAGGAGAAAGAGGATCCCCCTGTCGGAGTTCCCTCGAGGAAGAGAAAAAACCCCTAGGGACCCCATTAACCAGGACTGAGAATTTAGTAGTGGAAACAACCTCCTGAATGAGAAGAGAGATTTTATCATTGAACCCAAACTTTCTAATGACTTGAAACAGAAAAGTCCATGAGACCCTATCATAGGCTTTAGAGATATCTAACTTAAGAGCCATACCAGGGATTCTACTCTTGTCCATGGAATGAATAGTTTCATGAGTGGAGATCACATCATCCAGAATTTGACGACCTGGGATAAAGCCTTTCTGAGAAGGGGAAATAATTTTATCTAAAAAAGGTTGAAGTCTCATGACAAGAACTTTAGTGCAAAGATTATAGATGGTATTACACAAGCTAATGGGTCTGAACTCAGAAAGATGAGTAGGCTTCAACTTTTTAGGGACCAGGACAATAAAAGTATTATTGATCTGTTTTAAAAATTTACCAGTTCTAAGGAAGTCTCTAACAACAGCAGTGAGATCAGCCCCCACAATATCCCAATATTCCTGAAAAAAATGGGAGGGAAGCCATCAGGGCCAGGAGCTTTGAAGGGGCCCATAGAGAATAAGACAGCACGAACCTCCTCAGAAATAGGTTTTAACATTTCCAGGTTGTCTTCCTTAGTTATCAGACAGGCAATTTTGTTAATGAACTGATTCATAATCCTGTCATTCTCGTCATTGTGAGCTTGTTCAGTCAGCAAATTCTGAAAGAATAACATAGCTTGATCTCCAATCTCATTATCCTTAGTGATAATATTGCCATTTTCCAAACATAATTTTGTTATGGAATTAGCCTTCCTATGTTTCATGGTTGAGAGATGGAAAAAAGCTGTATTCCTATCTCCCTCTTTAAGCCACTGAATCCTGGACTTCTGTTTCCAAAAAACCTCTTCTCTGCTCATAAGATTCTTCTAGTTAGAAATTAGATCACACTCTTCTTTAGTAGTATCTTCTAAAGCATCTCCTTGATCAATCTGCAGTTGGATATCTGCTAGTTTCCTAGCTATATTTTTCTTCTAAAAGAACACATTACCAAAACTATATCTGTTCCACCCACGAACTTCTTGTTTAATGTGCAGGAGCTTTTTAACCAACCTGAACATAGGAGTACCCTGAATGGGAATTTGCCACCATTGAGCCACAAGTTGTCTAAAGTCTCTATGCTTAATCCACATAACTTCAAAACGGAAAGGGAAAGGACCACGTTGGCTCTGATCTTTCCAATTGAGGAAAATAGGGTAGTGATCAGACATGGTTCTAGGAAAAGCCTGCAGATTCATATTATGATGATTATCCCAATTGCTAGAAATAAGAAACCTCTCTAATTTAACTTGGATCATTTGATCTCCTCTTCTTCTGTTAGACTAGGTAAAGTTATGATTCTGCAGCTCGACATCAAGTAAACCACAAACATTGATAAATTCTACAAAGTCAAACATGCTTTCAGAATAATCAAGGATCCCACCAAATTTCTCAGAAGGATATAAGGGAGTGTTGAAATCACCAGCCAACATCCATCTAGAGCGCGGGGTGTTGGTTAGAGTGGTACTCAAATCAGTCCACAAAGTTTGCCTAAGAGCTCTAGTATTTGGGGCATAAATATTGATTAAGGACCAAATTAAGGAAGGTAAAGAGAAGTTAATAACCAGAAAATGCTTACTAGAAGCAACAAGAGAACCCTGGAGTTTAGCATTGTTCCACATAGTAATAATCCCACCAGAGGCCCCTATAGCCGGACTAATGCAGAAAGCATCCTTAGGCCATATGTAGTCAGCTATCTTCTTAAAGCTCTCCTCATTCATCTTAACCTCTTGAAGTAACAAAATATCAAGCTTATTATCCAAAACACAGTTTTTAACTTCGAATTGTTTGGTGGGACTATTGAAGCCCCTCAAATTCGAAGATAGAATTCTCATTTAAAAGGTTTGAGGGATTGGACCTCCAATGTTTTTTGCTTACCACTGGCAATCTCCCTGGCAATCTCTCTTTGCCTTGTTTCTCTGAGGGTTAGTCTCCCTTGTTTGGAGTCAGGGCCTACATCCACAGATTTTTTGCCCCTACGATTCTTTTTCTTAGGCGTGATCCATTCCTCCTACACATTACCACTACCACTTGGTCCTAATGAGGGATTAGCTAGTTGGTCTCCTGTTTCCATGGCAAGGGAAGTATCCTGGGTTGAATTGAAGGTTATTACTCCATCAGTGTCTACTATTTCTGTGGGATGAACATGCTGATCATCACTCAAAGCCTTGCCTCCTTCAACAACACCATATACCGATTGGGAGCGTATTTCACCCTCCTCAATCAGGTTGGTCTATTGATCTAGATAGTTATCTGTATCTGAAATAGCATTCTGACAATCTTTTTCCATGTCCTTCTTAGTATTATCTTCTGGGATAGCATTTTCCTCATTACCCTCCATTCCCTGATTGACAGGGGTAACATCTTTTTGTGAATGCTCCACAGCCTCATTATGAAGGTCAGCCTTCTCTCCCATTTGCTTTGCCTTGCATTGGGTCATTAAATGGCCCTTCTTCTTGCATATTTGACAGAAGGTAGTAGCATTTTCATAGAGAATCGACTGAGTCCAAATCCCATATTTAGAGTTTAATTCTATGGACATGGGAAGGGTTAACACAAAACCGGGCATATACACACCTGGATTAGATGCGAGTGGTATGATCCATAGTAACATACTAGCCAAAGGAGTTGCCAATAGCTGAAAATATTTTTTCATCCCAGAATTCCAAGGGAAACCTTGGCAATCTTACCTAGACAGGAGCTGACTTATTGAGGTCCATGTTAGGGTCAAACCTAGGTTTCCAAGGGTAGAAAGCAAGCAAATGGGAACCATAAAGCCAGGGTCCTCTTGCAAGAATAGCTATCATATCCTCCCTATTCATAAATTTGAATAGAAACAACCCTCTTGCCATAGCAATGACTGAAACACTACCTTTGATCCTCCACCGCGTAATCACCCACTTCCTTACCATCTCAATATTAGGACGGAAGGAGAAAAACTTACTGACTAGTGGAAGATCCATGGCTGCCACTATTTCTTCAATCAAGTCATCGGGAATATCCAGAGTCGTACCTTCAGCAGAATCCTTTTTGACAGGAAGCCCCGACACGCCTTTAGGGGAACACATCTTCTTCCCTGTTAATGCTCTTTTCCATCCTATGAAAGGATCCTCCTCCATCAAGTTTAGGTTCCCAGAGGCACTGCCCGAGGCAGCAGCCTCCATTGTCACCGAAAAGCAATCAGATCTAACAAACCCTAAAAGGCCATGAAAAGCATTATGATATTGTTAGAGATACTAGTTGTGAGATTTTGTTATAGATTTACTATGCGATTTTTATCTTGAGATGGTTTATAGAAATGCAAATTATGAATCTTATTATGATGTGATTTTTATAATGTTTAAATGCTTATGCAATGGCATGAGTGTATGCTCTTTTCCTTGCTTCAGCTATGATATACATGTTGGATTAATCTTTTGTTTAAGTGCACAGGTGATTTTCCCAAGCCACAAAAAATTAGAGATCATCCCACACATTTTGTGAATCCCGTGTTGAACCAATCTAGTTCCAAGAGGAACCAAGATCAACTGTGTAAATGCATGATGAATTTTCGTAATGTTTGTGTATGGTGTCTTTTGGGCTAGTCTACCTATTTTTAGTTGATTTTATATTGGTGTTGTAAATGTGTAATGTGTATTTGACTTAATTTTTGGGTTTTAATTTTTGTGACCCCTTTTCATGTGATTTTCTTCACCCTAAGGTGCTCAAATTGGGTTAAAAGTGACCCTGGGTTGTACCCCTAGGGTCTAGGGCCCATTTGAGCTTGTCTAACCCTAGGATAACTCCCATATGGTCACTTAAACTTCACCCTGAAGTGAAATGACGAAAATGGAAGTTTGGGGAGGAGTGGAAGGTTGGGTCAAACCTTCAACCTTATCCACACCTCATTCCAAAGCATTGGGGTACCTTGCTTGAAGGCTTAGGGAGTCTTTAAGACCCCTAATTGTGGAGGACCCAACTCCAAGGCTTTCTCACATTGGTGAGAGTACCTTGGGGTTTTGTGGACTTTCATGGGAGGATAGGATAGGGACACTTGTCATACCCTCATCCTTTTTGGGCTCCACCTTGCTCTCACACATGTGTGAGAGAGCACAAGTGGAGGGGCCAAGACTTGGTGGAATGGGAGGGTGACATGTGTTACCCCCACATTCCATGAAGCTTGCAAGTGGATGTGAGGAGGAAGGAGAAGGTGACATGTGTCACCTTCTCATTCCTCAAGGCTCATGAAGAGAGCCTATTTTAATCCCTCTTAAAGAGAGGGAGAGGGTTGTTGATTTCATTACATTTTCCTATTTTTATTTGAATTTCTAGGAGAGAGTTAGAGGGTTTTTGGAGGCACTTTTGGAGAAGGACTTGGAGGTGGAGTTGGAAGGGCTCTACTTCAACTAGCTACCATTGTTGGGCTACCAAGGTAGGATTCAAGGCTTGATGCCTTTCCTTATGTATTTACTTTACTTGTGTGTCTGGTGGTGTGTGTTTTGTATTTTTGATGTTGTGGGGTTTTGAGGGTTTTTGTAAGAGCCTCTCCATTTGGAGAAAATGCTCAACATGTGTGGGGTGGGGGAGGAGTGAACCTCCTTGAGGTCACCTCCTAGTGTTGGTATTTTGGCCTTGAGGGCGAGATTATGAGCATGAGCATTTTGTATGGCATGAGTGCCATGTAAGAATATATGTGTTTCTTGGTATAAATGTTTGGGCTTAAGGCCTTGTTTGTGTTGAGATTTTTGAGATATTTGGAGTGGCCATCTTGAGTTGAGTGATGTCCACTCCCATACCCCTTCAAACTCATTTTTATGAGTTTTGTGTTGTGTTATATCCATGGGTATTCTTCTTGTTGTTTGGTTTTCTCATTGTGGTGTTGTGGAGTGACAAACCTTGTGTGTGGATGACCTCCAAGCTTAGGGGTGACTCATTAGTGAGTCTATGGTAGGGAGGAGAGCAGTATTGTGTAGCTTGGGTTCCTTTTTTTTTTTTGTAGCTTGCAGGTGTTATTGTTGGCTTGGGAGCTTGGAGGAGGTGTTTAAAAGTTATGTTTCATTGTTGCTATTTTGGCTATTAAGAGCCTTGGCCAGGATGGACCTTGTATAGTTTGTTTCAAAGAGGGAGAGAAAATTACTCTCTTATTATGTAAAGTTTAAATGATTTTATTTTGTGTCTACTCTAATTTAGAAGTTACAAAAATGTATTGATCTCCTTGATATATTTGTTGACAAAATATGCTTAATCTTGGTTCTCATTGCATATGTTTTCATGAAAATGAAAAAATATAGTTGCTGCTTTTATTTTGTGAGATTGTGAAAATGTTACAATTAAACAAAAATGTGTTACTTTACCTTTATAGTTGTAACATATATATATATATATATATATATATATATATATATATATATATATATATATATATATATATATATATATATATATATATATATATATATATATATATATATATATATATATATATATATATATATATATATATATATATATATATATATATGGGGTTAGGATGGTTGTTTTAAAACCTCTATTTTAAATAAGTAGTGGCTATTTGTATTTTAGTTTTCAAAAGAAATTTTAAATAGAGTTGTTGTTTAAATAAAGAAAAAAAAAGAGAACTTTTGAATTTATGCAAATCTTTTTAATATGCATACTTTTATATTATTTAATATATATATATATATATATACAAAGATATATAAGTGTATATATTCAGAAATATATATAAATAAATATATTTCACTATATTTTCTTTTTGTAAAAGAAATATATATATATTTGGGAATGTGAAATATATATATTAACATTTATATTTATGCTTACTGGAATATATATATATATATATATATATATATATATATATATATATATATATATATATATATATATATATATATATATATATATCCCAATCATATAATATAATAAGGACTCATTGATATAACTGTTAACGGCATGTTAAATAATGCACAATTTTTATAACAAAAAAAGAAAGTAAGGTAGTGTTTTACACAGTCCAAAAAGAGTAAGGCATGGTAGGGGGATTTAAACCCCCCACCGCTGATTGCTATTCATACTATTCACAGAGTGGGGTGAGGGGGAGGGGGGGGGAACGAACCCCCCACACCCCTGTCACCTACTCCTTTACAACTGGTGATGACTGTGTATGCAGTGTGCCCTAATCTCGGTCGACACCCTTTGATATCGGTCGATTCGGCCCTTTTAACCCTGCTTAAATACTTTTTATTGGTTATATACCTCCATGGGGATTTCTTCCATGGCTGCCCTCCCATTCAGACCTACAAAACAAATCGGAAGAAAAAAAAATGAGAAGGAGAGATGAGAGAAAAGAAAACAATAGAGAAAACAATGAGATAGGGTTAGGGTTTTTATCTTTCCTTAAGGAATTTTTTTTTTAATTGGGAGCTTTTAGGGCTTGTGATGGACTTTATTTTTCTTTTCTTGTTATTTAGGATTTTAAATTAGTTTCTTTTATTGAGGTGGGGATTTTAATTTAATTCTTATTATGGGAAATGGGTGCACTTTTTTTTTTCTTAGGGTAATTATTTGATTTTAACTTTAGGTGGGAAAATATTTAAATGTTTTTGAGCACTTTATTTTCTTGGGTAAATCATTTTAATTTTTATATTTGGGGGTGTATTAGGTTAATGTTGGTTTTAGGGTATAATGTTGCTATTTTTATTTATTTAAGGATTAGAAGACTATTTTTTTTATCATTTAGATGGCCTTGGTCAATTAGAGTATTACTAAATTGAGTTCGTGGGGAACTATTGTAATAATTTAATAATGTTTTGAGATTTTATTTTAATTTTGTAACTTTAGAATTATAATGCAACCTTGTTTGAGCAAGACCATTTTAATTTATTTAATCATATGTATGGATTTAACCGAAGTAGAATATTAATTTAATTGTTTAATCTAGTAATTAATTAGAGAACCTTAGTGCGACTAATTAATCCCCCTAGTGTAATTATTTTTAAATAATCAATTTTAGGGAGTATAGTGAACCCCTTGGCATGAATTTTTAATTATAATAATTCCTATACATGCCCTAGAGGCATTATGTTGCTGGATTTTTCTAGGAGATTAAGGTTAATTTCCTTAAGCGATTTTAACCTTGTGTTGAGTAATATTTAAATGTTTCTGCAGACTAGTTGTTTTGATTAAGTTGTTATTTATTCCTTTAATGCATTAGAATTAGGGTTTTGATTTCGACTCGTGTCAAAATCCCGTCACTTATGTAGGAAAACATAGGGTTTCGATCAAACGATCCTAACCCTAATGGTAATGCTTCTCGCATCGTATTGGCCCCCTTGGTCGGCTATCATCACGTAGGGGATTTTGCATGTGATCGCATTACCCCAAGATTTGATTGACATGTTACGCCTTATGCATATTACCACTGAGCATGTTGGTGCATCCGAGGGGGTTTCTATTTTTTGATATTTCATGTCATGACAAGATGACAAATGTGGACATGACACGTGTGTTGCGTGTTGTGACTGTGTGGGAAATGTGGGCATAACATAACACTCTTATGTTGAGATTATAGATACTTATAGGTGCCTACATAGAGACTTGAAACTATTTTAAGATAGATCTTGATCACTTATCATGAAAAAACCTAATGCCATGCCATCTTATGACTTCCACACTAGGAAAAACATTACAACACCACTTTCTATACATGAAGAATTATCTAACACTACTCTCTCATGTCCATAGATAGTAAAATCAACTTGTAGTTGTGTTATTTGTACTTGCGTCATAGAAGCTACTCATTGCATATTTTTTATTTATTTTGTAGGTTCTTATGGAGCACACATGTTGATGTGTGGAAGAACACACAAGGGTATCCACTTGGTTCCATTACTTTACATGGACCTCAATATCTCTTAATGTTTTAATATTTATAAAGTACATGCATGTTTGAGAGTGTGCATATACTTAGATACATGATCCTGTTAGAATTCACATGCACCTTAAAGTGGGGAAAATGTAATGGTGAAATTTGCATACTGATGCCAATTTCCATGGAGGTTTGAGCCCATTTTAAGGGAATGTCTTAATACGATTACATAGTGAGATGTGGTACACTTTTACAATGTTGAGATTTTTTCCTTCCTTTATCCCTATCCATCTAGGCCCTTCATGATCACATTCACTTATATCTCTCCCCTATCTACACATATTTCCACATGTTCACTTCATTTATTAGTCCATACTTCCACAAATCCATTCCTAATCTTGAGATCTCTCTGTCCCTATCATGGGTCATTTCTATGAATGTGGGAGTGACCTCACATGGCATAGACTTGACCTAAAATAAAATAAAAATTCAAAAGACCAACTTCCACCCTTTCCTTATAGTTGTTGAGAGTTGTATATGTTTGTGTGATTATTCATTATCTTAGTATTTAAAGATATTTATTTGAACACAAATAAATAATTTGGAAACCATTAAAAAACACTATCCATTGAAGAGAATATTCATTATAGGAAAGCTTCATTTGGAGCACTAGCAAGAATCTAATCTACATCAAATCATTTAGGGCACCTGCATGCTTGATTGTTGTCTATCAACATTCATGAAAGACCGTAAAGCTATAATATTTACATAGTAGATAATAGATATTGGAGCAATCTAGACATAAAAAATACACATTTTTCTAAATCATATATATGTTATAGGGTAGATTTGCACCACGTACAAAATTGATCTAGAGAAATGAGAAAAAAACATAGAGATATAGGTTTGTGTAGAGGTCAAGATAGTTAGCACATTGAGGATATCTATTTTATATATACCTAGGTGATTGAGTTTTATGTAGCATCAATTTTATTCATCATCATAGTTCCCACAATTCTAAGTACACTCTTCCTTCACATTTAATTTTTTTGAATTAGAATCTATTTTTTTTATATTTACTTAGGTTAACTATTTATGTTAATTGTGTGTTTATTAATAATAGTTAATTGGTTAACCTAGATAGCACCCTAGGGAAAGAGTATTTTTCCTTCAAATTATATCAATGGATACATCTAATTTTGGCATGGATGATTATTTGTATGCCTAATTTTTTACTATCCGTATTTTAAATTATTAATTTCATTGTAGAGTTAAGTTGTATTCTTTGATTGAACCTCTTTTGATTAGTGATTTAATAGGTAAATATTTTATTTTTTTAATTACACTTGTATTAAATATTCTTAATGAATCTAAATTTATATTACTTTTATTTTAAGAAGTTTAAAATAATAAAAAAAATGAATTAATTGTTGATCATTAGTTTATAAAAAAATGAATTGATTGTTGATCATTAGTTTATGTGTTGAAAACACTTTGAGTTTTCATAGGATCTTATATTTAAGGATAGAATTAGATAATTAGTTATCATCATATATTAGCATTAGAATTTCATACAAAAGCATTAGAAGAAAAAACATTAACATATAATATATCAATTTATCATATAGGAATTTTGCATACTTTTTAGTGTATGGGTATGTGTATGGAAATGGGGACCAAAAAGAGGTCAATTTAAGTGGCCACTTTTTTCCTAAAATCAGAAAAAAATGATCTTGGATGATAAATTCAAGATACCCATGCTCAAAATTTCAAGATGCGACAAAAACAAGTTTAGTAGCACTTTGAATCTAGTTTCTAAATTTCTAATTTTTAAAAAAATGGTGGAGATTAAGAGGGTCAACTAGGGGGAGCACACAAAGTGGTCCTATTTTTGTTAGAAAAATATAACATAGCATTAGGTGTGCTTGACAAAAAATGTTGACTTTTTAAAAGTATTTCACAAATCCCTTCATAAGAAAGTTAGATAACATCATGTAGCTTATGATAGATTTTTTTTCTAATTTTTTAATGAATATATAAAATTTTACTAATTTTCAAGTGGACACATCTTGAAAAATAAGAAATTGAGCATGTGCCCCCTTTAATTTTTAGAAAACTAATTTGAAATATTTTTTTTACTATGTATAGAATGGAGTCTAGAATGTAAAAATGTAATTTGTTTCAAATTTGGATGAGTAGATAAAAAATGACACAAAAAAACTACACAGTTTTTCAAAGAAAATGAAGACACTAGTAAATAAATTGAAGATCAATACCTTAATTTATTTGAAATGTAGAAACTATTACATGGTTAGAAAGGTAAGAGGGAGCTAGATGTTATTGTGGAATTTTTTTTGAAAAAATATCTTAAAATATGCAAACTTGATGGAGAACATGCTCGACATTTACTTGTTTTTTCATGTTTTATGTAAAACATGTCTTTAGGAACCTTACATACAAGCCCAACCCTTTGGCTTGGCTATCTAAGACAAATCCAAGCCTAATGGTGGGATTCCAAAGAAACTTTAAATGAAATGCATGTACATTATAATGTGCACACATTATAAATTCAAAAAAGAGACTGATTTGTGTGATTCATAGGAAAAAAATGTTGCAATTACATTGTAACATGCTCATGTTATGCTATATTCTACTTCAAAATGGGTTTTGGCCACTTTTTGGTTTCCCATGTTGGTGCACATACCCTATCTTCCAACTTTGTACATTGGCAAAGATGAATAACTAGTTATCAAGAAAGATCTAAGTCTTCCCTTTGTATACCAACAATTCTTCCAAAATACTTTTTAACACCACACATCTCAAACATAAGCAAACTTGCAAGTAAATAGATACCTAAGATAAAATGAGTAGAGGATGAATATACACAAATACAAAGCATCCTAAGATAGATCCATGGACTATATGAGAAGGTTTGCACTTTATAGACATAACAAAGCTAAACTATTCTAACCCTAACAATCCCACCTTATTTAATTAAGTCTAATTAAAATTAATTATTTTATCATTCTAATAAACTTAAAGTACAATTTATTTCCTAAAAACATAAAAATAAAAACAAGTGATAAAATCAATCTCTCCTTAGTGTGTGGATGATAGGAAGATATTTTAGGGTTCTCCCAAATCATACATAGGTCATGGATCCCTCCTATATGCCATATTTTTTAAAAGGGGACCTATGGTATAATTTTAGTTAGATTAAAATTGTAAATCATTCAAAAGAGTTAAAGAATGATAAATGAAAATATAAGTTTGAGTTATTAAGATTGAAAATAAAATGATTGGGTGGGAAATAAAAAGTTTATTTGGTTTATGCTGTTGTATTAATTTTAATTTTTTTATTGATTAAAATGTTATGGCAAAAATTAGAAATTAAGATATGGTATTAAAATAGAGATCAAGAGATTATGACAAATGTTATGGGATTTTTGTTGTATGGGACAAATCAACATCCATGTTATAGTCCTTGGACAGTTCATTTTTGTGTAGATATATTTCCTTACATGCATTTATTCCTCTTTGCTTGATTTTTGTCCTTCCTGATGTAGTTTAGTCCTTGACATTTGTAAAGTTTTGTTTGCTTGTAATTATACATAATATGTTTAAAATTTGGTGGTGGTAAAAAGTATATGTAGGTGTCTATTATAGGCGGAGGGAAGATTGTTGACTTCTTTGATAATAGTTAAGTCCTATAACTAATTTAACAAGATTAAAATTACACCAACGTGAAAGAATACAAAAACATACGATTGGAATTGATGTATTTAAAACTTATTTGAAACTGGATTTGATGCAACTTTGACTAAAATGTTTTAAGGGTTATTAAAAGGGCCAAACCCTTTTACAAATGGGACTTTAAAGCATAGCATCACCCAAACATAGAACATAATTGAAATTCTTTGTGATATCAATTAATGATCTTCAAATAATATTTTTAGAAACAAGTTCTTAACACATAATTCAAAACCTTTTAAAATCTAGAACTATTTAAAATAACTAATTCTAAAATATGTAAAGGTATACATTTTTATTCTCTACACATGTCAAAATCATCTCAAACAAAATTGTTTTTGTTTTGTTTTTTTTTAAATGTTGAGAAGTTTATAGCAACTATTGATTGTTTTTACAACGAATTGGTATTGTGAGCATGAATCAAAGTTACATGAATAATCAACCTCCTTTGACCAAGAGCAAAGGACTAAAGGTATCCCTTCAACAAAGTCACGTGGAGCATGATCATGGCTTCACACCTTTAAAGCATCCCAACGTTACATTCAACAAAATTTAATCCCTAATAGACTCTTTGTAAATTATTCTTCATCAAACAAACTAAAAACCACTTATAATTTTTCCCCTTAACCCGGCTAAAAGATTTTATGATGGTTGTATTTTTAAAAGTAGCAAAAGTACTTCTGCATGTGATTATGGTATTGACATCTAATATTTAAATAATTTATCTAGTCTTACTTATCTATCAAGTTTTAAAAAAACAGATCATATGGATAGTCTATTTAAATAATAATAATTCTGAGATGTGTTGATGGTGGGCAAGCTTTGTTAAACGGAATGCTTACACGGACGCGACAGTTTAAAAGGATAATCAGGTGGGGGAGCGCAGGAAGTGTTGTAGACTGAGCCAGCAAAGCTTTTCCCGTCTCACATCAATGTTAGGAAATGATGTTATTCTTGTCTTTAAAGTAACCATCTGCACTGCTTTTCAGAAGACACTGATCTCATCAACCTGCTCCTTCAGCACAAATAAATTGAAATCAAAGAAAAAAACATTCGATTGCTCTTGAATAAATCGATGCACTTTTCTATTCTTTATCCGACGTTGGTGTCTGTGTTGTTTTTGTCTAAAGTTTGAATTCAAAACAATAATTCCTCCTTGATTTTGATTTTGTCAGGTTGATGGAGGCAAAACAGGGGCCAGAAGATAAAGAGAAATCATGGCTTGCAATCACAGTCCTTGACTGAAATCCCCGTACTCAATTCACAATTCAATCACATTGTATATACAGCTTGTTACAATGACAATAATCAGAGTATTTCATAATACACACAATCAATGTCATTCGAGATTGTTAAAATTATTTTTAATATTATTGAAAATTGTTACAAGTATTTTTAATGGGTTCCTTTTTCTTTTGTGATTATCATAATATAAATGTTTTTAACAAACTTTAAATTAATTTAGTCTAATGTGGGAATGGCAATTTTATTGAAGTTTTTATTATTCTTTTAACTTTGTTTTTTATTTTTAAAATAGGAAATGTTATTTTAATCTTTTTTAATGGTTATTTATTAACAATAAATTTTTAATTTTTAATAATTGATTTTTATAAAATAAAGTAGTATTATGAAAGTAAGCATGATGATACATTGTCTCAAATTACTCTTCTTAGAACACATCACTCTTTCTCTATACTATTGTCTGGGGGGATTTATTAGAGGACATCAAGCAAGAGGAAATGGGGGGAGGATATTGGAAGGTTAGGCCAAGGAGAAGGGGTAAATGAATATGATGATCCTAATGAAGAGGAAATAGAGCATTATGAATCTATGAAAGAGAGGTGGAAGCAGAAGGATTTTGAGCCATTTATTGGTGGCTTGGACAAAGATGTTATTGTAGAAGATTTGAGTCTTTAGTGCAATTGGTATTTAAAATGAAACTCAAAACTTGTTACAAATAAGGGATTTGCATAATTTATTTGTTTTTTGTCAGTAGATCAAGACAAGTGAGCTTCTTTAAACCTAAACAATCTCTAACAATCTTTAGGTAATAAGATATAACTAAAACATATTAAATTTGAAACACTTTTTAATTGTAATTTTCAACCTATGACTAAAAAACCTACTTAGAAATTTAATACTTACCTTCACTAAAATAACTTTAGTAACCACTCCCTTACAAAATTTGTAACAACCTCCAAAATGAAACGTCAAAATTTCTTAAGTATGAACCAAAGCAAACAACCCAATGCTAACAAAAGGGTACAAGATAAACTTCCAACAACTTCCCTTACCTATCATGATACTATATTATGTAACAATGTGCAAAACATGCAAGTGATATCTAATAAGATCTATGTAGTAAATATTAACTCCCACTTAATAAATATAATAAGGAAATATAACAATAAGTACATCTCAAATAATATGAAAGTGTCCTGAGTACATATGTAGTACTCATCAATGAAGATAACATCATTACATAATGAAGATATATAAGGGATCAAATACTACTACCCTCATCAATAATAATGAATACAATAACCCATTGAACCAACCACCACAATGTACATCATGAAAAATTTATGAAGTACTCCAAGATCAACTTTGCATGCTAATCATCCAAGCTCCCATGCTCTTGTTGCTGATCAGGGAAGGGGTTGAACCCACCATGAGGATGCCCCTTTCCTTCTCATCTGTAATGCCCACCCTAGTATCTACTTGGTGTGCCTTTTAGATTATGATGATTATGTTATATTGAGTGTTTTCCAGTGTGATATGTGATTCTCAAGATTTGATCCATTGCACTGAACTTGCCGATAGGACCTATTGTACCATCGATGGGTTGTAAGGGTGTATTCTCGATGACCATCGAGGTGTTTCCAATGGGGTTTTGCATTGACATTTGGATTTCAACTATGCATTATGGGATGCATACATTGTGATTGTGTATGTTAGATTATTGCAGTGCTTCAGCTTCACTGTTTTCACTATATATGTTATAGTTGTGATTGTCATATTATTTGCACATTGTGAAATGTTGTTGGTTATGCATCATGGTCCAGAATTATGCTAGTTGTAGATGAATATAGTGGATGTGATTATTTTATATCATGTATGATTTATGCCACTAGGAGTGGATTACGTTGCTTCAACTATTATATGTGAACCAAGTATGTCTGATGGTTGACTTGAGTGTGCAGGTAATTACATGTGTTTAACTAATGTGGGAAATGTGGAGAAGGTTGACATGGGATGATAAGCCATCTCACCCTTATCCTTTTGTTGTGGAAACCAATGACATGTGTTTGAGTCCCTTGCGACTATTTCGTTAGCTTTCTATGCTATATTTTATATTGTCTCAAAAAACATGTTTTCTGTGTTTTTGAAATATTTTAATGATTTAAGTTGAAAATGTTTAATTCTATCTTAGTGAAAATGGTTATTTAATTATTATATGCTGAGGAATAAATTTGAGCGATTTTCATTTATTTCTGAAATTTAATATTTTTCCTTCAAAAAGATTGAATTGCATTATATTGGAAAAATCAAATCCTTTATTATGAGTGTTTGGACTTTTCGAAAAGTGGTTAAGACAAATGGAAATTACTTATTGGGAATATTTGTATTAAGTTAATTATTTATTTTCCTATTAAATTGCAAAAGCAATTGTTTGAAAAGGGTAATTATAAAATAGAAATATTAAAGGAAATGAAATTAGGGCTTTTTGAGTATAAAGAAAAAATAGACTTATTTTCTCATTTAATTCATTATTTTGTTCTCTCCTCTCAAACCCTCTCTTGGTTGGAAAAGAAAAATTTCTCCATGGATTGAAGGTGAAGGTTTGATTTCTTGTTGGAAGTGGAGTTGGATTGGATTTGCATTGTGGATGCTTGATGTGTGTACAAAGGTTATTTTCAAAACTTTTTTTCTCGTTGGATTTCTTGTTGGAAAGGTATGTTTTCATTAATCTCTTCCTTGTTTAAATTCTGATGCATTCTTCATTTCCATGCCACCATGAGTGGATTGCTATGGCATCATTTAATAGGGAGACTTGAGCTTGGAATGAATTTGTAGCAGTTTTTTTTTCTTGTGTTCTTGAGGTTGAAACATGCAAAAACAAACAAGGTTATATTGAGAGCTTGCTTCTGGATTCAACTGTGTATGTTTTGTTTCAATGTTTCAGATCATGCTCAATGATCCATCATCAGGAAGAGGAGAGTTATGCCAAAATTTATCTAGAATTACCCAACTCATTTTTATTACATAAGTGTAGTCTTGCACGTATATTTGCAACAATGGGTCATCCATTTTTCGATTGGGCTTGTAATATGAAAGTTAGAAACATACCCATGGTAGCCAAGTGATGCAAAAACTGCTGGAGGTCATAAATTTTGACTCAGGAGTTTGTTTGAACTAAAATTTGGTGTGAAGATGTGTCTTGAGGAGTTGATTGAAATACAAAATGAATTGACAAGTTCAGTTGGTCACCGTTTTGACATTTTTTGGGACCTTTTTCAATCATCTAAGGCCTCAAATTGTGGTCTTAATGATTTTTCAAGATTTTTCCAATTTGTTTTTTCTAATTATTTTTTAAAATTTACATGCAATTAGATTAGAGAGTTGATTAGAAAAATTAATGATTTAGGCCTTGAGGGGTTCCATCTAAAGGGGTTTAATTGAATTGGGTTAGATAAAACCCCCTTAGATCAAATCCCCTTGGAAAGAACCTCCCTAGTCTTAAACCAAACCCTCAATGGAGTCTCCTCCACACCTATCAAAATGCTAAAAAAAAAACAAATTTTTCTTCACCTTTTGGTGGATAAAATGAAGTCGTTTAGAAATTCTATTTTATAAATATGTAGCCCTTAGTATAATCTTTCCAAAAAGTATGATTTTGAATATGTTCCATTTGATTTTATATTTATTTGCTATTTTCTCGGCAACACAAGCTTTTCACCGAACATCAAGGTCTCTATTCCACATGCGTGGAAAAATAAAAAATAGAAAAAAAAATTATGAAAAATATTTGTGCACTAGGTATTGATGTCCTTGCTTCAACAAAAAAATGAAATTTGATATATACACAAGTTATGCTTGATGACATACACCTATGTCCAAATTATAGTTACCCTGACTTCAAAAATTAATTAAAAAAAATATGTAACAAAAACTTATGAAAAAGTATCCATGCACTAGATATTGATATTAAAAGTCTATTTTAAAAATTAGGATTTTATCATTTCTAGAAAAAAGTTATGCTGGACAACATAAATGTTACTTTCTTAAAATGTTGTTTACTATTAAAAACTAGTTATTAAAAGAGATGTTGAAAGATTCACAATTTATTTTTAAAAAAAATTATAAAAATATATTTAGAATCTACACACAAATTGTCACAAATCACTAGTTTGCATCATCTTCAAATTCTTAATAGTTTAGCTACTATAGGTCTCAGAAAGTGAAGATTTGGTTAAAAATGTTGATATCAATGTCCATCTTGGCCAAAAAGTGGGACTCATTATTGTGACAAGTAGAAGATCTTGCAGGTATGATGGCGGATCCGAGATTGAGACAAGGAAGAGATGATTTTGATGAAGAAATATGCCAAGGAGATGAAGCTTAGCATGCAAAACCTGAAGAGGAAGCACAATTAGAGTGCCTAACTTTTGAAGAGAGAATTTTTTTCCTATGGACTATGCACAAACGCTTTTTCAAAGATTTTAGAATTTGAAAAAAAAATTATCTACTATGCAAAACTATACAAATGAATTTTACAAATTTCCCATTCATGTGGAGAATCAAGAAACTAATGAATAGGTGGCTGCAAGGTAAGTAAATGGCCTAAAATTCTCTATTCAAGATTAATTGAGCATGCATAGGGTTAACAATATGGAAGAGGCATACCAATTAGATTTAAAGGCAGAAGAAAAAAAAAGTAGACAATATTTTCAAAGGAATAGAACCTTTCCTTGATGAATTTAAATGTGGGATGAGTAGTCTCCCTTATGAATTTATTTATTGTATCTTAAATTAATTCATGTTGTAATTTTTATCTCTTCTTTTTTCATGCCATATCCAATTTGTAAAATTCGTGAGGTGGACATGTAGTCCAAGAGGTATAGGGTAAGAAAGGAGTGGCTCCCCCCATGTACCATGATACAAAGGGATCGTAGGAATTAGTGAGTGGGGAGTTTAATCAACTTTAACGATAATTGTGCATTGGGTAATTAAAATGTAATAAGAGCCACATCAAACATGGGATTCTTTCCTAGACCTGGTTTGGGTGGTACAAAATGTCACAAGGAGGTTAATGCCCTCAGTGGATGCTACTCATATGCTATGAGGAGGTTAATGCCCTCGTAATGACAGTCCTTATCTTGACTACTATGTAGCTCTTCCTTTGTTTATTGTCAGAGTTATACTCAATGTGTGATGTGTCTCTAGCATTTACAAGTGCGTTGAAATGCCTAATTCATGCTTTTGTGTGTGTGTGTGTGTGAGTGATGTTCTATGATTTGTGCCTTGTTGGGTGTGCATTGAAGGTGTGACAATTTCCCTTATGCTTGAATGTTTTGAACTATTATGCTTATTGACAACTGTGCCACATGTTACTAGTATGTAACTGTATGGTAGTTGTACCATGTGTTATTTACATGCATTGGATTGGCAATTGTGCCATATGTGTGTTGAGTGCATTGATTAGTGTGTATGTCATATGTTACCATGTATACCCTAGATTGTGTGAGATGTTTGATATCCAATTTTCCATGATCACTTTCTCCATAGCTTGGGAGTTTCCTAGAGTGGAATAGACAACTATTGCAATCAACAATGGTAATATGGTTGGGAAGTGAGCAACATTTCCCCATTGGTCCTATCATGATGATTTTTAGGTGATGGATGTTTTCCTTGTTCTCTTTGTAGGTTGAGTATGTCATGCTATGTACCTTGTAGCACCTTGGAGATCATGTTGGATTTATGGTGTTTTATTCACTTGTGGTATCACATTATTGTGTATTATAAAACTTTGTAAAGTAGGTCCTTGAGACTGTTGTAATAAGTTTTATATGATTCTATAAGGTGTTTTATGATGTTGGTTATGATGCATCCATGTTTAGGGTGAAGCCTTTCGATTGAAATGATTATTGGATATCATCTTGTATTTTTCCATGCCTCGGCTTGTGAGGATGTTGGCATGATTTGAATATTTTCATTTAATTCAACCTAGCTATGTTAGAATGTTTAGATCCATTTATATGATGTCATAATTTATGATTTGGATATGTTAGTATTGGATTATATTCTATGCACATAGGTGATAAGGATCCTATCATTTCTTCTGGCATGTCTCGATGTTGGTGTCGATCATGCATAGCATTTTGTATAATACTTTGGTCTTTTTTTCTATGTGGCATTGTTGGTTTTATGCCATATTTTCATGTTTGGTAGTTGGGCTATGTGCTTTGGTGTTTCTAGATCATCAAAACCTTGTTTAGATTCTTTGGTGAGACTTAGAGTGTTTTCTAGCTTTTTTATATTTTTGATTTTTTTTTCTCAATGCTACCAGGACTACAGCACCTAGCACTGGAGTCCAAGTACTACAACACCTAGCGCTAGTGTCCAAGGACCATAGTTCCTAGCACTGGCATCCTCGATAGAGGGGCCCAGCTCAGGTGTCCGGGCTTGGTTGCATGCCTCATTCTAGCCATCTAACCCTCGAGTGAAACATGTTAACAAAAGATGCTCTTTTGTCCATTTGAGTCTTTCCATGGTGTCATTTTCTTGATGTGATGTGTACCCTTGGATTATTCCCTCTTTTGCTTTGGGATGTGTGCCTTTCCATGAGATCAACTAGTTACCACTCCTATTGGTTGAGGGCTTGTACCTCCTAGTTGGTCCATCTCATGGGTAAGTGTTACCCTTATGTTGGGATGTCTTGTGTAGTCATGGAATGGATTGAGGGAGTTGTCATCCTCATCCTACTCTGTGTGTTCATGAGGGAGCGAGGTCATGGATGTGTATCCAATCTTTGTCATGGAGTGAGCTCCACCTCTCACTTGGTCATCATGGTGAACGGTCACATGATGAGTGAAGTCTTCCACTTGTTCCACCTTGCTTAGTGCAATAGTGATGCCTTCTTAGGTGTTGTTGTACTTTTTACGACACCTTGTGCATGTGAGTGCAATGTGACATGTAAATGTTGCACTTGCAAACATGAAAAATTTGTTCATCTAGTGTTTGTTTACCTAATGTCCTGGGTGAAAACTTGGGGCATTACATTTGGTAGTAGAGCCCATGTCGCAACATTGGGAGCTCCGGGTTGTGTGTTCTACTTAGTTTGTTTAGGCATGTGTGAGGTCCTTGTATGGTTGTATGTTGTGAGTAGCATGTTTTTTTTCCTGATATGTCTTCCATGCATGTGTGTGGTGAAGGAATACAATATTGTGGAGTTAGATAGACCCTTGTGGTTGCCAGGAGGTTTCTTTTGTGTGATTTGCCTTGTTGATGTACTGAATGCTTGGAAAGAATCCTTGCAGTGTGTGTGAGTACTTGGGTGACCTTTGTAGGGTCATGATTTTTCTTGATTGACCACTTTGATGGTGGAGTTATGGAAATAGTTGTGTGAAAGGAAATACCAAGTTTTAAGTGTTGGTTGAACTCAGTGTACAATTTTTAGAGTTATGCATTGTTGTGAAATAGATGATGTACTAGTTATTGGTGTGTGTGTTACTAGAACTATGGCAAATTGATTTCCTTGATTTGTTGTTAGATGCAAGTGAATATTGTGTGAAGTATTGACAAAGTTATGAAATGGTCCTATGTTGCTATGGATCACTTGATGTGAGTTATCTTGTTGATTGGTGTGTTTTTCATGCCTAGATAGTAGTGAATGATGTGAAAATGAATTCTTGTATGAGCCTAAATGTTGATTCTTGACTATGTCTATGTGAATGAGATATGCAAAGAACTTGTTTTGGATTAAATCTTGATTTTAGTAGTTCACATATGGTTGGATGTTGCTTTAGTCCACCAACTATGGTTGTTCTTTCTTATCTCATTGATGTTAGTTTTGGTTGTAATTCCATGCCTCCTAGTGTTTCGACATTAGTTAAATGTATAATGTTGTTTCTTAGACACAAAGGTCATGTTAGTAAATAACATGAGAGTGTTGTGTTGTTTTGATATGAGTTCCATAACTACACACATATTTTGACATAGTGTAGTGTACGATGGAGCATTAGTTAGTGTTTTTGCACATATTATTTATATATTTATTGTACAATAGTTGTTTTCCTACTCTTGTTGAATTTCCAACCTTGTGAATTTGGTTGCTTCTAGAGTTTCTCCTTGGTGATTTGGAGGTTTCCTAGCATGATGCTGGAAGGGATACAAATCTTATGTGAAGAAGTTTCTATTCTATGCATTCCATTTTATAGATACTTGGTGTTTAGGCCACAAGGAAGTCTTGTGTTGCCTAGCTAATCATGAATTCATGATCATGTTGTGTTGTTTGACCTTTTGGTCTAGGATAAGTGAGCATTGAAGTGGTATTGAGAGTAGTCTTGCACCTATGTTTTGTGTGTTGTTTCTGCCTTATATGTGTTCCAAGTGAGAAGTGGCTTGCTAATCCTTGCTTGATAGAAGTGATTATGTTTGTAAGAGGATGTACTCTAGTTTCTACCCTCTGAGAACCTATATGGTTGATCCTAGTTTTGGTGGTGTAGAGCTAGAGTGTTAGAGGAACCCTCTATTTAGGAGTGGAATGTGAGGAAGTACCTTATAAAGAGAAACCACAATGGGAGATGTGGCATGCTTTTGGTAAGGTTGAAGGCGAGGTAGTGGTGCCTATAGCCTTTAAGAGTTATTTTCCCTGATCCTTGAAACCTGGTGTTGTGTGTAGTGTCTGAGGAAGGACTGTTGAGAGTGTAACCTTGTGTTGGAAATTCTTCTTCAGAGTGGAATTTGAAGCATTGTGAGTTTTTCTTGGGCTTTGTTAAGAGCTTGAGAGGTTTCTCAGCATAGTAGTAGTCCTGAGTTTTATAGACATGACTTTCTTTTGGTCTATTGGGCCTTTTGGATAGATTCTCTCTTCATTGTAGTGGTAGCTGGAGAATGGAATGATGCAGTCTTAGAGGAGATTATATGCACAATGGTTGGTTTTGACCTAGTTGGTGTACCTTTGGAGACATGTTTCATTATTTTGAGACCTTGAACTGGTGATGGTCAAGAGGATTGATCTTTTGAGATATGTTGTGTTTGCAAAGGATTGTGTACAAAGGGTACTTCATCCTTGTGTTTTTGTAGGCTTCCAGGAGTAAGCCTAATTTTAGTGAGGGAAGATATAATGCCAACCCTAGTATCTACCTGGTGTGCCTTTTGGATTCAGATGACTATATTGTATTGAGTCTTTTCTAGTGTCTTATGTGATTCTCATGCTTTGATCCATTGCACCAAACTTGCTGATGGGGCCTATTGTACCATTGAGGGGTTCCAAGCGTGTATTTTGGATAACCATCGAGGTGTTTTCGATGGGGTTTTGTATTGACATTTGGGTTTAAACTATGCATTATGGGATGTATACATTGTGATTGTGTATGTTAGATTATTGTAGTGCTTTAGTTTCACTATTTTCACTATATATGTTATAGTTGTGATTGTCATATTGTTTCTGCATTGTGAAATGTTGTTGGTTATGCATCATGTTCCCAGATCATGCTAGTTTCAGATGAATATAGTGGATGTGATTAGTTTATTTAATGTATGATTTATGCCACTAGGAGTGGATTATGTTGCTTCAGCTATCATATGTGGAGCAGGTATGCCTAATGATTTGTCATGCCCACATTTGCCATGTGGCCATGACATGCAAAACTCCATTTCATGCCCACACTAGCCATGTGTTCATGACATGAGTACCAAAAAAATTTCCACCTATCCCTAAAACCCCATCGCACAAAGGAAGAGAAGGAAAACAAGGTGTGGAATACAATGTCCATGACACCTTATCAGGTGAACCAAACCAAGGAAAACCAATAGGAAGTGTCAAAAATTAAATCAATACAAATAGAAGTAACTTAATATATCATTACATCTCTAGTAGGAAATACATACATGAGTAGAAGAGATACAATTTTTTTATCATTCTAACATACAGGTATTGTGAAGGTTCTCTAGACAAAGATTTGAATCCAACTCTAAATCATAGCATGAAAATTTTAAAGAAGGTACGAGGACTACCACATACAGATATAATCATTTAGGTATGAACAAATATATTTACCACATTAAATCCTCCTACGAATTAAATATTAATTTCTAAATCAAGAGATAATAGTTTACAATTACAAGGTGAAGGCTTTTTCCCAAACATGGAAGAATCATGCTACAAAGATTAGATTACAAAAGTAGTATTAATACAACATAAAATAATTATCAATCAAGGTGCCCTAAGGCACAATGATCAGCATGAGTACATCAAAATGATACAACACAAGGGTCTTGCCAAGTCTTCAATAGAATGCTAGAACAGGACCAATGGGGGATTTTGCCCACCTCCCAACCATCAGGGATAACTTTAAGGAACCCCCTGCAAAAAAACCTATAAAATCCTGGCGAATCCTAGCTAAGTGTCATAATTTTCCTAGCGAATCTTTCCTTTTTTTTGAAAAAAATATTAATTTTCTTGGTGAATCTATGCACATTATTAGAAATTTTTAAAAAATCCTAGCGAATCGTAATGAATGATAGACAAAAAAATCAATTATAATGGTGAATCCTTCCTTTAAAATTTTACATAGTGGGTCACCGCAGTCCCCCCATATATTCTTTTATTTTTTATAATTCTAAAGCAGGGGCTCAGGGGCAACAGCCACCAATGGGGTCAAGGGGTAGTGCCCCTTGCGAGGGTTGAGGGGGCAGAGCCCCCTCGCGAGGTCCGGGGATAGCAGCCCTAGCGCACTCCTGTCGCGATACAAGCGGGGTCGAGGGGCAGAGCCCCTTGCCGCCAAGCACAAATCCATTATTGAGAACACATTGAAACACATAAAAATTAAATATTTTTTAAAATCCCAAAAATAAATCCATGAATCGAATCCCATGGTCCAAAAGCAATTTCAGGCTCATTCAAGCATGTGCCTTTTTAAAGGCATGTTGAGCCCAGAATTGCTTTTGGGCCGTGCGATTAGGATCTAATCCCACGGCCCAAAAGTAATTCCGGGCTCAGCATGCCTTTAAAAAGGCACATGCTTAAATGACCCATGGAATTTTATTACAACCATTAGATTAAAACGAAAATCAATGGCTATAAATAAAATACAGACCATTATTCCATAATATAAACAGGAATTTAATACAGTAATGGCAAAATCGGTCCTCATACATGGTGAACAGTTTAATTCTATTGGTGAATATGTAGGCGAATTAAAACATGCATCCGAAATTTCAGGTGAATCACCGTTAGAACTGCATAGAATACTGTGGCGAAAATAATAATTATAAATTCCTCATAAATAAATTGGTGGCGAATTGAAATGCATTTGACCAAAAATTTGGGTGAATTGCCCCCCCACAAGTTGCAATGTATTGGCCAAATCACAATTTGAAAATATAAACTATTCGCCAATTGGCAAAGATTCACCACTAAAAAAATTCCTGCCAACCATATTGCCATCGTTGAGCACAATAGATGTCTATTGTACCCTAGGCAACCCTTGAGCTACAGAGAGAGGAGATCGTGGAACCACATTTGACATGGCCAACTCACATGACTAGGGTCTCAAGTATGATACAAATTATCCACATAAGTATAAAACATGAGCCATGCACATACAACCCATCACCAAGGGGGAAGCAATAGGACAAGAGAAACTCAATGCATAACATACACCCAAGCACAATTTCAATGCAAAAATTCACCATAAGGACACTCATGGCCCACACAAGTGAGAGAGGGAAAAGGAGGCAATACAAGGAACATCAATAAAATTTAATGTCATACAAAACCCCTTTTCTTCTTTTAAGATTTAAAACACTGTTCACTCTATTTTGATGCAACTAAAGATAGAGGGTAGAACCCTAAGTCAAAACATCATTCATCAATTTATGCAAACTAAAATTCATTTTCACTAACAAAGAACGAATAGGAACAAGATACGACATCATTACGTCAAATAAAAATACATAGAACCAACCCAGTGAAAATATAAAACATGGTGGTTGTGATGCTTGACTTGGATCCCAATAGAGACTGGGTACCCTAACAAAAGTTCAAAAGTCAACATTGGTCAATTTTCCATTTTGACGCAAAAGGGTCAACTTGGATCCAAATGACAAGAAATGATGAAGTGAGATCAAGATAGGCACACTCACGCTCATAGGATGGGGAGACCTATTTCCTCAATGGGAACACCTTGTCACTAAAAAAAAATACATAAGGATAACTAAGGATAATAAATTAAAAAAAACAATAGAGAGAGCTAAATATTTAATTAATTTAATCTATAATACAATGCGTCCATTAAAAAGCATGAGCTCCTTCTTTTTAAAAGAATACTATGCAGAACCCAACAAGCATTTAGTGAGCTACTATTTATGTGAAAATATAAGGTTATCCTGACAATTTTGTTAATAGAAAACAAACTAAAATTATTTGCAATAATAACTATCTAAAGAGTCTAAAAGGAACGAGTTGATTCAAGGAGAACTCCCTGTTGGTGCCTGCTACTGGTTCAAGTTTCAAACATTCATCTGCAGGCCCCTTCATAAAAAACCCTCAAATTTCTAAGTCCCTCAGCCTCTTGAGTTACATGCATGTATCTTTGTATATGCATTGATGTTTGTATGCATTTGAATGTGCAAGTGCAGTTGTACATTGGCGAGCCCAAAACAGATGTTCAATCAGCCTTCAAAAGGTGAAAACATAGTTGTATGCATCTTTGTATGCATATCGGGCTTGTATGTGCAATTCTGGGCATACAAAGGTCATTGTATATCGCATATTCCATTGAAGATTATGTGCTTGTATGTAAGGATTTGCATGTATATTTTGTTTGTATGTTTAAATATACAAGCGCACATGCAAAGGAAAAGATACAAGGGTCTTATGCATTCACCACATACAAGGCCGACATACAAGGGGGACATACAAAGGTTTCATCTGCAAAACAATATGCATCGACAGCTCAACTAATTGTCTTTCCGATGGCCGATGATGCAAAGAGGAAAGATGCAAGCGAATATACAAGGCAATGTACATTGGCAGCAACATACAAAGGAAAGTATGCAAGGTGAAATGTATATCCGATATACAAAGGCGATTGTATGTTTGCACATGCAATCAAACATACAAGGGCATATACATTCCTAATATGCAAGGCCTGGACCCAAAAAGATATACATTCTGGTTGATAAAGGTAGAGGTCTAGATTGTATGTATGTTTTGTTTGTATATCCACGTTGTATGTTTACGATATACAAGGCAAAGATGCAAGGGAGGACATACAACCCGGACGCGAAAGGAGAATGTGTTGTGGCAGATAAATGGTTCAAGTATGCGGGTTGTATGTTGCACATTGTATGTGCGATATACAACGTGATATACAATGGTGAAGATACAAGCCGGACTTCAAGGATTTTTCCAATCTGCCTGATAAATGAGTTGAAGTCCACATTGTATGTATATTACATATTGTATATATGCAATGTACAAGGTGATGTGCAAAAGAGAGAGATACAAGCCAGACCCGGATGAAATTTCAAATTTGTTCATAATGTTTTGGGGTTCGCGCCTTGTGTGCAGGACGATTGTATGCATATACAATTCATATACAACTGCATTATACAAAGATTTGAAGGCAGAAAAGGTGAAAAAGGCAGTTGTATGTATATTCATTCTGCATATACAAAGATTTAAATGTACAATGGGCAAAAAAGGCAAAATGTATGTTCATACTACAAAAGTCAAAAAGGAAAAAAGCTGCCTGCTTGGCAGGATTCTATTGGTCGATGGATTTTTAGCATGAATTGAGACCGCAGATCTTGGCGGTACGATGGAAATCAATGGCCAGTTTCAAATTCTCAGAAAGTGAAGGATTTCATGTGTTCGCTGCATCTTTTTTAGGCAGGAGAAAACTTCAGAGGCATGCGAACTGCTACACTTCTAGTCGTGGGTAGATAGGCCATTAATGGTGGGTTTGCAAGAGATATGGTTCGAAATGACAGACCAGCTACCATATTCAAGGGCAAAAATCTCCAGGCGGCGATGCATATCCCAATTTCAACCACTCTTTCCTCTATTTCTCTTAGCCGCATTGAATATTTTGGGCACCATTCTCATGGTGTGTTGTATCTGAGGGCATTTTGAGATGACCATTGTACCTTGATTGCTAAGTACACATTCTGGTATATACCAAAACTATGTTACTCATTTTAGAGGTTGTTGAAGACTTGGCTATGTTTTTTGGAGGAAATAACGAAGATCAAAGCCTTTCTTGGCTGTTCTATCTCTTTTGTGAGTTTATGAATTGCATCTGAATGCACCTTGCACATATGTTTAGTTTCATTGTTGTTTTATATGAAAAATATATTCTTTGCATGTGTTTAGCTATTTGTCTCCATTTATTGTATGCATCCCTTCTTTTGAATCTGGTTGCTAAGGGTTACTTAGATTCTAGAATATAGACTTTTTGTATTGCATGCTTGATCTCTAACTTCCATTCAAGGAGTGGATTAAACTATTTTAGGTTAAGTATGAAGAAGAATGTATGTCAGCTAGGATATTTGTAAGTAGAGGCAGCTGAATACTCAGTCTTGGGTTGTGTTTGTAAGGAAAATACCAGTTCTAACCCCTTGAAACTTGAATGCTAGTGCAAATCATTCTCTTGTATATGTCTAGATGACTCCTTGCCCTGAGATAGGCACCAATCTTCTTCCTGTGTAGTAGTTATGATCCAAAACCCCCTGTCTTGCATCCAAAACATGAAAACAAATCATTTCTTATTTCCAACCTGTTAGTTGTAGGAGTAGAAATAGGAGCCCTACATACTCTCATTCCTAACCAGTTAGATATGTCTAAGAACATTGCCAAACTTGTGATTTATCCTAAAAATCTTGGTCCATTCATGAGAGTATTCTGCCTATTGTTGTAAAGCTAAATCTTTTTGTCATTGGGTGAGTCAAGGTTACATCTTTAGCTATAGGGATCCCACCCTTGGTGCGGTAGAACCAGAAGTGAAGGGGAGGCATCTCACGCAACCTCCTGTATTTGTTGGCTGAATCTACCTATGCATTGGAACTGGCAAACCCTTTGCCGATTCGGAGAGAAAGACCCAACACTCCTGAAGTTTAAAAATTGATCTAATATTGCATGAATAGATCCAAATCTGAATGCTATTGTTTATAACTCCTAAATTATTTATAACAACAATCTTGTTTTTTTTTTTTTTGGTTTTACTCTGTTGATGAGTTAAATAGTAACTTTGCAAAGTTTAAGGGATCAAATAATAATAATAATAATAATAAATAATGAGGGGATGGAAGTGCAGTTGGACATCTGTATCTCAAGAAGAGGAATCACCTGCATACATGGATCAGGCCTCTTAACCACAGCTGTGGCAAGGGAGCCACAACTTCACCGGGAAAACACTATGCCCATGCCACTCAAAGGAATGAGAAACCATTCTACAAGAATACCACAAGGTTTTATATGAAACACTATTGTTGTGTCATTTTAGAGACCACTACCTTCATAGCTTTGTTTAAAGAATCTCATTTAAAATGTTTGTTGCACTCAATTGTTTCTTTGTTCTTCTTTTGTTTCAAAGCTACATGTTACGATTATGATGTTAATCGCATAAAAGATATGTAAATTGTTCCTGGTCAAAACAATGACCCATGCAAGGAAGAATTACCTCTTTTCCTCATGCCTTTGGTGGCTGCTAAAAGTGAAATATGGTTGAAAGGAAAACACAGAGGAATTTACACTAGAAGAAAACAAATGATGGCATGAGTAGCCAAAGGAGGGGGAATGGCGACTTGATCCTAGCCACACCTCTAGAAGGCCATGATCCCTTCCCTAAAACGTAGTTAAATATTTAACATTATACTATTTACCCCACGCTGCCAAGGAGAGTTATTCACGTTGATTTCTTTGTTCTCTGGGTTTGCTATCTAAATCCATGGTTAGCCCTCCTACTATATGTTATTTCCTATTTTTCTCAGTTTTGTTTTTTTTCTTTTGCATGCAAAGAGAAGAAAAGAACTACAGTCTAAAGTATAAACCATTTGTAATCTTGCCTCCACAAAAAGAGGATACCCAATACAGAGGTTTTCTAAAGATAGACAAAAAAGAAAGAAAGAGGGGAATACCTCCCCATCTCCCACAAGAAACAACAAATCCCAACTAAAATGGTGAGACTCTTCTGAGCATAGCCCACGCTAGCATTCCATCTATCCTCCTTTCTTCCTTGCCAACCACCACTGAGCATTCCCTCCCTCTCCCTCCAGAGGTCACCTTTTTGCCCCTTTCTTTTTTTTTTTTTGAAAACTAGCAGCCCCCTATCCAAGGAAACCCTAATCTCCTTTCAAACTCTTCACAACCAAGCATCCTTAATTTCTCCAAAAACTCTTTTAAAAAAATGTTTTTTTTTAAAACCCTCCTCCTTAAACAAAGTTATACAAATATATATACTCCTAGAACTCAAACAATAAGGGAACCCCAAATTTAAAATAGAAAAATAAACAAAACCTTATGAAAGAAAATACAATCAAAATCATAAAAAGAACTTTATCATATGAAAGGAGAGATTTTAAACAAATTGTCAAAAATTATATAGGATTATGATGATAGAAAAATATTTGGTTTTGCATACAATTTACGTATACTAAGATATGTCTTAGTATTTGAAAGGCACCATCGAATAATTTATTGTCATGAAGTGAATTGTTTGACAAGCAAGGTCAACTATCAAATTTTGAGCCCGCTAAGTTAAGTATTTCCAATTAAAGAAAACAAGTATCCCATATCTAAATTAAATTAGCCTAAAGTTGAACTAATCTAAATATTCTATTGATTCCCCAAAATGAAATTTTACTTCTAAAAAAGAAATTTGAGGAATCATACATAATCATGAAAGAAATGCTCTATGAAGGTAGTTGGACCATTTCAATTTTTTATAAAGCACTAGGGATAAATGCAAACACTCCACTGAAAGCCTATCATCAAAACAATAAAGTGAAAGAGACTCAAAACAACTATATGTAAGCACAAGACACAACACTCAATGGGGTCACACACAACACAAGGATTCAAAACACAACGATTCTAGTTAGAGGCAAAAGGGAAAACACAGGAATCAATTCTCTATCCGCATCTGAATAGGATGGTTTAAAAGATAGACATACCACATGAACCCAAGGTCGAACACTTGACCGAAGGACTAGGTAAGGTGAGGTGGCCCAGTGATTCCATGTCTCCTCCACATCCATCCATTAGTCAAACACCTATACATATATGTCTTTCACACTCAATTCGAATGATCAAATCCAATAATGGAGATCATAGCTAAAGCAACATATAATGACCAATGAGAACGTGTAGTCCAAGACAACATATATCCATCTTGCAATTATAATATAAAATAATCAAATCATTTTATCTTTTAATCTAGAACCATAAGAATAATAGGGTACACACCAGTTAGACAATAGGAAATGACTTACTTAGGATGGAAGTGATCAAGAGGAGGATAGAATCACTCTCTTGAACTTTTTTGCATCCAATAAGGTAAGTATAGAAGATAACATATGCAATAAAGAACTCCTCACAAGAATATAAAACATGGTAAAATAAATGCCATAAAAACATAATTCTTTCCACGAAACACATTCTATTGCTTGAAACTCAATACAAAGAATTTCATGATCATTAATTATTTTCACATATGCATAGAGGAATTCACACATCGCACAACCTATTTATTAAAGAAACCATCAACTCGCATGTAGATATATTAAATGTAGATCTTACAACTAAAAAACTATTCTCATTTGTCCACATCACAGGGATAACAACACGGGGTTCACATATAGGTCCACAAGGACACAATGGTCTCATCAAGTACTACGTAACCCATATTAATGCCAAGTAACCAATTATCCAAGAATCAAGTGGAATGATGGCATCGAGGCCACGCACCTAGGGGCTCCACCATACATTTCCACAATTGACCTACCTCTTGTTCGTTTAAGGCGGTTGGCCTCCAAGAGATAGTCAACATAAGAACATAAATAACTAGGAAGGTAAGTGGATGATGACTAGCCCATTCTAGCCCACACTTACCCCCATCCTCAAAAGTTTCCCACGTCTGCTTCCTTATAAACACTCTACCAGAGGTTTCTCCATCGACATGGTGAGAAGAAACATCACAACACAAGACCAACACTTGAAAACAAAAAAAAAACTAGCTTAGCCAACCCACATTTTCAAAAATACCAAAAGAAGAAATTTCCAAATCCAACAATAAAGTAAATAAATGTGTGTAAATTCAACAATAAAGTAATGTAACCACAAGAGTCATGCAAAAAAGGAAGATTCAAAGATTTGTGGCTAACCTACTTTCAGTCAAGATAAAAGAATGTCGATGGTTGTCACAAGCAAGATAAATAAAAGTCAAATAACCAAAGGAAGATCACAAACCATGAAATTGCACATTACGTCATAATGTGACTAACATTAAGTCACCAATAAGGAAGGAGGGAAATCACGGTCACTACATGTGCTATGCAAACACAACTAGTGCAATAACATCATATAGGCAAGTATTATCAATGTGCCTTCACGTACTACTACATGGAATCATGCCCTCTCAAGGGTAACACGTCATCATCACCAACACTATGTTGGAACATCAGTATGGTGTGGCATCACATCTATTTGCATCATGTCAAGTAGGTGTCGACGCATGTAATTACCATACCATAGCATAAGTCAAATGTAACTCTATCAATACTCTAATATGATTAAACTTAAACATATATTTCTAGTATAAATGCTACTCTAACATAGTGCCAATGTTTCCAATTACTACACATCCAACTCAAAATAAGATATCAAAGGTAAGAGCAAACTTGCACCAAGGAACATGGCCTTGAACAACTCACAAGCCCATACTAAACCATAACTGAGATCCCAAGTCAGATGCCAATAGTACAATCAAGGAACAATGCATGATAGGATAGCACTGTGAACCTCTCAAAGGTCCATATAGCTTCCTAAGTTCTTCCTCTCCACTACTTAACTCCACACATGGAAGGTCTCCAACTCCAAGGTTGGACCTTACAGGGTATACAAACAAGCAACCACACAAGCATGTCTCCACATACTTGTAGTTATACACCCAACCCATGGATGGATACCTCGTATCACAAGCTCATGGGTACACAAGTCATGTACAGGATATTCACGACACATAGCAAGTATTCACATAATAGGTATTCACATCCACAAGGCAACACATAACACAATTTTCCTTTACCATCCATTACTTAGTGAAGACGAACATCTTTCATAACCAAAGTCACATAATACTTACCATAAAGATTTATAAGAAGTCCATCTAACACTAATTTGAATTAACCTTTCTAAGGCCTAAATGGATTCTAACCATACTTCACATTTAGAGGCAATACAACACACCCCAAACAAATACACCAACATGCTAGCATTTGCATGCTAGGTCACATTCAAATCAAAACAACATTACTTCAACTCACAAGATGGTGACTCACAACACATCACACATCATGGAGCTATTGATAAACCATATTACACTACATATGTACTATGAACAAACACATATTTTACTATCACCAATTTCATGAAGTAGAGGCATATCATAAGAAGAATCTAATTAAAATTTTTAAGTCCCTTAAACTAATATTTTAATTATTTCATACGATGCCAAACATCTTCTCCACATAAAGGAAGGCATAACTTGATATCAAATTTACACAAGGCAAAATTATAAAATGCAAAATTTACATTATGGAAGTACTTTACAAAAAGGTCACCAAGCACACAAATGCATCATTGTAATATTTCAGAAACATATAATATTTTATAGCAATACCAAGCATATGACTCAATTACACCTCTTTCTTCCCTAATCTTTTACATTTACAATAATGCAATCACACACAAAGTACGTAAGACAAGACTTAATCAGACAAGCATTAAGACTTAATTATTCTTTCAAAGAACCCAAGCATAAAAACACACCATCATCTCTTTCACACCCAATATCATAACATAAATCAAGGTGCAACACAAGACTAACTGTTCCCATGATGCTAACCTCTAATCCCAACCATATAGAGTGCATACTAGGGAACAACACCACACTCTACAAATTACACAAGGGAGAGGAAGAACCCAACACAACCCTCACAATCTAGACCAACCTACTCATGACGGGAATCAACAAGGTGGAACACAAGAGTAGTATTAATACAACATAAAATAATTATCAATCGAGGTTCCCGATGGCATAATGATCAACATGAGTATATCAAAATGATACAACACAAGGGTCTCACCAAGTCTTCAATAGAACACCAGAATGGGACCAATTGGGGATGTTGCCCACCTCCCAACCATATTGCCATCGTAGAGTGCAATAGATGTCTATTGCACCCTAGGCAACCCTTGAGATATGGAGAGAGGAGACCATGGAACCATAGCTGACATGGCCAACTGACACGACTAGGGTCTCAAGTATGATACAAATTATCCACATAAGTATAAAACACGAGCCATGCACACACAACCCATCACCAAGGGGGAAGCAATAAGACAAGAGAAACTTAATGCATAACATACACCCAAGCATAGTTTCAATGCCAAAATTCACCATAAGCACACTCATGGCCCACACAAGCGAGAGAGGGAAAAGGAGGCAATACGAGGAATATCAATAAAATTTAATGTCATACACAGCCCTTTTTCTTCTTTTAAAATTTAAAACACTATTCAATCTATTTTGATGCAATTAAAGATAGAGGGTAGAACCCTAAGTCAAAACATCATTCATCAATTTATGCATACTAAAATTCATTTTCAGTAACAAAGAACGAATAGAAACAAGATACGACATGATTACATCAAATAAACATACATAGAACCAACCTAGTGAAAATATAAAATATCGTGGTTGTCATACTTGACCTGGATCCCAATAGAGACTGGGTACCCTAATAAAAGTTCAGAAGTCAACATTGGTCGATTTTCCATTTTGACGCAAAAGGGTCAATTTGTATCCAAACGACAAGAAATGATGAAGTGAGATCAAGATAGGCACACTCACGCTTATAGGGTGGGGAGACATATTTCCTCAATGGGAACACCTCATCACTCAAAAAAGATACACAAGGATAACTGAGGATAATAAATTAGAAAAACAATAGAGAGAGCTAAATATTTAACTAATTTCATCTCTAATACAATGCATCCATTAAAAAGAATGAGCTCCTCATTTTTAAAAGAATACTATGTAGAACACAACAAGCATTTAGTGAGAAACTATTTATGCGAAAAGATAAAGTTATCCTCACAATTTTTTCTAATAGCAAACAAACTAAAATTATTTGCAATAATAACTATCTAAAGAGTCTAAAAGGAACAAGTTGATTCAAGGAGACCTCATGAAGTTTAAAACTTGATCTAATATTGCATGAATAGATCCAAATTTAAATGCTACTATTTATAACTCCTAAATTGTTTATAACAACAATCTTGTTTTCTTTTTTTTGTTTATAATTTGTTTATAACTTGTAGAGTTATTTATTTTGGTTTCTCTATTCTTTGGGTTTGCTACCTAAATCCATGGTTACTCCTTCTATCTGTTGTTTTCCATTTTCCTCAGTTTTATTTTTTTTCTTTTGCATCCACAAAGAAGAAAAGAATTACAGTCTAAAGTATAAACCATTTGTATCCTTGCCTCCACAAAAAGAGGATACCCAATACAGAGGTTTTCTAAAGATAGACAAAAGAAAGAAACAGGGGAATACCTCCCCATCTCCCACAAGCAACAACAAAGCCCAACTAAAATGGTGAGACTCTTATGAGCACATCCCACGCCAACATTCCATCTATCCTTCTTTCTTCCCTGCCAACCACCACTAAGCATTCCGTCCCTCTCCCTCCAGAGGCCGCCTTTCTGCCCCTTTCTCTCTTTTTTTAAAGACTAGTGGCCCCCTCTCCAAGGAAACCCTAATCTCCTATCAAACTCTTCACAAGCAAGCATCCTTAATTTCCCAAAAAACTCTATTAAAAAAGAAGTTTTTTATTAAAAACCCTCCTCCATAAACAAAGTTATACAAATATATATATATACTCATAGAACTCAAACAATAAGGGAACCCCAAATTTAAAATAGAAAAATAAACAAACCCTTATGAAAGAAAATACAATCAAAATCTTAAAAAGAACTATATCATATGAAAGGAGAGATTTTAAACAAACTGTCAAAATTTATTTAGGATTATGATGATAGAAAAATATTTGGTTTTGCAAACAATTTACGTATACTAAGATATGTCATAGTATTTTAAAGGCACCATGGAATAATTCATTGTCACGAAGTGAATTGTTTGATAAGCAAGGTCGACTATCAAATTTTGAGCCCGCTCAGTTAAGCATTTCCAATTAAAGAAAATGAGTATCCCATATCTAAATTAAATTAACATAAATTTAAACTAATCTAACTATTCTATTGATTCCCCAAACTAAATTTTACTTGTAAAAAAGAAATTTGAGGAATCATACATAATCATGAAAGAAATTCTCTACGAAGGTAGTTGGTGTTGATTGTTAGGAACACTGAAAGGGGGGGTGAGTTAGTCTTCTAAAAATCTTTTCATGCACTTTAACTTTTAGTCATTTCCCAAAATGAATTAAACAAAAACACAATATGCATATGAACAACAACCATGAAACCATGACACATGAACACCAAGATTTTTAAGTGGAAAACCCAAGAAGGGAAAAACCATGGAGAGGATTAGCTCTCAAATATATATTGCAATCTTTACAAAAATAATTTTCAGTCTTGGTCACTCCATGAGCCTGGAACATGCTGGGTCACTGCCATGAAGTACAACCAGGTTTAGCAGGCTCACTGCCTCAACCCTAAACCTAGTAAGATTACAATAAGGGTTGTTAAACCCCGAGGGCTATTAAGCTCTGTTGAAGGCTCACTGCCTTGATGATAGCTTGCTTCCAAACATATTGCACATGAAAATTGAATACTGCTTAACCATCTGCCACTATGCTAGGGTGTAGTCAATTAGCAACTGAATTCTGAATCCCAAGTCTTCATCTTTGTTGATCTTCTAGCTCTGGTCTATTATTCACATACTCACATCACACCACACATTCTCTTTTCTATTTTGCCTCCACTTTCCTCTTCCTCTTCTCTGCTCTGGCTTTCAGACCTTTCTTATTATCTTCCCATCTTTACTCAAGGACACCTTTTCCATAACTCAACTACAAGTATTTATACACTTCATCAACCTTGGAATGATCATCAAGGTCAGCATCACAATTATCAACCATTGGAACAATCTCCAAGGTCGGTATTACAAACATTTATAAAATAGGTCCTCTCAAACCCTCTCTTGGTTGGAAAATAAATATTTCTCCATGGATTGAAGGTGAAGGTTTGATTGCTTGTTGGAAGTGGAGTTGGATTGGATTTGCATTGTGGAAGCTTCCAGTGTGTGATCAAAAATTGTTTTCAAAATTATTTTTCACTAATCTCTCCCTGGTTTAAATTCTTATTCTTTATTTATTACCATGCCACCATGAGTGGATTTTTATGGCATCATTGAATAGGAAGAAGAGTTTAGAATCAATTTATAGCAGTTTTATTTATTTTTGCTTGAGTTCTTGAGGTTGAAACATGCAAAAATAAACAAGGTTATGGTAAAATTTATATAGAATTACCCAACTCATTTTTAATGCATAAGTGTAGTGTTTTGTATATTTTCAAGATTGGGTTATTGCCCATTTTTCGATTGGGCTTGTAATATGAAAGTTAGAAAAATACCCAAGGTAGCCAAGAAAGCTTCAATGGTGAATTTGGGAATTTATGGTTATTTATGCATATGGAAAAAAATGAAATTTAAATGTTAAAACCTTTCCTTGATGAAATTTAAATGTGGGATGAGTATTCTTCCTTATGAATGTATTTATTTCATCTTTTTAATTCATGTCACAATTTTTATTGCCTCATTTTCTGTGCCATGCCCAATTTGTAAAATTTGTGAGATGGACATGTAGGAAGAGGTATAGGGTAAGAAAGGAGTGGGTCCCACCATGCAACACGATGCAAAGGGATCATATGAATTAGTGAGTGGGGAGTTTATCAAATTTAACTATAATCACATTGGGTAATTAAAATGTAACAAGAGCCATGCCAAATATGTGATGCTTTCTTAGACCTGGTTTGGGTGGTAGAAAGCATGTTATGAGGAGGTTAATGCCCTTGTAATCACACTCCTTGTCTTGACTACTATGTCTCTCTTCCTTTGCTTACCGTTAGAGTTATACTCGATGTGTGATTTGACCCTAGTATTCACAAGTGCATTGAAAGACCTGATTCATACTTGTGTGTGTGTGTGTGTGTGTGTGTGTGTGTGTGTGTGTATGTGTGATGGTCTATGATTTATGCCTTGTTGGGTGTGTATTTAAGGTGTGATAATTTCCCTTATGCTTTAATGTTGTGATGTCATTCTATTATGTTTAGTGGTAGGTGTGCCACATGTTACTGGTATGTAATTGTATGGTAGTTGTACTATGTGTTATTTATATGTATTGGATTGGTAGTTGTTGTTAGACATGAAAGCAACACTACGTGAATGGAGATTTGATTCAAATAAATTTCTGCAATTTTTTAAGTGTGCATTAACAATGGAGATTGTAACAAAACATAAAACACACTACAGAGAAAATGCCAAACATGAAGAACTCAACACAAGACACAATGACACAATGTTTAACGTGGAGAAAACCCTTGTGAGTAAAAAACTCTACCAGGAAAGAGGCACAAGTTTGTATTAATCTCAACAGGATTGTACAATACATCAACTACACAACTCTCTCCACAAGTCTTCAATTTGACAGCATTCTGGTAGCACCTGAGTACCTAAAATTTGTATTGTAGAAAAAAATACATGAAAAATGCTTATAAAAATGTTTTCCACTCCATTCTAGGCATTCACCTACTCTCTCCTAAGATTCTCCAACTTGTAAACATTAATTACCATCTTACAAGCATCTTACACTTGTCCAAAAACAACCATGCAAAGGTTGGGGGTCCAAGACTAAATCTGGCCTCTTAGAACTTCTTATGACATGTCATAGTCATCATCGATTCCACAAAAGAGTATCTTTCCAAGATAGGAACCTTGGGCTAAATATAGCAAATATACAACTAACATATCTGTCATATGCATCATAGAATCTCAGAATCTTATGACAACTTGCAGCTATCATAGATTCACTTACCAAACATTATAATAGTTTTCATACATGCCAAAAATAGTATATTTTCCAAGGGAGCATGCCTACCCTCATTTACTTTGAGTTTTTACATTTGCCAACAGTAAAAGTCACTCCGTAATTACCTCCGGTTAGTCTAAAATTACCCCTGCCAGTGAAACT
This sequence comes from Cunninghamia lanceolata, assembly GCA_027924645.1. Taxonomy (NCBI): domain Eukaryota; kingdom Viridiplantae; phylum Streptophyta; class Pinopsida; order Cupressales; family Cupressaceae; genus Cunninghamia; species Cunninghamia lanceolata. The sequence continues at coordinate 1,100,354 of BSBN01001134.1, read as the reverse complement.
AGTACATCTCCTAATGGATAATTACAAATTACATATAATAAATGGAATAAATACAATATTGGGATTTACAAGGTTAATGGCACCTTATCCCAACATTCTGTCACTTGACATCATACATTGTAAATCAACCCATAGGAAATCAAGTGAAAAGTAATCAGGCACTAGAAACAAGGCCCGTGGCCTCTCTGCACCATACAAACTTCTTTGTGCTCATAGGCTTGGTCAATGAATCTGCAACATTCTCTTGAGTTTCTATCTTCTTTAGATCAATCTCTCCATTTGCAACCAACTCTCGAACAAAGTGATACTAAACATCAACATGCTTAGTCCGAGCATGATACATGGGATTCTTGGCCAAACAGATAGCACTCTGACTATCACAACCAATCTGAATGATCCTGCAATCAAAACCAATACCTGTACACAGTCTCCTCAACCAAACTGCCTCCTTAGAGACATGAGTAGCAGCCATGAACTCTGCTTCTATGGTGGACAAAGCAACTGTGGGCTACCTCTTACTCATCCAACTCACTGCTCCTCCAAATAGAGTAAACACATAACCACTAGTGGACCTTCGACTATCCAAGTCACTTGCCCAATCTGCATCATCAAAACCCTGTATGTCCAAAGATTTATAAGCACTATCAGTACTAGAATAAACCAAACAATGATCAGGAGTACCTACAAGATATTTAAACACCCTCTTCGCATAATTCCAATGTTGTCTACCAGGGTTAGACATAAATCTGTTCAAAACTCCCACTGCTTGGGAAATATTTGGTCTAGTGCAAGCCATTGCATATATCAAACTCCCTACAACACTACCATATGGCACATTAGACATATCCTCAAAGTTATCCTCAGTCTTTGGACACATATCTATTGAAAGCTTAGTACCAATGGGTAAAGGAACTCTAACTAGGTTACAATCCTACAAACTAAACCTCTGCAAAATAGTATTCACATACTTACTTTGTGACAACCAAAGCTTTCTGTTAACTCTGTCCCTCCTAATCTCCATTCCCAAAATATACCTTGTGGCACCAAGATCCTTCATCTCAAATTCACTTGAAAGTTGGGCTTTAAGCTCATTGATCATACCCTTAGTATTGCTTAAAAATAACATGTCATCAACATACAAAGCAATAACCAGTATAGAATCATCAATACAATGAATGTAAACAAAATGATCATGTTCACTTCTAAAAAAACCCAATTTCAAAATAAATGAGTCAAACTTTTGATACCACAGTCTAGGGGACTATTTCAGACCATAAAGAGACCTCTTTAACCTGCAAACCCAATGTTCTTTTCCTTTAACCTCAAAACCTGTAGGTTGTTGCATATAAATTTCTTCCTCAAGATCTCCATGTAAGAACACAATCTTAACATCCATTTGCTCAATCTCCCAATCATAAGCTACAACAATGGATAAGAGAAATATAATAGAAATCAATTTAGCAACATGAGAGTCTCTCTGGGAGTAGCCCTTGGCTATCTGTCTAGCCTTGTACTTCTCTAATGACTCGTCTACACCAAACTTCTTCTTGAAGACCCACTTACATCCTATGGCCTTTCTTCCTTTGGGCAAATGAACAAGATCTGTAGAAATAGCTTCCCTATAGGATCTAGGTTCATTGTTAGTACTCAATAAAGCATATACACAACGTAAATCTGGTGGCTATACCTGTCAATTGGATTCTGTTGTCTTGTGGATATCCTCAAGGGTGGAGTAAGAGATTCTACTCATTCTTCTACATGATCATCTGCAACTTCTTCTATAACAACATACTCATCTTGATCAGAACTACTCAAATCTTCTTCTTTTTCACCCCCCAATCCATCATTTTGTTCTTCCTGAGGTGCATCTTGCTACTGTAAATCAAAGTACACCTTCTTTACCTTTTCTTTTTTTTCTTTTCGCTACTCAGGTTCGGAAATAACTGTAAGTTCCCTAAAAATAACATCTCTAGAAAAGATAATCTTGCGGGTTAGTTGATTCCAAAGCTTATAACATTTGACATTATCACCATATCCAATAAATGTATACTTTTTATCCTTTGGATCCAACTTAGATCACTTTTCCTTAAGCACATGAACAAAAGCCTCACAACCAAAAACCCTTAAATGTGAAACAAAAGGTTTCTTACCTGTCCACACTTCATAAGGTGTCGAATCAAGAGCCTTAAAGGAGATCTTTTTATCAAGTAGCAAGCAGTACAAACAACATTTGCCTAAAAGAATTTATCCAACTGTGCATTACTCAACATACTTCTAGCCCTGTCCATAATTATTTAGTTCATCCTTTCTTCAACACCATTCTACTGTGGTGTATACGGAGTTGTCTTTTGTTTGATTATACCTGCATGCTTGCAAAACTCATCAAATTCCTTACAGAAATATTCCCCTGCATTGTCAGATCTTAATATTTTTATCTTTAAACCTAATTGGTTCTCTACTAAGACTTTGAATTCCTTAAACTTAGTGAAAACTTTAGATTTATGTTTCATAAAATACATCCATGTATATCTAGATACATCATCAATGAAGGTGACAAAATAATGATACTTTCTGATAGAATCACTATCCACTAGACCAAACACATACGTATGAATAATTTCTAACTTTTCTTTTGCTCTATTGCTTCCTGAAGGAAATGTTTTTTTGTTTTGTTTACCAAACACACAATGCTCACAAAAATCAAAGTGCTCATCAGAATAGGAGATACCATCCAACAAATTTTTATTCTTAATAGTTTTTAGTACATTATTGCTTGTGTGGCCCAATCTACGATGCCACAATATATATGTATTTTTAGTAGTGGCCTCAAATACATAGGAGGCATTTTAAATTGTAGTGGCTTCAAGCTTAAACAAGTTCCTGAATCTCTTCCCTTTCGCTACCACCAAGGTCCCTCTCGCCAATCTGTAACCATGCTTGTCAAATGTCACATGCATTCCCAAATCATTCAACTTCAAAACTGAAATCAGATTTCTAGCTAATCCAGGAACTTGCAAAACACTAGGGAGGGTTTTAATCCTCCCATCACTAAAACACAACAATTCCTTTCCTTTCCCAACAATTGGATATGAAGAGTTGTCACCAAGGTAGATATTACCTCCATCATATTCTTCATATGTGGAGAACCATTCCTTATGCATGGTCATATGAAATGAACATGCTAAGTCAACCAACCAGTGATCATTAGAAACAACATTACATGTAGAAAATAAAACTTCTTCACCTACATTCGAGGACTTATCCGAAGCACTCTCCCACTATTTCTTGGGGTTTCTACATTCCTTCACATGTCCTCTTTTTTTGCAGTTCCAACACTTAACTCTATTCTTTCTACCAAGAGTCTTAGACTGGCCCTTGGACTTGTCCTTAGCCCCTTTCTGATCTCCCTTTGGTCCCCTTTCCTTAGACCTTCCCTTGACACTGAGAGCATCTCCTGAACTATCCAAACTCTTCTTCCTCAATTCCTGTGACAGTAGCACTGAAACAAGAGCATCCAACTTTGGATCTGCGAGGTTAGCAGACATAGCAAGGATAACATTCTCCCAAGATTTGGGTAAAGAACAAAGAAGTAAGATACATTTATCTTCCTCACTAACTTCAACATCTATAGAAGAAAGCTGACTCAACAACAAATTACAAGAATTTAAATGCTCTACAACTGACTCACTCTCTTTCATTTTCAAAGAAAACAACTTACTTTTTAAATAAAGTTTATTTACCATACTCTTGGCTTGGTAGATCTCACCCAACCAATTCCACAATTTGTATGTGGTCTCCTCCTTTGCGATATTTAACAGGATAGAGTCTAAAAGACACAACCGGATGGTTCACCATGCCTTCTTATCTAGTCTATCCCACTCATCCTGAGAGACATCATCAGGTTTCTTCTCTTTTTGAACAGTCAACCATTGGTTTCTTTCTTCCAACAAATCTTCCATTTTTATTTTCCACAACTCATACCCCATTTTGTTGAACTTCTCAATGTCCATTCAAGACGTTGATGTAATAGTGATGCATCCATAACAACAACACAAGATCTACAAAACAAACACAACCAAATCTCCCACTGTAGCTAGAACTTCCACACTACCACCCAAGAATCAAAGTTGGCTAGGCTCCGATACCAAATGTTAGAAATGAAAGCAACACTACTTTAATGGAGATCCAATTCAAATAAATTTCTGCAATCTTTTAAGTGCGCATTAATAATGGAGATTGTAACAAAACATAAAACCCACTACAGAGAAAATGCCAAACATGAAAAACTCAACACAAGACACAGTGACATAGTGTTTAATGTGGAGAAAACCCTTCTGGGTATAAAACTCCACCAGGAAAGAGGCACAAGTTTGTATTAATCTCAATAAGATTGTACAATACATCAACTACACAACTCTCTTCACAAGTCTTCAATCTGACAGCATTCCGGCAGCACCTGAGTACATAAAATTTGTACATTACAGCAACAAATACATGGCAAATACTTATAGAAATGTTTTCCACTCCATTATAGGTGTTCACCTTCTCTCTCCTAAGATTCTCCAACCTGTAAACATTAATTACCATCTTACAAGCATGTTATAATTGTCCAAAAATAGCCATGCAAAGGTTGGGGGCCCAAGACTAAATTTGGTCTCTTAGAGCATCTTATGATGCGTCATAACTATCATACATTCCACAAAAGGGTATCTTTCCAAGATAGGAACCTTGGGATAAATATAGCAAATATACAACTAACATATCCGTCATATGCGTCATAGAATCTCAGAATCTAATGACAACTTGCAGCTGTCATAGATTCACTTACCAAACATTATGATAGTTGTCATACATGCCAAAAATAGTATATTTTCCTAGGGAGCACACCTACCCTCATTTACTTTGAGTTTTTACATTTTCCAAAAGTAAAAGTCACTCCGTAATTACCTCTGGTTACTTTGAAATTGCCCCTGCCAGTGAAACTAGTACATCTCCTTATGGATAATTACAAATTATATATAATAAATGGAATAAATACAATATTGGGATTTACAAGGTTAATAGCACATTATCCCAATAGTTGTACCATATGTGTGTTGAGTGCACTGATTGGTATGTATGCCATATGTTTCCATGTATAACTTGGATTGTGTGAGATGTTTGATAGTGGGTTTTCCATGATCGCCTTCTCTGTAGCTCGGGGGTTGCCTAAAATGGCATAGGCAACTATTGTTCTTGACAATGGAGATATGGTTGGGAGGTGAGCAACATTTCCCCATTGGTCCTATCATGATGATTTTTATGTGTTGGATGGTTTCCTTGTTCTCTTTGCAGGTTGAGTATGTCATGTTACGTGACTTGTAGCACCTTGAAGATTGTGTTGTATTTATGGTATTTTATGCACTTGGAAAAAAATAATTAGAGGGGGAATCTCTATTTACAATTAGGAAAAGGAAGACACAAAATTGGAAAATAAATGTTATATTATCCCAATGCTGGGAATTGATAGGGACATATCAAGAATTCAATATAGAACACATATATCCGGAAGAAAATAACATGACAAACAAATTAGCAAATGTGGTAATTGACATGTAAACTAATGATTATCTCGACTCATGGCTAGATTGGGATTTAGATACACCGTTCAGACCAACTTGCTTGGAATAAATGAGAACAATAATGGGAAGAAAATAGATGCATCTTGGCATGGTTGAGGATAGTTCCAGGATAGGGAAAGGTATAAAGTGATGGCATTGGCAATTATGGTACTTCAACTCATCCTGTTAGGGGAATGTTTTTTCAATGAATAACATTCAATGTGGGTATACAAAATACCGAAAAATGGATACTATAGTTTGTCTCAAATCGAAGAAGAGGTAGATAGCCTTCCTAGAAATGGTGACAAACTTTAGACTGAAGAAAGTATTTAGAACTAGGTCTATGGTGTTGTTGCATGCCATTAAGATGATTTTGGGAGAAAATTTAATGTCTTTAGAGCATTGGTACTGAGTGAATACTAACATATCCTCAATGTTCCTAGTGGTTCTACTATATGTTGGGAAAGATAAAGAAGTGATTTGAGATGTTACTGAATTAATTATAAAACCTAAGTGGAGATGAGGCCTAAAATATATAGTAGATGATGTTGTCCTAGGGCTAAGATTTCATCCTAACCTAGGGAACTAGCCAATCATTAATCCTATGTACATAGGGTCACAGGTGTTGTTTTTGGTCAGAGCTAGTGGTGAAAATGATAATGCACATCATTACAAGGTGAAGTGGGCCATTGAGTTTCTTAAGGCAATTACTAGGGTTGCATTTGCACCAGAGGTAGACTGGTCCTTTGCATTGGATACCGAGAGCTCAGAGTCAGAGGATGACGGGGGCATTATCATTGGCCCCTTAGCCACCCAGGTATGTTGAAATTAGGGGAATGTTGTTTAGAAATATGTATATCTTATAGAAATATAGATATAAAGAAAGGCTATGTAGCAATGTTTTGAAGAAATAGTATATGGTTTGGGAGATTAAAGAGGGATTAATGGCCTCATAGAGGTGGGATAGGAAGGTAGATAAACTAAAATTTGAAGATACTTGAGACAGGATATAATATGTAGAAATTTTGTATAGAAGAAAGAAGAGATGCTTATAGCATTTTGTATAGCATAAGTGAACTGGGAAATTGTAATAGTGGCCCTCCATTGGAGTATCTTGCAACTAAAAATTAATATATTTTTCATCCATTTTATTATCGAGTATGGCTCCCTTAAGCCATTTTAACTGATAAAAAATAGTATTATAAATTATATATTATTATGTCTTTCTTTCTAATTTTGTTTTCATCAGTGGTGGGGTTGGAATTAGTCACGATCTTCAATTTTTGGTTGGTGATGATAGTGCTAGTGGAAGTGAAAGAAATTAACTATTTTGGGAGCATCTTTAAATCCTTTCTATGTCATGTTTTGAGTATATCTAAATACATATGATACTACTATGATATATATTGTCTGGTTTTTATTCCCTTTAGGTTTAGTGTATGTTTTGATCAAACCTAGGTTATGGGGTCTATTTGACGTAAGTTTAATTGTTGGTGTTTTGGGGTTGGTTTTTGTAGAGTTTTGCCTATTTGTCTTTATAGGAAACTCATTTTTATGCTAATAGTATTCAATATGTTACATTTTATATATTATTGGAAGACATAATTTTAATTTCTTACGTGGGAAATTATTAAATATATGTTTTCTATTAAATATTATTTAGTTAATATGAAGGAAAGTTTTTTTTTTTTGGGAAACATAAACTATTTTTTCAAATCAAATAAACCCATACATGGTTTTAAAGAAATTTAAACAATCTATTTTGTTATGAAAATAAATGCATCTACATTAAATAATTACGTCACCAAATAAAAGGAAACAAAGTGACAATGTGTAGGGGTAGCAATAGAGCAAAGATAAAGAGAAAGGAGTGACATACAACAAAGGTCTCAAATTAAATCATAAAGGTGAAGAGTGACAAGAGATTTTCAAACCTCTTGGGAATCAAGTCATAGATGATGAATCCCTAGGTTGATTTAGGTAAGGATTTTGCTCCCCTACTACTGCTCACAGACCAATATATAGTGCCTAGACTCAACTAGGTATATTCTTCATAGAAAATAGGTATGAAAATAATGAAACAAATTTGAAATAGAAATTTGATTATGTAGGAAAACCCTACCATTTTCCTTATGTTGATAGTAAGGAAATCGATGGTGAAGAGTGATACATATGTGGAGAAAAATGTAGTGGAAGGATTTTTAAACTTTGATCCTCACTCTCTTCACAATTAGTGAATTCTTTAATTTCCCCCTCCCTTGATGACACTAAGGTGATTATTGCATCAAAGCCTACCAATTTCCATGTCCTTGATGATTGTGTCTAGGTGATATTGAATGGCATTAGCAATCACTTGCTTGTTACTAGATGTTTATGAAAGTATCCACCATATGATGAATTCATGTCCTAGACAAAAATTACTTGGAACAAATTGGTAGAAACTTTAGTGGATATTTTGGAATATGGATTTCTTCTTCTAAAATTAACAACAAAGATTACAATTTTGTGTTGCAGAATGATCCCTAGTTCTGTAGAAAGGTTAGTTTGTTTCTTGTTCTATCTCCTTTTTTTACCCCATGACTATGATCATTAATGTTGTGCTAATTTTGAATGCCTATACAACTTGTCCTTGATCATGAGAGATCCAGAGTGTAATGTCCCTTTTTGATTAAATTATTTCATGGACCAAAATGCCCATTCCTATATTTCTTATGGGCTAAGGAAAATTTCTAAGGAAATAAATTTAATTAAAATTGACTACTTCGACCTGAATTAATTATTATTCCTAAAAATTGATGAGATGGGCCAAATAAATATTAAAAATAGTATTTGATTACCCAAATAGGGCATAGGAATTCATAAAGAGGTCATTTTAAAACATCTGTGGCATTTAGTATCTTCTTTTAAGACAAATTCTATAGCAGGGTTATGATAGATTTTATGACAACTCATAAATGAGGAGTTACAATTGATAATTTAGAAAACAATGACAATTAATGAGTTGGAAATGAATGGGGAGATACAAGAAGTTAATTTGGGAAGATAATATCCATTATAACATATTCTATGGTAAGTTTTTATGATAGTTGTAAGTGGGTGTAAGAGGAGCATCTTTATTGCCTAAACATAGACAAAAATTGAGTGAAGGTTATGACAACTCATTTAGTAGACTTATGTGGAGAGATAATATTTAATATTTTATTATTTTTAATATTTGTGGAAACATTTGGACATTTGGATTTGTGACCCAACTTTTATATTAACTAAGAAACTTCTCCAATCTTAATCTTTTGTCAATTTGTTAAATTTTCTTGATCGCTTGAGCACTTGTGTTCAACTATAGGATTTGAGGATGAAAACCCTTGGATTATTGGTGATGAGAGGATGAAAAACCTTTGTTTTCTTAAGGGAAATCTCATGCAAATTTGTATTTTCACTTAAAATATTATTTTGCATTTCAACATATTTTAGTAGTTTGTATTTGTAGGATTGTGTAGAAGGGAGCTTTAGCATATAGAGGATTGTTTTAAATTTATCCATAATTTGAATTTTGTATTATTTGATATATTTTATTAGTTAAATTTTACATATTTGATTAATAATAATCATCTCCATTAACATTCTTAGGGGAAATATGGGTGAAGAATACCGAAAAAAGAAGGCAATCTGGGCGGGAAGGCGTGTGGCGATATCTAGGAAGACAGGCAATCAAGGGAAGAAGAAGCAGTAGGAAGATGAACCTGAGAATGGAAGCACATTATTGAGTGGGTCTTCTCAGGAGGGCACTGGGTGGATAAGTGTCATCCAGACTTTAGATCAAATGAGCTAAGGAATTTTGGTAAGCGCATGTAGGATGTGCGCAACAGGCGTAAGGTGTGGGTCTCACAGAGAGGCCTCCCATGGATGCAACCAAGGAGACCAAATGCACAAAAATATACAAATTATAAGACTCAAGGATAGGAGGAGCATTGGAAAAGGAAGGGAAATGTAATTCATCTCCATGGAGCAATTCCTTGCAAGGGCATTATGGGTGGTTCAGGGAAAAGAAATTTTCCAAAGCAGATGCTGCGGAAAATTAGTGAATCAAGGAAGACAACAAAAGGGAAATGGATCAGGATGATTGGATGAAAACCTCTTGGAAAGGAAAGGAAAAGGTGGTGGTTGAAGAAGAACCCCTGCACAATCACAAAGATCTAAAAGGTAAGGCTCCAAACCCTAATCTACTTAGGCCACATGTTATCTTAGACAAAAAATAAATTGAGAAATCCATAGGAAGGCTCAAGGAGTATGGGGTTTTGGCTAAATAGGTGGGGGATGGATTGAGGTAGAGAGAATTCAAAAATGGTGTTGGGGTCTATGGGGAAACCTAGTTCAGATCACGACAATTCCAAATGTATTCTTTTTGCTTGAATTTCCTTCAAACACAAAAAAATGGAAAGCACTCAATAGTGGGCCATATTTCCTTGATGGTGCGGGAATGCATATGGTTGATTGGTACCCTAATTTTAACTTGTGGAAGCATAAATTTGAGGAGGGACTAGTATGGATTCACTTGTATAATCTCCCAGCAGAACACTAGGTTGAGGATTTCATCAAGGAGTTTAGGAGAAGCTTGGGACCACTCATATCAATTGATAAAATAGTGGAAGATAGATGCGAGGGAGCCTATGTAAGAATTTGCATAGGTTTGAAGCCACATCAACCCCTACCTCAGGAGATAGAGATCCTTGTGGAGGATAGATCTTGGATTCAAACATTACTAAGAGAAGATCAATTGAAACTATGCCCAATCTATAAATTGGGGGAACACGGGACTCTGGAATGCAAGATTTATGTGAAGGCAAACAAAGCCAACATGTATAATTGGAGATATCTATAGTTAGGAGAGAGTTTGGAGGGACAAGTGATCCAAAACCCTAGCCTAGAAAATCTGTAAAAGACTACGGACCTAACAGAAGATGGATTGTTAAAGGATATCCTTGTGGTTAAAGGGGAGCCATGTTTTGAAAAACAAGATACCAGCCCCACTTCCTCAGAGATCTGTGGTCGGGTAGAGTCTTGGGAAATGGTAGTGTACAACCCCTTGGATTTTGAGAAGTTGATGACAAGATTTCAGAAAGAGTCGGGAAAGGAGGAGGATCTAGTCAGGGAGGTAATGAATGAAATTCCTCAAGAAAAGTCAAGAGATACTTTAGATAACACAATACAGGAGGCAATGAAGGAGTCTAGGGATTTGGAGTAGGCTAAACCCCCCTTTGGATTGGAGGAGAGTGAAGAAGATCTAGACTATGAAGATGAAGGTGGTCTAGGAGAAGAGGAAGAAATTATGCTGGAAGAAAGGATTCTAGAGCAATCACAATCAAAGTGTCAAAAACCTAACATCAAGAAGAGTGGCAAGAGGGGTCTGAAGACTAACCAAGAAAAATTGGAAATTGCAGCCAATGCAATAGGGAAAATGAAACTCAAATCAGGGAAATATGTATTCCTTCCCCAGGAACAATGAGGGTAATAACCTGGAATGTTAGGGGCATCAATGCCCCTAACAAATGGCATCTGGTCAAATGGCAAATTGACCAATCAAGAGAAGACATGTTTTTCTTATAGGAAACCAAATTGGGGAAAGAGAAAAATGATTAGAGACTAGGGTGCTTGAGGCAATAGAAAGGCCACTTCTATGAAGCTGAGGGTGCTTCAGGGGGTTTGGGAATCATTTGGAACCCACTCACAATAGAACAGGAAATTGTGGAGGAAGATAGGAGGTGGATAATAGTGAGATGCAGGTTGCTACAAAAGAATCAAAAATTTAATATCATCAATGTGTATGGTCTGATTGCTACACTAGACAAGAGATTACTGTGGTAGTAAATTACTAGCAAATTAGCAAATCTCAATGGAGAGAAAAGCATCATAACAGGTGATTTCAATGCAATTACAAACAATGATGAGAAGAGAGATGGTTTGCTTAGAACAACGACTGTGTAGCAAGATTTTTAGGAATTCATAGACAATAACCAACTCAAAGATGTGCAAACAAGGAATGGAATCTTCACTTGGACAAATAGGGGGAAAGGATTCACAAACATAGTGGAAAGATTTGATAGGTTTCTGCTCGCTAGGGATTAGGAAGGTCAGGCAAGCCTAGTAGAAGCAGTCATTCTATTGTTCACAAGTTCTGATCACTTTCCGGTCCAACTGACGATTCTTCTAGGTGAACCTCCCAAGAACAATCCATTGAAATTTGAGAGCATGTGGTTGAGGGACGACACTTTGCCGGAGCTGATGGAAGGATGCTGAGACAAAATCTAAATAGTAAACCAATCTAACCTCTTCAAACTAAGCAAGAATTTGGGATTTGTAAAATCCAATCTAAAGGAGTAGAACAAAACGCACTTCAAGAACATTTTTCAAGAAAAGGAAAGAGTAGAACAATAAATAGCCACCCTGAATAATCACATAATGAGAAATGGAATGAGGGAGGAGGAGTTTGAATAAGAAAAAGCACTTAAGGAGGAATGGATAGAACTCTTGAAAAGAGAGGAATGCTACTGGTGGCAAAAATCTAGGGAGACATGGCTAAAAGAAGGATACAAGGACACCAAGTTCTTCCACAGAATAATAGTGGCCAATAGGAGCAAAAATATAATAATAAAAATCAAAAGGATGGATGGAAGCATGACACAATCTATAGATGAGGTAAATCAGGAGGCAGTGGTTTTTTTGAGACAATTTGAACAAGGAAGCTCTAAGTCAAAGACCAACGAGGGATAAAATTCTAGCCTCAATTCCCTCTCTGGTCTTTGAAGAACAAAATCAGATTCTATTCAAGAAAATTTGGAAAGAGGAAGTGAGAACTGCCACCTTTCTACTCAATCCAAACAAAGCTTCGGGCCTAGATGGATTCACAACCAGCTTCTTTCAAAAATTCTAGGAGATTGTAGGGGATGATCTCACTAGTGTAGTGGAGGAATCTAGGAATAAGATGATAGGAATAAGATGACTATGCTGGGGTCCATCAACCACACATTCTTGGCTTTAATCCCTAAGAAAAAGAACCCTCAGGAAATGGGAGACTTCGGATCGATAGCACTTTGTAACACATTATACAAGATAGTGACTAGAATCATAGCTAATAGACTTAGAGAAGTCTTGGGCTCAATCATCTCAGAAGAACAGAGTGGTTTCACCCTAGGAAAATCAATTATGGAAGGAATTATTATTACCCATGAAGCAATTCATTCAGCTAGGAAAACTTGGGATGCATGTATGATCCTTAAGCTAGACATTCTAAAATCCTATGACCTAGTAGATAGGAAATTCTTATTGGAAGTTCTGGAGAGGTTTGGATTCAATAGCAATTGGAGGGAGTGGGTCAACAGCTGCATCTCAACACCAAAATTTTCAATCCTGGTCAATGGTACAACACATGGTTTCTTCACCTCCACGAGAGGCCTCAGGCAGGGAGATCCTCTTTCCCCCTTCCTATTCATCATTATGGTAGAGGCTCTAGGGAGAAGGATAAATGCTCTCAAGAGAGAAGGGAAATGGAAAGGAGTCTCAATAGAAAATGGATTGGAAAATGTGACTCATCAGCAATTTGCAGATGATACCACCCTTTTTGGTGAGGCATGTAGAAGAGAAGCAAGAACCATTAAAACATTTTTGGATGAGTATTGTCTGGCTTCTAGGAAAGGTGTCAATTGGAGGAAATCAGAGGTCTTCTTTTAGAACATGCAACCTAGTTTACAAAGGGATCTAACAAGAATCCTAAATCTATGGGTAGCCAACTTCCCTAGACACTACTGGGAACTCCTCTTTTTGTAGGATTTAACAAAAAGAGCTATTGGGAGAACCTAGTCAACAACTGTAAGAACAAAATGGGAATTTGGATTGGAAAGTGGCTATCCTTGGCTGGTAGGCTCTTAATTGTGAAATTGGTTTTGTTAGCCATCCCAATATATTCAATGGCATGCTTGAAAATTCCCAAAGCAGTGGAAGAAGCCATCACTCAGATACTTAGTATTTTTTTCTGGAGTATGTCAGGGGATCATCAAAAACTCCCTCTGGTAGCCTAGAATAGAGTTTGCACCTCAAAGGAGGCAGGTGGAATAGGTATAAGATAGCTTGCAATAATGAACCTAGCCATGCCCGAGCCAAACTTGTATGGAACCTCTATGACAAAGGAGACCATAAATAGGTGAGAATCCTTAGAATAAAGTATCTAGACTCAAATGAGCCCACAAAAATTCTAACCATCGTAGACCCACCAAGGGGTTCTATAATCTGGAATTACATTCTAGAATGCAGGGACATAATCTCAAAACATGTCTCCTGGGAGGTCAAAAATGGCCAAAGAGCAGCATTCTGGAGTGACTCTTGCAATGGTGGTGAAACACTAGCCAATTACCCCAATCTTGAAGAAATAAAAAATGAAACCTTAAGAGTTTGGGGTAGTAAGGTTTGTCACTACAGAAGAATAAAAGTTCAAGATGGGGTTCCAACTTGGGAGTGGAGGTCCTTGGAAGAGACTGAGGCTCCCCAAGAGCAGAAAAGAGAGCTAGCTATGATTTTGAAGAATAGATCCTTTGCCCATTCAGTCCAAATGGATACAATCAAATGGTGTGGTTCGACCACCCTATTAGGTCAAATGTGGATACAAAGTAAAGGAAGCTACAGTAACCAAGCAAAACTAGCCTATAAGGCTGATTTGGAACAAGAATAGTCTCCTGAAAGAAACATTTTTTTCTTGGTTGGCATTGCAAAAGAGGATCCTAACTTAGGATAGATTGGCAAGATTTGGAATAGCTGGGTCGGGAAGATGTGTTCTATTTAAAAGCAACAATGAAAGTGCCAACCATATCCTTTTGACATGTCCCTTTATGATCAAATGTTGGCAGTTCTTTATGAAGAGGGTAAACTTTCAGAGCCCTCTGCCCTAGGATATTGAAATGTGGTTTAACATGTGGCTATATATCCACCAGAAGGTAGTTTTTGGGAGCATTTAGAACATCATACATTCTTCCCTCATTTGGGAAATTTGGAAAGAGTGAAACAGGCACATCTTCTAGGACAAGGAAATGAACTCTGAGAAACTATGTAAGAAAATAGAAGACCTCATTACAAAGCTAGTGAATAAAACCACCCACAGGATATCGATCAAGAAGAAGAATTTCACATGCTGGGATGATGGAATCACTAAGGTTTTCCCTGGCCTAAAAATTCCCACTATGAATGGAGAAGGGGAAGTGGGAAGGGTGAAGAGATTGGAGGTGATATGGGAGCCACTAAAGCTGGCCTAGATAAAGATAAATTTTGATGGAGCTTTGAAGGGCAACCCAGGCCTGAGTGACCCAAGTTGTGTGGCCCAGGATGAACATGGCAACATTTTGGCAAAGAAATCCATCAGATTGGGTGAGTCGACAAATAATTTAGCAGAATTCAGAGCAGCTCTAATTGGTTTACAATTGGGGAATGAATTAGGTGTCAAGCACATCCATCTTGAGGGAGACTCACTTATATATCACAATAAATGCAATCAGGTTAAATTTCACTCTGAATTGGAACCTAGGCCAATGGTTGCATCCCATCAGACAACTGCTAGAAGGGTTCAAAGAATTTAGATTGAGC
Source organism: Cunninghamia lanceolata (assembly GCA_027924645.1). Classification (NCBI taxonomy): domain Eukaryota; kingdom Viridiplantae; phylum Streptophyta; class Pinopsida; order Cupressales; family Cupressaceae; genus Cunninghamia; species Cunninghamia lanceolata. The sequence continues at coordinate 1,085,130 of BSBN01001134.1, read as the reverse complement.
CACGTGTATAGAGAAGGGAACACACTCGCTGATGAGTTGGCAAAGGTGGCAACAGAGATTCCCTAAAATTAAATCACCAAATGGTGGCATCACGTGCTCATTAATTGAGCTGGTAGTTTTAAGTATGGCAAGTGTGAGATCTATTTAGCTTGTTGAGGAATAATTTGAAAAGTGATGAAAGAACTCAAGATACATCACTATAGGTGGTGAGGCACAGAGCTTGAGCGATAAAACTCAGGATATTGATAGTTAAAATATCTGAAGATCTTTGGTTTCATGTAGAAAGGTACATCTTTGCAAGAATAATTATTATGACACAGTGTGGGGGTATACAAATATGGCTCGGGGGTCGTGAGAAAACAAAATCATTCTCATTCTATTCAAGAGCTGGAGGGGTGTGAGTCATGGACACACCAATTTGTTTGGAGTCCACTAAGCAACAGATGTCATTCTGTAGGAAGGTTTCAGACAAAAGGCTAAAATCCATTCTCATGTCAGCTCATGCTCTTGTGCTCTGGGCAGTAAAGAAGGTGTTGGGGGTGAATTTCTATAGGCTTTTCATTGATACAGAGTCAACACAGACATCACAATGATGTTCTTGGAAATGCTATTATACATGGGAGTCGGTAAAGCCAAGGCAAAGCTCTTGTGCCAGAAGCTTTTCTTGCACTCTCTTCTTGGTGAGATTGATGCAGCCTTGGACAATGTGGATTCCAACCTCCTTTCTCCTCTCGCACAAAATTACTATATGACAAAGGCTGAAGGTGCGGAGGTTAGGAAGTATCATGTCGTACAATCATTGAGGCCGAGTGACCTAGAGAAGTGGTGGGAGGAAATAGAAAGAAGCATCAACTGCCTAGGAAGGATGGCTAGAATTGTGTGGGTGTCTAGTGTAGGTTGGGTCAGGAGGTACATGGAAGCTGAAGGATTGGCACTGGATGGTGACACTGGGGATAATCAGAATTGGAGTTTGGGCGAAGGGGAAGTCTGGGTGGAAAACAATGGAAGAGACCCTGAGGAAGCAACCAACATCCTGACACATCACACATGCAGTACCGAGTGCCCGGTGATTGCTAGAGCGATGGCGGCAAGACAAGCTCGTGAGGAGGAAGATGTCCAAGCAAATGAAGGTGTTGCATCCTGTAGGTTTCTAGTTATAATCCTTTTTGTTCAAATATTCTCTATACTATGCTTTGTTTCTATTATGGGCTATTTTACATATAGAAGGCCATCAATGTATCAAGGACTGGTATAGTGGTAGGTCGGATGGGAAGTGAATAGCTGGGCAAGATAAGGTATCTAGGAAAGCTTGTTGCTGGGTTGATCAAATGTAAAAACTCCAATGTAATCTTTTGCTTATTAATATAAAGGATGTTTCCCCTTAGTAGTTATTTAACTAAATAATAATAATAATATTAATCATCTCTAGAACATATTGTGAAGTTTTGATTTATGTGTGTAAAGATTGACTATCTTTGTGGCATAGGTTTTGTGAGCAAATCAACATTGTTAAATTCAATATTTCACAATGTATTCTCTCACCTCACCCTCATGGGATATTGGTGATAAAAAGGTGATATATATATAGTAAGTTTCATAGGAGTTTAAAATCATATTTTAGAAAAATTAGTTGTTGGGTTGACAACAATGCATGTCTAGTATTTGGGTCAATTTGAGTGCAAATCTATTTTAGTTTTTGTGGGCATTTTATATTTAAGTATATTTCATATTAATTTAGTTGAAACCATTAAAATATTTAAGATATGAGAATATTTACATAAAATTTATGTTTGGGACATTAAAGTAGTATCAAAGCTTTGATCTTGCTAGCTTGTAGGGTATATAAAATTTTTCATGTGAAGAGAAAATTAGATCTCTCCATTATTTATGATTAATCCTAAGAATCATGGGAGGGTTATTAAGATTTCTAGCAATTGGGAAAATTTTAGATCTTATTCAAGATACAAAATTACAAAAATGGAAGAACCTAGGTGAAATTCAAAGGAACAAAGATAATATGATCATGCTATTGGAGCAAAAATTGTAATTCTACAGTAGCATGCAACTCCAAGTTCCATCTCTAAAACATCACAGAAAGAGGAGATTGATAGAGTGTTTGAGGAGTATCAGGGTAAGTTCTATACTTTCAAAGATGCATTAACTTTTGATAAGTATTTAGAGTTGCTTAGAAAGGGGTCTCAAAATGGAAGAGATAGGTATGACAATAGAAGAGAGTTTAAGCATAAAGAGGAAAAATTAGAACCAAAGATATAAGAGGTTGTTAAGAAACAAGTCATTGAGCATGAACCAATGAAATTTGACCTATAGATGGAAGAAATAATTGAACCAAACGTACAAAAAGCTAGAGATTTGAAGGTAAAGATCTCATCACTGAATAAAATATTCCAATGATTTCTAGTGAATCCTCACATCAAGGAAGTGTTTTTATTAATGAGGTTCTTGAGGAAACAACATTACATGTTAAATGTAAAGATTTTATTATTTCAGTGATTTTGAATGGTGTCTAAAATACACCTATTGAAATTTTAAATCTTAGAAAAGGTTGAGCCATTATCATATGAAATTGATCTACAAAGTAGCTATGAAATTATGGATCTAAATGAAAAGTTGCTTGAGTAGCAAGTTGCTTGGTGATGGAAGACATGCATGCTATTTCCTTTTCTTGTAAGGAACATAGTCATCATTTAGACATTCAAACTCTTCTAGATTAGTATAGTATGGAATTTAATAATATGACTCTAGGATTTCCAAATAGTGATAAATTTAAGAAAAGGACATAAATGTTTTCATAAAATCTTGTCAAAACTTTCCATTTTAACAAAAAAATATAAAAAAAATTTATTGGAAAAATTTTCCTTATTTCTGAAAACATTATTGGTGAATTTATGTACATCATTATAAATTTGTTAAACATTTTGGTGAATCTTGGAAAATCTAGGAGAATAATAGGTACGTGGATTAAATACCATGAAAAATCCTTTCTTAAAATAAATTTCCTATAGAAAAGAAAGTGCCTGAGGGTAATAGCCACTAGTAAGGTTAAGGGGTAGCACCCATTATATAGGTCAAGGGGGTAGTGCCCCCTTGTGGGCTCAATGGGTAGTTCTCCTTGTTGTGGTCAAGGGGGAAGCACCCCATCATGGGGTTTAGGGATAGTGCTCCCTTCCATGGTCTGGGGATATTAATCCCAGCACGCTTCTCATAAATCTACTATTCATTGATGATTATTTTTATACATTCATAACAAAACCTAAAATTCACAAAATGAACCTAAACTGTCTTGAAAGATATGAAGAAATTACCTAAGAGTTCTTAATCCCAAGTTTCTATATGGTCAAGTCTTGACCTTGTGGACAATTCAACATGTCAATGTGAAACTGTAATATTCAAGGGGCCTTACTTGATTTAAGGTAATATGTGACTTACTTGACTCAAATTATGCAAATTGTTACAAATATAGACAAATTATTCATTCTTTTGCATAAACTTATTACTGTATCACAAAGCCTTGTATGATTTATAGTGAAACAAGATTTGCATTTCAAATTGATATAAAAATTTTCAGATATTAACACAATTCTTCATGCTTCTTTCAAATGTAAGACAATTTCCTTAATATTTCTGCGTTTAAGCTAATTATTTCAAATGTTTTAGGGAAAAGTTAGAGAAAATCAGGTTGAAAATCATTTCACTATAGGATCTAAATGTTTTGTTACTCACGTCTTTAAGAGATATAGAAAATTAATCAAATCAACATACTAAATCTTTAAATGCAAAGTCCTGAGTATTTTCACAAACACACATCAAAGATTGCAAGCTTTCAAAGGATAATACTTCAAATACCAATAAGAGTAAGAAAACACTCTATAATAGACACAAAATTCCAAGTTTACTTGTATTTAAAGCACACAGTCATATAGAATTTACAATGTATGAATGACCTTGTGTTTCATTAATCAAATTGCCAAAAAAACTTATAGACGTTTTTATAGATACAGTAAGGAAACCAGATATTCTGCACATTCATTAGTGTAGACATAGGCAACCTCCTTTTCTAAACTAAAGAAATACTTCTCTATTCAAATGTTCAAACAAATTACAAGTGAAAGCTACAACTCAAAAATCCCTGTGTAAATAATATACAAGTAGCAGAGCTTCTTATATAGAATTTGAAGCTTCATACTGCTACAGGTACAAAACCCAATCTACAATTAGGATTCGTACTTTCTTGATCAAGGTTGTACATTCATTCCTAACCATTTCTCAAAATATATTTATGGTATCTTTTGTGCCTCCAAGGATACCATTGGAATCTTTTCAAAATAGGATTCCCCCCTTTGACCTTGCCCACGGATACTCTTCAATTGACTCTTTCATTAGTATTATTTGCCCCTTTTTAATACTTTCCTACTCCTTCAAATATATCTTGAAATTATTTGTTACACCTTCTCTGAAGGTGCGATTTCCCCCTGGACTCCTTGTCCCTATATTTTCTTAAATTATGACCCCTTCTTTCAATTTCTTCTCTTCTTTACCTAAATCTTCAACCTTCTTCTTATATTTCTTTATCTTGGCACTTGCCTCCATTATTGAATCAATCATTTGTTTACTTAAATACACCTCTAGATTCTCCAGACATGGCACAAAGATGGCCTTGAATTCTTTTAAATCCCTTTGGAGTTTGTATGCTGGGACGTCCATACATTCATGATCTATGAGCTTTTCAACTATCCTCTTATGCAACTTGATCATGCTATCTTTTTTCTCCTCTAAACCTTGAGTGATTGTGATGCATCTTCTTATACTATCATCTTCAAACCTTAACTCCAACCTGGCCTATGGTACATGATTTGCCATCTAAGGAGTAATGACTCCTTCATTTATTAATTCATCTACTCTTTCTTCAATTTCCTCCAATTGTCCCAATTCAAACTTGCATTCTTCTTTTCTAAACTGACAATTATATATAAGCACACTACGTTTATTCATTTTTGTTGTAGCCAATTCCCATCCTGTCACTGCTTGTTCGATCACCTCTTCTCCTTCTTGCATGAATTCTCTGAACCATTCTTCAAAAATATTGGCCTCAAACCTCTTATTTTCCATATCTTTCACTTCATCTTTTGACGATACTACTATTTCACTGGGTATCTGGTATTGTAGCATTGGGATCAAATATCTCCCTAATGAATTGTTGTAACTGGTCAATGTGTCCTTTCAAATATTCATGTTTATCCTTGTCTTTCTTTAACATCTATGTTGTAACCTAGTGCATATCTTCCCACTCACTTATATGTTTCTTCCTTGTTGTGTATCCTAGGTCAAAATTAGTAGTCATCTACTGTTATTTCTCCTTTGGCTTTCTCCTTCCATGGTATGGCCAAATTTAGTGTTCTGGATCTGTCTAGATGCCTTTGTATTGCTGACATGGTTATGGTCTTCCTCATTTCTTTTCTTGGCGTTGCATCTCCTAATAAACTTTTGATGTCTATGGGTACTAATTGTACCTCCACCTTTTCTCTCCTTACTTCTGCACCCAACCAGGACAGAGCCTCTTTTGTGCTTTTAGTAGCCTTCTCTTCATTGATTACTTCTTCTTGAGGCTTTTCTACTTCTCCTTGTTCTTCTTCTTCTTGTTGTTCCTGTTGCTATTGTTGTTCTTGTTGTTGTTGAGGAGGAGGAGGTTCATGTACTATTGGATCATTTTGTTGTTTAGATTCACCCTCATTATCCTCTTCTTCAATTTCTATATCTCCTCTACCCCCATCTTCTTCCTCTGGACCTTCTTTTCCTAATGATTCCTTTTCTTGATCTTCCTCTTTATTTTCTTTTTCCATATTTTTCATGCCCTTATCCTCTATTTGTTTTTTAGGTTTAAATTTATCTTCATCAATATTCTCTATGTTCTCTTCGCTTTCAAGTTTATTTGTTGTTTCCTCTGCTGTTTCACCTTTCTTTTGTACCTTTTCAAGCATGTCATCTTGCTCTGCATGTGAAGGTGAACCTACTATCTTATTAGATTCTTTTGTCTCTTTTTCTTGTTCATCTTTGCTTTCTACCTTCTTTTCCTCTTCGCTGTGTTCCCCATACATGTTCAGAATATTCAACACATCTACACCATAAGTGCTAGCTCCTATTTCTTCTTTAGTTTGAGCAGGTGTTTCTTTTACTGCTTCCTTAGGTGTATCCTCTTTTTCAGATTCTTCTATTTGATGTGCTACATCTTGCACATCCCTTATTACCTCTGGAGGTACCAATGTACCAGATGGATCTGCTACCCTCAATTCCTCTTCTACTTTTTCTTTCTCAAATATTGGACCTTGTTCAACTTCCATATAAGCTTGAGTGTCTTGTTCCTCTTCCTCACTTGAATATTCATTGGTTTCCTCTTCCTCCATACCAATCTCTCTTCTCATCCTTGAATGCACTTCGTTGACTTCACTTCCACTACTGTCATCTTCCACGTTCACAATCTCAGTAACTTGTTTGACTTCATACATTTTTGACCCATGCAGCGTTTCTTCAGCCAATTCTAATTTAACCTTAGCATATGTTTGTCTTTTCTCTCCTGAGGTAGATACACCAAGTATGTTACTTAATTTAGCACCTACATGCTGTGCTCCTATAACTTCACTCCATTTTGAAGTTTCTCCTTTGGATATCCCTACTGGTATTGCCTTCATAACCTTCTGCCCTGTTAACTCTTTAGAAGGTTGTGCTTCCTCTATACTAGTATCATGACTCAATGAATTTGCTTCTACAAATGTGCCTGATGATACCACTATTGTCACCCCTATTGCATAAGGATCCATCATTGTAGCATTTTTGTCTTTCTCAACAATCGTTGCTTCTACAATCTTCCTTTTCTTTTCATAGAAGCACTGGAGATCATCTTGATGCTCCCTCACTCTCTTTTTTCCCTTCTTTGGATATGTAGGCTCAATTCCCTTAGCCTTAAGCTCCTCAATTTTGTCCTTCAACCATGTCTTGGAGAACAAAATGACAGGTTTAGACAATATGTCCAAATATGTATTCCATGGTTGTGACCAATCGACTCTCCTATAGGAGCAAGCCTAGCACTTTCATAACTATGGTGTAATAATTTGCCATCATCCTTAACTTGTGGGGGTACATAAATGTCTCCCATGGACCTCATTTGCTCTACTGTCAGTCTTTTGTGAGCTCTCTTTCTCACTTCTCTGTCATTCTAACAATCTGACTAGAAATCCTCAATGTGTACTTGATGTTTAAATTTAGAATCAATAGTATTTTGGATCCTGTGAAAAGGATCAAACCTCCTTGCTAACTCAAATTCCTTAAATCCATAATACCTTAACTCCATCTTTGAGTAACCAACCACTTCCTCACTGGAACAGGAATATCTACCAATTGCCCAAGGGAGCTTAAGATTCCCCTTGCTATACTTCTTTTTATACATTCTGAAGGCATTCAAGTTCTACCTTGAGAACTCTAAAACAATCAACTTGTTAGAAGGATACCTAGGTAGAATGATGGGTTTTCCTTCAAAGCCCTCAGTTTGTATATACATGAAGTTCTAGAATTGAATGTACCATGAACTGTGCAAACCAATTGTATCCTTTGCACCTGCAGACAATCTCTTATCCTACTCTTCTCTTAAAACTCTGACCATGTATGAATAAAATACATCATTTACTAAAGCATACTTTTTTAATGCATTATCCTCCTGTAAATTAGGATAATGGTCATATACAAGATTTTGATCTGGGCCATTCCCTAAGGTTCCAACTCTGTCAATCCCATGTATATATGGTTGAACCATTGTTGCACATGAATATAATACATACGAGGACAAATAGAAAGGCATCATCTTTTGTTTTCTTAACATTGCCTATTTCCATATGGCTATGCTAATAGCGTTAGCCCAGTGAATTTTTCCTTTTTCCTTCTTTGCTTCCCTCATGAGTTGTATAACAGTGAACATACAAGGCTCTCACACTTAGTGGCATCCCTCAATCCCACCAGTCTGCTTAACATTGTAATCATCAAATAAATCTCTTCCTTGAAGTCTATTCTTTGCAGAATCTTATGTACTCTTGCCATGGCCTTGGGTTTATTCTCTGCATTATACCAACTATAGAATATCTTGCTTCTACAATCATTTGCATTATCATTGAAATCCTCATTGTACTGGTCAATATCAATATCTACCATTTTTTCATGTACCTCTAGACCAAATGTTCTTGCAATCACCTCTATAGATAAGTTTGTAATGACTCTATCTTGGTGTATTACTCTTCTAGTAACTAGGTCATATAAGTGTATGCAATCTAGACATAGGTCCTTAGCTTCCATAGCTAACGGGAAACCCACCGCTTCGTATAATCCACTTTCCCATATACACCTCATGTCAGGTGTAGTATCGGCTACTATGATCTTCTGCAAAGCATCATCTGTGTCATAATTCCCTATGCTGGTGTATGTCCCTACTCTGTTTGTGCCAAGCAATGAAGGTTACCCTCTATATATTGGCAACTCTTCCTTCTCAGTTTCTTTATGGGGCTTTCTTTCCTTTTTAATCTTTTCCTCATCCCCTGTATCCACCTTTTTCTGCTTTGGGGCCATCCTATAAAAAACTCATTTTTTAACTTGCCATTTTACTTTCTTACTTAGGGTTTTACTATGAATTTTCTATTTTTTTGCATTTACCCTAACCCCCCATTTGCCTTTTCCAGTTTTAACTTTCATATTGTTTAACCCAAACCTGCTAATTAACAATCAGACATAGTAATTTAATGCTTGCTTACATTTTAAAATGAAATTACTGAAAATCACTTTGCATTTTTAATTAACTGAATTGTAATAGTGTTCAAGATAAATACCTATATTTTTGATAGCTCAACCTTACAAACGTTGACTCACTTTACTGTTTTTTGATCTTTTCCATTTCTAAAATTCCGTGTCATGATAAATTTTTGTTCAATTTCTGCAACAATTTCTCTTTCTGCAATTTTAATTTAAAAATGCAAATCTGAAATAAAAATGACCTTTGATTTACCCTAACCGATTAAATTTACCATTTTCAATGTTAGTTCAACATTATTTGTAGCAATTAATGCACCTACGGCTTCGACCTTCTATCCGTTAGTTCACTTTCTACATACATTGCATTTTTTTGTATCTCTCATTGTATATTATTTGTTGTATGTCAATTTGCACCTTTTCAATATGCAAGCCCACATCCAACGGGTTATGAACAATGTTACCATTTTTCTTTATTTCCACCATTGTATCTTTTGTTTGTATATTGTAATGTATATAAAATGGATATAAATGTTTATACAATTGCGACCCATACAAACCCTCTTTACCTTTTAGCTCTCTGACGATGTCTTTCATTTCTTTGAATATCGGGATTGTATATTGTTAACATACAATCGTCCAAACATACAAAGCCTTATCTTTATTTAACTTCTTTTTGAAATCTGTCTTGTATCACAGTTCCTTACATCTTTGCTTGTATATCAACTTGTATGTGCTCTCGTATATCCATCTATATGTGCAATATACAACCTCGAGATACAACATGTGGGACCCACTTTACCTTCCCACTTGTATTTTGATGAAACAACAACACTTGTATCTACCCTTAGATACAAGCCTCCATATATGCCAACTCTTTGTACAATCATCCCAAACTCCTCATCTTTTCTTAACCATATTATATAACCTCTCCTGGATCCATACATGTATATAAAGCGAATGCATCTTTTCAATACACATTAAGGCATGATGCATCACTTACATCTGATTTAATTATCTTTTGAAATCTGCATTGTATCGTATGCGCATGATGCAAACCCGAAATATGCAACATACAAACAATGAAACATACCTTTTTTCTCCCTCTTAATAAAACCAAATTTTATATTCTCTTCGGGTCCGTGGCATGTATATCATGTTATATATTGCCTTGTATCTTTCCTTTCAACAAACATACAACTCAAGATACAATGCGAACGTAGCCATTTATCCACTCCCCTTCTAAAACTTATCAGGTCTGACTTGTATACAAAGAATAAAACACTAAACACATGCATACCAAGTACCATGATAAATAAACCTAACCACTCCACATGACTAATACAACGACTCCACATACAAATGAACTTGTACATGCAACATACAAAACCCTTCTATAATGCATTTTACCAAAACACACATATCTTGCAGAATATTAGGAATTTTAAAATGGTTCAAAAAGCAACCTTTATTCATTTTTGACAAAGAATTCACCTCTATTCCACTTAGGCACTTAATGCTAATTATTTTCAATTTTCAACATGGTTTGTAACCTTTACCTCTTTTCCCTTACCACTAAGCAGGCCCACACACAAGCAAAAAACCATAGCCACAGTAGGGGTCCTCATTTTGTTAAGAGATAAAATGGGGTATGTTGTGAGCATCACAACAACTAACAACCAATAAAAAAAATTAAATTAAAACCATTAAAGAAAACTAAATGAAATAAATTCATAACTTCCAACTTTCTTTTCTGTAGATCATTATTTAACTTGAGACTTAATGTATTCAGTAAGGTGCATGAATCTCCCAATTGAGTTTAAGTGGGTGCATGTGATTAATAATCCTCATCTTAAAAATAAGTTGAATAAACCAGTGACTGATATTAAACTACATATTTGATGTCATTCCATCATAACCAACCAGATAGAGCCTTGCTGCCAGCAGGTGTCTATAGCCCCAACAAGGTTATCATTACAATTCTCCTGAGTAGAGCCCCATTGCCAGCAAGCGTCTATAGCCTCGGTAGAGTTACTTAGATAGTTTAATCTAGATTTTTAGTAAAATCCATTTCATTTATTTACTTATTATTATATATATTTTATTTTGTGTAAGATAGAGACTTTATAAGATATTACCATTGTAACTTCATGATGCAAGGTGTGATCACTTGCTAGAATTAAGATGAGAATTGTAATGGTAGCAAGGGTGACCTCCAATTTTTCATTTAACACCTACACTAGTATGTTCAACAAACCCAAGGATATTAGGTGTGTCATTGTGAGAAACTTCCCTTGAATATTCAACCCACAGTTATTGAATACAAAATTTCACAAGTCAAACCATTTTGTACATTCATGAAAGTCACAACAAGTTATGCATAAGTTTCAAATAATTAGCTTGAATGTTCTAAATTTTCTATTGTTTTCAGTGGTTGTTAATCTGCTCCTGTATACTTCAAACAAAACAAACATCCCTACCAAGGAAACACAACACACAGACCAACAAAACAATAGAACAAAACAAAAACAAAAAAAGACCCAACAAAACAACTATACATTATTTACACTATGATACACAACATGACAACCATCGTCACCTCAAGCCTGAAAGTAATGTTTCAAATGTTGGGCACGAATAGGTAATGACACATCTTCTCCAGTCAAGGTTTTAAGTCTGAATGTATTATCCCCTATTATCTCTGCAACCTGTAATGGACCTAACCACAATTTGTCAAATTTCCCATGATTTCCTTTCTTTTCATGTGCTTTATCCTAGAACAACACTAAGTCTGATATTCTAAATGTTTTGACTCTTGCTCTTTTGTCAAACCATCTTTTGACCACTGCTTGATGTTTAGCAAATTTTTCAATAGCTTGATCTCTCTTCTTATTCAATTGTAACATTTGGACTATCCTGGCTTCTCTATGATCATCAAATCTTAAATACTCATTAGCAAACTTCTAGATAGGTATTCTTAAAATCACTAGAAATATGGGATCAATCCCATAAACTAGGTGATAAGGTGCATTGCCTAAGGCTGACTTAACCTTAGTCCTATCTACCCACAATGCATATTTTAACAATGTATTCCACTCTCTGGGATTTTTTACAATTAGTTTCTTGATTATATCTAATAAAATCTTGTTTGTGGACTCAACTAAACCATTCCCTGAGGCTAATAATTTGAAGAAAATTTCAAAACTATCCCATAGTCAAATGCCCATTTAGAAAATTTCAAAGAAGAAAATGTAGGGCCATTGTCACATACCAGCGAATATGGAGCTCCAAACCTTGTTATGATATTTTCTTCAAGAAATTTGATAACTACCTCAGTAGTAGAAAAAAATGCAACATGTGGCTTCAGTCCACCTTGTACAGTAGTTTGTCACTATTAATATAAACTTATGTCCTATAGATGATGGAAGATTTATAACTCCAATGAAATCCAAGCCCCACTATGCAAATGGCCTAGACTCAATGACTGGCTATAATGGATTAGCCTAGTTCCTTCCCTTGTCTGCTGTAGTATGACAGGTGTGACAACTTCGAATATGACTCTCTATATCTTTAAACATTGTTGGCCAATAGTATCCCACTCTTAATACCTTATGTGTAGTAGCTAAATGAGAACCATGAGCAGTTCCATACTTATCATGCAACTCTGACAATACCTTATCTACTTCAATTCTATTTAAACATCTTAAATATATACCTTCATGGTTCTTCTTGAATAGAAGACCTCCTTGTACCATGTATCTATGTGCTTTAATCTTTAAAGTTTTCCTTTAAGAATACTTCATCTTACTTGGATATTTACCTGATATCATAAATGTATTCAAATCATCATACCAGCCTGATGCATCATTAGAGTTTAATACATACTACTGCTTTACCAAATTTGGATATGTGTTCGCTATGGTTTGTACTAATGCTTGTCCTCAAACCAACTTCATTGGAATGATCTCCATATCAAACTCTTGCAATATTGTAATCCATTTGGCCCTTTTCTCTCTAGGCTCATTCTGCATTAGCAACATTTTTACTGCTGCATTTGGTACTATGGCTTTGACTTGACTTCATAGGATGTAATGTCTAAACTTTTTAACTGCCCTTACTATTGTGAATGCTTGTCTTTATGTGTCTAAATACGTCAGTTGTGCATCTTTCAAAGGCGCACTCATGAAAGCTATGGGCTTTTCTTCATTATCTTCTCCCTTTTGTGTCAAGGCATCTACAATTGAATGTGTAGATGCAAAAAATATATGTAAAATGGCTTGGTATAATTTGTACTTGCTAACACTAGAGCATCAGAAATGGCCTCCTTAATATCTTCGAATGTGGCCTTGGCTACTAGTGTCCATTCTATCTTTGCATCTTTCTTGAGCATTGTGTTTAAAGGTTGTACAATCTCTGCAAACCCTGTAATAAACTTCCTGACAAAGTTAATCTTACCAAAAAAGATTTTTATTCCTTCTTACTGATAGGTAATTGCAATTTTCTTATTCTTTCTACTCTGTCAGGATCAATGGATATCCCATTTTCAGAAATGACATGTCCTAACAATTTTCCCTCAGTTACACCGAATGAACGTTTCTTTGGGTTAAGAGAAATCCCATACCTTTCACATCTTTTAAGTACCCTTCTCAAATCTTCTGCGTGAGTGGATGCATCTTTAGAGTACATAGTTAAATCATCCATATAAATAACAATGTATTTACCTGATAATCCATGAAACACAATGTCCATGGCTCACTAAAAAGTGGCACCTACATTGATCAAACCAAAAGGCATTGTCCTATATGCATAATTACCCCACTTGCAAGTAAAAGTGGTCTTCAACCTATCTTCTTTATCAACCAAGACCTGATTATATCCTAAAATTCCATCTAAAAAAGACATCATCTTAGCTCCGTTTACTACTTTCATAGTACTTCATCTATTAGAGGTAAGGGATAATTATCCTTTTCAAAAGCTTTGTTCAAATTTCTAAAGTCAACACAATCTAATGTCTCCACTTTTCTTTGTCACAGGTACCAAATTAGCTACCCAGGTTGAATGTCTTACTAGGAAGATTATCCTACTAGACAACAATTTTTTCACTTCCTCAAAGATTAAAGGCTCCAAAATAGTATTCACAGGCCTATGTTTCTATCTAAATGGTTTAACTTCTAGTTTCAAGGGTATTACATGAGTTATGATGGATGTATCATATGTCCATGCTATTATGTGTTTGTATTCTTTCAAAACATCCACAATTTCTTTTCTTAACTTCTCAGAGCAAGCCTTTCCAATCAGTACATTCTGTGGACTTTGCTCTATTCCCAAGTTATAAGGATCACATTTACCCCCTTTAGTTTTGGGCAAATCTTTCTGTCTAACTACCCCATCAAAGTCAAAAATCTTTTCCAACTCAATTACCCCCATAGGTAAGAAATTACTTTTCAATTTTATTATGTCTTCTTCATCCCAAGACACATCAAGCCTTTCCTATTCATCAATGATTTGAGCTTCAAACACTTCATTACAAGTGAGAAAATCCACAATTTGTTGATCCCCTTCAAATACCATTAGCATCTATAAGTTCAACACTAGCACCTGCACCTTGTTTGGACTTAGACCCATCACATTTCAGTGTCCACATGCCTTCCTTATTCCTTTGACCTTTTATTTTAGCATGTCTCACCCTTTCTGTTACCTGTGCTGTAATATCTTATTTCTTCATGAGTGATTCATTTTGACCTACTTGCATATTTATATTCTCAATTTGTAAATCAGAATAACAGACACTTCTGTATTTTGTTTCTTTCTCTAAATCCAAAATTGATACATCAATATTATCGTGAAAGTATAACTCTAGTTTCCCAGGATTAACCTTTCCTTCTTGTAGTTCCATCCCTTTTGTGCACTTTATGTATTGATATTCTATAATGTCTTTGCACATTCCCCAATTCTCTTCAGAATGAGGCTTACTATGGACTCTGCACATGCTTTTGTACAACTTGCGCTGAACTAAAAATTTTTGTTCAATATACCTTTCTATTTCCTACCTTATGATTTGACCAAAACTTATTACTGCATTGTCTTCCTCATCAGAAGAATTGCAATCAGACTCAATGAACACTACTACTTCTTTATTGACAAGTTTTTCTTTAAAATTCAACATCAAGATTTCTTCAATTTGCACTCCCTTATTAGTGACTCTATAAACACCCAGTTCAACAAAAGCATATAATATCTCATTAGTCCTATTCTATTCTCTAATCATGTGTTTCATTTTGGGTTCAGCTTCTATCCTGATCTGATTTGGAACACCTCTCCAAGGTAACCACATGTGTGAAAAATTAGTGGCCATATATCTGTTTAATGTTTTGGACTAGTCCCTACTTAACAACATCCCATAATTCATAGGTATATCCACTACCTGAATGTCAATAAACTGACTCACCCTAGGATTAGAGGCTAACTACATCTAAATATGCATTAATTCTCCTCACATTGACCTCAATTTTGTCTAATTGTGTAACAACCTTGGCAGATTTGGTAGGAGTTAGCCCTAAAGTTTTGCATATCCCTAAAGGCATTACATTGGCTAATGCACTAGAATCTACCATGCAATTATGTATGTTCTTTCCCAACATCCTAATGGTTAACAAGAAAGGAGGGGCTTCCCTATTATCTGCATACATGACCACATTAGTGTTGGAAGGCTATTTAGTTTTCTTACTCTTGTCTTTGGATTGTGGATATTTACTAGGAACATTCATATTAGCAGAAACCTCACCTGCTATAGATGTATCCAAGGATTTTATGAAAGCATTTCTAACCCCTGGACTTTTCAACAATTCACATAAAGGTATACTGACTTTGATTTTTTTTATCTCTTCAGACAAGTAACTCTCTAACCTCATTGTTTCTACTATCTCTATTTTCCCTATTTGAACTTTTGATGATACTGTCCCACCATTCACAAGATGGTTGGCCTTCAGTATAGTAGGGTTATTACTAGCATGTTGATCTGGAGGAGTGTTGAAACTGTTGGGAGGAGTGGAAGTAGTGAAAGAATCTCTAGGCCTAGTATTACTTCTCAAATCGTAAGTATGATTTTTGTTGGACTGTTGAAAAGCATGTACCTCCTCTATTTCGTATAACACTTCATTTTCATTTTCAAAGGGAAACTAAAATGTATTCAATACTAAGGCTGATTCAGGGTATAAGTTCTCACAAAAGTAAGGCTCATCCCCTAACAGCTGATCCTCTTCCTCCCTAGTTGCAAAGGTGAAAGTTTCTAGGAATAAAGCAGTCTCAAATCCTGAGGGCACTATTTCATTACCTTTGAGAATGAGAAACTCAGATGTGGGAACTTGTACATCCACATTGAAAATACTAGCCACCAGATGAAACTAAGGGCAATCTAATTCAGCATGTGCACTGGTATTGTGGATCCTACACCGGTTTTTTAATGCTACATTGGCCATTTGAATTTTAGCTGTTTGTTTTGTTTCTTGATTATCCAAACTCTCAAATGGAGAAGATAGAGTGCCATTATTTGGCCCTGTGTTCCATGTCCTAGGTGGCTTTGGTTGATTCTGATTTCTATTGTTATTACCCTAGGTCTTGTTACCTACAACATGTCCTCTGTTTTGTATTACTTGTCCCTGATTATGATTTTGACTTTGATTATAATTCTTGTTTTGATTTGAACCCTGACCCTGGTTATAATTCTGGTTATGGTTCTAACTGTATCCTTGATTATTTCTACCATAGAAATTTTCATTTCTTAGTTGTGTCATTTCAATGGTCAATCTTCTCAAGTGTGCAGTGATTTCTTTGATCTCTTCCCTATCCTCTTGTGCCTTTGCAACAAATGTATCTTGAGGAGGTTGGAAGAATGAGTGGCCATTACTCTAATTGTTATTGGTACTATTACTAGTATAGGGAACTATAGTCTGGATTGGGGAAGGATTATACAAAGGTGTGTATGTAGGAATTGGGTTCAATAATGGAGTATGATGCATAGGAACTCCATTCCAAGGTTGTGCTTGACTTTGCATCCCAGGGTTTCCTCCATTAAGAAAAGGACTATAGGTTGTTTGTCTCATTTCTTGGTTTACTGAGGTTGCTTCCTTATAAGATTTGGATATAGTATCTATATCAACTTTTCTTTTTGACAAACATAGCAGTTAGTGGATCAAGAGCGACATAATACATGGATAATAATGCATCTGCATTCACTATGTAAGGAGCCACTAACCGGGAGTAAGCCTTTTGGAATCTAGCATTAAAGTTATCAATCAGCTCTCCCTCACCTCTCTTAATTGCAGCCAATTTATGATATAAGGTGGAAGGATCAACTGGTCCCCTAAACCTAGACAGAAATACCTCTTCCATAAGTGCCCAAGAAGAAATATAACCATTAGGCAAGTTAACATACCAGTTAGAGGCCTGTTCATTAAAGGTGTAAGGAAACAATCTACACACAACATCCTCATGTTCTAACTTGGCTCTAAAGCATGCCTCCTTGAATATCCTAGTGTGATCCTCTAGATCCTAATGCAATTGATATTTAGGACATATCTTTTCAAGATTTTTTGGCATCTCATGATAATCATTGAATGTTATAGGAGAATTGACATTGAAATAGGCCATTGCAGGGCCACGTGGTGGGCTTGGATCTCTGAGAGTACCTAGATTTCTAGGTGGACTATGACCTCTAGGAGAACATGGACCCCTAGGAGGACTTAAACTAAGATTTGAAGATCTAAATGAAGAACTGTCAGGACTCTCTATGTTATGGATGTTAAAAGGTGATCTAGGAGGCGTTCCAGATGAGCCTCCTACGTGTGATATTCTAGGATTCCAAATCAAAGGACCTTTATTCTGCCTTCTATCAGGTAATTGCACAAAGATATTTTCTAAACTAGATTTGAACCTAGTCACCCTACCACTATTATGAGCCAGTTTTGCTTAAATCGTACCTTAACTTTGATCAGGCCCTCCTTCTAGCGCCAAAAACTATTGATGATTATTTTTACACATTCATAACAAAAGTTAAAATTCACAAAATTAACCTGAACTATCTTGAAACATATGGAGAAACCACCTAAGAGTTCTTAATCCCAAGTTTCTATATCGTTAGGTCTTGACCTTGTGGACAATTCAGCAGGTTGATGTGAAACTATAATATTCAAGGGGCCTTACTTGATTTAAGGTAATCTGTGACTTACTGGACTCAAATTATGTAAATTGTTAAAAATATAGACAAATTATTCATTCTTTTGCATAAACTTATTACCGTATCACAATGCCTTGTATAATTTATAGTGAAACAAGCTTTGCCTTTCAAATTGATAGAAAATTGTCAGATATCAACACAATTCTTCATGCTTCTTTCAAATGTAAGAAAATTTCCTTAAGATTTCTGCGTTTAAGCTAATTATTTCAAATGTTTTGGTGAAAAGTTAGAGAAAATCAGGTTGAAAATCATTTCACTACAAGATCGAAATGTTCTCTTACTCATGTCTTTAAGAGATATAGTAAATTAATCAAATCAACATACTAAATCTTTAAATGCAGAGTCCTAAGTATTTTCACGAACACACATCAAAGATTGCAAGCTTTCAAAGGATAATACTTCAACTACCAATAAGAATAAGAAAACACTCTGTAATAGATGCAGAATTCCAAGTTTACTTGTATTTAAAGCACACAGTCATATAGAATTTACAATGTATGAATGACCTTTTGTTTCATTAATCAAATTGCCAAAAAAATGTACAGATGTTTTTACAGATATAGTAAAGAAACCAGACATTCTGCGCATTCCTTAGTGTAAACACAGGTGACCTCCTTTTCTAAACTAAAGAAATACTTCTCTATTCAAACGTTCAAACAAATTACAAGTGAAAGCTACAACTCAAAAATCCCTATGTAAATAATATACAAGTAGTAGAGCTTCTTATATAGAATTTGAAGCTTCATATTGCAACAGCTACAAAACCCTATCTACGGCTAGTATTCATACTTTCTTGATCAAGGGTGTACATTCAATCCTAACCATTTCTCAAAATATCTTTATGGTATCTTTTCTACCTCAAAGGATGCCATTCGAATCTTTTCAAAATAGGATTCCCCCCTTTGACCTCTTCTTTCTTGTTGACCTTGCCCATGGATACCCTTCAATTGACTCTTTCATTCATATTATTTGCCCCTTTTTTATACTTTCCTACTCATTCAGATATATCTTGAAATTATTTATTACACCTTCTATGAAGGTGCGATTTCCCCCTGGACTCCTTGTCCATATATACTCTTGCATTATGACCCCTTCTTTCAATTTCTTCTCTTCTTTACTTGAATCTTCAACTTTCTTCTTATATTTCTTGATCTTGGCACTCACCTCCATTATTGAGTCAATCATTTTTTACTTAAATACACTTCTAGATTCTTCAGACATGGCACAAAGATGGCCTTGAATTCTTTTAATGCCTTTTGGAGTTCGTATGCTGGTACATCCATACATTCATGATCTATGAGCTTTTCAACTTTCCTTTTATGCAACCTGATCATGCTATCTGCTTTCTCCTCTAAACCTGGAGTGACTGTAATGCATTTTCTTAGACTATCATCTTAAAACCTTAACTCCAACCTCGCCTATGGTACTTGATTTTCCATCTGAGGAGTAATGACTCCTTCATTTATTAATTCGTCTGCTCTTTCTTCAATTTCCTTTAATTGCCCCAATTCAAACTTACATTCTTCTTTTCTAAACTAACAATTATATATAAGCACACTGCATTTATTCTTTTCTATTGCAGCCAATTCCCATCCTGTCACTGCTTGTTTGATCACCTCTTCTCCTTCTTGCACAAATGCTCTAAACCATTCTTAAATAATATTGGCCTCAAGCCTCTTATTTTCCATATCTTTCACTTCATCTTTTGACAATACTACTATTTCATTAGGTAACTCTGGTATTGTAGCATTGAGATCAAATATCCCCCTAGTGAATTGTTGTAACTGAACAATGTGTCCTTTCAAATATTCATGTTTATCCTTGTCTTTCTTTAACATCTCTGTTGTAACCTGGTGCATATCTTCCCACTCACTTATATGTGTCTCCCTTGTTGTGTGGTCCTAGGTCAAAATTAAGTATCCTGTAGTCATCTACTGTTATTTCTCCTTTGGCTTTCTCCCTCTGTGGTATGGCCAAATTTAGTGTTTTGGATCCATCTGGACCCCTTTGTATTGCAAACATGGTTCTGGTCTTCCTCTTTTCTTTTCTTAGCATTGCATCACCTAATAAACTTTTGATGTCTATGAGTACTAACTGTACCTCTACCTTTTCTCTCCTTACTTTTGCACCCAACCAGGTTGAAGCCTCTTTTGTGCTTTCAGTAGCCTTCTCTTCATTGATTACTACTTCTTGAGGGTTTTCTACTTCACCTTGTTCTTGTTGCTATTGTTGTTGTTCATGTTGCTGTTGTTGTTCTTGTTGTTGTTGTTGAGGAGGAGGTTCCTGTACTATTGGATCATTTTGCTAGTTAGATTCACACTCATTATCCTCTTCTTCAATTTTTGTATCTCCTCCACCCTCATCTTCTTCCTCTGGACCTTCTTTTCCTGATGAATCCTTTTCTTGATCTTCCTCTTTATTTTCTTGTTCCATATTTGTCATGCCCTTATCTTCTATTTGTTTTTCAGGTTTAAATTTATCTTCATCAATATTCCCTTTGTTCTCTTCACTTCCAGGTTTATTTGTTGTTTCCTCTGTTGTTTCACCTTTCTTTTGTACCTTTTTCAGGCATGCAGCTTTCTCTACATGTAAAGGTGAACCTACTATCTTATCAGATTCTTTTGTCTCTTTTTCTTGTTCATCTTTGCTCTCTACATTCTTTTCCTCTTCATTGTGTTCCCCATACATGTTCAGAATATTCAACACATCTATACCATAAGTGCTAGCTCTTGTTTCCTCTTTAGTTTAAGCAAGTGTTTCTTTCACTGCTTCCTCAAGTGTATCCTCTTTTTTAGATTCTTCTATTTGATGTGCTACATCTTGCACATCCCTTATTATCTCTGGAGGTACCAATGTACCAAATGGATCCACTGCCCTCAATTCCTCTTGTACATTTTGTTGCTCAAATACTAGACCTTGTTCAACTTCCATATAAGCTTGATTGTCTTGTTCCTCTTCCTCCATACCAATTTCTCTTCCCATCCTTGAATCCACTTCTTTGACTTCACTTCCACTGCTGTCATCTTCCACGTTCACAGTCTTAGTAACTTGTTTGACTTCATACATTTTTGACCCATGCAGCATTTCTTTAGCCAATTCTATTTTAACCTTAGCATATGTTTGTATTTTCTTTGCTGAGGTAGATGCACCAAGTATGTTACTTAATTTAGCACCTACCTGTTGTGCTCCTATAACTTCACTCCATTTTAAAGTTTCTCCTTTGGATATCCTTACTGGTATTGCCTTCATAACCTTCTACCCTGTTAACTCTTTAGCAGCCTATGCTTTCTCTGTATTGGTATCGTGACTCAATGAATTTGCTTCTACAAATGTGCCTGATGATACCGCTATTGTCACCCCTATTGCATAAGGATCCATCAATGTAGCATTTTTGTCTTTGTCAACAATCTTTGCTTCTACAATCTACCTTTTCTTTTCATAGAAACACTGGAGATCATCTTGATGCTCCCTCACTCTCTTTTTACCCTTCTTTGGATATGTAGGCTCAATTCCCTTAGCCTTAAGCTCCTCAATTCTATCCTTCAACCATGTCTTGGAGAACAAAATGACAGGTTTGGACAATATGTCCAAAGATGTATTCCATGGTTGCGACCAATTAGGCTCTCCAATAGGAGCAAGCCTGGCACTTTCATAACTATGGTTTAATTATTTGCCATCATCCTTAACTTCTGGGGGTACATAAATGTCTCCCATGGACCTCATTTTCTCTACTGTTAGTCTTTTGTGAGATCTCTTTCTCACTTCTGTTATTCTCACAATCTGACCAGAAATCCTCAATGTGTAGCTGATGTTTAAATTTAGAATCAATAGTATTTTGGATCTTGTGAAAAGGATCAAACCTCCTTGCTAACTCAAATTCCTTAAATCCATAATACCTTAACTCCCTCTCTGAGTAACCAGCCACTTCTTCGCTAGAACAGGAATATCTACCAATTGTCCAATTATACATTATGAAGGCATTCAAGTTTTGCCTTGAGAACTCTAAAACAATCAACTTGTTAGAAGGACACCTAGGCAACATGAAAGGTTTTCCTTCAAAGCCCTCAGTCTGATATACGTGAAGTTCTAGAATTGAATGTACCATGAGCTACGCAAACCAATTGTATCCTTTGCATCTGCAGACAATCTCTTATCCTACTCTTCTTTTAAAACTCTGACCATCTATGTATAAAATACATCATTTACTAAAGCATACTTTTTCAATGCATTATCCTCCTATAAATCAGGATAATGGTCATATACAAGCTTTTGATCTGGGCCATTCCCTAAGGTTCAAACTCTGTCAATCCCATGTATATATGGTTGAACCATTGTTGCACATGAATATAATACATAGGAGGACAAATAGAAAGGCATCATCTTTTGTTTTCTGAACATTGTCTATTTCCATATGGCTATGCTAATAGCCTTAGCCTGGTGAATTTTTCCTTGTTCCTTATTTGCTTCCCTCATGAATTGTATAATAGTGAACATCCAAGGCTCACACTTAGTGGCATCCCTCAATCCCACCATTCTCCTTAACATTGTAATCATAAAAATTATCTCTTCCTTGAAGTCTATTCTTTGCAGAATCTTATGTACTCTTGCCATGGCCTTAGGTTTATTCTCTGCATTATACCAACTTTAGAGGATCTTTCTTCTACAATCCCTCTCATTATCATTGAAATCCTCATTGTATTGGTCAATATCAATATCTACCATTTTTTCATGTACCTCTAGACCAAATGTTCATGCAATCCTCGCTATAGATAACTCTGCAATGACTCTATCTCGGTGTATTACTCTTCTGGCAACTGGGTCATATAAGTGTATGCAATCTAGACATATGTCCTTAGCTTCCATATCTAACAGGTAATCCACTTTCCCATATACACCTCATGTCAGGTGTAGCATCGGCTGCTGTGATCTTCTGCAAAACATCATCTGTGTCATAATTCCCTATGCTGGTGTCTGTCCCTACTCCACTTGTGCCGAGAAATGAAGGGTACCATTTTTATATTGGCAACTCTTCCTTCTCGGTTTCTTTATGGGGCTTTCTTTCCTTTTTAATCTTTTCCTCACCCCCTGTATCCATCTTTTTCTGCTTTGGAGCCATCCTGTAAAAAATGCATTTTTTAAGTTGTTGTTTTACTTTCTTACCTAGGGTTTTACTATTAATTTTCTATTTTTTTACATTTACCCTAACCCCCTATTTGTCTTTTCCAGTTTTGACTTTCGCATTGTTTAACCCAAACCATCTAATTAACAATCAAACACAGTAATTTAATGCTTTCTTACATTTTAAAATGAAATTACTGAAAATCACTTTGCATTTTTAATTAACTGAACTGTAATGGCATTCAAGATAAATACCTTTATTTTTGATAGCTCAACCTTACAAGCGTTGACTCACTTTACCGTTTTATGATCTTTTCCATTTCTGAAATTCCGTCTCGCGATGAATTTTCATTCAATTTCTGCAACAACTTCTCTTTCTGTAATTTTAATTTTAACAATGCAAATCTGAAAGAAAAATGACCTTTGATTTACCCTAACCTGTTAAATTTACCATTTTCAGTGTTAGTTCAGCATTAATTGCAGAAATTAATGCACCTACGGCTTCGGCCTTCTACTTCAACGTTTTATTTTTAAACCTTCTATCTGTTAGTTCACTTTCTGCATACATTGCATTATTTTTGTATCTCTCCTTGTATATTATTTCTTGTATGTCAATTTGCACCTTTTCAATATACAAGCCCACATCCAACGGGTTATAAACAATGTTACCCTTTTTCTTTATATCCGCTCTTGTATCGTTTGTTTGGATATCGTAATGTATGTAAAATGGATACAAACGTTTATACAATTGCGACCTATACAAACCCTCTTTACCTTTTAGCTCTCTGACGATGTCTTTCATTTCTTTGTATATCGGGATTGTATATTGTTAACATACAATTGCCCAAACATACAAAGCCTTATCTTTATTTAACTTCTTTTTGAAATCCATCTTGTATCGTAGTTCCTTGCATCTTTTCTTGTTTATCAATTTGTATATGCTCTTGTATATCTGTCTGTCTGTGCAATATACAACCTCGAGATACAACCTTTAGGACCCACTTTACCTTCCCACTTGTATTTTGATGAAACAACAACACCTGTATCTACCCTTAGATACAAGCCTCCATACATGTCAACTCTTTGTACAATCATCCCAGATTCCTCATCTTTTCTTAACCATATTATATAACCTCTCCCAGATCCATACATGTATATAAAGTGAATGCATCTTTTCAATATACATTAAGGCATGATGCATCACTTACATATGATTTAATTATCTTTTGAAATCTGCATTGTATCATATGCACAAGATGCAAACCCGAAATATGCAACATACAAACAACGAGGCATACCTTTTTTCTTCCTTTTAATAAAATCAAATTTTATATTCTCTTCAGGTCCGCGGCATGTATATCGCATTGTATATTTCCTTGTATCTTTCCTTTTGACAAACATACAACTCAAGATACAATGCGAACTTAGCCATTTATCCACTCCACTTCTAAAACTTATAGGGTCTGACTTGTATGCAAAGAATAAAACATTAAACACATGCATACCAAGTACCATGATAAATAAACCCGACCACTCCATGTAACTAATACAATGACTCCACATACAAATGAACATGTACATGCAACATACAAAACCCTTCTATAATGCATTTTACTAAAACACGCATATCTTGTAGAATATTGGGAATTTAAAAATGGTTCAAAAAGAAACCTTTATTCATTTTTGACAAAGAATTCACCTCTATTCCACTCTGGCACTTAATGCTAATTCTTTTCAATTTTCAACACGGTTTGTAACCTTTACTTCTTTTCCCTTTACCACCAAGCAGGCCCACACACAAGCAAAAAGCCACAGCCATAGCAGGGGGTCCTCATTTTTCTAAGAGGTAAAATGGGGCATGTTGTGAGCATCACAACACTATTGAGAAAGCATTGGAGCACACATAGAATTAGCATTTTAAATCAGTTCCATATTAAGAATATGCTAACATAATGGCCCTAATTGAGGCTCTAAACTCATCTCTAATCTAGTGAATACCATTACTATCTATAAGGGATGTAATAAATGGGAATTTTATAGAATTACACATATAGATAAGTAATTTCCTTCTAGACTAAGAAAGTAGAGCCTAGCCCACATGCCTAGCTCAAACTTATGATTCTTTCTTTTTGGGAGATAAAAAATATACTTATTCTTTCAAATGTTTATTGGTCCTAGAATTCTTTTTTGATCATTGATCTCCACTAAGATCAATAGTCGAAAAGGAATTCTAGCTCCAATGAACATTTGATAGCACAAGTACATTTTAGCACCTAGAAAGCAATGATAATCATTAGATTAGAGACAAAATTAATGATGGGTAAAGAAGATTAGTTATATGGCCCTAAAATAAGAGAGAGTTGTGTAATATTAATGGTGAATCAATTTAGATTTATAATGTCACTTATGAAACTTGGGTGAATTAGATCTAATCATGCATTGAATAGTGTAGTGAAATAGTTGAATTTAAAAGTTTAATAAAAAAAAATGCTCAAGAAATTCAACTATCATAAAAATAAAATAAATTATAAAAATGTGGTGACTTAGGTCACCTTATAGCTTGTAGTATTCACCAAAAACTGAAACCCTAATTTTAACTCTTCGCCATTTGGCAGATATTTGCCACAAAATAATTATTATTGTTGATCAATAAAGGGTTCCAACAAATCATAGAGTTGGAACAAGGATAGATAAGATATAGAAGACTAGTAAGGAGTTTCTTAAAATGGGCCACATTAGTTCTAGCCCATTTAATTCATTGGTGGTTCTCATGAATGAAAAAGATGGCACCATGAGGATGTTCATCAACTATAGAACATTCAACAAGAAAAAAAATTAGATATCTCATTCCTAGGATCAATGAGCTTGTTGATGAGTTGCATGGAGTAGTGTATTTCTCAAGGATTGATTTGAGAACAAGTTACCATCAAATTTGTGTCCATAAGGAGGATGTGTACAAGAAAATTTTTAGATGCCATTTTGGTCACTCTAAGTTCTTGGTTATGCCATTTTGTTTTATTTATGTACTAACCATTTCCCTATTTTCAATGAATCAATTATCCAGTGGTCAATTGAGAAAACTTATTTTGATAAATTGTAAATAATATTTTTATGTGTATAAAAACATTGTCGGCTCATCTGAGGAACCTATAAGGGATTCTTAGAATTCTAGATAAATAAGATCTATTTACAAAGAAATCTAATTCTAAGATTGGTGTCACAGAGATTTTATACTTGGGCCTTATTATTAGTGCTCAAGGCATGCAAGAGGATATAACACAAGAAGCCTTTGATAATCCTAATAAGGTAATCAACTCGTGTCCTATACTTATTGTTTTATATTTATCACAACCACTTGTTGCAAAATGTGATTCCTAAAGAGAGGGATTTGGAGCTCTTATAATGCAAGAGGGGCACCCCATAGCAATTGAGAACATGAAGTTGAAAGATTCACAAATGGGTTTCCCTATGCATGATAAGGAGATGTTTTCCATTATACATGCTTTGGAAAAATTAAAAAAATATAGTTGAGGTAGATCTATGGTTAAGACAAATTACAATAGCTTAAAGTTCTTGTGTCAACATGACTTGAATGATTGAAAATAAATATGGGTAAGGAAACTCCAAGCTTATGATATAGAATATATGAAGGGAAAATTAATGTAGTTTTTGATGCCTTTTCAAGAATGCCCATTCTTTGTTCTATTTTTCTCATTTATGGTGATTGGATGTTTATTTATCATGGTAGAATATGACAAGAATACATTTGTTTCTAGCATCTTATATGGAAATGTGAAGGATGATAAGTATACAATAGAAAATGGTCTCATTTGGTATAAAGGAAGAATCTTTTTAGTACTTGATTCTAAGATGAAACATAAGGTTTTGAAATCTTTGTACAATGCACCCATGGTGTGACACTCTATATCCTACAAGATTTGTAGACATATAATATAGAGATTCTCATGGAGGAGCTTTAATGAGGATGATCTCAAACACATCAAGGAGCACATCACTTGCTAATAGAATGAAGTATATCATGTCTTTCCTACAAGTTTGCTACATCCATTGCTTATTCTTGATGAAGTTGGGGAAAGTGTGCTCATGGAATTCATCACAAGACTTCCCAAGGTACATGGTAAAGATTATATTTTATGTTGTTTTAGATAGAATAAATAAGTTTGCACACTTATTTTCCATCCCTTTAGCATTCAAACATTATCATGTGAAAATTTTACTTTTCAGAGAGGTTTAGGCTACATGGCTTGCCTAAAAATATTGTTAGTAATAGAGATATCAGATTTCTTAGTCCCTTTTGGAAAAAATTATTTCATTTTATAGGTGCATAACTCACTCTTAGCACAAGCTATCACCCACAAACAATTGGGAAAATAGAAAAGTGAATAAATGGGTTGTAGAATACTCGAGGGACTATATTATAGATTAAAAAATAGCATGACTTAAGTGGTTACTCTTAGGAGAGTATTGCTACAACACCACCCATCATATGTCTTGTGACCCATGTTTTAATTCATGGAAATGTGTTTTTATGATGCACTAACTTGCATTGATTAAATGTTCATAGAGAATAGAGTGCTACTCATATGGGTATTAGATGCTAGAATTGATACAAGGGTGAAGAAGATCATCACAAAGTGTTAGGGTTGTTGGAGTCCAACCCACCTACAAGGGATGCCACATGGGAAAAATTAGAACATTTGAATTTGCATTTCTTGAGAGAAAGCAATTTCAGGAAGGGAAGACTTCTAATGTCCCCATTTTAATAAATTATTGTTGTGGACCAAAATGCATGTTCAAGCTATATTTCCTATAGGCTAAGGAGAAATTACTAGGGAAACAAATTTAATTAAAATTTATTATTTAGACATAAATTAATTATTATTTGTCAAAATTGGTGAGATGGGTCAAATAAATATTAAAATAATAATTAATTGCTCAAATGGGACATAGGAATTCGTAAATGGAGAATTTTTTACCTATAAGGCATTTAGCAGCTTCTTTTATGACATATTCTTTAATAGCCTGGTTATGATAGATTTTATGACATCTCATTAATGAGGAATTAGAATTGGTAATTTGGAAAACAAGGATAATTAATGAGTTGTAAATGGTGCAGGAGCACCATTTGTCAAAGGTGGACAATTATTAAAATCTAGGCTTTAGTTTCGAGTTTTGCATAAAATAAGGTTTTAAAAGACCATTCATTATTGTAATAAAGCCTATTTGAGGCATTTTTGTAGTGGGGGTAATTATAGGACTAGGGTCTTTAAGTTTTTGCTTAAGTTTAGTATTTTCTATTTTTGGTAGCCTTAGTGGAGAGGCTATTTTTCAGCCTTTCTTTTTGAGTTTTCTAGATGGAGGAGGAGTGGAGTGAAGTTATATATTGTAAAACATGCTTTTTATATGACATACAGGTCATGGAAGAAGGATATGAAGCTTTTGGAATGAATAAAATAAGATAAAATGATTTTTTTTGCTATTCTAGCTTTGTTTTCACAGTTTTTCTATATTTTTTGTTGTTCTTTGCACTTGTACAACCTTTTACAGACCTATAGCACCCTAAAACATACATGGTTGGATGTGGTATTGTATTAACTTTCTTTTCCATATAAGTTTATGGTATGGTCTCATGTTTTGTGGATTTTATGCTCATTTTACTAAAAATAGTCCAATAATCTAGGTTTTGACAGTCCTAGAGAGAAATTTTATGTTTTTGAGTGCCATGACCATGCAAAAATGATACAAAATGGTGGAATTATAGGTTTTTTAAGTCCTTCAAATTATTTCTTCACTTGTGGAGAAAACAAATAAGTTTTCTTGGTGTTTTGAAAAGTTCTTATTGTTGTAATTTCCTATTTTTTAGGAAGAATGAGGGTTTCTAGTTTGCATGTTTGAATTTGATGAGATAAGTGAGGGTCCTGATAAAAAAAATGGTGGATTCTTCTGTTTTAATACATAACTAAAGACTTTCCATTGAGTTTGGGTAAAAATTTGGTGATTTTGAGGCACCTCCTTTGTAAAAGTGGCCTAATTAGGCCTATTACTAGAATTACTAGTCATTTTTAAGGCCTTATGTTACAAAACAATCATACCTACATGAAATATATGTTATGTAAGGGGATAATGGGTACTCAAAACAGATTTTATTTCATAAGTTTGAGTCGTTTTATGAAAGTTATGCCGAAAATACTTCATTTGTTGTCCTAATTAGGCCTAGGAACAACAGGTACAGTCCCTGTTTTAGGCTTTTGGTCCAAAGAAAACTACCCTGCATGTTAGATATGTTGTGGAGGGCCTTAATGAGTATTCAAAAAAGTAATTGGTTCATGGGTTTGTCATAGATTCTGCAAGTTATGCCCCAAAAACTCTATTCCAAGGGCTACAAGCAAAGTTGACCTAGTTGTGAAGGGACAATAGGAGCAACAGGTTACTAAGTTGTTTTATGAGTTTGGTGAGTATCCCCTAGTCATTTTTGTGTGGTCCAAGGTGGTTGGGAGGTTTGGTGGGTAGCTTATGCATTCAAACCATGAAATGGCATCTTTTCCTAGTCTTAAAGCAATGCATTCTAAGAGGACAGTCAAGACAATGTGTGAACAATCAAGTGGTAAATGAAACCTTGCATTTGTGTGCTACCTCTGCCTCTGCGTCAAGTGATATCAGAGCATAGGAAGTAGGTCTGTTGAGAGTTGGAGGTTGGAGTTTGAGCAAAGTGGAATCTGAGAAGTCAAGATGCCTCCTAAAGGAAGTTTAGCTGCAAGAAAGATTGATCAACATGCTAGAGAGCTAGAAGCCTTGAAGAAAGAGATTCATGCATTGAAGTCTAAAGCTAGAGGCACCATGACTGAAAGTGAGTCTGAAGAAGAAGAAGAAGAAACTTCTTGGGAAGAAGAAGAGTTGGATCCAGAGGATGTGAGGATGGTAAAGTTTTTGAAAGCTGTGAAAGGTGATGGACATAGCAAAATGGATTTGCCAATGTATGGAGGCAAACTAGATGGTGAAGAGCTCTTAGACTGGATAGGAGCCATGGAAAATTACTTTGAAAGTGAAGAGATAGATGAAGATCACAAGGTGAGGAAGGTTAAAACCAAACTGAAAGGACATGCTTTGCTGTGGTGGAACTTTGTGCAATAGGAAAGACAAAAACAAGGGAAGAACAAGATCACTTCTTGGGAGAAAATGAAGGCAAAACTGAAAGGTAAGTTCCTTCTTGGTGACTATAATTTTCAATTACTGAAAATATTACAAAATCTTACGCAAAAGGACTTAGATGTGCAAGCATACACTGAGGAGTATTATAGGTTAAGTATAAGGACAAAGCATGAGGAGGATGAGGAAGAAAGAGTGGCTAGATATCTCAATGGCCTAAGGTATAACATTCAAGATGAAATCAGTTTGTTGGCACCAAAAACAATGGAACAATGTTTTCAAATGACAATAAGAGTAGAAGAAAAACTCAAGAGGAGAGAAGAGAAGGCAACAAGAGGAAGAGGTAGTACTTCTAGGGGCAGAGGTGCATTTTCAACACCAAGACAATCCAAAGAAGATTTTGAAGATGCTAATAAGAGTAAAAAACAAGCACCTGAGTCTAGAGGAGGATGGAGAGGTGGAAGAACAAGTTTTAGGGGCAGATATGCAGATCAAGGAAGAGGTTCAAATGTATTTACTAGAAAGTGCTA
The DNA here is from genome assembly GCA_027924645.1 of Cunninghamia lanceolata. Taxonomy (NCBI): domain Eukaryota; kingdom Viridiplantae; phylum Streptophyta; class Pinopsida; order Cupressales; family Cupressaceae; genus Cunninghamia; species Cunninghamia lanceolata. The sequence goes on along the minus strand of BSBN01001134.1, from coordinate 1,054,278 downwards.
TCACTGTGGTGAGTTTGGTCATCCAGCTTATAAGTGCCCTGACAAGATTGGTACTACTTCAAGTGGAGGTAAAAGAAGAGGTGAAAAGAGAGTCCAAATTGTACAGGAAGATGAAAGAGAAAGTGTCCATGCTGCACCAGAGGTGGGTGAATCATTGATGGTGAGAAGACAACTCTTGAAGACATCCAGGGAGAAAGAGCTAATTCAAAGAAGAGCCTTGTTTAGGATAGCCTGCAGATGCAAAAATAAGGTATGTAAAATAGTAGTTGATTCTGGATGCACTGATAATATGGTATCTAGTGATATGGTGGACGAATTGAACTTGCAAAGAGTGCCTATGGTAAATCCTTATCAAGTGTCTTGGGTTAGTGAAAATCAAACCATTTTGGTGAGTGAACAAGCTACTATTGAATTTCAAATTGGTCAGTATAGAGATAAAGTCATTTGTGATATTCTACCTATGAGTTGTTGCCATGTTTTACTTGGAAGGCCTTGGCAATTTGCAAGGTCAACAATGTATAATGGGAGACAAAATACATATAACATTGAAAAGGATGGGAGATCATTCATTCTAACTCCATCGGTTGAAGAGGTAAGAGATCAAGGTGAGATCATCATGATAGGGAGAAAAGAATATGTGAGCAATGAGGAAGGTGAGAGTGTGAAATTTGCAGCCAAGTCACAGTTTGATGCTGTTGGGACAGCAAATGAGAAGGAAAAACACAATGTGCAGACAGAGATGAAGAAGAATGTTTTTGTATGGAAAGAGGAAGAATGTGGCATGATATCTCAGGTTAGTACAGACAAGAGAAAGTTTGAAGTACAAGAAGGCATATTGATAGGGACAGTTATGTGTCCTGTGGTGATGAAACATGTACAAAGGCAGCCTAGTGATGTTGAAACATGAGTTTGTAGGGCAGTGAATAGAAGGATAGTGGATTGTGATGCTGGTTGGACAGTGGAAAAGGTAGGTCCAAGTCTGACAGAGACCACTAAATGCATTGGTACAGATTTTTGTAAGGCTAACAGATAAAAAATTGAAGAGGCAAAGGGTACTGAACATGGAACTATGCATGAAAGATAGAAGAAGATGGTAGTACTGTATGACAGCAGGAAGCCAGCTTCAAAAGAAGAAAAGAACAAGGATTACAAAGACAGTGAAAAGCCAAAGCAAGGTGAACCTATTGAAGGCAAGCATGAAGGTCAGAGACAAGTAAAGCATAATGGAGGACAAATTGATAAATTCTTTCCAAGGGACTTGGAAAAATTCTATGTTGGGGTGTATGGTGCAGGAGCACCATTTGTCAAAGGTGGACAATTATTAAAATCTAGGCTTTAGTTCTGAGTTTTGCATAAAATAAGGTCTTAAAAGACCATTCATTATTGTAATAAATCCTATTTGAGTCATTTTTGTAGTGGGGGTAATTATAGGACTAGGGTCTTTAAGTTTGTGCTTAAGTTTAGTATTTTCTATTTTTGGTAGCCTTAGTGGAGAGGCTATTTTTTAGCCTTTCTTTTTGAGTTTTCTAGATGGAGGAGTGGAGTGAAGTTATATATTGTAAAACATGTTTTTTATATGACATAAAGGTCATGGAAGAAGGATATGAAGCTTTTGGAATGAAGGAAATAAGATAAAAGGATTTTTTTTGCTGTTCTAGCTCTATTTTTCACAGTTTTTCTGTATTTTTTTTCTGTTCTTTGCACTTGTATGACCTTGTACAGACCTATAGCACCCTAAAACATACATGGTTGGATGGGGTATTGGATTACCTTTCTTTTGCATATACGTTTATGGTCTGGTCTCATGTTTTGTGGATTTTATGCTCATTTTACTAAAAATAGTCCAATAACCTAGGTTTTGATAGTCCTAGAGAGAAATTTTATGTTTTTGAGTGCCATGACCATACCAAAATAACACAAAATGGTGGAATGATAGGTTTTTTAAGTCCTTCAAATGATTTTGTCACTTGTAGAGCAAACAAATAAGTTTGCTTGGTGTTTTGAAAAGTTCTTATTGTTGTAATTTCCTATTTTTTAGGAAGAATGAGGGTTTCTAGTTTGCATGTTTGAATTTGATGAGATAAGTGAGGGTCCTGATCAAACAAATGGTGGCTTCTTTGTATTTTAATACATAACTAAATACTATCCATTGAGTTTGGGTAAAAATTTAGTGATTTCGAGGCACCTCCTTTGTAAAAGTGGCGTAATTAGGCCTATTACCAGAATTACCAGTCATTTTTAAGGCCTTATGTTACAAAACAATCATACATGCATGAAAGATATGTTATGTAAGGGGATAATGGGTACTCAAAATAGATTTTATTTCATGGGTTTGAGTCGATTTATGAAAGTTATGCCAAAAATACTTCATTTGCTGTCCTAATTAGCCCTAGGAATAGGAAGTACAGTCCATTTTTTAGGCTTTTGGTCCAAAGAAACCTACCTGGCATGTTAGATATGTTGTGGAGGGGCTTAATGGGTATTCAAAAAGGTAATTTGTTCATGGGTTTGTTGTAGATTTTGCAAGTTATGCCCCAAAAACTCTATTCCAAGGGCTACAAGCAAAGTTGACCTAGTTGTGAAGGGACAATAGGAGTAGCAGGTTACTAAGTTGTTTTATGAGTTTGGTGAGTATCCCCTAGTCATTTTTGTGTGGTCCAAGGTGGTTGGGAGGTTTGGTGGGTAGCTTATGCATTCAAACCATGAAATGGCATCTTTTCCTAGTCTTAAAGCAATGCATTCTAAGAGGACAGTCAAGACAATGTGTGAACAGTCAAGTGGTAAATGAAACCTTGCATTTGTGTGCTACCTCTACCTCTGCATTAGTAAATAAATAGGGAGTTACAAGAAATTAATTTGGGAAGAGAATCTCCATTATGACATATTCTGTGGTAAATTTTTATGATGGTTGTAAGTGGGTGTAAGAGGAGCATCTCTATTTCCTAAAAATAGCCAAAATTCAAGTGGTGGTTATGACAACTCATTTAGAAAACATAACAGGAGAAAGAATATTTAATATTTGTTGGCATATTTGGGCATTGGGATTTTTTCTCCAATTTCTATATTTGGACATTTATCAAAATGTCTTCACCACTAAAGCACTTGTGTTCAACTATAGGATTTGAGGATGAAAACCATTGGATTATTTGAGATTATAGGATGAAAACTCTTTGGTTTCTTGAGAGAAATCTCACATAGAGGTTGTATTTACACCTCAAAGATTGTTTTGGATTTCCAACATGTCTTAGTAGTTCATATTTGCAGGATTGTGTAGAAGGGAGCTCCAACATTCAGAGGATTGTTTCAAATTTATCCATCATTTTTATTTATGTAATATTTGATATATTTCAATTTTTTTCTACATAGTTAATTAATAATAATCATCTCCAACATATTGTGATGTTTTGATTTATGTTTGAAAAGATTGATTAACTTTCTAGCATAGTTTTTGTGACCAAATCAACATTATTAAGTTCAATACTTCACATTAAAATATTCTCTCACCATGCCCTTATGCGGTCTTGGTGATCAAAAACTAACAAATATCTAATTTAGATGGTTTTATACAGGTTTCATAAGAGTTTGATATTAAATTTTAGAAAAATTGGTTGTTTGGGTCATAACAATGCACGTCTAATTTTCGCGTGGATTTTAGTGCAAAAATATTTTAATTGTTATGGGTATTTCAGATTTAAGTATATTTCATATTCATTTGGTTGAAACCATTACAATATTTTAGATTTGAGAATAATTACATAAACTTTATGTTTATGACATTACATAGAGATAATTAAAAATTGATTGATTAGGTGGGCAATTTTCCAAAATTAGGTCTAAAGAGGGTGAATTTAAATACTAGGTTCACTAGAGTTTGTGCCATGATTAACATTTTCAATCCTTTTTTATATACAATTAGGATTCATTCCTCATAGGGTACATGGGTTCAACACTTGAACATCAAAGGTTTCTTGCTAAGGTGATTTTCTATAATATGCTTGGTCATAAAATCATTGGGTGTGCATCCAAATATTTTCCTAATTTTAGATTGATCAATCTCAATAAATGGGTGAGGAAAGTGCGCTCGTAGGACAATGACTTCCTATAGTGTAGTCATATTTTTTGTGAAGACTCAAGATGTGATAGGTGGGCTTGTAGTTCATTTTGTGATCATCATGGCTTCTCCAAGTGCACTAGAGCCTTGTCCTATCCCAATGCCAACGTGGATAATATTTCTTTGGCATAAATCATCTCCCTAAGGATCAAGAGAATTTACAACAATATATATAGATCATATAATGTAAGTTGATCATAACTTCATCTAGACCCTTATAGAAGAGTAGGAAGCACACATGTTAAAATTCATGAAAATGGAAAATGATCTTGTTCTTCTTCCCAACATTATTGCTATTTCTCAAATTGTGTTTAAAATCACATAACCAAATTATGAAGAAATACATAAGTGAAAGGGGATAAAAATAGAAGGAAAAAAATATGCATAGAAGGCCAAGACTTAATCGATGAGGGCACTCAATAAAGTACGGATGCCCTCCTCACCAAAAGTAGGAGGAAGCAATTTTCTAAAAGATCTTGAGTAAAAATCAAGTTTAATTATTTTTCTTGTACTTTTATTGGTTTATAGTTCCTTCAAGGTAATTAATTTTAGGTTAAAATATTCAAATGGGCACTTTAGATTTTTCAATTTTCCTCTCTAATTAAGGGTTGTGTTCCCTATATTGTTGTAATGGGAGTGTCCCCTCATAACTTCATTTTTATTTTATTATTTTATTAAGGGAGGGGTCCTAATCTCTCATTTTATTCATATAAATAAATAAATGCTTTATATAAATTTTATAGAATAATTAAATAATATTCCTTATTTAAGCACATAATTAATCTAGATAAAAGAGTTGGGGCTAGCAAGTCAAATTGTTGAAATTAAATGTGATATTTAGCTCAAAAATGTTGGAGATGTGTTGTGATATATGTGGGAAAATGATTCACAAGGTTTTAGATTGTTAGTGTTGACTCAAATGAAGATTTTGAAATATACAAAATGATTGTTTTTTTTTTAGATGACCTACATAAGTGTAGATTTGAACCTATGCATGGACCTTATGTGAAACTCATAGTTCTAATGTGGCAAAAGGTGAACTATTGGAGTGTTCTCACCTTGATTTCTTATGTCTAAATATGTGTAATGATTAGTAGTGTTTAGGAGTTCATCTATGAGGGATTTGTTGAGTTGTAAGGGTCAAGTTCTTGTCAGTCACACCCCTAGCAAAACAATTTTATAGTTCTAAGCAAAAAATCAAACACATCAAGCAAGTGTACAATAGATGTAAGATGATGTCACAACAAAATAAATGCAAAACAGATTTTTTTAAGCTCCTTGATCCAAATACTCTTCTCACATTCTAGCATAATTTCACACAAATGAATAAATATCTTTAAATACAACTAAACTTACAAATCAACAGAATATCAAAATATGAAGAAAAACTCAAACTTCTAAATCATCTAGAATATAACCTATTATAAATCTATTTTAAAAATAATATCTAACTACAATTTTTTATCTATTTTTTTATTAATTAAGGGTTACTCTACTTTCACATCCTATGTGCATGCCCATTACAACTTAGAATGAGATTGCAATAAGTGCTAGAAGTAGACTCCAGAAAAAATAGCGCCCTTTTAATGATTCTTGTCGAACTTTCATGCCTTTTTGTGGTATGATACAAATATTATTACAAAGATGATGATAAAATTATAACCAACTTTGTGGCACTCATGGCTAATCGACAGAAAATACACTACCAACATTACCCATTCACAATTACTTCATTATAGAATGTTAAACAGATCATACCATTATGATGAGATAAACGTGTGGTTGGCAAGACCATAAGCAGATTTATTTTTCATCATATCAGATAAATATAGTTATAATTAATGGAATAAAGGAAGGCAAGTTGTGAAATGTTCATGGGGCGCTGGTATAATGCTTTCTGTCACAATCGCATTTGATGAAGAGAATAAAATGACCCTAACAAAAAAGCGCCAAAGGTGTTTGAACCAGTTTGATTGTGGGTATTAAGCAGTAAAGCACAACTTTCATTCAATTCAATCATGTTGTGATGATAAATAATGTGTGCGTACACTGTGATTGAATAGACTACGGGGATTTCAGTCAAGGATTCCCATTGAATATTTGAAAGCCATGATTTCCCCCATCTTCTCGCCTCTGCGTTGCTACCATCAACCTGTGACTTCCCATGCAAAATCACGGGGGAATCTTAGTTTTACAATTAAAATTTTAAAAGAAAAAAAATCACGGAACTCACACATACTGTTGGAAAAAGAATGGAAAAGTAGTTATATTCTTCCAAGAGCCATCGAATGCTTGTTTCAAAGTTTTCAATTCATTTGTACTGAAAGAGCAGCTTGATGAGATCTTGGTCTTCTGAAAAGCAGTGCAGAGTCATCAGACAGTAAAAGCTGTGCTGGCTCAGTCTACAGTACTGCATGCGCATCCCCACCTGATTAACCTTTTATGTTGTCTCTTCCTTGTAGCACTTCTGTTAAAAAATAATACTTACCTGATGTTTTTAAAGTATAGAAAACATGTTAAAAAGTGTTGTTTTTGAAAGAATACAGTACATCACTGCTAATGAAAAAGAAAGGAATATTTGGTTGTATATCTTTAACTTCCATCGGCCTGAGTGCTTGCTTAACAATATTCAAGTGACTTTTTTAGTATTTCTGAGATGAAAGTGGTGTTCAGATTGCTCATTCTTTTTTAAACACGTGAAAGTATGTGCTGGTTTTTATGTCCAATAACTGTGTTTGGAGGTGTCTGAACTGTGGATATTATCTTTTAATTTGTATTAGTGTTTTTCTAGGTAATGTTTGATTAAGAATTGAATCTTGGTAGATTCTCTCTCAGTATGATAAGAACTCTTGATTAATTATATTCAACACTGGAAAAACAAACTATTCATATGAAAATAATTAGTACTTTTCCATTAAATAATTTTAATAATATTGGAAAGAAATAGAAGCTTTACATGGATAATCTAGGTTATTTGATTTAGGTACAAATTAGTTTAGATAAAAGAGTTGGGACAAATAATTGTAATAAATTTATGAATTTAATTAAATGAGAAGACTAGGTATACTTAGCATTGAGATTGATGATGGAGGAAAGATGTTGATGATGTGTTGAATTGATTCACTACCTCCAGAAAATTATTGGCTTCAGGTTAATGACTAGCTTAGAATTTGAACTAACACAGAAAATGGTCAAGGTTGATCCCAATTATTCTAGGGTTGATCCTTACTATTATGAATCAGATCCACTATACATAATTGATTTGTGCTATGTGAGATTGAACTGGAAGAATGTGCACTTGAAAATGAGTTCACCTCCACCTCTAGATATTTGAATTTGTCAAGGTGGTGTCTAGAGAGACCATTAAGAAGCTTGTTGACTCAATGCATCAACAAGTTCTTCTAGGTCAACCCCCTTGATAGCCCAGACCGTCGGTGATGAGCAATATTAATGATAGCATACATAAACATGCAAATATCCTATATGATTAGGATGTAGATGTGATTTTTTATACCCTTTTAGAATTGAAGTATTCTCTAATTAGAGTTTAATCATCATCAATAAAATTAACTACATAGTGAATGCCTTCAAATACCATGTCATAAAAATATGTTGCATAAAATGTGTGTTAATCAACTCATAACGATTAGTAAAAAGGTGTAAAGTACGCTTCCCTAAAACTATATCATAGAATTAAATAAATCATCTTATGCATATTAATAGAAAATGGAAATGATACATCTTCCATATATGTAGAAATATCAATTACATCTTACAAATACACGTGCCTAATCCAGGTGTTAGCACAGTAATATAATATACAATGTTACATCTTTGGCTCTCATGCCATATAGTCAACTTAGTATAATGAAAAGCACAAATATCCGATTTTATAAAAGAAATGATAATGAATAAAGTCATTGTCACTAGCCGCCACTAACCCACATGATCTTCTGCAAAGTCAAGAGACAAGAACATGGTTCAGGTGTTTTTCCACCCAACCATGAAGCATTATGCCTCCCTAGAATTATTCCTAACACGAAGAATACCCAACTCTGCATGAATTGCCTAGCAACCTTGAAAGAATAGGTAGGAGGGAAAACTCGGTGCAACCTGAATGTGCAATATCTCACAATCAGGATGTGGCAGAGAAACATATCAATATAAATTTGCTAGACAAACATTCATCTATTTCAAAGAAAACATGGCTTTGGCCAAAGCACTTATACATATCGATCGAATCATGAAAAGAGGATCAACCTTCTCTGTTAATCCACATTCAATACCCTATCCTAGAAATTAAGCCCAACACACACATAGAAAAATAGACTAATTCCATTGTAAAAATAATCCATGGTAACACATGCATTTGCCTAACAACAGTTACTAGTTACTTCTTGCAAAATCTAAAGTGGATATACTTAACAAATAATTTTAACAAAAAGATTCCATGTGTTATTTATTCCAAATCATCCAATGAAGATGCCAATATTGATCATTACATAATACACATAAATGTCTATATATAAATGTGTGTGTGTATATATATTCTAGTCATTTACATTACTCATATTGCATTTATAATTATCTCAAAAATAAAGCTAGATCTATGAATTCATACCAGAAGCAATCTCAGATTTATAACACCCTTATGATTAAATTATAACAAGAATATACAAAACACCAATTAGAGGGGGATTCTTTCCCTAAGTTTGAACACACTTTGCTACAAGATTTTCTTATGTTTATTAAAGGTATAAACAAATAAATCAAGTTAAATTTTTCACATAACATAAGGTCTAAAACATAATAAAAAATACCGACTGTGGGTAATCAGTCAAGTATCTGAAGGCTGCAAGTGCCTTGGCAAAAAAGTAAGGTTGCATGTAGTACACCTATGGGTGCTCATAAAGCTGCTATAGGAGCCCAACTAACTACTACATGAGGATAGTCTACTACAAGAAAAAGAGATAACTGCTACAAGGGTCAACTCAGGCCAATAAGAACAATAAATAGGCCGTTAGTGTACAATGTCCCACCACGAAACCCTAGAGAATAGCTTAATTAACAGATTCAAAACGGAATTTTTTTTTTAAGAATGAAATAACAACAGTTATCACTTACAACACTACAAAATATTTCAAACTAGGCTTTATTCTCTAGGGAAACAGTGGTTGCATTACATAAACTACTAACAACAATTAATTCCTTAACACTCAAATGAGACAACATAAACATTTTCCTCATAAGATAAGTAAATCAATTATTTATTATACTAAAGATATCACATTATTTCTAACGAAATAGATGAATATTACCATATCAAGACTTATTATTATCTACTTGCAAAATAGATTAATAGTCTACTTAATAGACCAACCAAAACAACCGAAAGGCTAACTACTAATCATTATCTGACAACATATCAAAGAATCGACAGAGACTCAAAGATAGGCTCCAAAAAGGTCAACTGATCAACTGAAGAAATCTAGAACTAGACTCATTACATAGAGAATTTCACTGACAGGGGAAACCTCATGTTATCTCCTTCCACAATATCCATTGCTATAAAGGCATGCTCAGACCTGCCAATTCAGGTGGAGTTGATACCTGGTACCTGCAACCTGTAGCAAACGAAAGTGTTGTTTACAATATATATATATATATATATATATATATATATATATATATATATATATATATATATATATATATATATATATATATATATATATATATATATATATATATATATATATATATATATATATATATATATATATATATATATATATATATATATATATATATATATATATATATATATATATAAAGACTTATTATTATCTACTTGCAAAATAGATTAATAGTCTACTTAATAGACCAACCAAAACAACCCAAAGGCTAACTACTAATCATTATCTGACAACATATCAAAGAATCGACAGAGACTCAAAGACAGGCTCCAAAAAGGTCAACTGATCAACTGAAGAAATCTAGAACTAGACTCATTACATAGAGAATTTCACTGATAGGGGAAACCTCATGTTATCTCCTTCCACAATATCCATTGGTATAAAGGCATGCTCAGACCTGCCAATTCAGGTGGAGTTGATACCTGGTACCTGCAACCTGTAGCAAACGAAAGTGTTGTTTACAATATATATATATATATATATAATCACACACACTGTGACAGGGAATCGCAGTGTAGTAGGGTGCTCAGAATGAGTAATACTACACTATCCCTTCACGAGGCACATCACAGATATCCACAATAAACAAGTACATCACTAACTAAACAACTAGATATCATATCATCAGATAAACACATAAATCATGATAAAGCTGGTCTACATAATCAATTAACCCATAACTGATCATATCAAAACATCATGTACTAATCATAACATCAACAATGTCATCAACATAAATGAATGTCATCATCAATCATCAAATAGTAAATCCATAATCCTCAGTATAAATGAGCATAAATAAGTAATCCATCACCCACATATGTCATAATGTCTAAATGTAAAGGAAATACTAACAAACTGTTAGAAAGCCAAAATGAGGGGCACTATAGTTAGAAAGACAAACACAAGATGAAAAGATCAAAACAAGGGCCAACAAGATAAGCACGTTAAGAAGAAGAAACGCCATATAAGATAAACACTCAGGCAATTATAACTAATATGAGGTCACTGCGATAAAATATAGGTTATTAAAGACAACAAATAGGCCATTAAGACTAGTCAAAGGTGATATAAATACATGGAGGCCAATATAATAAAATTACAGGCTGATTAGTTACAAACTCAGGCCAATAAAGATAGTCAAAGAGGTCACTAGAATGATCAAAATGCCACTATCAAGGCCTAAGAGGCCGAATACAATATAGGCTATTAAAACCATCAAGAGGTTGTATAGAATGTATCTCAAGCTGATACAAATTTAATCAAGCCGTTAAGATAACATATAGGGCGATATGTACTACACAGGCTTATAGAATATTGCACAAAATGCATATAAATGAATACTAAATCTGTTAAGGAAGATATGAATTCTTTAAGGAGATCACAAAACATAGGATAACCAAAGGTGAGACTGATACAAGGAAAGAAATAAAGCATTTAAAAAGATATGAAAACTACTCATGAAAAGAAGGTCGTCAAAGAATGAAACATAGGCAACTAATGTCAAAAGATTACAGACCAATACGTAGAGGAATTCAGGATGAGGAGAGTTAAGGAGGCTAATACATATAAAACATAGGTCAATAGTAAATGTTTAATAGGTTGATCCAAGGATAGAACAGGTTGTTACACAATGTTGTTAACACAAAATCCAGGTAACAAGAACACTTAGACTGCTAGCCTATGATACAGACCAATAGAATACACGAAAGAGGTTGGTTTAAATCAGACCAAAAAAAGCTTAGAGGCTGATGATCATTCATCAAGAAGAGATGAAGAAAACATAAGGCGATGATTATCAACATATAGGTGACAAGAATTACATAGACTACTATGACATACCATAAGTAAATACAAAGAGAAAGGAATACAGGCAGAGCTTTAAAATATATACATTAGTTCAAGTAATGTACGTGAATTAGCCATGAATACCTTGATCACCTCCTTCATGTCGTCATTGGTCCCTTTCATGTCCCCAGTACCTATCACTGATGATCTTTGTAACACATTTCTACTTTCTATCACTAGTGATTTTCCCTTCCTCTCCCTACTTTTTAATGAATCACCCTTGCTCTAAAATTGGTGATCTCTATTTTTCTTCATCTTCTTTTCTTTTTCTAAACTGTAGTAAACTTTATGTTTTTGCATGGAGAGGGGGATGTATTGACACCCTAATTGCCTTTCTTCTCAAATTTTTAATTTAAACTCCCTTAATATTGCAGTTTCACTCCATTTAACATTGCATGTTATATATGTTTATATAATTATATTTAGATTTTTAAATATTTGTAATTATATATAGGTATCTATAAATATAAATACTTATTTTATGTTTTATCTATAATATTGTATCATGCAAGAGTATACATACATATATTATATATATATATACTTATTATTCAAATAATTAATAATAAATTTATCTAAAAAAAACCTATATAGTTTTATTAAAAACATAAGTCAAAAAGATAGTATGATTACATGGCGAACTCTGGCAACTGAAATGAACATACGTAGCAAATGAAATTATATAATTAACTAATCATCAAATGTGTAACATACCCAGAGTTCTACCAAATAAATTTTACTAAATTTAACCCAAAAGTAAATAGTTCATGATACCAACAATATGAGCAATAAAATTTTTCTTTATTTTCAAAATAATATGATGCACATTTGAAACATATTTCAAACTTTACCATTTGCATAATCAAATTACATTTCAACATTACAAGTATTGAATATTTCTCATTTACAAAATTCCATAAGATGGATACAAAGTTACAAAAAATGTTTCAAGGAGTTAAACTGGAAGTAGAGATACAAATGGTTCCAATGTCCTTCAAATCTTGGTCAGCAACTGCATGAGGAGAAGCATCACTCAAGCGCTTTTCCGCTAACCATAGACTAATTGCGGTCCCCCACACATTTACCAAACTGGTAAATGACCCTACCCTTTGATGAAGGGATTGGTATGGTAACCTCAAAGATTAGCCTATTTTGAGCATGATGTTATGTACTACATAACTAGAACTATCGTACTATGGCTCCAACCTACAAGTATAATTATCCTTGCCTAGTATATAAACCTGAATTATAGTGAACTAACAGTGTAAATAGTGGGTACTTACACTACTTTGGCCAAAGTATTCATTACCCCTAATCTGGAATGGATGTCACACATTCACCCATCTTCCTAGCTCAATTTGGTATGACATCATTCTCTATACAAAGGTTACTCCCTTACCCATGGATCAACTAATCCCAAGATTAATCCCATTTAATAATTCTAAGTTTACTATGACACTTCTACCAAAGTAATACAAGTTGTAATACATAGTTTCCATAACTAAACCTTTCATAATATAGCAATAACTATTCATACTTAATATAGTGCATAATTCCAATATAGATACTAATCTCTACTATGGAGAATATTCATACATTCAATACATAATATTTCTCATACTAGATATATACCTCTCATTGAACAAATAAGAAAATATCTAATTCAATAAAGAAAAGTAACCCAAACTTATTTCCAAACAAAGAATCAAAGACATATAATCATTTCAAACATAAAATGCACAATGGAGAAGAAATTAGCATGCCTATTAATTCTATGCTTCAATAGTTCAACGGGATTCCTTGCTCTTAATTCCTCAATCTGGCTGAGTATCTCCTCCAAGAACAACTCAATTCCCCCTCTTTACTTCTTACTAATTTCCCTCAAAATCTCAAGATCAAAATAACAATGCACACTCAAAACACTAAACTCATAAAATTACAGCAGAACAACATAAAGCGACTTAGATGGAAAATTGTGTGTACCAAATGAATGGAAAAGATCCTCTATTTATACTAAAATTTGAGCATGCCAAGGGTAAAAACAAGCTCCTAGATTCTCCACAACTCCCACTTAGCAATTTGACTCAATAAAAAAAATTCAAGGTGGCAAATGAAATTATTGCACAAAGAACACATAAGTGAATAGCAAGAACCAAATTCAGAAATGTAAGGAAACAGATTGACCCATATTGGCCACCTTATGCTTGAATAATTCCTACTAGAATTCATAATGTAGATTCAAGACTCTAATTTGGTTCTCATAGTTCAATCATGGCACCACTTAAACACCACGCCTCCTATTCTCATCTTACAGTTTGGATAGAACAGGTCAAAGCATTCTCACGTTGGTTATCATATTTCCATCTTACATATAATGACAAAGTCAAGGATAGTTATCCTTCACATTGGAAATCAATTACCAAGTGCCAAGTATGGAGCACTACCCATATTTACATAGTATCACACTTTATGTGCTTTAATCCCCAAACAATATAAATGCATGCGTTGCCTTTCTAGCACAATAGTCATGGTATTTATGTTGCGCAATAGTCTTATAAACTATGCGCTATGTTTAACATTTACATTGGTTACAAATCTACACACTATGCTATCAAATCAGCGCTAAAGAAACATTAACTTATAATATATATATATATATATATATATATATATATATATGTATGTATATGTATGTATGTATGTATGTATATGTATGTATGTATGTATGTATGTATATATGTATGTATATATATGTATATATGTATATATATATCATAACATGTTTATGTATATATATATATATATATATATATATACATATTCTTATAAGCTATATTTAAAATATCATCTGATATTAGAATTCACATAATCATATTTGCATATTCCATCAACTGCATATGTTTACATATACCATATAAATGATTTTATATATGTGTGTGTGTGTATAGATACACACACATATATATATCTATATATAGATATATATATATATATGTGTGTGTGTGTGTGTGTGTGTGTGTATTATCATTACTTGAAAACAACATAAAACTCATTAACCCACATATCCACCGACGACGTATGTGTATGAACTACACATATTGACACATACATATATAGATATCCCTCATCCAAGATACTCTTATGCCTACGAACAATACATTCATGAGCATGCGTAGATACATCTACCTACGTATACTCATGCATGTATTTTCTCATATATATAAGTTTATCATGGACATGTATATGTGTATTTGTTCATTTCACATTTATACCTTATCGTTTGCAATTCTAAACTTTATCAAAGAAGGCTTCAATCGACACTTGGACTAAGTCACATTCCTCATTCAAAACACTCATAAAATCATATTCTAATAAGCATTCAAGATCATTACCACATATTACTTACCTTTACCCACATAGACTCGACATAACCTAGACCAAGTAGGATAGTGGTGTGTGCTTGTTCAGTTTAGGCTTCTCTAAGGATTAGCAGACCAAGTCCTTCTCTCGAGTGATACTTCCCCTCATTTCCAGAGGAGTAGCCTATTCCTGTATTCAACTTACATCATCACAATAGTAGTTACCCGATCACAATATAATCATATGCTTCATACATTTCATAATTAGAATCACTTATAATACATCGCATTGCATCATTCAATCTTTTAACATATGCCATTGATGATTCACAATACACATTAATGCAAAGATTCATAAACCATTCATTTATTCAAGAAAATTAACCAGTCAATAGTTAGAAACACACAGGGTGTAATATATTCCCCCCCTTGTGAATCATTGTCCCCAATGATTTTTAAGTATCAAGTATGACTATAACGTAAACAAGACATAAAAGTGTCATATCACATAAGACATTATTCTCAAGAATTTTCAAAAGTCAGAAAAACTTGTGGAAACTTCTTCTTCATCTTAGCATAATCTTCCCAAGTGGTAGAATCTTCTGCATACTAATCCCATTGGACCTTAAATTGTAGAACCTCTCTACTACGCAAGTGAAGCTTACACATTTTGAGCACCTTGAGAGGCTCGATTGTTACCACTCCTGGGTCCTGTACCTATAAAACATTCCAATTAATAACATGACTATGCCTTGGAACATACTTCTTAAGATACGAGACATGAAAGACATTATGCATCTTGACAAGAGCTGGTGGTAAAGCAATTATGTACGCAATAGGATTGACTTCCCCAAGGACCTCAAATGGACCTACATAGTGCAAAGCTAGTTTGGATGACTTTTCAAACTTTATAGTAATCTTATGGCTTCTCTAAGGATTAGCATACCAAGTCCTTCTCTTGAGTGATATGTCCTCTCATTTCTAGAGGAGTAACCTATTCCTGTATTCAACTTACATCATCACAATAGTAGTTAACCGATCACAATATAATCATATGCTTCATACATTTCATAACTAGAATCACTTATAATACATCAAATTACATCATTCAATCTTTTAACATATGCCATTGAAGATTCACAATACACGTTAATGCAAAGATTCATAAACCATTCATTTATTCAAGCAAATTAACCAGTCAAGGTAAATAGTAAATAGTTAAAAACACATAGGGTGTAATATATTCCTCCCTTGTGAATCATCATCCCCAATGATTTTTAAGTATCAAGTATGACCATAACATAAACAAGACATAAAAGTGTCATATCACATAACACATTGTTCTCAAGAATTTTCAAAATTCAGAAAAACTTGTGGAAACTTCTACTTCATCTTAGTATAATCTACCCAAGTGGTAGAATCTTCTACATATTGATCCCATTGGACCTTGCATTGTAGAACCTCTCTATTATGCAAGCGAAGATTACGCATTTCAAGCACCTTGAGAGGCTCAATTGTTACCACTCCTGGGTCCTATACCTGTAAAGTATTCCAATTAATAACATGGTTATCCCCTGGAACATACTTCTTAAGATATGAGACATGAAAGACATTATGCATCTTTACAAGAGTTGGTGGTGAAGAAATTTTGTATGCAATAGGATTGACTTCCCTAAGGACCTCAAATGGACCTACATAGCATAGAGCTAGTTTGGATGACTTTTCAAACTTTATAGAACTCTTATGGGGTTTTACTCTCAACAAAACCTTATCCCCAACAGAGAAATTCCTAGGAACCCATTTGGCATCTGCATAGCTCTTCTACCTATCATTAGCTTCTCATAGTCTCTGCTTGATAATATTGACTTGTTCTTCCATATCTGATAATATTTCTGGCCCAAGACTTATTCTAGATCTTCTAGCTTATCCCAGTTTATAGGAGGACCCGACATTTTCTGCCATACAATGCTTCAAATGGAGACATATTTATTATAGATTGATATGAGTTATTGTATACAAACTCAACCAAAGTTAGGTAA
Source organism: Cunninghamia lanceolata (assembly GCA_027924645.1). Taxonomy (NCBI): domain Eukaryota; kingdom Viridiplantae; phylum Streptophyta; class Pinopsida; order Cupressales; family Cupressaceae; genus Cunninghamia; species Cunninghamia lanceolata. The sequence goes on along the minus strand of BSBN01001134.1, from coordinate 1,037,225 downwards.
TCCTCCCATTTGTATTGTTGATCCACATAAAACATCTTTAGAAAATCTTCTAGCACTTGATTTACTCTTTCCATTGGCCCATTTGCTTCTGGATGGTAGGATGAACTTGTGTTTAACTGAGTTCCAAGTGAAGAAAACAAGGTTCGCCAAAATCTAGAAGTTACATGAGCATCCCTATTAGGAATAATCTTTTTAGGAATTCCATGCAATCTAAAAACCTCTTGAATAAATTTTTGAGCTAGTACTGGAGCTCCATCCATCAAATTACCTAGTATGAAATGCGCCACTTTTGTAAGCTTGTCCACAACTACTAGAATAGTATTGTGCTTATTCCTCGACATTGGAATACCTTGCACAAAATCCGTGCTAATAACTTGCCACTTACTTTTTGGTACATCGTGGGGATATACAAAACCTATGGGGTGATGATGTTCTACCTTTACTCTTTGACATTCTAAACAACTTGCCACAAATCATGTAGCATCCCCTTTCATTCCCCTCCAAAAATATAATGGCTTCAAATTTGCTAACATCTTAGTAACACCAGGATGTCTTGAGTATGTGGTGTAGGTGCACCTAACCCACAGTGGCCTCCATGAGGCATTTAGTTGTTTTATGTTTAATTTTCTATTTTCAATAAGGTCCTAAATGACCCTTCAATGTAATAAGGTCAGTTTGACCAATGTTTACTATTTTTAGGTTGTTAGTTAAGAATTTGTTAGTCAGTTAGATCTCCCAGCTGCTTGGAGATAATTCTGTACTACTGAGGGTAAGTAGATAAATAACCCCCCAGATGATTGAATAGGGAGAGGTGTGTGTGGTCAGTTGTAGTTTAGTTCAGTTGTGAAAGTGTAAACAACGCATCCGTATATATCTCTGAAAGCATAAATAATAAGATCCTATTTTGTGTTACTTTCTAGCATTTGAATTCATTGAATAACTCATTTTGCTGTCCTGAGGCCGAGTTGGATTCCCTAATCCATTCCATCAGTTGATTTCTGTGAAATCAGTGGAATGGTTGTGTATATTAGTTTAGGGTTTTGTTTATTTTTTATGTTTGTCTGTGTTAACGCTTGCAAGATCATGCAAGGAAATGTATTGAAGGATTCTAGCATGGATGTATGCTAGATTGTCCAAGTGCAGAGAGCTACATGTTTGAAGGTGGAACGGTTTGAAGCAATCACTATGAAAAAAAGAAGTGGATCAAAACAGTAAAAATCCGTGGGAGTTGCAAAAGACATACAAAGTGTGAGTATATCACTTTTGTATGCGAGATATACAATCCGTGAGTATATCGCTATCGCATATTCTGAGTATATCGCTTTTGGTCCATCGCTGTTGTATGGGAGAAACATACAAGTCTATCACAGATACAAGGGAGAGAGAAAGTTAAGATTTCCAGTTGGCATACAAGAAAGTTAAGATTTGGTCAAATGCATATTTAAAAATCCATGTTATGAATATACAAGGTTAAGTATATCGAATATACAATTCTTGTATATACTGTAAATGTATGTTGGATACAGTTTATATGTATCCCACAGAGGAATGTTGTGAGTATCCTGTAGATGCACATCAGGGTTTGTATGTTACAAAAGTATAATGGGTTATACAATTTATGAGTATGTCTTTTGTATCTCGGAGATAGTGTATGTGTATACATCGGTTGCATGTGAAGACAGTTCTTGTGTATCTGTCAGTTGCATGTCTGAGTTGTATGTATGAAGCGAATATGCAATGCTTGATGCAAGTGGCAACTGATAGGAATGGTGGAGGTAAACAGCGTCAACAAGTTGTATTATGTATGTGCTAAAGGGTCATCAGAGTAACAAGAGCCATCAGGTGAATAGAATTGCGTTGAGCCGACGATAGAATTCTCACCGATTGGTTGTATCAGGGTGACAACTGGCAAGTGTCACCGAAGGAAGTTCATCGGCATATTGGCGGAAAGGGTTGCAACTACGCTGACAGGAGAAGTCTCAGTGATGAGAGTTGAAGATTTAGGTCAGGCAGAGTTGGGCATCGAAGTGAAGGTATTTTGTTAGACCGATGGTATTGTGTGTTGCTGATAGGTGAGAGAAGGGGAATTATATATAATGAAGAATGTACGCATACTAAATAATGCATAGACATACATTTGCAAATGTATGTTAAGGTTTGAGTGGTGGATGCTCTGCATCATAGTGGTATCAAAGCTCAGAAAAAGGTTTGGGTTGTTGTGTGTTTGGTTCTGTCACTGAGAAGGTAGAAGTAGAAGGATTGAGAGGTTGACAAGATGCCTCCGAAATGTAATGGTACAGCCAGAGAATTGCAAGAGATGAAGGAAAAACATGCTAAAGAGATTAGGAAGATGAAAGAGCTTGCAGAAGTACTTCAAGCCAAGCTTGTAGCCTTGGAGACAAATAAAAGAAGAGAAATAGAAGAAAGTGAATCAGAAAAAGAAGATGATTCTGCAGAATTTGAACAGGTAGATGAAGATCAAAATGCTGAGGATCAGAGATTTACAAAACTGTTAAGGGTAGTCAAGAATGATAAACCTAAGGTAAAGATTGATGTTCCAAAGTACACGGGAAGTTTGAATGAGGAAGAGTTGCTTGATTGGATTGTTGCACTAGATAATCATTTTGAATGTGAGGAAGTTCCTGAGGAGCAGAACGTAAAGATTGCAAAGACCAAATTGACAGGTCATGCTTTGGTATGGTGGGATTATGTACAATCAGAGAGAAGAAAGTATGGTAAGTCAAAGATTTCTTCATGGGACAAGATGGTAGCAAGGATCAAAGGTAATTTTTTTACCCCAGGATTATGAAATTCAAATGTTTAAGAAGCTTCAATTTTTAAGACAAATAGAAATGGATGTGAAGGCATATACTAAGGAATTTTACAAGTTAAGTATGAGGTCTGGTCATCATGAGAATGGGGTTGAAAAAGTTGCTAGATATTTGGCTGGTTTAAGATTGAATATACATGATGAATTAGTTTTGGCTAACCCTAGGAGTGTGGAAGAATGTTATCAAATGGTCATCAGGATTGAGGAGAAGATGAAAAGGAGACAGGATAGGCCCATGAGAGGAAGAGGCAACAATTTCAAAGGTAGAGGATCAGCTCCTACAACAAGGCAAGTCAATGAGAATCAAGAAGAGGCTGGTAAAGGACAAGAACAGTATGATTTCAGAAGTGGATGGAGAGGCACAAGAGGTAGATTTGGAGGTGGTAGAAGTTCTGATGTTTTCATGGGAAGATGTTATCATTGTAATGAAATTGGTCATACAGCATTCAAATGTCCAAAAAGGCAAGGTTCATCATCCAGAGATGATAGGAAGACTAACAAGAGGGTTCAACTTGTGCAAGAAGAGAAGATAGAGGAAAGTGTGTAAAGCTCAAACACTTATCAAAGTGTAAAATCTCCCGATAGTTATGGATATCCTGAGCAGGGAGAAGCATTGATGTTAAGGAGAACCATTTTGAAGACATCCAAGGATATGATACAAATGAGAGCTCTTTTTAGGACCAATTGTAAAAGCAAAGGCAAAGTATGCAAGGTAGTAATAGATTCTGATTCAACAAACAACATGGTATCTTAGGAAATGGTGGATAAACTGAAATTAGAAAGGATTCCACATCAAAATCCTTACAAAGCATCTTGGGTAAGTGATAGCCAATCACTTTTAGTATATGAACAGACATATGTTGATTTTCATATTGTAAAATATCAAGATAGAGTTTTGTGTGACATATTACCCATGGAATGTTGTCACCTACTGTTGGGTAGGCCATGGCAATTTGATAGGAGAGAATTGTATGACGGGTATGCTAACACCTACACCATCATGAAGGATGGGAGAACTATTCTATTGATATCATTACAGGAGAATGCTGAAGCAAAGACGACAGGTAAGATTAATTTGGTAGGTAAGGAGTTTGTGAAGATGCCTACATCAGAGTCAAAGGTAGTTGAGGATATCTCAAGGAGAGGAGATTAGAGTTTTGAGAAGATTTCAGTTCTGACTGAGGTTCAGAAGCAGGTTTGTACATAGCCATAGGTTGACTAGAATGACAAGGATGCAATCATAGTAGGGACTATTGTTTGCCCTCTAAAAGTTGATAGACAAACTCATTTTGCCATAGCAGCAAATGAGGTTTCCACTATCCACGTTTGGATAGAGATGATGGTCAGAAAGAATGACCAGCAAAGTGTGAGAAGAGCCTATAGTGCTAGACATGAGTATTTGCCTCCATGGCAATAGGTTGCAGCATAGAGATCATGGGGCAGATATGCGACAATAGCAGACACAGGTGGATTCAGTCAAAGACTTAACTCATGGGACACAAGTTCTTTTCAAATTGGGGAGTATGGTGTAGGTGCACCTAATCCACAGTGGCCTCCATGAGGTATTTAGTTGTTTTATGTTTAATTTTCTATTTTCAATAAGGTCCTAAATGACCCTTCAATGTAATAAGGTCAGTTTGACCAATGTTTACTATTTTTAGGTTGTTAGTTAAGAGTTAGTTAGTTAGTTAGATCTCCCAGCCACTTGGAGATAATTCTGTACTACCGAGGGTAAGTAGATAAATAACCCCCTAGATGATCGAATAGGGAGAGGTGTGTATGGTCAATTGTAGTTCAGTTCAGTTGTGAAAGTGTAAACAATGCATCCGTATACATCTCTGAAAGCATAAATAATAAGATCCTATTTTGTGTTACTTTCTGGCATTTGAATTCATTGAATAAATCATTTTGTTGTCCTGAGGCCAAGATGGATTCCCTAATCCATTCCACCGGTTGATTTCTGTGAAATCGGTGGAATGGTTGTGTATAATAATTTAGGGTTTTGTTTGTTTTTTCTATTTGTCTGTGTTAACGCTTGCAGGATCGGGTAAGGAAATGTATTGAAGGATTCTAGCATGGTTGTATGCTAGATTGTTGAAGTACAGAGAGTTGCATGTTTGAAGGTGGAACAGTTTGAAGTAATCGCTATGAAAAAAAAAGCAGATCAAAATAGTGAAAATCGGTGGCAGTTGCAAAAGACATACAAAGTGTGAGTATATCGCTTTTGTATGTGAGATATACAATCCGTGAGTATATCTCTATCCCATGTTCTAAGTATATCGCTTTTGGTCCATCACTGTTGTATGGGAGAAACATACAAGTCTATCATAGATACAAGGGAGAGAGAAAGTTAAGATTTCCAGTCGGCATACAAGAAAGTCAAGATTCGGTCAAATGCATATTTGAAAATGCATGTTATGAATATACAAGGTTAAGTATATCGAATATACAATTCTTGTATATACTGCAAATTAATGTTGGATATAGTTTCTGTGTATCCCGCAAAGGAATGTTGTGAGTATCCTGCAGATGCACATCGGGGTTTGTATGTTACAAAAGTATAACAGGTTATATAATTTATGAGTATATGTCTTTTGTATGTCAGAGACAGTGTATGTGTATACCCCAGTTGCATGTGAAGATAGTTCCTATGTATCTGTCAGTTGCATGTCTAAGTTGTATGTATGAAGTGAATATGCAATGCTTGATGCAAGCAGCGACCAATAGGAATGGTGGAGGTAAATGGTGCCAACAAGTCATATTATGTATGTGCTAAAGGGTCATCGGAGTGACAAGAGCCATCGGGTGAATAGAATTGCATTGAGCCGATGATAGAGTTCTCACTGATTGGTTGTATTGAGGTGACAACTGGCAAGTGTCACCGAAGGAAGTTCATCGGCACATCGGCGGAAAGGGTTACAGCTACGCTGATGGGAGAAGTCTCAGTGACAAGAGTTGAAGATTTACATCAGGCAGAGTTAGGCATCAAAGTGAAGGTATTTTGTTAGACCGATGGTATTGTGTGTTGTCGATAGGTCAGAGAAGGGGAATTATATACAATGAAGAATGTACGCATACTAAATAATGCATAGACATACATTTGCAAATGTATGTTAAGGTTTGAGTGGTGGATGCTCTGCATTAGTATGGTGCATTATGTACTTCCTTCCATACCAATTCCTTAACTCACCAGAATCAAGTACATAAATTCTTCCTTTATACCTCAATAAACCATTGGGTTCAAAGTAAAAAACCTTCATACCTTTTATCTTGCAAATTATCTAAGATTGCTTACTTGACTTGTTCATAGAACTCATCACCCTTGGATCCTTGCAATACTTGACTTTTGAAAGTCAATTTTGATAGATACCATTGAAGATATATGCCTTCTTCAACTTAAAGCATCGGCAACTCTATTCTCTTTTCCCTTGATATAGTTAATGTTGAAATCATAGTCTGATATCAGTTCTAACCACCTCCTTTGCCTTGCATTCAGATCGGGTTAAGTAAATAGATACTTCAAACCATGATTTTTTTATTTTTAATTCAAAGGGTTTTCCCAATAGATAGTGTCTCCATACCTGTAATCCATGAACCACTGCTACTAGCTCCAAATCATGTGAAGCATAATTTTGTTCATAAGGTTATAGCTTTCTTGATTCATATTCTATGACTTGCCCTTCCTGCATTAACAGCTCACCCAAACCTTCACCTGATGCATCTGTGATAGCAACAAAGTTACCATTTGGATCTGGCACTTTTAATAGTGGAGTCATGGTCAACTTCTCTTTTAGGAGATCAAATGCCTCTTGACATTTTTTAGACCATTCAAACTTTTTTATCTTTCCTCTGCAAAGAAATGATAGGAAAAGATATTCAAGAAAAGTTTTCTACAAACTTACAATAATACCAGCCAAACCCATAAAACTTCTAACTTCAGGAACATTCTTTGGCACTGGCCACTCAAGCACTACTTTTATCTTAACTGGATCAACTACAATTCCTTCTACTGAAATCACATGACCTAGATACTATACTTCCTTCTGAAAGAAGGTACACTTGGAAAGTTTTCCATACAACTTATGCTCTCTTAACCATTTCTAGAGTACTATTTCTAAGTGTTGAAGATGCTCCTCTTCATTTTTATAATAAATTAGAATATCATCCAAGAAGACCAACACAAATTTATCCAAGTAGTCTCTAAACATGATATTCATAAGGTTCATGAATGTTGTAGGTGCATTCGTTAACCCAAATGGTAAGACTATGAACTCATAATAGTCATACCTTGTTTTGAAAGTAGTTTTGGAAATGTCTTCATCCTTGATCCTTAATTGGTGATAACTTGACCTTAGATCAATCTTTGAAAACACTACTACACCCTGCATCTGATCAAAAAGATCATCGACACGTGGCAATGGATACTTATTCCTTATCATCACTTTGTTGAGCAACTGATAATCTATACACAAACACAGTGTCCCATCTTTCTTCTTTACGAAGATCATTAGCACTCCCCAAGGTAAAACGCTAGGTCTTATTAATCCCTTGGATAACAATTCTTCAAGCTGTGATTTTAACTCCATCAATTCTGTTGTCGTCATCCTATATGGTACTTTAGATATAGGTTCGGACCCTGGAATTATGTTAATGGAGAAGTCAAATACTCTCTTGGGAGGCAATCTAGGTAGTTCTTCTGGAAATACATCCACAAAATCTCTTAGGATAGGGTATTTCTCCATATCTGACTTTTCTGCATCCTCCATCTCTCCATCCTCAACTTCTTGGAGATCTTGTGGTCTATAATATGCCACATCATCTTGATTGATAAACTCTTTGTATTCCTCAAGTTTTTCTATTTTAACTACAAAGAGTTGACAATCCTTTTTCTTTTCTCTATGAATTTGCACATCTGATATTTTTTGTATCCTAACTTCTCTAGGTGTCCCTTGCAAAGATACCCAGTTCCCAAGATCATCTAGCACTACTACAAAACCAGCAATATGTGATTAAAAAACTACTAAAAACTACTTATAAATGACTAAACTTGATCACGTGACCATTAGTAGTTTATTGCCAGTCATTTATAATGCAACCAAATTTATGACTAAACTAATTTTAACCATTTATTTGGTCGTTTTGATTGATCGATTTGGTAGTATATTTAGTTGTTAATTTAGCTATTGATTTAGTCATATTATTCACTAAGCTTGGTCACGTGACCATTAGTAGTTTATTTCCAGTCATTTATTTGGTTGTTTTGATTGATCAATTTGGTAGTATATTTTTAGTCATTGATTTAGTCATATTTATTCATTGATTTCTATCAATTGGTAGTATATTTATTCACTGATTTCTGTCAACTGGTAATATATTTAGTCATATATTTTTAGTCATATTTATTCACTAATTTCTATCAGTTGGTAGTATATTTAGTCAATTGGTAGTTTATTTATTTGTTTTTGTTCAAGTGCTAGAAATGAGACAATGATTTTGAGGTTTAAACATAAAACAAAGAAAAATATAATCAATCATTCATTTGCACATAATGAAACAGCTATTAAGAAGGAAAAATAATAAAATTTTATTGAAAAAAGGTGTTCTTACAACAGATACAAGACTTAAATATGTGTCTTTTCTTTGAAAAATGTGTCTTTGCTTTGAAAAATGTGTTACAAAGTGTGTTTCTCAGTGCTGTCACTGAGAAATCTGAGTTACAAAGTGTGAGGATTGTACTCTATGCAAAGAAATTTAGGCTTTTTGAGGTATACGACTTGCCATTCCAAAACTATGATATCTACCCTTTTGGTACTATATGCACATGTTTCATGAGAGTCTTCATTCATTGAATAGACTTCAATGGAAGTCTGTCCTCTACAATGCATAAATTGCCCCCATGACTGTCCATGCAAACTTTGATTAATAACACTTTTCACATCATGCACTTTTATGGTTGTTTCACTTGACACTATCATGGTAGCTTCACCCTTTGCCTTTGATCCTTTGTCTTTTCAAGAACCACTATGGACTATCATCAAAGCTCCTACTCTCTACCTTGATGGACTGCTCAACACAAGTCTAGTCTATACTCTCACCTTGAAACACTTATCCTTTTATGCCAATCAAGATCTGAAAAACACTTGTCCTTGTATGCTCCAGAAGTCACTGGGACAGTCTAGGATTAAGGTGTTGCAATTCAAAAGGGCAGTGATCTTGCATCCACAAAAGACTACAGATGGAAAATTGTGTTTACTCTGTCATGCACCCCCTTCTTTATAAATTGACAACACTATTGAATTCCTACTAGATTGGTTTGCTATGTCACTTATTTGATTTTGACTTGTTCGATGAATGTTTGATATAGCTCCTGAATTGACAAAGATGTATCAAAAATCACTTAATATTGCTAATTGCTACATTACTTCTTCTTCTTTGCTACATCTCCTGCCTTTGTCTGCACAAACAAAACCCAACATTGCAATAAGTAAATTGCCCCTTTGTAACAGAAAGTGAATAAGTAACTTATTTTAACATGTTCTTTGGAAGAATATTTACCTTCTTGACTACACGGATCTTCTTAGATCTGTTCTTCCTCTCTTGCAATTGCTTCCTAGACTTCTCCACCTTAGTAGAAAGCCTATTCTATAGGATTCATGCAACATAGCAACCATTAAGCTATAAAATAAAACACTTCTATTGGAGGCAACAAAATAAAAGTACTCACAATTGAAATAACCTTTACATATCATGGTTAGGAGATATTGGTTGTGCTTCTACCACAAAGTAATCAAAGATTAAAGTTGCAACTTCAAGAAGAAAAGGAGTCCAACGACAAAACACTTTCAGCCCTTGAAGGAGCCCATGATATGCAAAATATTGACAGTGGTTTGTAGGGGGAGTAATGCTATCCATTCATTTTGCAACATGTTTTTACAATTCACTATTTGTGGTGTTAGAACTTGCAAATGCACAATCACCTCTTATTTATATAGATCCTCCTTTTATAATGACTATGAAGTAAATTCATTGACAAAAATTACATATCAAAAACTATCCCAAAAAAAATTCAACATCTAAATGCCCAATTTAATGTTCTAATGAGAAAGGTGAGTACCCAAATATATGGTGACAACATCCTTGTATGTATAATTCCTATTGGGTCTAGTGACAGAATCTGGAAACCTATAACAATCATCAAGCAATGAAGAGGAATACAATATGATGGATGTAAAAACAAGCATGACAATAGGCCCTACAATCCATCCCAATTAAGAAACACTCCATGCTAATGATAAAACTCCTACTTCTATTACTGATGTTACTATATGAGCTGTTGTAGTCCATAGTGTGCCTACCATTAACACCATACAAAGTTGAGAATCTATTTAAAAAAATATAATAGTCATAATTTGATGTTGAACAACCAATGAAGACAAACAACATGTTCATGGGAAATGATTATTCTCATCAGAAGATGAACATGGGCTTTTAGATTTGTTATCCGTTGGATCAAGTAAATGAGAGTTTAAGTCTATCATTTCTCCAGAATATATCTGTTGTATATATCAATCTTAGATTTTCATAGGTTTCATATTGCCAAGGTCAATGTTATCATCTACCTGTTTGCCAATAATTTCATGGGTACCAAAGTTAGCTGGCACCATAGAACCTGTAGAACTGTAGAAGATCCTCCATTTATTAAAACCTCTAAGATGCACCTTCCAGTCATATGCAATCCTAATGAACACTAACTATTTCTTTAATATATGAGGTACATTAATCAGTACCTCTTCATCTAATCCTTGGGATGAATCTACATAAGCATTACTATTTAGGTGCACAAGAAATAAAATGATCAGTACTAGAAAATGTGGGTTTTGCTGATATCTGCCATTCTAAAATGGACCTCTTCGACTACATGTTGAGAGAAATAGCCATCATTCCTTCTGCTCCACTCCTCTACGATGAGGGAGACCCCACCTGCAACAAAAAGCTTGAATTCTAGAAAGTGAATGGAACTGTAGTGTTGTGTTTCAACACTACAAGCGATGAGGGTACACAAATGCAATTAGAAACTTTAGAAACTTGAAAAAACTAGATCTTTATCTAGGGCTTGAAATTAAAAAGACTAATTTCTTGAATGGTAGATAATTTGATTGGATTTGGATTAGAAACTATAATTGCCACTGTGATTCAGACTTGACAACTAGGCCCCTATCTTGCCCATCACTAGCCACTTGACTGAATCCAAATTCAATTAGTAAGAATACTAATAACATTTGATATAATGAGTTTAGCTATGTTTGGAGATTGAAATTGAAAAGGCTGATTTATTGAATGGATAGAGACTTTGACTGGATCTAGATTAGAATTAGATCAGAGACAATTGAATTGAAAAAAAACTACTACTCTTGAAACACCATTTCAATCCTAAATATTTGATTAAAAGACAATCAACAAGAGTTTGGAGCTTTGGGGTAGAGATATGGGGAATGAGGCAGAGATGCCATCTGAAATTGTGCATGGGAGTACATGAATAGTGGTAAACCTACCCACACATACATATACACAACCATTTGTTGAACCTCTACATAAGCGCACTTATAATTTCTTTTATGTTTTCTTCCTAACAAAACATTCTAAAATTGGAATGTCTTGATGAAGTTTATTACTTTACAATGCATGTAGAACAGAAATAGAGATATCTATTATTACCAAGGATATATTTAAAATTTAGATGTATACATTGGGCAGGAATGCGTTTCTTCCTTCCTTCAGCACCATTTGCTTATTTGGCCTCATATTTGGGGTGGTATGAATTGTTCGAGCTGCTATTGATTCTGTAAGAAGAGAAGAAAAGCAAGGAATTTTTTATTTTATTCTTCGATGTTGTGTCAATTCTATACTATGGACCATTGAATTCATGCTATCTCCAACCATCGCAACACCGCAAGGTGGTTGTTGGGCCTTCATGGTAATGCGGGGAGTTTCCCCACATCACCGCGAAGGGCCAACAACCACCTTGCGGTGTTGCGGTGGTCTTCTGCAATTAGCAGGTGTAAGGTGGTCTTATGATGGCAATGGTTGTGGGATATGCATAAAATGGACTTGTTGAAAAGGCTTTAGAAACTTTCAAGTAAATACAATTAGCAAGTGTAAAGCCAAATTTGACAACCTTTTCTAGCATACTACCTACTTATGCCAAAATGGGAGCTTTGGAATAGGGTATGGACATCCATCAAAGCATGAAGGATAGAGGAATTTTTTCATTTGTTGTAGTTGCAAGTGCCCTGGTAGACATGTATGCAAAGTGTGGAAGCATCAACAAGGCATGTGAATTGTTTGGCAGAATGCCTCAAAGAGATGTCATCTCATGGAATGCAATGATTGCGGGATATGCACAAAATTGATTTTTTGAAAAAGGATTTAGAAACTTTCAAGCAAATGCAATTAGTAGGTGTAAATCCAAATTTGACAACCTTTGCCAGCATCCTCCCTGCCTGTGCCAAAATAGGAGCTTTGGAACAAGGTATGGACATCCATCATAACATAATGAAAGGGGGATTTTTGTCAGATATTATAGTTGGAAATGCTTTGGTAGACATGTATGCAAAATGTGGAAGTATAGATAAGACACATGAACTGTTTGATGAAATGGTAGGTTGCGGAATGGAACCCCCACCACCAAACCCAAATTTAAGCCTTTGAGGCCATAGGGACCTTCATGGCATATGCACCTTTTTGTTTGTTTCTTAATTTTTTTTTATGTTAAATGTTTTTTTTCTATAGTCTACAAAAGAATTCCTCTTCCTCTTCCTCTCTTCCTATTTTGGAGACTGCAATAGAGCATGGGCTAGCATATTTATAGGTTTTTAGGTTGGAGGTTTAATTTTTGTTATACCTTTTTTCAAGATACTTACTTTTTTAGTAAGACATGATGGCAAGGTGTCCTCGAGTGTCCACCCAAAGGGGAAGGTCCCTAAGGCTATGTCCCATACTGCAGGACCATCCCAGGGACATGCCCCTATGGGGTGCCACCCAAGGCGATAGTGGACAAGTTCATGGAAATGGAGTCTTATCCCATGGATATATCCCCAAGGAATACTCATCATCCATTTCCTTGACGAGTTTAGGAAGTGAAACTAACAAAGCTAGTGGTGTAGATAAAGCCAAGTTGCTAGGTGGACCGTGGAAGCATTATTGAGATCCATAATTTTGTAAGAGCTTTGATCAATAACTGGTACATGCTCATTATTTGCTGCATAAGTTGGAATTGAAATGCAGCCTAATTTTGGCATCAATAATGTAGATAATGGGTGAGCAACCACAACAAATTGGGATTCTATGCAGACAAGTTGCACTACCCATCAAGAAATTTGATATAAAGTAAAATGATGCAAATAGAAACTACTACTACTATGATCAACAGTTTAATAGTGGTGGAGTAACAAGAATTAGAAATGGTAGTCAATTTATACAGCAAAAAATTAACAACAAAATACTATCAGCACAAAATTGACAACAGAATTTTTCAAGCAAAAAATTAAATGCAGACATTTTGAATCAATTTAATAGTAACCTAAAAATGCAAAAAATAGTAAATAGCCACAATGTGTATCTTGGCATGATAGATATAAATAGAGTATATCAATGATTGAGAAATCTAAAATTTGAAGAAAAAAACAAAAGAAAAAGAAAATTTCAGATATGGAAAAACCTAATCCTTAGGCAGTGTGCTAGATATACATAATAAGTACATCAGAGTCTAGATAATATGAAATTTGAAAACATGCAAAAAATTTCAGATATGGGAAGGCTTGATCGTTATATGACTATATTATTGAAATGTGTTTCTCTGTGTTTTCAATGTTCATTACATAAGAGAAGCATCTGACTATGTCAATTTAGGGTTCCTAGTTGTCTACCTCCTTTTATTTATTGTTATCTACCCTTTACAGCTATCCATCTACTTTTTTAATAATTGTTATCTTCTCTGTAGAAGTGTTCTAGCTGTCCATTATGTGAGGCCAATTATTTTCCTACCTTATTTTGATCGTTTTACATTATAGTTAGTGACATTATCATACTTTAAGAGACTATTATTTCCATTATGTAGATTAGATTATAGCTCCTGACTTTTGGTTTGACATTGATTAGACATGTGTTGATTTGGATTGATCATATTTTGATGTTATGATGATGGGTAAGTGCAAGAAGATGGGGGGCCAAAAAGGGGTCTTAAGTGGCCACTTTTTTTCTAAAATCAGGAAATGCTAGCCTTGGATGAGAAATTGAGCATAGTTACACTCAAAATTTGGAGATGCAACCAAAACAATGTTCGTAGTACTCCGAGTCTACTTTCTAAACTACTATTTAAAAAAAAAAAAATGGTATAGATTAAGGGGTTCAAAAGAGGGAGCCACAGAAATTGGTGTTGTTTCTACCAAAAAAACATAACATAGCATGTTCTGTGGCTCCCTCAAAAGGTCTTTTTTTTTGGTATTTTTAAAATCACTTTAGTGAGAAATTACCTAACAGCACGTAGTTTATGCCTGATTTTTCTGATAATTTTTTGATGAATATTTCATTTTTTACTAATTTTCAAAGTGGGCACATCCTAAAAAAATAGAATTTTGGCCGTGCTACCCCTATAAATTTTGAAAACTAATTGAAAATCATTTTTTTCTTTTTTTAATATGTGTAGAATGAAATCTAGTTTCTAAATATGTAATTTTTTTGAAATTTCAATGAATAGTTAATTTATAATGAAAAAAAGACCAAACAGTGGTTTTTGCCCAAAAATGGACACACAAACAAAAGAAATGAAAGATGAAAGGCTTAACATTGTCAAAATGTGAAAAAAATCACATAGTCAAATAGCTAAGAGAAAGCCTAATATTACCCAGGTGTTCGATTTGTTCGACCTTGAAACACGTCCAAATTTGAGGGTTAGCACGAACGAAATTATGTGAAATCCTGTAGAATAAGGAAAAACATGTCTCTAGACATTGGGAAGGCACTCCAAGCCTTTGGGTTGGAAATCCAAAGCAAATCCCAAGCCCAAGGCTTGGGATTCCCAAAGAAAAACATAACGCAAGCGCGTTATAACATGCTCACGTTATGTTTTACTTTGCATTTTTCCTTTTCTGCAAAAGTTTGTGTACTGTTTGTCATGTTTACAATAACGCGAGAGCATTATAATGTGCTCACGTTATGTCCCCTTGAATTTTTTTATGTTCAAGGTTATTAATCATGTATGTATGTATGTATGTATGTATGTATTTATGTATGTATGTATGTATGTATGTATGCCTATATGTATGTATGTATCTATGTATGCCTATATGTATGTATGTACGTATGTATGTATGTATGTATAGCGTCAAGGGTAGAGGAGGGTAGAGATGGGGGTGAGCCAGATAGGGGAGGAGAGGGGTGGATAAGGATTGAGTGATTAAGGTTTAAGGTTGAGGGTTGAGGGTTTAGGGATAGGATTTAGAGTTTAGGGATAAGGGATTAGAGTTTAGGACCTTGTGGGATTAGGTTTTAGGGTTGAGGCTTTAGGGATAGCATTTAGGGTTGAGGGTCGAGGGATTACGGTTAAGGTAGAGTGTTGAGGATAGAGGGATTAGGGATAGGGTTTAGGGTTGAGGGATTAGGGTTTAAGGTATAGATTTGAGGGTTGAGGGTTTAGGGATAGGGTTTAGGATTTAAGGTTTAAGTGTTAAGGGTTGAGGATTTAAGGATAGGGTTTATCGTTTAGGGATAAGGGATTAGGGATTAGGGTTTAGGGATTAGGGTTTATGGTTTAGGGACTAAGATTAGGGTTTAGGGTTAAGGGATTAGGGTTTAGGGTTTAGGGATGTACAATTAAGGGGTACCATAAATAAACTAGAATTTAGGAAGGGTTAGGAAAATTTTGTGAATCATCATGGGCTAGAGATTAGAGATTTTGTTATGTTCAAGTACATATCCAAGTCATAATTTAAGGGTAAGATATTTCAAAGAATAGGGTGTGTGAAAAACATCAATGCTCTTCGGCTTATGAATACCAACATTGATACAGATAAAAGATGTCCTTCTTCTAACAGAGTATGCAGTTCAAGTCAACCGATGGGTAGCAAGTTGTCGAATGAGTTGATTTAATGGGCGTGCCTCCTTCTTCAAGGCCCAAGTGGGCAGGAGTGGGATGTACAATTAAGGCATACCATAAATAAACTAGAATTTAGGCAGGGTTGGGAAAATTTTGTGAATCATTATGGACTGGTGAATCATTATGGACTGGAGATTAGAGACTTCATTGTGTTCAAGTACATATCCAAGTCATATTTTAAGGTTAAGATATTTCAAAGAATAGGGTGTGTGAAAAATATCAATGCTCTTCAGCTTATGAATACCAACATTGATATAGATAAAAGATGCCCTTCTTCTAATAGAGTATGCAGTTCAAGTCAATCGATGCACAGCAAGTTGTCGAATGAGTTGGTTTAATGGGTGTGCCTCCTTCTTCAAGGCCCAGGTGGGCAGGAGTGAGATGTACAATTAAGGGGTACCATATAAATAAACTAGAATTTAGGCAGGGTTGGGAAAATTTTGTTAATCATCATGGGCTAGAGATTGGAGATTTCATTGTGTTCAAGTACATATCCAAGTCATATTTTAATGTTAAGATATTTCAAAGAATAGGGTGTGTGAAAAACATCAATGCTCTTTGGCTTATGAATACCAACATTGATACAGATAAAAGATGCTCTTCTTCTAATAGAGTATGTAGTTCAAGTCAACCTATGGGCAACAAGTTGTCGAATGAGTTGGTTTAATTAGCGTGCCTCTTTCTTCAAGGCCCAAGTGGGTAGGAGTGGGATGTACAATTAAGGGGTACCATAAATAAACTAGAATTTAGGCAGGGTTGGGAAAATTTTGTGAATCATCATGGGCTAGAGATTGGAGATTTCATTGTGTTCAAGTACATATCCAAGTCATATTTTAAGGATAAGTTATTTCAAAGAACAGGGTGTGTGAAAAATATCAATGCTCTTCAGCTTATGAATACCAACATTGATACAAATAACAGATGCCCTTCTTCTAACAGAGTATGTAGTTCAAGTCAACCAATGGGCAGCAAGTTGTCAAATGAGTTGGTTTAATGGGCGTGCCTCCTTCTTCAATGCCCAAGTGGGTAGGAGTAGGATGTATAATTAAGGGGTACCATATAAAGAAACTAGAATCTAGGCAGGGTTGGAAAAATTTTGTGAATCATCATGGGCTGGAGATTGGAGATTTTGTTGTGTTCAAGTACATATCCAAGTCGTATTTTAAGGTTAAGATATTTCAAAGAATAGGGTGTTCGAAAAAACATCAATGCTCTTCAACTTATGAATACCAACATTGATACAGATAAAAGATGCCCTTCTTCTAACAGAGTATGCAGTTCAAGTCAACTGATGAGCATCAAGTTGTCGAATGAGTTGGTTTAATGGGCATGCCTCCTTTAAGGCCCAGGTGGGCAGGAGTGAGATGTACAATTAAGGGGTACCATATAAATAAACTAGAATTTAGGAAGGGTTGGGAAAATTTTGTGAATCATCATGGGCTGGAGATTGGAGATTTTGCTATGTTTAAGTACATATCCAAGTCATATTTTAAGGTTAAGATATTTCAAAGAACAGGGTGTGTGAAAAATATCAATGCTCTTCAGCTTATGAATACCAACATTGATACAGATAAAAGATGCCCTTCTTCTAACAGAGTATGCAGTTCAAGTCAACCAATGGAGAACAAGTTGTCGAATGAGTTGGTTTAATGGGCGTGCCTCCTTCTTCAAGGCCCAGGTGGGTAGGAGTGGGATGTACAATTAAGGGGTACCATAAATAAATTAGAATTTAGGTAGGGATGGGCAAATTTTGTGAATCATCATGGGCTAGAGATTGGAGATTTCGTTGTGTTCAAGTACATATCCAAGTCATATTTGAAGGTTAAGATATTTCAAAGAATAGGGTGTGTGAAAAATATCAATGCTCTTCCGCTTATGAATACCAACATTGATACAGATAAAAGATGCCCTTCTTCTAATAGAGTATGCAGTTCAAGTCAACAGATGGGCAACAAGTTATCGAATGAGTTGGTTTAATGGGTGTGCCTCCTTCTTCAAGGCCCATGTGGGAAGGAGTGGGATGTAAAATTAAGGGGTACCATAAATAAACTAGAATTTAGGCAGGGTTGGGAAAATTTTCTAAATCATCATGGGCTGGAGATTAGAGATTTGTTGATCATGATGTTAGTCATAAACAAACATAGAATAAAATTTACACAACAACCTTTACTCATCTTGAAAGATATGATGAATTCAAAGAATTCATGATCCCAAGTCTCTGTGGATTAGTTCTTAATCAACTAACGTTACTCAGTGGTTGATGTGTGTTGTTGTTTTCCATTTAGGGGCCTTACGTTTGCTCATCAGTAGGATTCTGTTTCTATAAAGATACTACAAAGAAAGGTTATTCTACACAGTATATTTCTTCAAATAGTGTGTCTATACTCAGATCTTTGCATGATATTTGTCAATTGTACATGCTTTAACTTCAAATATGCTATGAATTTCTAGTTATCTATGAGATGTCTACATATTTCATGTAATTTGCTTCTGATTATCTATTATTTGCAATTGTGATGGTGAATTTATGAAATTAAAAGAAATGTAAAAGAATACTTCAAATTATGATGAATCTTCATCTATTGAGCCACATACATACTTGATACTATCATTAAGAGAAGAAATCAAACCATATTTTCACTAGGATGTTCCACAGCTAGATACAGATGATGCAAACTTCAAAGGATGATGAATGAAGACAATACATGCATATTGATGAGCACTCCAAGGGACTCAGCAAATCAAAGCATGTATCAAGAATTCAAACATAGACTACTTAGGATTTACAATGATTTGTAATCAAAATGGTCTTCTCTTTCATTAAGTGTGTAAAAACATGTATGTTTACAATAACTTTGAAATAGGCCCTGATATTTTAGCAAACAAATTTCAATTAAGCTTTGAATGTCTAAAACAAGGCATCACTGCACCTTTTATAGAACAAGGTGAGGGAGCAGTTACAAATGATCTACGATCAAGATTTATCAATTAGAATCAACGGTACATATTCCTTTTGACTTGGTCAACTATCTCTCATGGCACAGGTTGCCAGCTGGCAACCATCTAGGTAACTCATTTTCTTCTAAGCACCTGATGCAGATGTTTCCCTTGTGGCGCATCTTCATTTACTCTTCAGGATCCTCTTCTTCATCATCATGATCATCACTTTCTATGTCTTCATCATCTTGATGGATATCACCTTGTATATGGACCTGCATGATCGTCCTGATATTTTCATATGCTTCTACTATCATTTTGACTTCCCCATCGTCCTGAGGTTTAGCTTTATAGATGGCATGCTTGTGGGTTTGAAATTTATCTCTGAGGGTCTCCAATTTACCCTTCTTGCTACTTAATGTTTCATTGTAGTTCTCCACCTTAACTTTGATCCTCATGATCTTGTTCATTGCTTCTTCTGTCAAGTGGTTCAGAGGGTCATCAGCCATCGGCTAGAAGTTATTATGCAGAGATTTTATGGCAAAGTCTGTGTCTTGGTTTTCAATTTTCCCCTTTACTTTTCCTTCTAAGGCCTCGAGGACCTTTGCTTCATAAGACATCATGCTGTGCAGTTTCACACTGATATCTCTTAACTTATTACTGCACTTCTTCAGTACATCACATTCAAACCTGATGTCTTTATACCAAATATCTACCAGCATGGTAGTATTATTATTTGGTACCTTATTATTTATTAGGATCTGAGGATTAATCCTCTTCATTTCACTCAAAGCACCCAAGGATTTCTCCAACTGGAATGACCTCCTTCTGGCCTCAGTCTGTAATTTATCAACTTTCTTCCTAGAGATGCTCAAAGAATTCCACCTCTACAAAGAGGCTCTCACTACTTCCTCAGCTCTTGTTAGTGCTGATGACATCCATTTCCTCATTATCACTGACTCATGCCTCGTAAGGTCTAATTTATTAACCTCTTCTTGAGAAATTGTAGTCAATGGGACTGCCTGATCTAATGATGTACTATCAGGGTTAATCAACCCTTTTATGTATGAGTGTAGCTAAGCAATATGCTCTTTATGCTGCCTATTCTTCTCTTTTTCTTTCTTCACCCTTTGGGTCAAATAATCTTTTATATCCTTCCCTTCCTGACCTTCTTGTTCTTCATTGGCAAACCCCAAATCAACTATGCTAATCTGGAATTCTTCTAGGGCTATTTTGCCTTTCTCTTTCTCAACAATGGGAAGTGCTACCTGGACGGTCCTTCTACCTGTAGCAGGATCTCTTCTAATTGCATATGTTAATCTAGCTTTCCTCTTAGGCTACATGATGGTTTATGAAAACAATGTTGAAACATCAAATTCCTGAATTTGGAAACCTAATTCCGTACCTATTTCTTTCTCAAGCCATTGAGGTACTTGATCTCTGGATCCTTGGTATCCATCATCATCATCATGTCCACCCTAATCTCCATCATTTGTCTCAGTTCTCGGTAGAGAGGGTGACTTCCTTATTTCTTCCTCATGATATTCTTCATGAGGGGGATCCTATTGTGTTTCTTCTTCTGGAGGAACTTCCTCTCGCAGTGGAGGATCATGTTGTGTATCTGCATGTTGATCTTGTACCTGATCCTATACTACCTCCTTTTGTGTTTCATCCACATTAGGGATTTCCTCATCCTGAGGTATGATTGTATCCGTGGATATCATTGTATCTATATTAGGTGCATCAGCCTGATCTTGGATCACATTCTGATCTGCACCTGATGTATCTACCTCCTGAGTCTTTAGGTCATCATGACCTGATGTTTCTTTATCACCTAAGGTTTCTTGACTCCGCGGGGCATCATCACCTGATGTGTCTTTATCATTCCCACCCTTTTCTTGGACTTCTACTATCATGGGTTCAGCTGGTATTTCTTGTTGTTGCTAGCCCATATTTGGAGTGTGGCTCTCCACTTCTTTCTGTTTAAGTTCTTCAACATTTTCTATTTTATCAGGTGCACCCATTTGATGTTCAGGACTTGCATCCTCCCTATATGTTAGATCTATCAACGTAGGGCTAGTCACCTGATCAACTAATTTATCCACCATGATTTGGTTGGCTACCCTCTCTGGGCTATTTTCCTTTTCTTTCTCTATTTGCTTCAACTCTTCTAATACCTCCATCTGTGCTGATGGGGTTCCATGTGGGTTCATTCGAGTGTTTGAAGCAAGGGTCTCCATTTGCTGAGAAGTCACATTCTATACCACTTCATCATCTGACAGGTCCACAGTTTCCTCTAATGAGAAAGGACCACCTTGGCTTGCTCTAGTGGCTTCTTTTACTTGCTCTTCAGCCTTCTCAGTCTTAAACTAAATTATGGTAGGAAGTGGTAAATCATGTTGCAATTCTTTCTTGAACACTTCACTACCAGCTCCCCTTAATATTACAAGGTCATGTCTTATTTCACCCCTCATAGATGTTCTCTATATTTTAGGTTGTGATGCCACCAAGGGTGCCTTTCTCTTTCTTGTGACCATCACGGGGTCATCATCTTTAGGCTCTTTATCTATTGGCTCCTCTTCAGGAATATCTTCTTCCACATTCTACTGTGAGGTTTGGCCCTTATCTTTTATTGTTGCAGTGTCCACAGCTAGCCTTGGGATTCTTTTTGTTTTTCATTCATCTACCAAAGGCTGTGCAGATGAGGTTGATGCCTGTCTTGATGCAGATGCACCTTCAGCTGATGTATCAACTCTTTCAACTATTACCCCTTTAGGACTATCATCAGTTTTCTTCTTTCCTCTGGGGGGTCCTTTGCTTTGTTTCTAAGGTGGCAGCCTTTCTCCATTGGATTTTCTCTTCTACACAAGAAAGTCGTCATATTCTTCATCTGAAATCTCCTGCCTTTTCCTCTTGTTATCTACTATGAGGGCTACACCCTTCTTCTTCAGTGTATTGATTTGTTCATTTACCCATGCTTGGGTCAACTGCAGCACCTGATCTATAAATTGATCTAATGCAAGGTCTTTAGGCTATGTTAGGTCAGGGGCTGAAATGGTGTCATTATACACCTTTTTCTCTTCATATTCATTTGACAATAACTTGCCATCATCTTTCTTCAATTGCACAGGCACTAGTATGCAATCAAATGTCCTAACCTAATTGAGGGTGAGTCTCTGATATTTTCTTCTTCTAACTTCAGCTTCATCCTCACAATCAACCCAGAAATCCTCTAAGTTCTTTTTATGTATTGGTTGGCCCATGATCTTTTGCATCCTTCCATAGGGGTCATATGATCTGGCCAATGGGAATGGTTGTAGGTTCATCATGTTTAGACCCACTATGGCCTTCTTTATGTTTTCAGAATTAGGGCATATGTACCACCCTATAGTCACTGGAAATAATACTGGAGGAATCTAATTGTTTTCCTTATAGGCATCCAATATAGTTGATACCTGCCTCAGAAATTCCATTAGGACTACCCCATCAGTAGGGTACCTGGGTAGCATTAAGGGCTATCCCTCAAAACTTTCTACTCTGATGTAAGAAAATGTGGCAAACTAGATAAACAAGGCACCATGCTTGTATACAACTTCCTGAGCTTCCATGCTCAGTCTTTTGGTTCTATCCTCCTCCATTGTTCTGACCAGATGCATAGAAAATGCACCATTCACTAATTTATAATCAGGGAGATAGTTTGTTCTCTGTAATTGAGGGTAATGGTCCCATAAATGGGCATCATTCAAACTGCCACCAATCTTTCCAACTGTGGTGAGTGCATCAAATGTACCCTTGTAAGCACATGAATATACAACATATGAAGTCATGTAAAATGCACACTCTAGGCCTCCTAGGTTCATCATCTGTTCATCTAGGGCATCACTGATGATTTTATCCCATAATGGCTTATTATCTATGTAAATACACATCATGATGACCCCATACATCCAATCCTTGAAACTTCTAGCAATAGGCTAGCCTGTCACTCTGCTGAGCAGGGCAATCATATATTGATATTCATCATCAAAGTTAAATTTGTATAGGTGCACTGGTAATCTGGCAGAGGCAATGTAAGTGATGTTCTTTGCTCTCTATTGGTACATCCTCTTTCTTGCAGTCTTTTTGTTATTTATATACTCAATCTCCAATTTTTTTAGATCCATACTGATTACCTTCTTTCCAAGTGGGAGGCTGAAAGTAGTTGCAATCCCTTTGATGGACAAATCTGCATAAACCCTGCCATGTTTTTCCACTCTCCTCATCTGAGGGTTATAATTTCTGGCACATTCTATTATCAACTCTGGAGTTTCCATGGCATAAGGAAATCTAGCCACATGCCACATTCTTGATGTAAATATGGAGTCCAGTAGGGTACTTTCTTTATCATTATGCATCCTGGACAACCATGCCACTAAATCTATATTTCCCTGAGGAGTGTCTTTGATGACACCATACTTGAATTGCACTCCCTCAGGGTGAGCAAACATAGGTTTAAGAAATTCTAACTCAAACTTTCTCTTCCTGACATCTGCCATCTATTCCTGCAATGAACACGACTGGTCTTACCATTTGATATTCATATGCAGCATTATACATTTACGACATCATGTATATTATACTTATTAATCTTCATTTCATCATGATATGCATAATTACAGAGCTAAAACATAAAAGAACTTACTACCTGGATATTACAGAAAATGACAACAGGAGGGTTTTTAATTACTCACCTGACAACACTTATCTCTTGGATTAGGCTGATGATTATGAAAAAGGGGCTCAGATACCGGTGATAATCACGTGTTCTATTCTATTGTAGGCTGTATGCGTCCGCAGGTAGGTCGTATGAGGGTTTGAGTGTTCTACGCTCTGTAAATTCTTGTTTTATCGCAAAGTAAATGCAAAATAACCTTGGAAATTCACTTTATATCTCATTAGTAGGGTAAATTAGGGCAAAACCAGGTTAGATCGATCAGAACCATTGATCTTCTGCCATGAATTTATGGATGTTGCCAAGTGTTCGCAATCGGCTGGAATCCACCTACTTCATTTATGTGCATTTAATGTCATGGGGCAAGATGAGGGGGGTGATCTTCAGAAGATCAAGTGACATTGAGAATATTGGGTCATGTTTTAAAGATCAGGTGATATTTGAGAATGACCCCTCAAAACTAAAGTGACCCCCTTTCGAAAGATCAGGATGACGTCACCGTCATGTTATTTAAAAGGGTGATCGTTGGAAATATGCCTCCGCGAGGTAAAAAGGATGATGATGTCACCATCAAGGTGATTTTCTTTGTTCATCGGGATTGGATGACGTCATCAGCATATTGGCTCTAGGGTGATATTTTGCGATAAGGTGATATTTGGAAGATCGAATGATATTCAGAATATGACCTACACAAAATATATGACACTGTTTGACAGGTAAATACCACTATCACGTAAAATTGACATCCGGAGCTTCAGACCAAATGATTATCGGGTGATAAAATTGGATCAAGGTGATCTTACATAAGATGACTGATGTTAAGAAATATGACCCCCTTGGAATATTAGGTTTGACCAGGACTTTGACTTGAAATAACTTTCATTCCCTAAAGAATATCAGGGTGATCCAAAAGGCAAACCTGCATGAAATTTTGTACTCTTTCCACCATGAGGTTATTGATATGAAATATTAACTTTGACAAACTGACCTCATCATGATGACTTACCCAGCCCCCTTATGTAGGGTCACCTGCAAGACTTACTTTTACTAGACTGCCGAAAAGTAGAAAAAACACAAGCCAAGCCAAGCAAAAAGTTAGGTCCCTAATTTGTCAAGTCAAAATGGGGCATGTTGTGTAACCACATAGCAAGATTTCATTGTGTTCAAGTACATATCCAAGTCATATTTTAAGGTTAAGATATTTCAAAGAACAGGCTGTGTGCAAAATATCAATGCTCTTCAGCTTATGAATACCAACATTGATACAAATAAAAGATGCCCTTCTTCTAACATAGTATGCAGTTCAAGTCAACCGATGGGCAACAAGTTGTCAAATGAGTTGGTTTAATGGGTGTACCTCCTTCTTCAAGGACCAGGTGGACAGGAGTGGGATGTACAATTAAGGGGTACCATAAATAAACTAGAATTTAGGCAAGGGTGGGAAAATTTTGTGAATCATCATGGACTGGAGATTGGAGATTTCGTTGTGTTCAAGTACATATCTAAGTCATATTTTAAGGTTAAGATATTTCAAAGAATAGGGTGTGTGAAAAATATCAATGCTCTTCAGCTTATGAATACCAACATTGATACAAATAAAAAATACCCTTCTTCTAACAGAGGATGCAATTCAAGTCAACCAATGGGCAGCAAGTTGCTAATCTTGAATTGGTTTCTAATGAAGAAAATAATGATGTTGTTGAAGCAATGGAAGAAAATCAAAATTGTAAGTCTAATTTAATTTATTTCAACTTTCAAAGTAGTCATTTGAATTGTAGCTTTACCTATAGGATTGGTATAACAAAAACTTAATTATGTTACAAGCCTTTCTTTGAAGAACCCTGGAAATTATGGACCCTATCATCTAGAAAAGCACATGACAGTGAACTCTGCCCCACCTTTCAAATCAAATATTTACCTTTTTATTCAATGAAAATGAAGTCACAAAATGTAAATCGACCATGCATACTAGTAAGACCAAATTCTCTACCTTCTATTCTTATTACTCTTACTTTATTAAGAGAAGAGTGTCAAAAATAATGGATTTAATTGTAAGCTAACATAAGGCAAAGCAGTTTTGTTATTACATTTTTCTGAGGGATCTCTAATAGTCTAATATAATGTAGTCTTATATAATATGAACATCTATATTTGTGTGAATGCTAAGCTTTAATATAGTAGAGTATTAAATCAATGCAATCAGCTATTTATTGGGTTAAAATAACTTAGTTTTTGTAATGGTTTGGGAATGCAAGAGTTGCCAAAAATAGGTGAATGTCCTCTACAATTACCAAGAGAAAAACGTTTAGTAGTTCTTGTGGATAGAGCTAGTAAACAATGGGAGATTATTTGCCTGTTTCATAACAATATACCTCCCCTAAGTGCAGGGTGGACAGCAAGAAACATAGATGTACCCCAATGCAAAGATTTTCTCATAATGATCATGCTTATGATTTCAACTATTAATTACTCATTATGGATGTACCATACACAAAGCTTTTCTCATAGTGTGTACACCTATTGGCATAATGAACCCGAGATGGGCCAGAAAAACATGCCATATAACATTAGTAACATTTAAAAAGTTCATAGCCATTTTTCTGACATATTCTTGCAACTCATATATCTTTAAGAGAAGAGTATAAAAAATGATGGGTTTAACAACCTAACATAAGGCAAAGCAATTTTGTAGGGTTTAGGGTTGAGGATTAGGGTTTAGGGTTGAGGGATTATGGTTTAAGGTATAGTGTTGAGGGTTGAGGGTTTAGGGATAGGGTTTAGGGTTGACGGATTAGGGTTTAATGTTCATAGTTGAGGGTTGAGGGTTTAGGAATAGGGTTGATGGTCAAGGGATTAGGGTTAAAGTAGAGTGTTGAGGGTAGAGGGATTAAGGATAGGGTTTAGGGTTGAAGGTTTAACAATTGAGGGTTGAGGCTTTAGGGATGAGGGTTAAGGGATAGGGGTTTAAAATATAGTGTTGAGCGTTGAGGGTTTATGGATAGGTTTTAGGGTTTAAATTTTAAGGGTTAAGGGTTAAGGGATAGGGTTTAGGGTTTAGGGATAATGGATTACTGTTTAAGGTATATTGTCGAGGGTTGAGGGTTTAGGAATAGGGATAGTGTTTAGGGTTTAGGGATGAGGGATTAGGTTTGAGGGTTGAGGGATTAGGGTTGAGGGTTGAGGGATTAGGGTTTAAGATATAGTGTCGAGGGTTAAGGGTTTATTGATAGTGTTTAGGGTTGAGGGTTGAGGGATTAGGTTTTAGGGTTGATGGATTAGGGTTTAAGGTAAAGTGTTGAGGGTTGAGGGTTTAGGGATAGGGTTTAGGGTTGACGGATTAGGGTGTAGGGTTGACAGATTAACATTTAATTTCAAGGTTAGGGTTAGAGTGTCGAGGATAGAGGGATTAGGGATAGGGTTTAGGGTTGAAGGTTTAATGATTGAGGGTTGAGGCTTTAGGGATGAGGGTTTAAGGCTTAAGATATAGTGTCAATTGTTGAGGGTGTAGGGATAGCGTTTAAGTTTTAAGGGTTAAGGGTTGAGGGATAGGGATTAGGATTTAAGGTATAGTGTTGAGGGTTGATGGTTTAGGGATAGGGTTTAGGTTTGAGGGATTAGGGTTTAGGGTTGATGAATTAGGGTTTAATGTTGAGAGTTGAGGGTTGAGGGTTAAGGGTTGAGGGTTGAGGGTTTAGGGATAGGGTTGATGGTCAAGGGATTAGGGTTAAAGAAGAGTGTCGAGGGTAGAGGGATTAGGGATAGGGTTTAGGGTTGAAGGTTTAAGGATTTAGGGTTGAGGCTTTAGGGATGAGGGTTAAGGGTTTAAGATATAGTGTCGAGTGTCGAGCATTTAGGGATAGGTTTTAGGGTTCAAGTTTTAAGGGTTAAGGGTCAAGGGATTAGAGTTAAGGGTTGAGGGATTAGGGTTTAAGGTATAGTGTTGAGGGTTTAGGGATAGGGTTTAGGGATGAGGGATTAGAGTTAAGGGTTGAGGGATTAGGATTTGACATTGAGGGTTGAGGGTTGAGGCTTTAGGGTTTAGGGTTTAGGGATAGGGTACAGGGTCGAGGGATTAGAGTTAAGGGTTGAGGGATTAGGGTTTGACTTTGAGGGTTGAGGGTTGAGGGTTGAGGGTTGAGGGTTTAGGGATAGTGTTAAGGGTCAAGGGATTAGGGTTAAAGTAGAGTATCAAGGATATAAGGATCAGGGATAGGGTTGGAGGGTTTAGGGATAAGGGATTAGGGTTTAAGGTATAGTATCGAGCCCGTTGAGGGTTTAGGAATAGGGATAGTGTTTAGGGTTTAGGAATAGGGTTTAGGGTTGAGGGATTAGAGTTAAGGGTTGAGGGTTGAGGCTTTAGGGTTTAGGGTTTAGGGATAGGGTTGAGGGTCGAGGGATTAGAGTTAATGGTTGAGGGATTAGGGTTTAACATTGAGGGTTGAGGGTTGAGGGTTGAGGTTCAAGGGTCGAGGGTTTAGGGATAGGGTTGAGGGATTAGGGTTAAAGTAGAGCGTCAAGGGTATAAGGATTAGGGATAGGGTTGGAGGGTTTAGGGATAAGGGATTAGGGTTTAAGGTATAGTATCGAGCCCATTGAGGGTTTAGGAATAGGGATAGTGTTTAGGGTTTAGGGATAGGGTTTAGAGTTGAGGGATTAGAGTTAAGGGTTGAGGGATTCAGATTTGATGTTGAGGGTTGAGGGTTGAGGCTTTAGGTTTTAGAATTTAGGGATAGGGTTGAGGGTTGAGGGATTAGAGTTAAAGGTTGAGGGATTAGGGTTTGATGTTGAGGGTTGAGAGTTGAGGGTTGAGGTTCGAGGGTCGATGGTTTAGGGATAGGGTTGAGGGTCGAGGGATTAGGGTTAAAGTAGAGTGTCAAGGGTATAAGGATTAGGGATAGGGTTGGAGGGTTTAGGGATAAGGGATTAGGTTTTAAGGTATAGTATCCATCCCGTTGAGGGTTTAGGAATAGGGACAATGTTTAGGGTTTAGGGATAGGGACAATGTTTAGGGTTTAGGGATAGGGTTTAGGGTTGAGGGATTAGAGATAAGGATTGAGGGATTAGGATTTGACATTGAGGGTTGAGGGTTGAGGCTTTAGGGTTTAGGGTTTAGGGATAGGGTTGAGGGTCAAGGGATTAGAGTTAAGGGTTGAGGGATTAGGGTTTGACGTTGAGGGTTGAGGGTTGAGGGTTGAGGTTCGACAGTCGAGGGTTTAGGGATAGGGTTGAGGGTCGAGGGATTAGGGTTAAAGTAGAGTGTTGAGGGTATAAGGATTAGGGATAGGGTTAGAGGATCTAGGGATAAGGGATTAGGGTTTAAGGTATAGTATCAAGCCCGTTGACGGTTTAGGAATAGGGATAGTGTTTAGGGTTTAGGGATGAGGGATTAGGGCTGAGGGTTGAGTAATTAGGGTTTAGGGATAAGGTTTAGGGTTGAGGTAGACAAGGATCAATTGAGAGACATAGAGAGGGGAGAGGTAGAGAGGTAGAGAGGTGAGGGGGAGAGATAAGTGAGATATAGAAATGAGATATTGTAAAGGTGCTATCGAAGGTGAGATAGGCACAAATATTTATGGATCAATCTATAGCAGGACAAAATGTGAGCACGTTATAATGCACTCGCATTTTGTCCTACTATAGAAATGGTAAAAAAGTGTTGATCCCCGTGATCCAGGCCCACATGCTCTATTTTCAAGTTGATTATGCCCGTGCTCTGACAAAAAAGAAGTGCTTTCTTGCTATTGGGAAGTTCACATGCATATTTTACACATTCTCCCACCTTTTCATGATCTTTCCACCACCTTTTTTGCTTTGCCAACTTGAGAAGGAGGAAATAACATAGTTTTCACACCAAGTTTGATATATATCTATTCAAGTTTCAATTTTTGTAGTGTTGTAATGTTAATTGTGATTCAATTTTAGGAATTTAACATTATAGATTGGTTAATAGTATTGTTGTTAGTAATTATATTTGAGTGTTATTCAATTTAACATTGAAAAGGAAGCAAGTGGTGAGAAATTCAAATTGTTGAGGAATTTGATGCAAGAAGAAAAAAACACTACATAATTGGGTACTCTCTCCATTCGAATCTTCATTTTTTAGGTATGCCAAGTCTTTACATGCATGTTCTTTACATTTTCCTTAATTCTATTTGAATTACTTTATCATGCTTTATCATACATGTTTAAAATAGACACATTCCCAATCAAGAAAGCAGCCTACAATCTCACATGATGCCATGTATATTTTCTACACTTGGGCTCTTTAATAATTATGTGTAATAAACAGAACTTAACATACCATGATGTCAAACTATACAACAATAAATCCTTACAGCATAAAAAAAATACAATCCCACTATTATTTTTTCATATTAACAAGTTAAAATACAAATGAATAGGTGCCAAGATCTTACAAGTATGCACATGACATGATGATTTGTACATGCACATGACACAACAATTGTTGTCTATTCCTTCACAAGCCACCCAAATCCTAGTATCCCTAGTACCAACAAAACACCTTCTCAATTCCAAATCCTAGTAGCCCTAGTAACAACAAACATGTCAAATTGGGTCTGCCTCAACCTTTTCAAGCATGAAGTCCCATATACTCTTTTCATGGCTGCAATAATATGCTTTGTATGCTTTGTACCTATTTTGGTTGAGTGACATTTACTCTTTTACATGATGATTGTATGCACATTTACTATGAAGGGCTGAATAACATATATTTTAGTTATTTGTATTGATTCATTTCTTAGGAAATAATATTGGTCTCTTTATCATGCTACATACAAATTCTCTGTCATACCGAGGAAATGATCAAGAATTAAACCAACACAGGAAGAGATAGAAGCTAAGAATGTAAAGAAAGTAGTGGCTATGAGGGAACTTTGTGAGAAGAGGAAATTAGACACGATAAATGAAGACATGCCAATTGAAGAGGAACCACAGCCATCACAAAGAGATATGGTATTAGCGGCACAAAGAGAATGAATGCAAAAACTTCATGTGACAAGAGATTTGAATACCATAGTTGGAGACACGTCCTCTACCGCAAGTTAACATGTAGGGACACCATCTACCACATCTCAAGTTGAGACTACATCATCATTCACATGTGATGAAGGAGGTGCGCCATCATTCCCACCTTAACCTCAAGATATGTCATCTATTCCATCTTCGATTGAAGGTATGCCATCTAGCCCATCTCATTTAAATATTGATGAAATTCCTAATGTTGAGATGAATTTACCTAACTTAACACCACCTAGAATTTTGCATAGAAAGCCAAAGTATTTGATTGATATTGATGAGAATATTTTGTAGCCAATGGAAGGTAAGATTCCAAAACACACTTGTAGAAGATATGCTCATAAGATTTGGAGATTATTCTTTGAAACGTTAAATGAGACTACAAGATGTCAACTATTCGTTGAAATGATGCTAAGTATAAAGTATAGGTCCATCATGAAGATTCTTGGGTTGAGAACATCAAAGTCTTCAAGTGAAAAATCTATTGTAAGGAATCTAATGAGTGTGTATGAGAGTGAGGGAAACACCTCAAGTACAAAAGATAGTAATGCAACATGACGTGTGATTACATCGACTATAGTAAGTAGTCAAATGAGGAAAGTTCATCTCATTAGAAAGATGAGTCAATAAATGAGAATTAATAGGAAAACTTTATCAAGAGCCATTGGAAGAAGCCAAAGAATTGAGGACACTAATGCCAATGAATTATGGGTGTTCTCAGGGAGACTACCATGAAAAGATAAACCAATTGTTGAAGCATTGAGATCACTAATTGAAGACTTTTGGAAGAATTACATAAGGGTATCTCTGAATCAAAGGGATGTGGTAAGAAGGATAATCGGTAGTCAGAACTGTGAGCCACATCCAAAGCATTTTTTGGATGAGACTCAAACACAGTTTTATGGTAAATTTTTAGAGAAGTATCCTCAAATTAAAATTTGTCAAAGATATTTTGAAATGCTAAAACCTTTCTATGTCAAGATAAATCACACACGCACTACTTGTTGTTGTAGATTACATAGTGAATTTTCTAACCATTTTGATGTTTATAGGTCTATATGTTTAGATATGCATACTAATAATGTTTTGCAGGGTTGTGCCATACATGCCCCACAAACATCTTCAAGAGACTTCGTATCAAGAATTTTATGTGAAAGAGAGGAATGTCAAATATTCTACAAAAAATTATGCTTGGATGGTACATGTCATCGTTGTGGTGGCTTGCAACATTTACCAATATGTGAACATATGGAAACAACACATGCAGTTGGAAATGAACTAGTAGAGTTTGGCAAGTATAAAATAGTGGCATACAATACAAAAGATGGTAAAGAAGAAAAAAGGTGTGAACTGGTTATTGAAAAGATTCTAGTGTATCAGTTTATGCCTATATTTCGTGACAGCATAGTGTATGAGTATGCAAGACATGCCCATAGAGCTTGATGGTTGGACTTGCAATTCAAGTTATGCAAGGACACATTTCCAGTTGGTAGCATTGTTTCAGTCATCGAATTTGTAGATAACTATAGTCTACAGCCACAGTGTGAGGTGCAATCACAATATTAAAACTCCACACATGGTCCTATTTTTTGCCCAAACATGTCAAAACAGTCTGAGCTACATTGTACTGATGATATCCCTGAAGAGTCCAAAGTGCAAAAAGGTAGCAATCTTTGACGAGATGTTACTCAAAAATCATGTCACTTAGAAACATTCTGTCTAAGGCAACATGATCATGTAGAGTGCCTCTACAATAAACTCTCTCAGTTTTTTATATCTCTAAGACATTTGCCCATGGTTAAAGGTTTTCTGCTACCCCAAAAATTGTCAGAAGGAGGCAGTGTAAAGTTACAAAGGGGTGTAACTTTCATCCTGCTCCTGATGCGGCCAAAATGACTATTCCAACATGTCCGTATGGGTAAATTTACATTATGCATGGTCCTATTTTTCACCCAAACATGTCGAAACAGTCTGAGCTACATTGTACCAACGATATCCCTGAAGAGTCCAAAGTGTAAAAAGGTAGCAATCTTTGACAAGATGTTACTTGAAAACCATGTCACTTAGAAACATTCTGTCTAAGGAAACATGATCACATAGAGTGTCTCTACAATAACCTCTCTCAGTTTTTTATATCTCTGAGGCATTTGCCTGTGGTGAAAGATTTTCTATTGCCCCAAAAATTGTCAGAAGGAGGCAGTGTAAAGTTGCAAAGGGGTGTAACTTTCATCCTTCTCCTCATGCAACCAAACTAACTATTCCAACACATCTAGATGGGTAGATTTATGCTAGGCATTGTCCTTTTTTTCACCCAAACATGTCAAAATAGTCCGAGCTACATTGTACCCACAATATCCCTGAAGAGTCCAAAGTGCAAAAAGGCAGCAATCTTTGACAAGATGTTACTCAAAAACCATGTCACTTAGAAACATTCCATCTAAGGAAACATGATTATGTAGAGTGCCTCTACAATAATCTCTCTCAATTTTTTATATCTCTAAGGCATTTGCCCGTGGTGAAAGGTTTTCTGCTGCCCCAAAAATTGTCAGAAGGAGGCAGTGTAAAGTTGCAAAGGGGGGTAACTTTTGTTCTTCTCCTCGTGTGGCCAAACTGATAGTTCCAACACATCTGGACGGGTACGTTTAGGCTAGGCATGGTCCTGTTTTGCACCCAAACATGTCGAAACAGTCCGAGCTACATTGTACCGGCATATTAATTTCTTCCTAGGCACTCATTTAGGTGTGTAGGGAGTCAAAGTGTGCCTAGATGAACTTAGCCCATTCCTTAGCCTTTCAACACTTTCAAACAAGGTGATGTCTTTTATCCTTGATTCTTGCCTCCTTCACAAGACTAGGCACTAGTTGAAGGTTGCTCAAGTGACAATATGCGCCTAGATTCTTTGGCTTATTTTCTTCCTTTTTGAATCAAAGTAACATCAAATTTCATAGTTTAAGCTTCCTCATGTTTAGGCACTGATATGTGATGTTCTGAGCATGAAATAGTGCCTTGATGCTAATAGATGTTCTCTCCAAGTTAAGCACTCATCAAAGGTAAAATGAGTTGAAAATTGTGCCTGAGGTTTTCATGTTTGTTAATCAATGCTTAAATATTTAAGAAAGTCCCCTTCATCTTAGGCGCAAATGTAAGGTTGTTCAGAGTTGAATAGGGCACCTAAGCTAGATGAAGACTTTTTACCCACCTTATCCTTCAATCATTATAATTGTTCTCAAAAGGCATCATCAAAACATGAAAAAACTCCAAGACTTGTAGTTTTAAGTTGATTTCCTCTAAGGCGCCAATGTGAGGTTGTTTTGATGGCAAAGGGTGCCTTGATTAATGATGTTGAATCTCCTTCCTCCTAGGCACCAAAATGGATAGTTTAGACAAGAAAAGGCACCTTAGTATACTTAGCTCATTTCTTGGCAATTTGATGGCTTCAATCACTTGTTCAAACCTATAGGAGACCATTTTACACTTAGGCGCTACATCTTAGGATTTAGAACATCTTCCTCTAAGGCACCAAAATGACATTATTTAGACACAAAAGTGTGCCTCCATACAAGATGCTTATTCTTCTTCCACTTAGGCACTCATTCATGATGATCCAAGTGACAATAGGTGCCTAGACTTCCTTTGGTAAGATTTAGTCATTTTGAAGGTTCTAACACTAGGCACTACAATTGGAAGTGATTTGAAGTTCATTTTCCTCTAGGTGTCCAAAAAGGATGGTGGAGACAAGAAAAGGCACCTATGCTTCTTTTGACGATTTTCAAAGTCTTCCTAAGTTATATTATGTTATATTGACCGTTAGGCACAAATGGATGATCTAGGATGACTCTAGGCGCATATCCAAGGTGATATCTTTCTAGGCACAATCTTCACTAAGTTTAGACTTCACTTTACATAAAGGTGCCAAAATGGATAGTTTAGAGAGGCAAAAATGCGCCTAGAGGTATGATGGTCAGTTTGATGTGTTTGATCCAATCCTTTTTCCTGCCCTCATATCAATTAAATATAACCATCCATTATGATATGGCGCTCAAGCTTATGAGAGTTTACCAGAGATGCTGGTTGAGTTAGGTTGACTTAAAGACCCTTTAGTAGGTTGATTTAAGTGATAGTAACTTCTGATTATAAGTCAATATTAAATTAAAACAAAAGTGCACTTTACACATGACAAGCAATTGAGGGTTTTAAAGTCTTAAGAAAAGTAGATTCCTTTTAGGGTTTAATGCCCAATATGCAAACCCTAACTATCAATAAGATTATGATTATGAAAGCTTGTGTCTTCTCTAACTTCTTATTGCAAGAACAAAACCACATCCACCATGAATATGAACCTTGCATCATATCAACCTTTCAAGATAGACCTTATCATGAAAACTAGATTCACAACAAAACCTTGCATGAACAAAACCACATCCACCATGAACATGAACCTTGCATCATATGAACCATGTTTGTCTTGTGCAGCATCAACATGAATTGAGAGACCTTATCATGAAAACCATATTCACAACATTATGCACCTCATGACCATCACCTACCTTGAATCACTGTATCACCTTATCAATATCATGGCATCAACCTTGACATCAATGACAAACAACCTTGACCCTTTGACTTCAATGACAACCTTGAACCTTGATTGTTGATGACTTATGGAAGCCTATAGCCCCAATGTTATGTTGCATACTAAAATTAGGTAAGACTCAATGTAATCTCATAACCTCACCTTATATGCAAGAGGAATTACATTTAATAACCATAATGGTCATCAGGTGCTCATAAGCATATGATTTTGACTATCTTATTTAAAACAACAAACATACTCTTTGCATCCCAATATGGTATAATAACAAGAAATTAAGAAATATTTTCAATTGACCAACTCATACAATTGGACTTTAAATATTTGAAGTAGCCATCTACAAATATCCATTCAAACGTGGATTTATAACGCAAGTATGGATGCCATCAATAAAAAAGATTTGTATTAACCAAATATCCATATAGGCATACATCAATATCTGTTGATATAAGTATAACATATATACAAAATAGCCATATAGGCATACAATGCCAACTATATGCACTACAAAATATATGTCCACAAATTCCATATAGGCATACAACAAAGGAACACAATAAAGAGTCATTCCCCTCTGGCTGGTGAAGAGAATAGATCATGGGCAACCTTTGATCTTCTAGGGGATGGAGATGGATATGTGGGTGGTCTACTATGAACCCGAGGGATGCTCCTCCTATTTAGTTCTTCCTGCATCTTTAGTTGTTACAATAAAAAGTACAGACATTAATATATAGAAATTACATGTTATAAAAATGAAACATTTAACAAAATAATCACTTACCACTACCATATAATCTGTCTCCTCACTTGCCATAGTAGCAGGAATAGGCAGTGGTGATGTCATGTCCTATAGAAACCATCTAGATAGAAATTAAACTTCAAATCAATAATATTTTTATTTTTCAAAAATAAACAACTATAACAATGAATGTAAATTGAAATTTACTAATCTTCCTCATACCCCTGTCAATGCCATGGATCTATGGATCGCAGAGGTCACACCATGATCCATTGCCCTATGAACATTGGGAGGTGTCTCTACAGCCTGCATCATCTGGAAATAAAACAACATTATTCAATTGCAAAAACTATAATAGTGAAGCAAATCATGGCTCCTAACATACACACACATTCATCTAAACATGGAAGTACACATAATAAAGCACACAAGTCACATACAAAAGTCTAGTAAGTACAATTCATTCATTAAACTATTTATTTTATTACCTCCATGAAGCTTTGAAGTCCACCACTACTGGCAGGTGTTGCTGTGAAATCTCCAATATTAACCTATTCAACATACAAAATCAGATATTAGAATACCATTCATATAACGATGCTATTCACATGTAATATTTATAATTGTTTACTAGTTACATACCCTGACAGTAGATAATGTAGTGTAATATGTAGGTGGAGAACCACTAAAAATTGCATCAATGCTATGACCCTGAAATTTCATTAAAATCATAAAACTAAATTAATTAATCTTGCATTTCAAAAATAAAATTTAATAAATTAAATTCAATAAACTTGCTAATATTTACTTGAGTATCAAGCCCAAAAGTCTCACTTAGGAGGGTATCTGTCATCACCAACTACTCAGCTATAGATGTAGCCTATGCACCTGTGTCCTGACTATCCATGGGGTCATAACCACAGGCTAACCCGCAAGTCTGACAAGCATGGGGTGGGACCCTACTCCTCGCACTATCTCCCAACCCACACTATGCTGTAGGACTGGTATGCTCTATGTTGCTCTAGGTCAAGGCACTAATGGACTGAAGTGTATCGACCTCATCACTCTCCTTCACAATGGAAGGGATAGAAACATGCTCATGGGCTGGTCTGTTGATTACTCATCTCACTGCCCACTGTGGGTCAACACATGCCCCTAGTCTATCTTGTACTGACCCCCCACCTCTACCCTGGAAGTCCTGCATATCAAAATAGTTTGGCACTTTATTGAGGACAAACTCACAGTAGATTTTCCTAAAAAGTATTGTGGGACCTCATTATTATTGCATAGAGGATGGTTGAAAACCATCCACCACCTCTGCCCAAAATTGTCCCTTATCACTTGGTTGTTGCACCAATGGATAGGGAACCTCTTGCATGTAATGGGTGGAGGTTGATTTGTTTGTGGGTTTGTGAAAATGGAACACAAGTCTAATTTTGTAATTTGTAACATTTTCACATCTTGATATGATAGCTTGTTTGCATAATACTCTCTAAACTCTCTTCTCTTATCCAACCAACTAGATATTTTCTTGGTAATTGAATCTACATTTGATAACATAGATTCAAGAGATTCAACAAGTGTGGACCTGTGCAAGGTTGAAGTTGAAAGATCTTTCAACCTTGCAATTATGTCTTCAATTTCTTTTTTATTGTTGTCAATTTGCCCCATTAGATATTCTTGTGTTCTAAGGGCATGTTGAGGAATGGATGGAGGATTTTGTTGTTCAGCTTGTTCTTCAGTGGGTATTTCCTCTTTAGGATTTTGAGGAGGAGGAGGAGGATGTGCATTAACATTTCCTGACAATTAAAGAAATTTACATCAAAAATCAACTCAAACCTACCTATTTAGAAACAAATTCAAACAAAAATAAAATAAAACTCACTCCTTTGGCTTGCTCGACATCATGGCGGCATTTTGACAATGAATTGGTAAGATTTTGGTGTTGAATCGAGTCTTCAAAATGTGAGCGCACTTCTTAGGGTTTGCAGGCAATGGGTGTAGAGGAAGATAAAGAAATGAAATGAGCACAAATGCTCTTTTTATATATATATAATCAGTCATAACGCGCTCGCATTATAACACGAGCACGTTATGGTTTTGTTTTGTCGAGCCTTAGGCTCATCACTACCAAACCATAATGCGAGCACATTATAACGTACTCGAGTTATGTATTAATTTTTTTTGAAAAAAATTTGGCCACTTTTTGGCCCCCCAACTTTTTGCACTTACCCTGATGTTATATATATGAGATATAGTTGATGATGATTATTGACGTGATTTCAAGTTCATTATGTGAATATAGTATTTGATGATGATTATGAGACATTGGATAGAAGATATAGTTTTAATATTAAATTATGTTGTAAATGATTAATGATGTATGCAATGACATGAATTTAATTTCAGTTGCTTCAGCTATGATTATCCATGATGTGATTGACACTTGATTTAGTTGTGTAAGATTATATTCCCAAGCCACAGGAAATTAGAGGTAGTGTTCACACATATGTTGTTCCCTGTGAAACTGATCCATTCCCAAGAGGGATGAGGATCACGTGTGATCGGATGTTGCTTCCGTGCATGCTTAATTTATTTATTTTGGCTAATGTTCACCCTTATTAGATTTATTTATATCATGTGTTGTATATTTATCATTGTTTTACACCACTTGGTATTATTTTCATTTATGGGCCATGTAAAGTGAATTTATGCCTCCCTAGGTGTACCTTAGTGTCCCAAAACTTATCCTTGGTGGTTACCCTTGGGTCTAGGGTCAATTTTGACTAACTAAACCTTGGGTTAATCACTTTTGGTCACTCTAAACTGGAGTTTAGTCAAAGTGAGGAATTTTAAAATGGCTAAGGGTGGGAGATGAGTCATGCTTTGGGAAAGACCCATCTCCCTTTCCAAAGTTTGGGGATCCCTTCACCAAGAAGACTTGGGAGGTCTTCAAGACTCCCAAGTGTGTGGGATCTCCCTCCAAGACTCTCATACACATGTGAGAGCATCTTGGAGGTAGATGGCTCTCTTAGAGAATATGAGGATACCATATGGTATCCCTTATCCTCATGGAGGCTTGAAGGGAATTGCCACCTCACCACTTGGTCTCTCACACATGTGTGAGAGCACAAGTGGATAAGGTGAGGGATAAAATGGAATTGGAGGGTGACACTTGTCACCCTCACACTCCTTCTACCTCGCAAGTGGCATGGGATGAGGAAGGAGAAGGTGACAAGTGTCACCTTCTCATTCCTCAAGGCCAAATTGGAAGGCCTATATTATCTCCTCTTGAAGAGGAGTGTGGGGTTCTTGCATTTTGTATTTTTTTTTACTTCTATTCTTGGAGTTCTTTTTGGAGAGTGTTAGAGAGAATTTTGGAAAATTGGAGAAATTTTTAGGAAGCTTGGAGCTCTTCATCAAACGTGCTTCCATACTAGTGTAATGACTTCCATATAAGCAAAAAGGGTAATGGCTTTCATATATACAATTATAAAAGAAAGGAAACGAAACCCTACTGGTATATATAATGTATATAGATCTGTGAGATGTAGTAGAAAACTTGTATCATGGCTACCTCTCACACTTTCAAACCCTACTTGCAAGACAAGATGAGAAAACAAAGTGAGAAAAGGAAACAAAATAATAAGATAGGGTTTGTCATAAAGAAAATAATAAAATAAGTTTAGGGCTTTTATTAGAAAATTAATAAAATATTGGATTAGGGTGGAGTAGAGAATGAGAGGGATTTTAGTTATGCTAAATTATTTACTTTTCCATTTATTCATGTGCATGGGAAACTAAATTTCCCTCTCTTTTCCTTGTTTCCTTGAGTAGTTCTACAATCTTGTGCCTTGACAAATAGTGGCAATGCCAAAAAATTATTCTCCAAACACTTTTAAAATACTCATTAACTTATAAAAAATATAAATACATTTGGTATACATGTAAAATCTACTTCACTAAAACAACCATTGTATTGGAGAAATGGGCCACACCCAAACCATAATGAGGAGCCAACCAAAAAGCCCGATTAACCAAGAGGACCAGTTTCTTAGTGATAGAGTCACAGATATGAGTTATCCTAGGTTCAAGTCCTAGCTGGTCATGGAAACAAACATGGTATTAGAACCAGTCTAGAAACC
This sequence comes from Cunninghamia lanceolata, assembly GCA_027924645.1. NCBI lineage: Eukaryota > Viridiplantae > Streptophyta > Pinopsida > Cupressales > Cupressaceae > Cunninghamia > Cunninghamia lanceolata. The sequence goes on along the minus strand of BSBN01001134.1, from coordinate 997,081 downwards.
TTGAGCACCAAGTGTGGCTAAGGGAGGGCATTGGAGAAATGAGCCACACCCGAACTATAATATGAAGCCCACCAAAAAGCCCTAGTCACAAAGAAAAACAATAGCTTAGTGGTAGACCACATTAGCATGCACATAGAAAGCCCTAACTACCACATGGGAACAAGCACATTGATGCCAAACTTAATTACCAAATCAATTATAAGTTATTTACAGTTACTCTATTAAATATTGTCAAAGGCCAATGTTACCATCAAAGTCTTGGAAGTATGCAATGCCTATGTCCCTAATTCAATTGGTAGAATAATTCTAGCCTTACTAATTGAAGAATTAAATCTCCTCTAAATTAAACATCCTTCTTTAACACTATACAACCAGTCATCAACCAAACAAGTTCTAAGGAGATTCAATCTAAAATATGTATATTTAGAAATTCAAATGTAGGAGGGTTTTAACCTAAATTGCTTGACGTCAACCTTGGGTGCACTCATCTAGACTCTAAGAATTAGTGATTAGAAATATAATTGAATTGACTCTATTAAAATATCTATTAGCAATCTGCCAATCCCATTGGCCACACCTGAATTAAGAATTCTTCTACTAAAAGCCCATTCTAATCACAACTAAAGCAATGAGAACCACAAACCAAGATGAAAATGACTGATCCAGATCTAGTTTTGTGGTAATTATCCTACACAAACATCCCATGGTGGAAAAGGATAAGTGTAATTTGCCTAATTATAATGCAAATGTAGTTTTCACAAGTTGGTCATTCTTACAAGATAGTGAGCAGAGATTCTATGTGAAGGAAGCATTAAAGTCAGTGAAGGATTGAGAACCAAAAGGTCTAATAGAGTTATGGCTCTATGAAAATGCATAGTGATTAGTAAACTGCTACATTGTAAGTCTTATAGAGCTTAAATCAAATCAGACAAGAAGTTAGAATGTAGTATTCTTCAGGCTCTAAGCATTCTCACAATTGCACTTAATGATTTTTGACTGGAAGGTTTGGAAAGTTGAACAAGAGAGTAGCATTCCTTGAATCTTTAGATTTCTCCTCTTATGTAAGTGAATTAGGATGGCAAGTTGATAGAGTATTTGACTCTTAAGATGACAAAAGAACTAGAAGAAAGCATGAGTTTAGTAAACTAGGAAGTTTCCAGCAGGGTTTTCTAAATCCAAATTGATAGCAGTGCAAGGACTGTCAATAGTAGGAGACTAAGAAATGCATTGAAGGATGCATAGAACAGTTTCAAAAGAAGACATTCAAGTTTGTCAAAGACTATGAACTACTGACAAACCCTACAGGCCTGTATGAAATAATGACAAGTCTGATATAGTATTTAGAAACAATGTGAAGGAGACTGTGAGGATAGTGAGACAAGGGAAGACAGCGGATGCTAGATCCTTGTGAAGGTAAAGACTAATGGACATTGACAAAGGCCTTGTAGGGATATTCACTGAGAAGTTAACATCAAAAATAATAGAGCAATTATCAATGTCATCTAGAGCCAACATTATTAATTTGAAATAAATAAAAGGTGCACAATTTTTACCTGGACAATTATTTGGAGATTTACCCTCAGGTTAACAAGGAGATATCTCATGCACTCCAATGCCCACTCTCTAGAAAGGGTCCCAAAGAACTCGACAAGGGTCTGATAAATATTGTAATCAATAAGGGAATTGGTAGTTTCTATTCAAAGTTGAACCATGCATGTGGATGATAAGGAGAGTGATAGGTTTGTTTGTCCCTTAAAGCTTTATCACTGACCTAAAAGGAAAAAATGCTCTTTGTCTCTCATATTCTTTACTTTTTGGTGATGCATTCTCATGTACTCACTTGAGAAATGCTATTATAACTTTGTATGAGTTGTATGGTGTGTAGCTTGTGAAGCTTAAATAACAGTCACTATGATGATTCATATGAGTCTTGTATATGGATGTGAAGTAGTGTAAGTATTCTGAATGTGCTTATTGGTTTCAAAATATATGTACAATGTTTGTAAGGATAAGAAAAATTTTTGAATATTAGAAGGGTGAGAATCAGTTCTTCAGTAAGAAGTCATAGAGATAAGAAAAAACTCCCAATCATAACAATGGCAGTTGTTTTGAATGAACACACTATGACCAAGGTCATGCATTGAGTGGGGGCTTTACTTCAGTGACAGTAAATAGCTAGGGGGTACAATTGTTTCTCTTCAAGTACTTCTCATCAAAATAGTGTCAAACTTCTAGTGATAGGGTATTCACATACAAATGGTAGTTGGGGGTTATGGTGTTTCTTCTTGGGATGTAGGCTATACTAAAACTAGTGCAAGTTAGATGAATGCAATGGAACAAAAGCAAGAAGTGGAAATGAGTAATACCCTGTTGTGGCTAAGAGTATTGAATCTGAGTGTTGTTACATGGAATTTTTATTTGGACAAGATGGTATAGTGTGCAGATGGGCACTTCTTTCATTTTCAGTGTTTACAAAGATAGGTTAAAAGAGTCTACATTCAAAGGTTTTCAAGCTTGTCAGTCCTTACCTTTGCATGGTTACTATTGGGAATTAAGGTGTCTCAACCTTGGTAATTCTCTGCATTTGTAATGTTTGTATTTATTATTCAATTGCCTATGTTGTAAATAATTGGAAATTCCACTTTGTCATATTGTGGGATGTGGCATGGTGATGTGTCAATCCTACATGGATTATGACAACTTGTTATTTTGTCCTCACATGAGGAGATAGGCGTCCCACTTAGTGGTAGGAATATTTTTCCATGTGTCAGCATCTTCTATGTTGTGTAAGGAATGTTTGACCAAAACGGTTATGACGAATTCCTATGATGAATCTATGACATGTAAAAGTCGAGAATAGAAGGTTGTAAGACAGGTAATGACATGTGTCATGTAGCATCTTTGAATGAGGCATATTTGGGCACCCCAATGTGGAATATGATGTGTTGTAAGAGAATATGCTATTTATAGCATGTGTATGATAGATTCTCTTTTAGTTGTAAGTTGTAACCGCTATGACAGATTCTATGACAGTCGTAAGTGTCGTAAGATCATCTGTCATAGTCCATTTTGGAAAGTGGCAACCTCTTTGGGATGGGAGCTATGGACAAGTGTTAGACACATTCTACAATGTTGACCAAGTGTCCCTAGGCATGGGTTTTGGTCCAAGATCCCATATTGGATGCCCATTCCAAGAAAGATCCAAAATTGCCTTGTATATTCTATTTAAACAGGTGCTTGGAGATGGAGTTTGTATCATAGGTTTATAGGTACTGTTATGCTGCCGGTTTGACTCCAGACATGAGTGCCAAAGACCATTGAAGATTGCATTGCAAGTGTGTTGTAAACATTCTTTCAGATTTGTTAATACATTGTGGAGGTTTCTAAGTGTGGGGTTTTTCACCCAATAAGGGTTTTCCCCACCGTAAATCTCTATCTCTCTCCTTCTATATTCTTTCTGGCTCTTGTGTTTTGCTGCTATATCTCATGTTAATGGTTTAACATTTCTATAATAGTTAGGATAAATTTGAATTTGCATAGCCCTCTCCTTAATAGATTAGTGTAGGAAGCGTTTCCGCACACCTAGCTTCCTTTTAGTTAGTATCAAATCTTGATCACCTTTGGTCCCAGTTGTAGGGTAGGGGTTTTTTGAGCTAATCTTAGGTTGAGTGGGAGTCTGTGTAGAGCATTCTGTATCTTATTGTAGCAAGGAGATGGCAAGCACATTAGGAAGGTTTGAAGTAGAGAAGTTCAACGGTAGTAATTTTGAGCTGTGGAAGCTCAAGATGAAAGACATGTTAGTTGACCAAGACCTTTGGGAAAGTGTGAATGGAACTAAACCAGCCACTATGACTAAAGATGAGTGGGATCTCAAGGATCAGAAGGCTAAGGGTCTCATAAGACTTAGTCTTGCTGATTTTGTGTTGTTAAATGTCCATGAGGAGACTACTGCAAAACTCCTTTGGAAGAAGTTGGGGGATGTGTATCAAGCCAAATCCCTTGTCAATAAACTTTTCCTAAGAAATAAGTTGTATTCTCTTCGAATGGAGGACAGAGGATCTGTGGCTGAGCATATGATTGCCTTTAACATGCTGGTTGCACAATTGACATCTATTGGTGTAAAGATGGAGGAGGAGGATCGGTGTATGACCCTGCTTTGTTCTCTGCCAGACTCATGGGATCATCTTGTCATGGCAATCGGAAGCACTACATCCACATTCAAAATGGAAGAGGTGGTTTCTTTGATGTTATCTGAAGAGATGCAGAGAAAGACTTTTGAGGCAGCTAAAGAAGCCCTTGCAGTTCATGGAAGACCCAAGGAGAAAGGGAAGAAGAAGGACAAGAAAGCTGAGAAGGGTAGATCCAAATCCTTTGGGAGATTCAAATCTCCTAGAAAGTCAAAGGCTCTTTGTTGGAACTATAGAAAGACTGGGCATTTCCAAAAGGAATGCAAAGAGGAGAAGAAGAAAAAGAAGAAAGCTCCTGATTCAGATTCCGGCAAATCACAAGATGACGGTGATGCCTTCATCGCAGCCCTAGCAACCCATGCATCTAATGATGTGTGGCTTATCGACTCTGGTGCATCATTCCACATGACCTCACATCGAGACTAGTTCATTAAGTATGAGGAGTTTGATGGTGGAAAGGTGTATCTGGGTGATGACTCTCATCTGAAGATTGTTGGTCGTGGAAGAGTCTCTATTCGATTCCCTGATGGTCGAGTGAAGGGGGTCTCTAGGGTTATGCACATCCTAGGCTTAGCATGGAATCTACTTCACTGCTCATTCATATGGTGGGGATGAAGTGACTGCTGCCCTCTTCCTTGAGTCAGAAGAACTATTGCATTGTGAAGAAATTTGTTGTTTCTAATCTTGATGGTTGTAATCGTGCATTGGAAGTTAAACTTCCTGCAGAAAAGACAATGTTATGGCATAAGAGATTTGGCCACATTGGTGAGAAGGGTCTGCGTACCCTAAAAAATAAGAACATCATTGAGGGGTTAGATGATTGTAATCTTGAGTTTGACTTTTGTGAACATTGCATTTATGGAAAACAAAACCGTGTTCAGTTTTACTCGAGTTCTCATAAGTCTTCTGGTGTGTTGGACCTCATCCATTCTGATGTGTTTGGTCCTGTTAATGTTCCTTCATTATCAAAATATGTATAATTTGTATCTTTTATAGATGATTATAGTAGAAGGACATGGATTTATTTTCTTAGAAGCAAATCTAAAGTCTATAGCAAGTTTAAAGAGTTTAAAGCCTTTGCTGAAAATCAAACTAGTAAAAAGATTAAATGTTTGAGAACTGACAATGGTGGTGAGTTCTATTCTATAGAATTCGATAATTATTGCAAGGAACTTGGGATTGAAAGACATAAGACAACTCCATACACGCCGCAGCAAAATAGAGTTGTAGAGAGGATGAACAGGACACTGATGGAGAAGGCTAGGAGTATGCTTAGTGGAGCTGGTAGAGAACAAAAGTTTTGGGCTGAAGTTGTTGCCATTGCTTGCTATCTGGTAAACAGATCTCCTACATCAACTCTTGTTGGAAAGACACCCATGGAGGTGTGGTCTGGTAGAAAGCCTTCAGTAAGGCATCTTCATGTTTTTGGTTGAGACATATGCACATGTGCCTAAGGAGAAGCGGTCAAAGTTGGAGAACAAAGATGTTAAGTGTATCTTCATCAGCTATTCTATTGGTGTGAAAGGATACAAGCATTGGGACCCTGTGGCTGAAAAAGTGTTGTATAACAGAAGTGTCATCTTCAGAGAGCTTACACCTTCCTCCACTATTTTGCAGCTAGAAGAAAAAGAAAAGAAAGAGGATGTTATTCAGTTTCCTCTCACCCCTGAGAGGACTAAACATAAAGACAATGTTGGACCTAATGATGAGGAGAGCTCTAGCAGCTCTGAAAGCTCAAAGGAAGAAGCTGAACCTCAACCTTAGTTCTTGAGGAGGTCTACACGGATAAGGAAGCAACCTGAAAGGATTGGTTTTACATTGCTTGATTCTAGTTGTGCTTATGCTTTGCTCACTAATAGTGATGAACCTAGAATTGTATCAGAGGCTTTGGATATGAAGGATGCAGGTTCCTGGAAGGAGGCCATGGAGGAAGAAATGGCTTATTTGGAAAAGAATCAAACTTGGGACTTGGTGTCTTTGCCTCTGGACAGAAACCCATTGGATGCAAATGGATGTTCAAGAAGAAGATTGGTGTAGATAGTAGTATTGAGAAATATAAGGCTAGATTGGTTGCAAAGGGGTATTCACAAGTTGAGGGTATAGATTATGGTGAGATCTTCTCTCCCATTGCAAAGTTGACATCCATTTGATTCCTATTGTCTCTCACAACAGCTTATGACTTGGAGGTAGAACAGATGGATGTGAAGATAGCTTTCCTTCACGGTGACTTGGAGGAGGAAATCTACATGTCACAGCCAGAGAATTACATGGTAAAAGGTAAAGAAAATTTTGGTTTGTAAACTTAAGAAGTCTTTGTATCATTTGAAGCAATCCCCTAGGAGATGGTACTTGAAGTTTGATGCCTTTGTGTTGTCAATTGGATTTGTGAGATCAAAATCAGATCATTGTGTTTATTATAAGTTTGATGGTGATCGTATTCTCATTGTTGCACTATATGTTGATGATATGTTGCTCATTGGGAAGGGTAAGAATATGATTTCTGATTTTAAATCTTAGTTGTCAGCTCAGTTTGAAATGAAAGATTTAGGGGCAGCCAGGTACATTATAGGAATGGAAATCAGAAGAGATAGAACAAACAGAAAACTTTGGTTAAGCCAGAGTAAGTATGTGAAGACCGTGTTAGACAGATTCAGCATGGGAGATTGTAGACTGTTGTGTGTTCCTGTTTCCTTGGAGACAAAGTTGTCTGTTGAGGATTGTCCAAAATCTCCTAGTGAGGTGGAGGACAAGAGCAGAGTACCTTATGCTAGTGTTGTTGGCAGTTTGATGTATGCTATGGTCTGCACAAGACTAGACATTGCCCAAGCAGTGGGAGTCCTTAGTCAATTTATGGCTAATCCTAGATGGGTTCATTGGGATGCAGTTAAGCGAGTGTTTAGATATTTGAGGGGTACTTCTAAGTATTCTATTTGCTATCATGGTAATGTTTCAGGACCTCCACATTCTGTTGATATTCATGGATTTGTGGATTTAGATTGGGCAGGTGACATTGATAGTAGGAGATCCACTAGTGCTTATGTTTTTACACTATTTGGTGGTGCTATTAGTTGGATGAGTAAGCGACAACCAATTATTGCTTTGTCCACGACAGAAGCTAAGTATATGGTAGAAACTCATGCTTGTAAGGAAGCCATTTGGCTTAAGAGATTGTGTTCCAATATTAGTGTTGATGCGAGTCATATCACGCTTAGTTGTGACAGTCAGAGTGCAATTCGCCTTGCAAAGAATCCAACTTTCCATGCTAGAACTAAGCACATTAATGTTCAGTTTCACTTAGTGAGGGACATGGTTGAGGATGGAAAGGTAAATTTGGAGAAGGTAGATACTTTGAAGAATGTTGCAGATGCATTAACGAAACCAGTGGGCACAGAGAAGTTCAAATGGTATTCATAATCTATGGGTCTCTCGGCCTATAGCAGTTAAATCCTATTTTTCTATTGGCTCTTACAAGGTGTTCGACAAGTGGGAGAATGTTGGGAATTAAGGTGTCTCAACCTTGGTAATTCTCTGCATTTGTAATATTTGTATTTATTATTCAATTGCCTATGTTGTAAATAATTGGAAATTCCACTTTGTCATATTGTGGGATGTGGCACAGTGATGTGTCAATCCTACATGGATTATGACAATTTGTTATTTTGTCCTCACATGAGGAGATAGGCATCCCACTTAGTGGTAGGAATATTCTTCCATGTTTTAGCATATTCTATGTTGTGTAAGGAATGTTTGACCAAAACGGTTATGATGGATTCCTATGACGAATCTATGACATGTAAGAGTCGAGAATAGAAGGTTGTAAGACAGGTAATGACATGTGTCATGTAGCATTTTTGAATGAGGCATATTTGGGCACCCCAATGTGGAATATGATGTGTTGTAAGAGAATATGATATTTATAGCATGTGTATGATAGATTCTCTTATAGTTGTAAGTTGTAACCGCTATGACAGATTCTATGACGGTCGTAAGTGTCATAAGAGCATTTGTCATAGCCCATTTTGGAAAGTGGTGACCTCTTTGGGATGGGAACTGTGGACAAGTGTCAGACACTTTCTACAATGTTGACCAAGTGTCCCTAGGCATGGGTTTTGGTCCAAGATGCCATATTGGACGCCCATTCCAAGAAAGGTCCAAAATTGCCTTGTATGTTCTATTTAAACAGGTGCTTGGAGATGGAGTTTGTATCACAGGTTTATAGGTACTATTATGCTACCAGTTTGACTCTAGACACGAGTGTCAAAGACAATTGAATCTTGCATTGCAAGTGTGTTGTAAACATTCTTTTAGATTTGTTAATACATTGTGCAGGTTTTTGAGTGTGGGGTTTTTCACCCAATAAGCGTTTTCCCCACTGTAAATCTCTATCTCTCTCCTTCTGTATTCTTTCGGGCTCTTGTGTTTTGCTACTATATCTCATGTTAATGGTTTAACATTGATGTAATAGTTAGGATAAATTTGAATTTGCATAGCCCTCTCCTTAATAGATTAGTGTAGGAAGCGTTTCCTCACACCTAGCTTCCTTTCAGTTACTAATGAATGCAATGAGTTAATTATGATGAGAGATTTAAGGCCACAGTGGAAGGCTTGTGGCAAGGCTATTGTGTTGTGCCAAGTGCAAAGAGATTCCTTCTTTTATTCACATTTTTGAGAAGAAATAGGGAAAAAGCTAAAGGTTTTTGTGTTTCTTTTTTGTTTCTATCTTGTAACTCTATGAAGTTCTATAGTGAGCTTTTGAGTTACATTTGCATTCCATGCTTTGATATTCATGGAAAGAAGAAGCAACAGATAGCCACATCAATTAATTCAATACTAAGATGCATTTTAGCATAGTACAAGTATGGATTGTAAAGAGACAACCCAGATAGTTACAAGATGTAGAAAAAGGTACAGTTAGCAAAAGAAATAAGACATTCATGACAAATCTTCAAAGGGTCATCATCAAATGAAAAGAGACAAGCAAGATCTTCCTCGAAACTTCAAACAAAACTAAAAACCCTAATGACATAAAGTATACCTGGCTAGATGTGAGGATGAAGGCTTCTAGGAAAACTTCGAATATTATCTCAATGTGGGAATGATTTCTCCTCAAAACCTTGGACAATCTCATCATGCATGCAATGGGTCTTCAAACCCTTGTGAACCTCTACAGCGTGGATGAACTCAAAGCCAACAAAGAAAGGTTTGTTCAAAGCAAACTCAACATGCCTTTATCCCAAATCTTCTCAATAATGTGGATAGATGATGGTGCAACCAACTGCTAGTTCTACGCCATGCCCAAAAAAATTCTTTGGACTTCTTCCAACCAGCAAACTAAAAAGCCTGCTCAATAGACACTTCAACTAAAAATTCTCTTTTTCATTGTTTGCTTCCCAAGGAAATGAAAATTCTCTTTTAAAATTGTTTAGCACCCCAAAAAAAACTAAGTTCTTTTTTATTACTTTCCACTTAATTTTCCACTTATGATCAAATTAATCACTTATGATGATTAAACAAACTAAGGCTTTCACTTTATTTTTTATTACTTTCCACTTAATTTTCCACTTTTCATCAAATTAGTCACTTATGATGATCAAATTATTCATTTATTTATTCATTTATAGTTGTGTTGCAAAAAATGATTAGAGTTTAGTCACTTTTTGTTGTCGTGACTAAAAGTTTTAGTCATGTAGTCATTTATTTACCAAAATTCTACTAGTGTAGGCATTCTACCATTTTAGCATGACAATCAACCTTGGCTCTATGTCTCCATAACCAATTCATCCCCAAGATGACATAATAAGACCCTAAAGGAGCTACGTATAAATTAACTTCCATAGAGAAACTAGGAAGTTCAACCCTTGCTTTGAATAGACATTTGTCCACCTTTGTTCTTTTCTAGTTTGAATATTCAACAACCCAAGACTTTCCATGTAGCCATCTCTCTTAGACACTTTACTAGCTACTCTAGGGGAAATAAAATTTTTAGTGGCACTAGTATCTATTAAAATAGAGATGGGTGTGCCAAATAAAGTACTTGTGACTTCCACTAGAGTTATCTGATATTCTTCTTGTCAGTTATTAACTGTAGCATGTATCCTTTGTTGAAAGATATCCCATTGCGGTGGAAGAGAGTTACCATGAGGTTGTGACACTGATGGCTTATTGGGATATTGACTAGCAAAGTGATCTCTACCACAAGTGAAACATCCCTTAACTGGTCCATTCCTTCCTGAAGTTCTTCCAAAGTTACCGTTGTTTCTAGTGGTATTGCTAAAGTTATTGTCATTATTTCCTCTTTGATTTCTCCTAGGTTCATTCCAGTTATTATGAGATTCTTTTTCCCCTTTCTTTGGAAACCCTTGTACCTCATTTGGCTTCCTAGAAGCTTGATTGGTTTGAGACCATTTAAACCTCTTTCTATTCTTCTCACGATAATTGGTGGCAGACTTAAGCTTCTGCTCTTGCTTAAGAGCTTTTTCATATACAAGATCCATAGTGGTAGGACCATGCATATCTACCTCCCTACCTATCTAATTATTCAATCCCATGATGAACTTCCTAATATAGAACTGCTCATAAGCTTGATAAATGGGTACATATCTGTTGATGATGATTGCTAGTCATATACAAACATAGAATAAAAGTTACACAACAACCTTTACTCATCTTGAAAGATACGATGAATTCAGAGAACTCATGATCCCAAGTCTTCGTTGATTAGGTCTTAATCTACTGACGTTACTCAGTGGTTGATGTGTGTTGCTATTTTCCATTCAGGGGCCTTACGTATTTCTGCAAAATTTCATCATTATTTCTCCAAATATCTTGCTCTATATATCTGCTCCGCATAAATCTCCAATAATTCTACCTCTGCACTGTGAATTTAGTCAAATAATGTGCCTACAGGCTGATATTTGCATGATTTCTACCATTATTTGCAATTCTTTGCATGATATTTTCAATACTACATGCATTTAACTCAAATATGCTAAGGATTTTCAGTTACCTACAGGATTTCAGCATATTTCTCTGTTCTGCTTGTTATTTGTCATGACTTGCAGTTATGGTGATGAATTTATGAAATTAAAAAAAGGAAAAGGGTTAAAGAATGAGATTCCCAAAACTACTTGACTGAGATCACTGATCCACATACAAGCTCCCATACATGCAATGAAAAGAAGGAAACTAGAATCATACTTCACTAGGACATTCCACAAATCCGCATGATCCAGTGCAAATCTTCAAAGGAAAAGTTGACAACAACATGTAATGAAATGAAAGCGCTTCTAGTTGAACACAACATTCACCAGTACATATCCAGAAATCAACAGGAAGATTACGTAAAATTTACAATCAGGATGTAATCTGAAACTTCATATCCATTCAGTATGCTCAAGAACAGGTACATTTACAGTGATCTGAAGAAAGAACCTTGACATTTCAATAATTCTATCCTCATTAGTCTCAGTAACCCGATCTCCTAATTGATTCTACAGTAATTGGCCTTAATGTGCCAGATGTTCCAATGTATCTCTTTTTTTTTTTAATGTCTCTCCTATTTTTGACAAGCTTTGGCTCTTATATAGAGCAAATGCCAGAAAACAGCTACAATGATCCAAGGATCATGATCCTCTCATAATAATCAACGGTCCAGATGAAAAGAACATGCTTCGCCAGTTGGCAAATGTACAGCTGGCACAGAATATTCCAGCATCTTTGATTTGATTCGGTCTCCAGCTGGCAAACAGCGTATTTGACAATATCCTCCTCACTTCTGGTTCATGTTGCCTCCGTGTGCAACTTTGCAATGCTCAGCAACAGCAGCTCTGAGATTTCCTGCAATAAACAGACAAACATTAAGTTCATCATCATGTGGATAAACAACAAGAATTTAAACATTTTATTAAATAGGCCTCAAAATGTGTAGCTACAGGCAAATCGAGCCCCAAATCAGTGGAAAATATGCACTAAATGCCCAAATAGCGTCAAAAACAATCGGGTCAACCATCGTTGACTAGAAAAAATACACTCGGGCCTTCAAATTTCCATCGCTCTGTTTTCCCACCCATTTTCATGTATATCGGGTTTCAAATTTGCATATACATCGCAACATATATGAGGAATCAATCGCTTTTAACAAATTATTTCAAATCTGGCTTTGCATGCTATCGGCGAGACCACTACTGTCGGGAAGAAAATTCAAAGCGCTGCCGATGGGGAAACTTAGAGCTTTCTACCTATCTGCAGGATATTGTGAATATGATGCTCCCCCTTCTCGAATGTCCTGATGACGTCACCGTCATGTTTCACTTCTGTATATTGGGGAAAAGAATGACATCATCATCATCATCATGTCGAAGGAAAATAGGAGGATATGAAATATGATCCTGCTGCTGAGGAATGGAATATGATCGTGACGTCATCGTCATATCTGGGCTTCATTAAAATGCAAAAGATGATGTCACCGTCATGTTTAGTTAAGATCAGGGGATAAATGTAATATCGGGTCACCTAAGGAACATGATCAGGTGGTGAATGTAATATGACCCCCTTTGCGGCCAAGGTAACCCTCTCGAAAGATCAGGATGATGATGATCATCATCATCATATCCGCACTAGGTGATATTTAAAATATGATCCTGCTGATGAATGGAATATGATGGTGACGTCATCATCGTATTAGCGAACCGGATCATGTTTTGGAAAATATCCTGCCGAAGGGAAATGTGATGATGATGTCCTCCTAATATTTGCTTCTTTGTTTATCAGATCGGGATGACGTCATCAGGATATTTGCAAAAGGTCATATTTCTCGGCAGGAGGACATTACGAAATATCGGGTTACATTAGGAAGATGATCCTCCTCATCGAATATCATGATGACGTAACCATCATATTCTGCCTTCGGAGCATGAGGATGAGTTGAGGTCATCATCAGGTTAGCACGAGGGTGATATTTAAAATATGATCATGCTGCTGAGAGTATCACCCCCCCTTAAAAGATAGGGTGATCATCATGATCATGCAAAAGGAGATCAGGAGGATATGATGACGTCATCATCATATTAGCGAATATCAGCAAATATGACCCTCCCTTGAAAGATCAGGATGATGACCCTCCGATAGGACTTTGACATGTGCATGCAAATTATGCAGATGGTGGATTTTCTAAGCAGGGTGATATTATAATATCAGCATGATATTATAATATCAGGTGATGTAAAAATATCATGATGCTCGTTGTTATGAAATATGACCCTCCTAAAATCATGTTTGACCAGACCTTTGACCTGTCATAACTTTCTCATATGGACGAATTTTAGGGTGATGTAAAAGGCAAACCTGCCTAGAATTTCAAGCTCTTTCACATGGTAAGCTTTCTGAGGATAGATTTAGACTTTCAAATTTGAGCTCAGACTTCAAGATCACAAATATGCCTGAGATTAGGCATATGCATACTGACTGACACCGTTTTACCATTACCACCCAGAACACAAAAGCAAGGGAACAAGCCAGCAAAGTTGGGTCCCTGTTTTGATAATGCAAAATGTGGCGTGTTGTGTAACCACACAACAATATCTCACAAGATGTGTAAACTTTTCCCAATATTCACTAATTGAAGAATCCCCTTGCTTGAGACTTTGAAAATCCAAGAGCTTCTCGTCATAGAAAAGTTGGGGTAATCAACGTTTTCAGAATATTTCAACAAATTTAGTCTAGGTGAGCTTAATAGAACTAAGACCTAGCTCCATCTTCTTACTCATCCACCAATTGGGTGCTTTCCCTGACAACTAGAAAGCTCCCCAAACTGCTTTGGTAACTTCAGTGTAGTTTCTAATCTTGAAGTACTTTTCCATTTCAGTGAGCCAAGCCTCAGCTACATCCCCACTGGTACTTCCTTCGAACATAGGAGGTGTAATTTTTATGTCTCAAGATAGCTCTTTAGCCATTCTCCTCCTCTTGGTTCCTTTGGATCGTGATTGAGATTGAGATTGTGACCTTTCATTCTCATGCTCACTAGGTTGTGTGTGGTCACGAGAATTCATTCCTTCATTCTCACTATTAAGGACTTCATTAATAATAGGAACTTCTTTACTGATAGGTACTTCTTTTTCCACTCTATCTTTTCCTTTTTATTTTTGTTCCAAGTTTCCTACTCTCTTTCTTGTCTAGTCCAATATTGCTAAGATTAGGTCCAACTTAACATCCATGTTTTCTGATCCTTGCCCTACTTCTTCACTTCCTCCTAGATTAGTTCTTGTACAAACCATTCTTTTCAAGAAAGTTTATACCTCAAGGTTTCCATTAAGGTTAGATTCTATGAAACTTTACCTATCATTCTAAAAACATTGAACATTTCAAATAGAATCATTTATTCATATTTAAAGCATTTGCCATAAAAGAGTACATATACACAAGTTTTTGATAAAAAACACTTTCTTTTATTAATATCAGTAAGGATTTAAATACCCTTAGGTTTACATAGAATGACTATTAAGATAGTCTAATGAAGAATATCCATCAATTTCACTCTCAAATACATAACTGAGTGGAGTGTATCCCTCAGATTTTGGTTCACTATTATCATCATATGGATAGTAACCCTCAGACTTATCCTCTGATACATAATTTTAGGAAACATACTCCTTTGAATCATCACTTGAGGAAATTACAATCACTTCCTCCAAAGGAAGGACATGGGGATCTCTAAACAACATGATGGGACTCATACTACACTCTTAGGGCATATCCCTAGACAGTGATAAGGATTCCTACTTGGTTGGAGTGACAAAAGGTAGTCAGTTGAAGTTGATAGCCTCTCTCATCTTTCTTTTCTCTTGACTAATTCGAGTGAGGGAATAACTCAATGCCTCTGTGTCACTTAACCATATGTTGTTATAATCATTTATTCCCTCAATGGTATGAACAATGGCCTCTCTCTCCTTCTTGGCCTTTAGGTAGTGTTCATTCCCAATAACTAACTTCCTTGCAGTTATTTTGAGACACACCATCTTGGCACAAGAATTCCAAACATTAGACTCATAATGTTGGATGGGAATGCATAGTGAGCACATAGGTTCAAGAGCTTAACCTAGCAGCTCTGATACCATGCGTAACATGCCCAGAGTTCTACCAAATAAATTTTACTAAATTAAACCAAAAAGTAAATAGTTCATGATACCAACAATATGAGAAATAAATTTTTTCTTTATTTTCAAAATGATATGATGCACATTTGAAACATATTTCAAACTTTACCATTTGCATAATCAAATTACATTTCAACATTACAAGTATTGAATATTTCTCATTTACAAAATTCCATAAGATGGATACAAAGTTACAAACAAATTTCAAAGAGCTAAACTAAAAGTAGAGATACAAATAGCTCTGATGTCCTTCAAATCATGGCTACCAACTGCATGAGGAGAATCATCACTCAAGTCCTTTTTCACCAACCACGAACTAACTGTGCTCCCCTACACATTTACCAAACTGGTAAATGGCCCTACCCTTCGATGAAGGGATTGGTATGGTAACCTCAAATATTAGCCTATTATGAGCATGATGTTGTGTCCTACATAACTAGAACTATCATACTGTGGCTCCAACCTACACGTATGATTATCCCTACCTAGTATGTAAACTTGGATCATAGTAAATTGAAAGTGTAAATAGTGGCTACTTACACTACTTTGGCCAAAGTATTCATCACCCCTAATTCGGAATGGACATCACACATTCACCCATCTTCCTAGCTTGATTTGGTATGACATCATTCTCTATACAAAGGTTACTCCCTTATCCATGGATCAACTAATCCTAGGATTAACCCCACTTAACAATTCCAAGTTTACTATGACAATTCTACCTGTTTATGGATTAAAAAGGATGGAAATGTTTTGGTTTAAATTTCAAAGGCAAATCCTTCCTTTACACTAAACATTCAAGGGCATATCAACCGAGTTGAACCTCCAATTTGTGTAAGAGGATTCACCTATCAGGTTGGACTACCACTTGGAATGATGCAGAAGTTCAGATGTATCAAACAATATCTCAATTTAATGCTCAATTACTCTTAAAACCCTAAATAAGAAAAATTGTAAGGAAATTAATGAATTACAACAAATTCTTTTAGACTAAGGTAAAGGGAAGAGATTATTAACTCATTGTGTTTTGAAATGTGGAATACGAAATAGTCAGGGACACTGGCATTAACGCCCTAGTCCAAGGTACAATTTTTGTCATAGAATCTAGATCTCCTTCTGACACTGATCTACATTGTTTCTTCTATTTCTACCCCCAAAATGATGGAGGACACTGGTACTAACATCCTTGTCCTGAAATGTTCACCTTTGTCCTCTGCTTGTTAGATCTTGAATCATTGTTTTCTATAACCTCCTTTCCACAACTCCACTCTACAAAACATAGTAGCTGTAACATACAGTCACAAAGGAGTGTGGGAGGGGCTTGTGGTGTTTAGAGGCTTGTCTTAGTTAAGCCCCAGAGAGATAAGAGTGCATATCGTGGCAGGGTAGAGGCGGAAATCCAAATGATAAATGATTGAACACAAAATGGATATCACCTTGAAGCGTTGATCTCATGGAAGGAAGATGCTCTTCATGCCATGAGGAGATGGATTCAAATTTGTAAATATAAACACAATAAGAACAAAGTATTGCTCTACAACATAATAAATGCCTTGAATCGCTTTAACATAAGATTGTAGATCAAAATGCCCATCTAGTTTGCAAATGAAAACCTAATCATGCTTATATATGCAACTACAAACATTCCTGCTAAAAATTTCATAATTCAAACTTGAGATGTCGGCATAGGACCTAAATAATGGTCATAAAACTAACATTAAAATTTAGGGTAGACCCAAAATAGGGTAGGACTAGGGCGCTAGTGTGTAAGTCCACCCTGCTATTTCTATTCAGATATCATTAGAATGCAATCCCCTAGGTCCTTTTTCCCATAAGACATCAGGGTTTTCTCATGGGGAGTCAAAATTATCATGCAAGATGCTCTAAATGCAATTTAAGGACCCCAGAGCTAAACCTTAAGAGGGAAAAGCCCCCAAGAGGACATTTTCTAACATAACATTTAGCCCCCACTTTAATGTATGTATAAACACAAGGCAAATACATGCATTAAAGTTTGGTCAATAAACACATTGAAGACAGACATGCAAAACATGGAGAAGACAACATTGAAGACAAGAAAAACACCAGGAATATAGTGGGTGTAGTGATTATTTTCTTTTTCTTTTTCTCATATATGAATGCAAATGCAAGTGCAAGGAAAGTAAACACACCATCCAAAATGTAGGAGGGACTCATTGCCACATGTCTTTAGACTGCATATGGGGCAACAAATATGCAATACAAATCTCAAAGTGCAGGAGTGACTCATTGCCACCAATCTTTAGACTACACTTGAGAACAAACATGCCATACAAATCCCAAAGCATAGGAGGAACTCATCGCCACACGTCTTTAGACTATGCTTGGGAACAAACACGCTATACACATACACATGGAAGACATGGAGAAAACATGACAAGAAAGCGATGTAAGAAACCTATTGCTAGGTTCACAGCCATCTCAGGCATGATATAGGTACACACCAACGATTGCGCTTCACCACAACAATCGCTGAAGACATGCTTAAGGGTTAGGATAGTGTCAGATCTGCCCCACCTCCCTAGAGGACTTTTAGAAAATGACAGGATATGCAATCTCCTTGAGAAATACACCATCCTTGCCTCTACAGAAGGTTTAAGATAAAAGGATATACACGATATCATGTCTCCATAGAGGGCTTAAATGATTGCAATAGATTCACGTTTTATAAACACACTTTACTAGCATCTAAAGCAAACATCTTACCTTATATATGCCCCCACCTTAAGGTGGTTGATATCATGTACTGATATCAAGCACATTAAGGTAGGAAGAAAATGTACAAAGGAACATGAGCTCTCACAATGCCCATGTCCCCCAAAGGTGACATGTACTTTATGATTGCCAAATGTTCCTACAAACACACAATTTTGTTCAAGAAAAGGTGTTAGCATCCATATAATCATGATAAACAATGCAAGGCTAGATCCAAGATAGACAAAGTGAATGGAGCAGCAGTATTGTTATATATTTTGTAAGTACAATAAGACAACATCAAGATATCACACTAAGTGATTCTACTAGCCAAGAGTCGGATAATATATATCAACCCCATCATCATGTATGGACTGGGTCCATTTTTTATTTCTTGCTGAAGGGACACTAGGTTTGTATCAGTATAATCAAGAGAGGAGAAACAAGTGCTTTAGGGACAGTCATGTAGGAGGGTGCCCCTAAGTCACCAACTGCAATACGATGTCCATAAGACACAACACACAACAAGGAAAATAGAGGAGGAGCAATATAGAAGAATGATGATACAAATAGAAGAAGGGTCACAATAGAAGCGGTCTCCCAGTATCCTTGACCTTACGGGAGTATTAAGGGTCATCCTAGGAGACCCAAACAACACATAAGACATCACGAGGGAAACACAAAATGAAGGTAAAAGGTTAGAAATACTTACTTGTAGGGACAATTGAACTAGTGGTCGTCACAGATTTTGATCTTTACTTTAATGGTTAAAGCTTTATCTCTTCTTCTCTCTTCCACAGTTTCATGAGCTTGTGAGGTTATCATTGTAGGAAAGTTGTCTATTAGTGATGGTAGAGAGGGGATATCATGGTTTTCTATGTCAAGTAAATGTGGTGATGTAGGAGCTTTTATAATACCCTTTCCAGTTGAGTGATTCTATTGAGGAACCCAAAAAGTGCCCATTTCAGTCCATATATAGGGTGTTTGAATACCCTGGTTGTGAGGAATAGTTTGTTTGTCAATATCATGTGAAATTTCATTGTTTTCCAAGGTATGTGAAGGTTTAGGTAAAGATGCATGATCTGTTTCTTTGTTTAAGATGTAGTTGAGAAGTTCTTGAACATTAGTTGGCAAATTTTTAGTTTCAGTAGGTTGTAGCAAATGTTCATAAAGGGAACTAAATCATCCAATGCTTCATCCTGGCCAGAGAGAGTAGGAAGGGATGGCAAAGTAGTGTTAAGGAATGTGTTAATGATGTATTCTTCTTGTGAAAAAATTTCCTCACCAAGTGGGGTTATGTTGGGACAAGTCTCTTTATTAGATGAATCACCCAGTGCTATATCATTCTCATAGGTCTCAGAAAGAATGTCCATTATGTCATCATGAAACGAAGGGAGAGAGGGAATGGTGTTTTCACTACTACTTCCCCATGGTTATTTTTAGAAATGAAAATAGTGATATTTTCCAAGATTGGAGGGAAAATACCCATGATAGTAAGAAAGCTTTCAAAGTAGGCTATTGTTCGAAGGATATCACAGATAGTGCTTATAGACATGTCAATACCATAGATGTATTCTATTTGATGTCGGACTTGAGGATGTTTATCAGTGAATTTTTAAAATTTATCATAATTCATAATGTACTCAAATAAATCTTCCAAATATGAATGACGAGGAGAATCCATGGTATATGAATGCCAAACTATGTATGAATATGACCTAAAATGCTTAATTTTTCAACTTTTTCCAATGCCAACCATTAAGAGAAGAGGTGTTGTGAAAATTTCAAGAGGGATAGTGAATAATATGCCTAATAACAATCCAATGATGCAATAATATCTTTCACAACATGCTTATAGTGCAATGCTAGAGAGATGACAAGTTAAAACCTAGTGAAAATACCCGTAAAACATGCAATTTTTCACAAATTTTCAATGTAAGGGCCTAATAGAAGGGGTTTTGTAATGAATTTGAGGAGGGGAAGTAGATAATAGCCATAATATCAGTCAAATAATGTAGCAAAATTGCTCACAACACGCTTGTGATGTAATCCTAGAGAGATGATAAAGCTAAATCTAGTGAAAATGCAAGGTTTTCAAACCCTAAACATGAAATTTTGCAAGAAAACCAATATGATACAACACTACAGTTAGAAATCAGTCCTAATGAGTGTTTTAAAAGGGTAGTAAAATTTGAAAAAAGATTTTGACTACAAACCCTAGCTAATGCAAAACTAGGTTTTTATCAAAAATGCACAATTTCAAGCAATTTTTGACAATTTAAATATGAAAATGCAATGCAAGTGAACACTAAATGATGAATTTCTATAATTTAGCTTAGATCGAATGAAAATAATAGAAATTTTTTGAAATTTAATGCCAATTAATTCACATTATGACAAAATGCAAGCCTAAGATGCTGAATTTTTTAGTTTTTTTTTTAATTTTTCAAATGCAATAAGGATATGATGAAAAATAAATTTCAGATTTAATGCTAAAATCATAAATTAAATTAAATGAAACTAAATTAATGCAAGCTATGTGAAAATTCAAACCCTAGAATGCAAAATTTTTGAAATTTTTCAAAAATTTTCAATTTTTTTGTAGTTTTTTTAATGCAATAAGATGAATGAATGCAAATCTATCACACAACACTTAGCAAGGTGCCAAAAAGTCCAAAACTATGGGTTCACCAAAATTTTTAGGGGTTAAAAAGGAGGGAAATGTTTTGGTTTAGATTTCAAAGGCAAATCCTTCCTTCACTCTAAACATTCAAGGGCATATCAACCGAGTTGAACCTCCAATTTGTGCAAGAGGATTCACCTATCAGGTTGGGCTACCACTTGGAATGATGCAGAAGTTTAGATGTATCAAACAATATCTCAATTTAATGCTCAATTACTCTTAAAACCCTAAATAAGCAAAACAGTAAGCAAATTAATGAATTATGACAAATCCTTTTAGACTAAAGTGAAGGGCCAAGATTATTAACTCACTATTTTTTGAAATCTAAAATGCAGAATAGTCAGGGACACTGGCACTAACACCCTAGTCCAAGGTACAGTTTTCATCACAAAATCTGGATCTCCTTCATACACTGATCTGCATTGTTTCTTCTGTTTTTGCTCCAAAAAAGATGGAGGACACTGGCACTAATGCCTTTGTCCCAAAATGTTCATCTTTGTCCTCTACTTGTTAGATCCTAAATCCTTGCTGTCTACAACCTCCTTTCCACAACTCCACTTTGTGAAACTTGATACCTTTAACTTGTAATCACAAAGGAGTGTATGAGGGGGTTGTGGTGTTTAGAGGCTTGTCTCGGTCAAGCCCCGGAGAGACATTCAAGTCTTTCGAACACCGTTGTTAGATAAGAGTGTGTATCCTGGTGGGATAGAGGCAAAAATCCAAATGATAAATGATTGAACACAATAGATATCACCTTGAAGTGTAGATTTCATCGAAGGAAGATGCTCTTCATGCCATGAGGAGATGGAGTCAAATCTACAAATACAAACACAATAACAACAAAGTATTGCTCTGCAACACAATGAATGCCTTGAATCACTTTAACATAAGTTTGTAGATCAAAATGCCCATCTAGTTTTCAAATTAAAACCTAATCATGCTTATATATGCAACTACAAACATTCCCACTAAGAATTTCATAATTCAAACTTGAGATGTCGCCATAGGACCTATATAACGGTCATAAAATTGACATTAAAAGTTAGGGCAAACCCAAAATAGGGCAGGAATAGGCCACTAGTGCCCAAGTCCACCCTGCTATTTTTGTTTAGAGATCATCAAAATGTAATCCCCTAGGTCCTATTTTCCATAATACTATAGGGCTTTTTCATTGGGAGTTAAAATTATCATGCAAGATGCTCTAAATGCAATTTAAGGACTCATGAGCTAAACCTTAAGAGGGAAAAGCCCCCATTGGGACATTTTCCAACATAATACTACCAAAGTAATACAAGTTGTAATACATAGTTTCCATAACTCAACCTTTAATAATGTAGCAATAACTATTAATACTTAACTTAATATAGTGCATAATTCCAATATAGATACTAGTCTCTACTATGGAGATTATTCATAAATTCAATACATAATATTTCCCATACTAGATATATACATCTCATTGAACATATAAGAAAATATCCAATTCGATAAAGAAAAGCAACCCAAACTTATTTCCAAACAAAGAATCAAGTACATATAATCTTTTTAAACATAAAATGCATAATGGAGAAGAAATTAGCATGCCTATTAATGCTATGCTCCAATACTTCAATTGGATTTCTTTTCTCTTAATTCCTCCAGCTGGCTGATTATCTTCTCAAAGAACAACTCAATTCCCCCTCTTGGCTTCTTACTAATTTCTCTCAAAATCTCAAGATCAAAATAACAATGCACACTCAAAACACTAAACTTAGAAAATTACAGTAGAACAACATAAAGCAACTTAGATGGAAAATTGTGTGTACTAAATGAATGGAAGACCTCCTTTATTTATACTATAATCTAAGCATTCCAAAGCTAAAAACAAGATCCCAGATTTGCCATGACTCCCACTCAGAAATTTGACTCAATAAAATGAATTCAAGGTGGTAGCAGAAATTATTTTACAAAGAACACATAAGTGGACAGCAAGAACCAAATTTAGAAATGAAAGGAAATAGATCGACCCATATTGGCCACCTTATTCTTGACTAATTCCTATAGGAATTCATAATGTAGATTCAAGACTCCAATTTAGTTTGCAGAGTTCAAGAATGACGCCACTTAAATACCATGCCTCCTATTCTCATGCCCGCAATTTGGAAAGGACAGATCAAAGCATTCTCACATTGGTTATCATATTGACATATTACATATAATGACAAAGTTAAGGACAGTTATCCTTCACATTGGAAATCAGTCACCAAGTGCCTTATGGAGCACTACCAATATTTATGTATAGTATCATACTTTATGTGCTTTAATCCCCAAACAATATAAATGCATGCACTGCCTTTCTAGTGCAATAATCATGGTATTTATGCTGCACAATAGCCTTATAAACTATGCTCTATGTTTAACATTTACATTGGTTACAAAGCTATGCACTATGCTATCAAATTAGCACTAAATAAACATTAAACAACATAAAACTCATTAACCCACATATACACCAATGACATATGTGTATGAAATACACATATACACACATACATATAGATATCCCTCATCCAAGATACTCTTATGCCTACGAGAAATACGTTCATGAGCATGTGTAGATACATCTACCTATGTATACTCATGCACATATTTTCTCATATATATAATTTTTTGGAGTACAATACCACTGAGAGGTGGGGTGAATCAGTGGTATACTAATTTTAACAAGACCTTGAGACCTTGAAATAATCTTTCAGAACTTTGAAACAAAGGCAACTTCTATTGAATGGAGATGAGACATCATATTAACTATGAACATCATGATAGCTTTGATTAAGTTAGGATAGGAATCATGACAACTAAAACTGACAGATCAATGTCAAGAATGCATCAACATAATATTATGAAACAATATATGATAAATATTGACTCATGAACATCGGACTTAAGAGCAAGGGTGTTCACATATTAGACACATGAACATATAAAGATTAACTTGTAAAATTTGATTGACCATAATGAGGATGAGTAGAGAACATCATTTCAAACAATGATATATGATGAATATGTGTTCATGCAGACCAAATTAACTTAGGATAACTTCAAAACTAAATGACACAAGATAAGAAAATGAACATGCAGATCAAACACATTAGTGATAATAACAACCCATAACACAAATTGTTGGAATTAGACCGAAAAATTGAGAGGGGGGGTGAATCAATTGTCCCACAGTAAAAACTTTTTCTACTTTTTAACCTTCTTTATTATCTTACTACCAGATTAATGCTGTGAACATTAAAGCATAGATCAACAACATAAGAGAAAAAACATAATCATCAGACTTGACACCAAGATTTTGACGTAGAAACCTGGTTAAGGGAAAAACCATGGTGGGGGTTAACCCACAAAGATTTGTACCCTATTAAAAGTACTTTAGAAAAATAGAAGGCACATGCCTTCGGGCGCACTGTCCAAAGCTCATTGGTCAAAAGAGAGGCTCACTGCCTACAAAATTTATTTAGAACAAAAAGAATTAACTGAGAAATAGCATCTACTTCATCCCTAATTCAGTTTCAATGAATGCTCAAGAACTTCTGATTTGCCCCAAATTCTTCTTCACACTGTACTGCTCTTGCTCCTTTTTTTCTCTACTCTGCTCCTGATCCTTTATTCAAATTTTATCTGATTTGCACAAGGATGTTTTTCAAAAACTCTTCAACAAGTATTTATATGCTTCTTCAACCTTGGAATGGTCAACAAGGTCGACTAAACTTGACGCAGATCATCACATTGTTGGCCAAATACAAATGAGACTTGAATCTGCTTCTACAACCACTCCACGCTTCATAAAAATGCTCTTAAAGCATCTGCAACATGCTAGGAACATCCGGTCAACCACGACTGGGAATAACATCAGCCTCAAAGAAGAAATCTTCAATCAATAAGATCAAACTTCAATGTGGACCTCCAACATAGTAGCCACATGATCTAGAGACCTCCACAAGCACATTGAAATCACCAATAACATTCACTCTAAACTATATTACTAGAAACATTAAAATCTTCCTCTCAAACCTCAAGAACACTATCTTCCATGACTGTCAAACTAGAAAGATAGCTTGTGGACCTCCAAACCATGAACCACTGGAGTTGATGATACACACTGACTTCCCAAACATGCCTTCAGATCTGTAAACCAAAATATTTCACTGCGGAGCAATCTGGACTAACTTACTGTCACATTGTCTCTTCTGAATACTGCAAAATATGGTTCTACTCAGATGGCCATAACTTCTTGAAATCTTCATGTGGATCTCTCAATTCTTAATTGGAGAAACCTTTGACAATCCTCTACATAGCCATATGGTCCACATGCATTGATTATCATTAATTTTCTCAATATCCTCAAAAATCTAGTTTCTATACAGACAGCATGTTGACATTTCTTCTGAATCAGCATTAGGGTTTGCCACTTCTAATGCACAGGTAGATTCAGGCCAACTGAATACAGGAGGTTGCGTGAGCTCCTCCCCTTCACTTCTGGTTCTGCCGCACCAAGGGGGGTATCCCTATAACTCAAGATGTAACCTTGACTAGCTCAAAGATAGAAGGATCTAACTTGACAACAACAGGCAGAATACTCTCATGTATGGACCAAGATCTGCATGATAGATCACAAGGCTGGCAACATTCTTGGACATGATGTCTGGTTGGGTATGAGAGTATGCAGGGGGTTCCTAATCCTACTCCTACAACTAACAAGTGGAAGTATGAAGTGTTTTGATATGAATTTGGATGCAAAGCTGGACATGGTGTATAACACAAGAACACAGCATGATTGGTGCCTATCCAGGGCTTGGAGTCGGTAGACATACACCTATGAATGATCAGCATAAATAGCTAAAACCGGATTTCAGGGGGACACACATGATATCTGCCTTACAGATATCTCCCAATATAGAGTGTTGAGCTATCTCTACTTATGGCATCCCTACTGCAGTATACCCTTCCCAATGTTCAACCTGAAAATAGTTTAATCTGCCCCTTGAGCAGAGGTTAAAAGATCAGACATTCAACATAGGAATTCTATGCTCTAGAATCTAAACATTACACAGATATCCAGATCCAGAAGAAGAATACATGCAATACTGGAGACAGAATTAACACAACACATGCTAAGATAGCATTACTCATATAAGATCAACCATGAAACCAGTGGATCCATGCCAAGTCTTACAACAGGAGATACATAAACTCACAAGATCAAGCTGTACAGAGCAACCAGATCAGCTGGTTTTGGATTACAGAGCCAAAAATCCACAACTTTCAACAACCTTGAATGAAAAACACCATCTGCATTATATAGCAGGAGGGTGTATTCAGCATTAACTACCAGGTTGACCAAAACTCCCGCCAGATATACAGTATCATAGAAATGGCGCTCAAACATTAATGCAACAGGTAGGGGAGGAGACAGGAAGATTTTTCGAGCCTTGCGCCGCCGCCTAGGGATTCAGATCTTCAATCAGGTACTACATCAGCCCACGCCATCGCCCATACCTCTGCAACAATCGTCATTGATGGCGCACCAACCCGCGGCCTTGGGAAGAACATCAGACAGTTAATCGCAACCACTTCCTGCCGAGATTCATCATCATGATATTTTGAAAATGCAGGATAACATTATCCCACATGCACCCCGCGATGACCTCTTTGACACTTTATATACTAGGTCATGAGCATATATGATGTCGTTGCTTTTGCTCCTGACGACACTAGTATAAGACTTCATCATCATCATCCTCCAGCAGCATGATATCCTGTTGCCCGAAATATCACCCTGACGTCATCATCATATTGCAATACAACTGCATGATAATCGCCTTCATCGGCACAACCTGATCCATCGGAGGAACATCCTCCTGCTGAGCTTATACCAAAAGTCTGGCCGATGAACATCCTGATGACATCATCATCATATCCTGCTGACATCATCATCATATCTGCCTACTGCGCACCTCCTCATATCCGGATGACGTCATCATCATGTTTGCAAATATCAGGGGATCATCATAAGATGATCAGTGTTAGAAATATGACCCCCCCGGACATTGATGACGTCATCATCATATTAACATCATCATGATATTCGGAAGACAACCGGATATTTGGAAATATCCTCCTGATGCGCAAATATCAGGTTGCACTGTAGCTCCTCTGTAAGATCGGGGCGATAGATGAATATGATGATGCTCGAAAAGATCACCCCCACTAGATAGCGCACGAAGCCGGCAGGCGGATATCTCCTCATATCAGCATCATCATGATGCTGGAACAAACACACACTCGAGTGATATGAAAATATCACCCCCTCCTTCGGAAATATCATGATGCAGATAGGCAGAAAGAACCAGATATCACCCTGATATATGGATGACGTCAGCATCATCAGGATGAAAAAACAACGAACAAGAGGTGATACAACATCATTAGGATGATATTGACTAAGATCATCCTGACGTTCAAAATATGATGACCCTAGTGAATATCAGGTCGCACTTAGAAATCTTCAACATCATCATCAGGATGATCATAACCAAGATCACCCGATGATAGAAATATCACCCCGGCGAGATATCATGATGCAGATAATATGATGACCCCCGCAAACAACACGGTGATAAAAGGAAATATGATGATGATGACGACGACCCTTAGGAAAAAACAAGTTAGGTCGAGCAACTCAAAGAATAACCCCTTCAGAATAACGGGGCAACATCATCATCATGTTTGCGCAAGGTGATAAATGGAAGATCACCGGATACTTTGAAAACTCACCCTCGCAAGCAGATCAGGGCGCACTGTAGCTCATCAGCATCATCAGGATAAAAACCAAACATCACCCGATAGCGAAATATGATGATGACGATGAGAGACCGGTCGACGGAGAACATGATGATGCCGACCTTCATCGAAACAAACATGATGATGATGACCTCCTCCTCAAGAAAATATGATGATGCAGCTGAAAACTGCTGAGGAGGTCCATTACTTAGAACATTTTTTTGGATACTTAGGGAGAGTGCCTGAATGAAAATTGCTCAAAAAACTACCAGTCAATTCAGGCACTAACAGTGGCTCTGTCTGGGGACGTGCAGGTGAAAACCTGCAGCGAGAACACCAGATCTCTGAGATGCAGACCAGTCCCTTATCCATTGGGCATAGAGTCATGAAGTTATCATGATCTGCATCACCAAACACAATATTTTTAAACATCATTTTGGCGGCCCCGGGCAACCAAAAAGGAAGAACCATAATTTTTTCTTGTCAAATGCCTGATTCCAAGCTGAAAGATCCCAATCCCAACTGAAAAGATTGGCATAATCTGCCCATAATGTCACCTGCTTAAAAAGATATTCCACCAGTTTTGAAAGCTTGCCACCATCATTTTCAGCTCTGTCATTTTGGATTTCAGAAGTAGACATGTAACCATACACATAATATTCTTCAACATTAGGCAACACATGTAGGTTATGTCCCTTAGACAGTACATCATACTATTCTTGGCATTCTTCATCATTTATCTAGCTACTGCACATTATCAGGCACTCATCCAGCTGATCCAACAATTCAAAATACTCAGAAAATATGAGACCCCTAATATCTACTGATTTTGAAAACAAAACCTGATCCACACACCCAATGTTACACATGTCTGAATCAGGTGATGATGAACATTCATTATTCACAGCTTGCAAATCAGTATCATCATCCTCAAACAAAGGGTTAATCCTGCACCACTGAAAGTCAAGACTCACATCATCATATACATCAGCAGGCTCATCATAAAGGGGATTAACACTCACTGCAAAGGCCTCTGCTTCTTCTTCATGACATTCCAATTCTTCTTCATTACTATCAGATTCAGAGTCATAAGAAAAACAAACCTGATCCATGCACTGGTCATGGATATCATTTTTATCATCTAATTGCCCCATATACAAGATTGCTACTGTTTCAATGCACTCTGAAGTTGAACAATCTGCATCATTTTCCAGCCCTCCAATGCTTCCTGATGAAACTGATATTGATTCTTGATCCATATGATCACAACTCTGCACAACTGGATCATTTAAACAGGAAGGCTCTTTGTTTAGGACTGGTATGCAAATTTTACTTGAAAAATTATCATTTTCAACTTCACCTACTGGGCAAAAAAGGACATCCTCCTCTATGATAGAAACATCATCCACTTGGAATGATGCAAAAACTGGGACAACAGGGGTGTGAGTGCTATGACATTCATTATCAATTCCTGAATTAAATCCTTCATTAACACTGGGGGCTGCAGGACAACAAAAATTTTCAGAGAAATAACCCTTTTGTATTCCATACCTCCAATTGTTTTCAATATCTAATGCAAACTGATGTGCCTGATGCAATGTGGTGGGCTCCTTATCTCTTAATCTATAACTCATTTTCCCATCAAAGGCTCCCAAGTAGGTAACTAAGCACAGTGCATCATTAGGTCTCATGCATTCTGGAATTCTATTCAATGCCCTCATAAATCTGAGGTTAAAGGCTGGGATCAACTCATTTTCTTCAATATGGATGTACATGAAGTCACTAATAGCTGCATATTCAGAAACTCTTTCACCATACTGTACTAGAAATGCAGATTTAAAACCATGCCAAGAGTGGACAGAGTGAGCTGGAAGGTAGGAAAACCAGTCCCTTGCATCTTCATTTAGAGATTGAACAAATAATCTCATAACCACATCCTCATGGTCAATCTCAAAGTCATCTATCACATTCATGAACTGCTGCAAGTGTCTCTCAGCTGATTCATCCTTTATACCCTTAAATTTAGGCAAAAAATTTCTGATTTTAGGTGGAAAGGCATTTGGATAGCCACAAATGCCATTGAAATCTATGGGCTTATATCTGTCTATGTTGAAACTTCTTTTATTACATTGTTGGGACTGACTACTATACATTCTTGCATTTGACACTTCACAAGGGTGCCTAGGCAGATAATACATCCTTTATGTTATTGCAACCCTCCTCTCTACTCAGATTTTCTACAAACAATGACTTTAGGCACTCAAACTTTAAACTGTTTTTT
The DNA here is from genome assembly GCA_027924645.1 of Cunninghamia lanceolata. Taxonomy (NCBI): domain Eukaryota; kingdom Viridiplantae; phylum Streptophyta; class Pinopsida; order Cupressales; family Cupressaceae; genus Cunninghamia; species Cunninghamia lanceolata. The sequence continues at coordinate 967,222 of BSBN01001134.1, read as the reverse complement.
CAAACTTTCCTAAAGTCCTTTAAATGAGTCTTTTGAACAACATTGCATGCCCTTTGAAATACAGTGTAAGTTCTAATAGAAACATGCAAGCTCTGTTTTCACCAATGTTCCCTCTTAACCAGTGCTTTCTCACCAAATAGGAAATCTGTCAAATAATATGAAATACCTGGATATGTTGCAGAAGCTGCAAATTCTTCTCTGGCTGATTTTGTTCTTTTATCAGGTTCTTTGATGCAGAGTCGCCACCTCCTTGAAGAGGAATGAGCTTCAAACAAGCTGAAGTTGCAAATTGATTTCTTTCTTCCTGGGTCATCCACCAGCAGAGTCACATATACAACCTTTTTTCTCTGCTGCAACAAACAGTTTCCAGGTCTAATTTTTTAATCTTGTAGACTCAAACTTTCATGGATATGACATTGATCTCCCCAGCGGAGTCGCCAATTTGTTGACATTTCTTCTGAATTAGCATTAGGGTTTGCCACTTCTAATGCACAGGCAGATTCAGGCCAACTGAATACAGGAGGTTGCGTGAGCTCCTCCCCTTCACTTCTGGTTCTGCCGCACCAAGGGGGGTATCCCTATAACTCAAGATGTAACCTTGACTAGCTCAAAGATAGAAGGATCTAACTTGACAACAACAGGCAGAATACTCTCATGTATGGACCAAGATCTGCATGATAGATCACAAGGCTGGCAACATTCTTGGACATGATGTCTGGTTGGGTATGAGAGTATGCAGGGGGTTCCTAATCCTACTCCTACAACTAACAGGTGGAAGTATGAAGTGTTTTGATATGAATTTGGATGCAAAGCTGGACATGGTGTATAACACAAGAACACAGCATGATTGGTGCCTATCCAGGGCTTGGAGTCGGTAGACATACACCTATGAATGATCAGCATAAATAGCTAAAACCGGATTTCAGGGGGACACACATGATATCTGCCTTACAGATATCTCCCAATATAGAGTGTTGAGCTATCTCTACTTATGGCATCCCTACTGCAGTATACCCTTCCCAATGTTCAACCTGAAAACAGTTTAATCTGCCCCTTGAGCAGAGGTTAAAAGATCAGACATTCAACATAGGAATTCTATGCTCTAGAATCTAAACATTACACAGATATCCAGATCCAGAAGAAGAATACATGCAATACTGGAGACAGAATTAACACAACACATGCTAAGATAGCATTACTCATATAAGATCAACCATGAAACCAGTGGATCCATGCCAAGTCTTACAACAGGAGATACATAAACTCACAAGATCAAGCTGTACAGAGCAACCAGATCAGCTGGTTTTGGATTACAGAGCCAAAAATCCACAACTTTCAACAACCTTGAATGAAAAACACCATCTGCATTATATAGCAGGAGGGTGTATTCAGCATTAACTACCAGGTTGACCAAAACTCCCGCCAGATATACAGTATCATAGAAATGGCGCTCAAACATTAATGCAGCAGGTAGGGGAGGAGACAGGAAGATTTTTCGAGCCTTGCGCCGCCGCCTAGGGATTCAGATCTTAAATCAGGTACTACATCAGCCCACACCATCGCCCATACCTCTGCAACAATCGCCATTGATGGCGCACCAACCCGCGGCCTTGGGAAGAACATCAGACAGTTAATCGCAACCACTTCCCGCCGAGATTCATCATCATGATATTTCAAAAATGCAGGATAACATTATCCCACATGCACCCCGCGATGACCTCTTTGACACTTTATATACTAGGTCATGAGCATATATGATGTCGGTGCTTTTGCTCCTGACGACACTAGTATAAGACTTCATCATCATCATCCTCCAGCAGCATGATATCCTGTTGCCCGAAATATCACCCTGACGTCATCATCATATTGCAATACAACTGCATGATAATCGCCTTCATCGGCACAACCTGATCCATCGGAGGAACATCCTCCTGCTGAGCTTATACCAAAAGTCTGGCCGATGAACATCCTGATGACGTCATCATCATATCCTGCTGACGTCATCATCATATCTGCCTACTGCGCACCTCCTCATATCCAGATGACATCATCATCATGTTTGCAAATATCAGGGGATCATCATAAGATGATCAGTGTTAGAAATATGACCCCCCCCGGACCTTGATGACGTCATCATCATATTAACATCATCATGATATTCGGAAGACAACCGGATATTTGGAAATATCCTCCTGATGCGCAAATATCAGGTTGCACTGTAGCTCCTCTGTAAGATCGGGGCGATAGATGAACATGATGATGCTCAAAAAGATCACCCCCACTAGATAGCGCACGAAGCCGGCAAGCGGATATCTCCTCATATCAGCATCATCATGATGCTGGAACAAACACACACTCGAGTGATATGAAAATATCACCCCCTCCTTCGGAAATATCATGATGCAGATAGGCAGAAAGAACCGGATATCACCCTGATATATGGATGACGTCAGCATCATCAGGATGAAAAAACAACGAACAAGAGGTGATACAACATCATCAGGATGATATTGACTAAGATCATCCTGACGTTCAAAATATGATGACCCTAGTGAATATCGGGTCGCACTTAGAAATCTTCAACATCATCATCAGGATGATCATAACCAAGATCACCCGATGATAGAAATATCACCCCGGCGAGATATCATGATGCAGATAATATGATGACCCCCGCAAACAACACGGTGATAAAAGGAAATATGATGATGATGACGACGACCCTTAGGAAAAAAAAAGTTAGGTCGAGCAACTCAAAGAATAACCCCTTCAGAATAACGGGGCAACATCATCATCATGTTTGCGCAAGGTGATAAATGGAAGATCACCGGATACTTTGAAAACTCACCCTTGCAAGCAGATCAGGGCGCACTGTAGCTCATCAGCATCATCAGGATAAAAACCAAACATCACCCGATAGCGAAATATGATGATGACGATGAGAGACCGGTCGACGGAGAACATGATGATGCCGACCTTCATCGAAACAAACATGATGATGATGACCTCCTCCTCAAGAAAATATGATGATGCAGCTGAAAACTGCTGAGGAGGTCCATTACTTAGAACATTTTTTTGGATACTTAGGGAGAGTGCCTGAATGAAAATTGCTCAAAAAACTACCAGTCAATTCAGGCACTAACACAGCAAAATAGGATATAGTTGACACCAATGGCAACAAGGATATGTTGACATCAATGACAACACCACTTAGGCACATATTTGCAACAAACTCCCCTGTTGTCATTAATGGCAACATATGATGTGAAAAACTAAATTTAACCATCGAGACAAGAATTTCTCCCCATTTCTCTTCTCACTTCTGAAACTACTTTCTTTATTCCTCCCCCTTACACCAGCAACTAGTTTTTCACACGACTTCTCTCCCCCTTTGACATCAATGGCAAAGGGCACATATTTTCTATCTTTTCTCCCCTTTTTGCTTCAGACTGATCCCAAAATTTGCATACTGACTACTCCTCCTTTGAGTAGTACCTTCTTAACATCAATCTGGATCATAAAATATGAATGTAAATTCCACTGGACTGATGCACCTTAGTGCGTCTTAGTTTTGATTAGGAGGGGTAATTACCCCTAACTTTTCTCTGAGATACTCAAAAGTATCTTTGGGAAGAGGCTTAGTGAAGATGTCCACAATTTGATCTTTGGAAGACAAACTCCAACTTGACTTCATTCTCATTAACTTTTTCTCTCAAGAAGTGAAACTTGATAGATATATGCTTTGTCTTTAAATGTAATACCAGATTCTTGGATATGCTTATAGCACTTGAATTATCACAAAAGATTGTAACTAGCTCCTCAAACACAACACTAATGTCCTTCAACATTTGCTTCATCCACAGAACTTGAGAATAATTATTTGTTGTTGCTATATACTCTGCCTCTGCAGTAGACAGAGAAATTGCTTCTTATTTTTTGCTCATCCAAGAGACCAATATTTTTCCCAAGAAGAATGCACCACCACTAGTACTTTTTCTGTCATCCACATCTCCTACCCAATCAACATCTGTATATGCATGAAGAGTGAAATCATAGTCCTTTGGATACCACAGTCCATAATCAATTGTCCCCTTAAGATATCTAAAAATTATTTTGACCACCACAACATGGGATTCTTTTGGATTAGCTTGAAATCTGGCAACAAGTCCAATTGCATTCATTGATCTATACCTTTTCTGATTTTCCTTTGGGGAGTCATCATCTTTACTTAACTTACATCCGGTTACCATAGTGATGCAGAGGCATCCACACTATAACCTTTGCATATAGCATGAATGTCTGCAGACCAACCTCATCATCATCATCTTCGCCATCATCATCATATTTCGGCTTTACTCTGTCAGCATCATATTTCTGAAAACCAACAGCATCATCATATTGCACCTGCCGACCGATATCCTCCTGCAGACAAGCCTTCGCACTTTCGCCTGTCAACAGCATCACCTTACTCGATTATCGGCAGCATCATCATGTTCGACCAGCGCGAACATCCTCCTGACGTCCACTGTTCACCTCACCGACAATTTCCGTTTTCACTACCTTCAACATCATCATGATGTTCAACAGGCGCTAACATCCTCCGGTTGCACTGTTCATCGGGCGCCAAGCACTAGCGGCCTCATCATGATATTTACCATCACCTTCGTCAGCAGGATATTCAACATCCGGTTGCTCCCAAATATCCTGATGACGACCTTCAGCACCTTCCCTTCGATGCTCCGATAGCCGACGACACAAGCTTCAGCATCATGATATTCAACAGGATAACGAACATCCGATTCTTCCCATTTATCCTGATGATGACAAACCCTAACTCTTCGCACCGTTCACTCGATGCTGACGTCACCCGATATCCTGATGACGTAGATCCTGATGACGATGACGTCACCCGCAGTTTCACAATATCCTGCTGCTCCGAAATGTCCTGATGACGTATATCATGATGATGATGACGTCATATCCTGCTGTTTGCCAAACTTAGTTTTTCTTCGGCCCTCCTGATGATGATCCTGATGCCGATACACTCCTCGGCTCCTCCTGTTGATGATCACCCCAACGAACTCACTCTTCATGAAATCGACATCATCATGCTGACCTCCTCCACTTATCCAAATGATGATGTCCGAACTGTCTGCAGGATATTTGCAGAAATATCCTGATGATGCTGTTTTGGCGAACTTCTTCACTTAGCGAAATCTCTCTTCGCCGGTCCACCAGGGATGACCCGATCCAACTCAGGGGGATCTTCCAACACAATTAGCTCGACCTAGCACATGAGGATGCTAGGCTTCTCAACATCTGTCTACCGCGATCCTGCGCACCTGCATGCAAACAGAAAACAACCTAACATCTAACCTACTGTACATTGCCATTCCACCGATCAGGTGAGTCAACCGGTGGAATGGATCAGGAAATCCATGAAAAACTCTCAAACCCGCGATCGATTACAGGAAGGAGATCAAACAGAAAACAAAACAGGATCTTTATTGATTCACAGATGTAATACAATATGATGTTCCTCACACAGAACACTCAACCTACTCTGCGCAACACTACACTGCCGATCGATGATATCTGTCTGTCTCTCATATCAAACGATCTCATGCTTATAAAGACTTTCCTACGAGTACTACTGACCCGACTCCAAGCGGCTGGGAACTCTCCAGGCGGCTGGGAGATCCCACCGAACATACATCATGACAGCTGTTATAACTAACTAGCTAAAAATAGCAAAAGCCTGGTCAGCATGATCTTATCCTGATCAGCATGACCTTATTACATGCAAATGGTCAAACAGACCTTCTTGGAAACATAAACAAGACCTAAACTACTAACTGCCTTATCAAGACCAGCTGTCAGGTAGGTGCTCCTGCACCATACTCCCCAACAGAAAAGAACTCATGTCCCATGAGTTTAGCATGTGGAAGACTTCCACCTTTACACTTTGCCTGTGCAATGTTCTGCCCTGTTCCAGCTTTGTCTGCTGCTGTCTCTTGGCTACTCCAAGACTTCTGAACTGTAACTTGCTGTCTGGCAAGTAAATCACCATGCCTGGTGATGGAGGCCTTTCTCTCACATACCCTGTGTTTGTCAGGTTGCCTGACCAGAACCTCTTTCTGAACTGCTTCTGTAGTGTTCACCTGTATCTTTCTTTCAACCCTTATAGGACAAGCAATAGTCCCAACTATGACAACATCCTTGTCATTCTTCTCAACTGATTGTTGTTTGCACCCCTGTTTCTGAACCTGCTGCTGACCTCTGTCAGTCACAACTGAAACTTTCTTCAGCTTGTTGTCTGTAACAACCCCTTTCCCTGCAGTATCCTGAACTGCCTTTATGCCTGCTCCTCTAGGCATCTGCACATACTCCTTCTTTCCCATCAAAATGATTTGAGCTGCCTTCTGTACTGCAGCTTTTGCCTGCAATGGCATCAACTCAATAGTCTTCCCATCCTTCTTGATGGTGTAGGTATTAGCATACCCATCATACAGTACCCTTCTGTCAAATTGCCAGGGTCTACCCAACAGTAGGTGACAACATTCCATAGGCAAAATGTCACACAAAATTCTATCATGATATGGTCCAATCTGGAAATCCACATATGCCTGTTCAGAGACAAAAAGTGATTGCCTATCACTCACCCAAGATGCCTTGTAAGGGTGTGGATGTGGAATCCTTTCCAACTTCAGTTTATCCACCATTTCCTGAGATACCATGTTGTCTGTTGAACCAGTATCAATGACAACCTTACATACCTTACCTTTGCTCTTGCATGTAGTTTTGAAAAGAGCTCTTCTTTGCATCATATCCTTTGATGCCTGTAAACTAATTCTCCTTAGCATCAATGATTCTCCACTCTCTGGATATCCAAAATTTTCAGGACCTTTGTTTGAACTCTGTGCACTTTCTTCTATTTTCTCTTCTTGTACCAGTTGTACTCTCTTGTCACTAGTTCTATCATTTCTGGATGATGAACCTTTGTTTTCTGGACATTTGAAAGATGGATGACCAAACTCTCCACAGGTGTAACACTTTCCTGAAAATGTAGTAGAACCTCTACCACCTCCAAATCTTCCTCTATTACCTTTCCATCCACCTCTGAAATCAGACTGTCCTTGTCCTTTACCAGTGTCTTCTTGACCCTCATTGGTTTGCTTTTGTGCAGGGGCTGTTCCTCTTCCCCTATTGTTTCCTCTTCCTCTCATGGACTTATCATGTCCTCTATTCAACTTTTCTTCAATCCTGATTGCCATTTGATAACAATCCTCCACATTCTTAGGGTTAGCTAAAACTAACTCATCCTGTATGTTAAACCTCAAACCTGCCAAGTACCTAGCCACCTTTTCTACCTCATTCTCATGATGACCAGATCTCATACTCAACAGATAAAATTCCTCAGTATATGATTTCACATCCCTGTCTTTCTGCTTTAAAAATTGCAGCTTCTTAAACATCTGGATTTCATAATCCCTTGGCAAGAATTTCCCCTTGATCCTTGCTACCATCTTATCCCAAGAAGTGATCTTAGACTTCCCTTGTTTCCTTCTCTCAGATTGTACATAATCCCACCATACCAAAGCATGACCTCCTAACTTGGTCTTTGCAATCTTTACCTTCTGATCCTCAGCAACATCTTCACATTCAAAGTGATTATCAAGTGCAGCAATCCAATCCAACAACTCATCTTCATTCAAGCTTCCAGTATACTTGGAAACATCAACCTTCACCTTAGGTTTTTCACTCTGCACTGCCTTTAACAGTTTTGCCAATCTCTGGTCTTCAGCATCCAGATCTTCAGTTACCTCTTCATACTCTTCAACAGTATCTGCTTCTTCTTCAGACTCACTGTCTTCCACCTCCCTCTTTTTGTTCTTTTCCAGGGCTGTCAGCCTGGCTTGAAGTGCTTCAGCAAGCTCCTTCATCTTCCTCATCTCTCTAGCATGTTTCTCCTTCATATCCTGCAATTCCCTTGCAGTACCATTACCTTTAGGAGGCATTTTGTCAACCTCTCAATCACAACACAATCAACTCTATCTCTACCTCTGCCCTTTCAGTGACAGAATCAACACACAACAGCCCAGACCTTTTGCTGAGCTCTGATACCACTATGATGCAGAGGCATCCACACTATAACCTTTGCATATAGCATGAATGTCTGCAGACCAACCTCATCATCATCATCTTCGCCATCATCATCATATTTCGGCTTTACTCTGTCAGCATCATATTTCTGAAAACCAACAGCATCATCATATTGCACCTGCCGACCGATATCCTCCTGCAGACAAGCCTTCGCACTTTCGCCTGTCAACAGCATCACCTTACTCGATTATCGGCAGCATCATCATGTTCGACCAGCGCGAACATCCTCCTGACGTCCACTGTTCACCTCACCGACAATTTCCGTTTTCACTACCTTCAACATCATCATGATGTTCAACAGGCGCTAACATCCTCCGGTTGCACTGTTCATCGGGCGCCAAGCACTAGCGGCCTCATCATGATATTTACCATCACCTTCGTCAGCAGGATATTCAACATCCGGTTGCTCCCAAATATCCTGATGACGACCTTCAGCACCTTCCCTTCGATGCTCCGATAGCCGACGACACAAGCTTCAGCATCATGATATTCAACAGGATAACGAACATCCGATTCTTCCCATTTATCCTGATGATGACAAACCCTAACTCTTCGCACCGTTCACTCGATGCTGACGTCACCCGATATCCTGATGACGTAGATCCTGATGACGATGACGTCACCCGCAGTTTCACAATATCCTGCTGCTCCGAAATGTCCTGATGACGTATATCATGATGATGATGACGTCATATCCTGCTGTTTGCCAAACTTAGTTTTTCTTCGGCCCTCCTGATGATGATCCTGATGCCGATACACTCCTCGGCTCCTCCTGTTGATGATCACCCCAACGAACTCACTCTTCATGAAATCGACATCATCATGCTGACCTCCTCCACTTATCCAAATGATGATGTCCGAACTGTCTGCAGGATATTTGCAGAAATATCCTGATGATGCTGTTTTGGCGAACTTCTTCACTTAGCGAAATCTCTCTTCGCCGGTCCACCAGGGATGACCCGATCCAACTCAGGGGGATCTTCCAACACAATTAGCTCGACCTAGCACATGAGGATGCTAGGCTTCTCAACATCTGTCTACCGCGATCCTGCGCACCTGCATGCAAACAGAAAACAACCTAACATCTAACCTACTGTACATTGCCATTCCACCGATCAGGTGAGTCAACCGGTGGAATGGATCAGGAAATCCATGAAAAACTCTCAAACCCGCGATCGATTACAGGAAGGAGATCAAACAGAAAACAAAACAGGATCTTTATTGATTCACAGATGTAATACAATATGATGTTCCTCACACAGAACACTCAACCTACTCTGCGCAACACTACACTGCCGATCGATGATATCTGTCTGTCTCTCATATCAAACGATCTCATGCTTATAAAGACTTTCCTACGAGTACTACTGACCCGACTCCAAGCGGCTGGGAACTCTCCAGGCGGCTGGGAGATCCCACCGAACATACATCATGACAGCTGTTATAACTAACTAGCTAAAAATAGCAAAAGCCTGGTCAGCATGATCTTATCCTGATCAGCATGACCTTATTACATGCAAATGGTCAAACAGACCTTCTTGGAAACATAAACAAGACCTAAACTAATAACTGCCTTATCAAGACCAGCTGTCAGGTAGGTGCTCCTGCACCACATAGGAGTACCTACTAGCTTTGAATCTTCCATTCTAAACTTCTTCAACAATTCTTTCACAGACATGGACTGAGATATGAAGATACCTTTATCTGACTAAACAATTTGCAGACCTAGGAAGAAATTCATCTCACCAAACATTGACATCTCAAACTCACTTTTCATCTGATCAACAAATACTTTGCACATGCATTCATTTCCAACAAAAATGATATCATCAACAAAGACCTTGACAATTAGAATGTCCTCATGATTTATCTTGAAGTACAGATTACTTATATGATTTATCTTGTATGGAATTAGACTAGACAACTGAGAGGGGGGGTGAATCAGTTGTCCCACAATAAAAACTTTTTCTGCTTTTTAACCTTCTTTATTATCTTACTACGAGATTAATGATGTGAACATTAAAGGATAGATCAACAACATAAGAGCAAAAAAATAATCATCACACTTGACACCAAGATTTTGACATGGAAACCCGGTTAAGGGAAAAACCATGGTGGGGGTTAACCCACAATGATTTGTACCCTATTAAAAGTACTTTAGAAAAATAGAAGGCACATGCCTTTGGGTGCATTGCCCAGAGCTCACTGCTCAAAAGAGAGGCTCACTACCTACAAAAGTTATTTAGAACAGAAAGAATTAACTGAGAAATAACATCTACTTCATGCCTGATTTAGTTTCAATGAATGCTCAAGAACTTCTGCTTTGCCCAAATTCTTCTTCACACTGTACCGCTCTCGTTCCTTTTCTTCTCTACTCTACTCTTGATCCTTTATTTAAATTTTATCTAATTTGCACAAGGATACTTTTCAACAACTCTTCAACAAGTATTTATATGCTTCATCAACATTGGAATGATCAACAAGGTTGGCTAAACTTGACGTGGATCATCACATTGTCAGCCAAATATAATTGAGACTTGAATCTACTTCTACAACCACTCCATGCTTTATAAAAATGCTCTTAAATCATCCGCAACATGCTAGGACCATCTGTTCGGCCAAGATTGGGAATAAGATCAACCTCAAAGAAGAAATCTTCAATCAACAAGCTCAAACTTCAATGTGGACCTCCAACATAGTAGCCACACAATCTAGAGACCTCCATAGGCACATTGAAATCACCAATAACATTCACTCTAAACCATATTACCAAAAACATTTGAATCTTCCTTCGAAACCTCAAGAACACCATCTGCCATGACTGTCAAACTCGAAAGATAGCTTGCGGACCTCCAAACCACGAACCACTGGAGTTGATGATACACACTAACTTCCTGAACATGCCTTCAGATCTGCAGACCAAAATATTTCATTGTGGAGCAATCCAGACCAACTTACTGTCACACTATCTCTTATGAATACTGTAAAATCTGGTTCTACTCAGATGGCCATAACTTCTTCAAATCTTCATGCAGATCTCTCAATTCTTAACTGGAGCAACATCTGACAATCCTCTACATAATGATAGACATCAAATTTCCACAGTCCATAATGCTTGGATTTTAGTATTTCAGGATTAAACTGTGTGCAAGTTTTTTCCTCAATGTTTCGGATCACACTCCATGATCTATCATCAGGAGAAATAGCAAGAGAAGAATAAGAGAATGAGTAAATTTGCAGACTAAGACAACTAAATAGATAAAGGAGTAACGCGGAAACCAAGACAACTAGGACCAAATAAACAATAAAAAATCACAATTTTATTCAAACTTAAAAGACCAACAAAGTAAGGCCTAAGCACCTAAAATTTTTGAAAGGAATGAAAAGGACACAAAACAAGAAACAAGAAAAGAGAAACCAAGACACCCATCAAAAAATAAAAAAAATAAAAATAAAAATAAAAAAATAACGTGGCAAAGAAATAAAATAACAAAGGAAGAATAAAAAGAAGATATCTATCAAATTGGATATATATATATATATATAGACATCGCCTACAGAGAGCACACTCTCAAGTGATCACATAAGAAACAAGAGAGAAGACAAAGAGAGCAAGGTATTGACTAAACTAACCTAAACATCCAAACGAACATAAACTAAGAAACTCATGATTGTCTGTTCCTGCGAAACCCCCTACATCGGTGAGACGGGCCATTCCTTTAGCACCAGGATCAAAGAGCATTATGCAGACATTAGACATGAACGTGTCCAAAAATCTGCCCTTGCTGAGCACTCAACCCTAACCAAACACCACATTTGTTTGGAAAATACTCAAATTGTCACGAGTGAAGACAACTTCTTCAAGAGAAAACTTAAAGAGGCCATAGAGATTAACAACCACCCATCCAATCTCAATCATGATGAGGGATGGAGTTTAAGTCTCTCTTGGAACCCCTTTCTAACCCGCATTAGAAACCGCTCCCACTCTCTATCTTGATCTCTTTGCCTTCCTCGTTCTTCTTTTCGCCCTCGTTTCTCCCTGTTTCTTTCTTCTCCCCTACCCCTCCCTCTTGGTCCTCCCCGGTGTGGTTCTTTCTTGTCCCCTTCCTCGTTCCTCCGAAGTCCCCTTTTGTTCTTTTCCTCCATCCTTCTCTACTCCTTCCCCTATTCCCATTGGAGTCATCGTCCTTTCAGTTCCTCGCATCCCCCCTCTTACCTCCCTTTCCCCCAGTGCTCTTTCTCCTATTTTTTGTAGGTGTTGTCTTGGTTATACTTCCTTTGTTTCTTTCGTTCGCCCTTCATTGTGTTGAGGTCTTTGTTTATGTTGACTTGTTAGTTTTTTGGTCCTTCTTCTCCGCTCTCTCCTTCTATCTTGTTTAGATAGACCTTTTGATTTTCTTCACCTTTTACATTTTTCCTCTCTTGTCTTCCTTTCGCCTGTCTCTCCTAGTCCCTTCTTCATTTTTTGCATGCATTTGCAGTTATACACTAAGCCCCCTTTCTCATTTTTATTTTATCTAGTCATATTTATATATTTTTCACATTTAACTGGTCCTTCTTATTAATTTGTTTATTTTCTCGTCTTTTTATTTATTGTCTTAGTTCTCTTTCTTTGTAGGTCTCTCCTTGTTGTTGTCTTTAGTTCTTGGATTGCTTTGGTCTTTCTTTCATACACACTCTGACATATGTGTGTGTGTGTGTGTGTGTGTGTGTGTGTGTGTGTGTGTGTGTGTGTGTAGATGTGTGTGTTTTGTGTCATTTTTTATAATTGCTTGTTTACATAGCTTTGGTTTATGTATTATTGTAATGAGTTTCTTAGTTTATGTTCGTTTGGATGTTTAGGTTAGTTTAGTCAGTACCTTGCTCTCTTTGTCTTCTCTCTTGTTTCTTATGTGATCAATTGAGAGTGTACTCTCTATAGGTGATGTCTAAATATATATATATATATATATATATATATATATATATATATATATATCCAATTTGATAGATATCTTCTTTTTATTCTTCCTTTGTTATTTTATTTCTTTGCCACGTTATTTTCTTTTTTTAATTTTTTGATGGGTGTCTTGGTTTCTCTTTTCTTGTTTCTTGTTTTGTGTCCTTTTCATCCCTTACAAAAATTTTAGGTGCTTAGGCCTTACTTTGTTGGTTTTTTAAGTTTGAATAAAATTGTGATTTTTTATTGTTTAATTGGTCCTAGTTGTCTTGGTTCTTGCGTTACTCCTTTATCTATTTAGTTGTCTTAGTCTGCAAATTTACTCATTCTCTTGTTCTTCTCTTGCTATTTCTCCTGATGATGGATCACGGAGTGTGATCTGAAATGTTGAGGAAAAAACTTGCACACAATTTAATCCTGAAATACTAAAATCCAATCCTCTACATAGCCATATGGTCTGCATGCATTGATTATCATTAATTTTCTCAATATCATCAACAATTCAGTCTTCTATATAGACAACAAAATAGGATATAGTTGATACCAATGGCAACAAGGATATGTTGACATCTATGACAACACCACTTAGGCACATATTTGCAGCACAAATATTGTCCTGAGTGGAAAATCCTCATGGGGAATAAAAACCACTCAAAATGCCTCACTGGCTTATTCAAAAATCTTGCCTCACTAGCTATAGAAAAGTGTCTCACTGACTTGCATGAATGCCTCACTAGCTTATACATTTCACTACCTCAGTAGCCTTTTGTGCCTCACCGGCTATTTGTGCCTCACTGGCTTGTTTTCATGACTTCCTTAATGGCTTGTTTCAATCAGATACAATGAATAATATGATTCAATATAGAGGGTTACTTTGTTCCTCTACAATCCAAATCTCAAATATCTCATTATTTGAGACTCAAGAATCAATACAACACTCTAACATAACCTCAATGAAGGTGCAATAAACACATATCATCAACCTCATCTTAGATGTTCACAAAATGTCATTCAATACAAAATCTTTCTTTCTTTCATCAAATAGTTTGAGAATGTAACTATTCTTTTTCAACTGTCTCAAATAGTTTGTAACTATACAGGTAACTACCATGGATGTATGGTCAGATAGACCCATGTGGCTGAATACAATGCCTTTAAAATAAGATACATTAAGAAGTTTTGTTAAACTATGAATACCAAAGCATATCACCAATAAACTATCTTCATGATCATGAGAAACTCTAGGGTAAACTGTCAAACCCTAGGATAACTTTCAAACCCTTCACCAAAACTATCAAACCGTAACTATTTTTTTAATGAAAAAAAACAATGTATGCAATGATTACTGTTGACTATAGACTTTAACTATATCCAGGTCAAAAAATACTTCTTTTTAAAACAAGTCTTCCTTAGCTCAAAAAGAGCATCAAAAGATTTAAAGATCTTTCCTTTTTCACAGACTAAAATATAACAGGGGATACCAAAAACTTTACAATTTTTCATTTAAAATTCTCAAACCATTCACACTAGAAGGAAACTTCTGCAACCGTTTTAAAAAGAAAAATATCACCTAATGAGTTTTATGCCATAGAAAGAAGGAACTTGTCGAGTGTGAACTTGTGTAACTGTCTAGGTACATGGTTGACCCGAGCATTATCACTTCACAAGAGATCTCTATCATAACTAGTAACGTACTGTATGTTTCATGATTTCCATCATTGTCACCAAAAAAGTCAAACCCTAGCTCAGAGAGAGCTCATTACATATTACAAAATGAATCATTAACAAAGCCTTTTGCTAGGTTAATTCATTGTGACATGTGATTCCGGTGTGCCCTAAGTGGCTGAGTTATAACAACTAAATTGAACCTTTTTTTTACCTGATGTATATGTGGAAACCTACCCAACAGGTTAATACTCATTAAGTGCCTTATAGAATGAAGTTATGATAAGAGTTTCTTTTATTATTTGTACAAAATAATACTTGTCAATGATGATAATTGAAACCCTTTCAAGACTTATAAACATATAACCATCTCCTTAAGATATAGGCATATAATCCATATAAATAATGTCATATGGATTCACAAAGTCTTAACACCTTTGACAATATGAAACCTCCTTAGAATATGAGAAATGTTAAGAACTAATTTATAAAAGCAAATATAACCTCATACTCTTGGTGACATTTAAAACAATTTGACTTGTCTCTGTCCATATTACTTATGATATGAAATCCACTTCAAACCAAATACCCCTGCTAGAGTGTGAAAACAATAATGCACCTGTAGAATGTAGAAAGTGCCTCAACCATCATGGCATAGTCAAGTCCCACAATGAAATACAACCCACTTAGATCAACCATACTAACATAGTATCATACCATATCAACTGTCCTATCATCATCATAGTATATCAACTGTCATGTCATCATAGTATGATAATGTAACAGGATATGTAACATGAGACCATATGAATATCATATGCTAACTATATACCACCATGAGAGTATCCAACGTCAAGAGATCAAGAGAGCCAATTGTTATATGCAAAGATAAGAGCCAACTATTAAATGCCAAGAACCCATCAAGAGATCATGAGAGGCAACAATCATATTGAGAATATAATAGCATGTGTCAACTATCATAATATCATCATGAGAGTATGGTATAAAGCATGTTCCAACTGTTATAATGTCATCAAAGAGAGTATTAATTTTACCAATACAACTCAGTCTATAGGAAGATAGAATACGATCTCAAAAATCAACTCTGCCATGCAAAGAATGACAACCATAATGGCAACCATAATGACAACCAAATGTCTAAGTTCAGTATGACCAAGATGGAAACCAAATGTCCAAGCTCATTATCACATAAACCAAATATAACTATCATGATGCAACATCAAACCAATGCAACTGTCAATGTACCACAAACCTAAGAGTTTATGTATTTGACATCAAGGACAACAACTGAGAGGGCAACAAACTCCCCCTTTGTCCTTGACGGAAAAACACAACTCTCTCTCCCCCTTTTTGCATCAAAGACAAAGGGAGGAATAAAGTGTGCCAATGCGTCAATGAGATATCATGAACTTGTTGGTTTTTCTTCTGAATCAACATTAGGGTTTGCCAGTTCTAATGCACAAGCAGATTCAGCCAACTAATATAGGTGGTTGCATGAGCTGCCTCCCCTTCACTTCTAGTTCTACCACACCAAGGGGGGTATCCCTATAACTCAAGATGTAACCTTGACTAGCTCAATGATAGAAAGATCTAACTTGACAACAACAGGCAGAATACTCTCATGTATGGACCAAGATCTACATGAAAGATCACAAGGTTGGCAACATTCTTGGACATATGTGTTTGGTTGGGTATGAGAACATGCAGGGGGTTCCTAATCCTACTGCTACAACTAATAGGTGGAGGTGATGAAATGGGTGGACATAATGTCCTGGATGCAAGACAAGAGGTTTTGGCTCATAACTACTGACCCAGGAGCAGACTGGTGCCTATCTATTGGGCAAGGAGTCAACTAGACGTATACAATAGATGGTTTACAACTTTCACTCAAGTTTCAGGGGGTTGGACTGATGCTTGCCTTACAAACATCACCCAAGTATGGGTATCTAACTACCTCTACTTACAGATATCCTTGCTGACATGCAACCTTCTCCATACATTGACCTAAAACAGTTTAATCCACTCCTTGAATGGAAGTTACAGATCAAGCATGTAGTATAGATATCTATACCCTAGAATCTATGAAACCCTTAGCAACTAGATTTAAAAGAAGGAGAATAACATGCAGCAAATGGAGACAAGCAGATAGACACATGCAATAAGTATTTTTCATATAACATTAACACTGAAACTAAAAATATGTGCAAAATACACTCATGCTGCAACACATAAACTCCAAAATGGGATAAAACAGCCAAGAACATGCCCTGTCTTTCTTTATTTACACAAAAATTGCCCCAGGCCTTCAACAACCTTCAAATGAGCAAACAGCCCTACTTATACAGCAAGGAGGTGCTCAGCCTTAACCACCAGGCAAACTCAAAATTTGCCAGATACAGTACATTGAGAAAATGGCGCTCATCGCATTGAATGCAACAGGTAGGGGAGGAG
The DNA here is from genome assembly GCA_027924645.1 of Cunninghamia lanceolata. Classification (NCBI taxonomy): domain Eukaryota; kingdom Viridiplantae; phylum Streptophyta; class Pinopsida; order Cupressales; family Cupressaceae; genus Cunninghamia; species Cunninghamia lanceolata. The sequence continues at coordinate 949,983 of BSBN01001134.1, read as the reverse complement.
ATAGGGGAAGGTTCTCAAGCCTTGCGCCACCACCCGTGGATGTACAACTTCAATTGAGTACCAGATCCGTCCACGCCATCACCCATATCTCTGCAACAACTACCATTAATGGTGCACCAACTCGTGGCCTTGGGAAATGTAGAATACTATGCATCGCAAACCTTTCCCACCAAAATACCTCATCTTGATATTTGAAATTATGCAAGATCAAATTATCCCACATGTACCCCACGGCGACCTCCTCATTACTTTATATACTAGGCCATGAGCATATATGATGTCAGTGCTTTTTCTCCTGACGACACTCGTATAAGCCTCATCATCATCCTCCTGCATGATATATGGATGCACAAAATATCATCCTGACGTTAGCATCATCATCTGCTGAGCTCACCCTGATAATTCATATCACCCTGATATGAAATATCACCCTGTAGAAAATATCACCTTGTGGGAAAGCATATCCGGACCTCATCACCAAATAAAAAATAAAACATCCTGATGACCAACCTCGCCTTCATGACGATCGCCTTCATCGGCACAACCTGATGCGTCGGAGAAAGATCCTCCTGCCTTGCCGATACCAAATGTCTGGCCGATGAACATCCTAATGATGTCACCATCATATCCTGCTAACGTCATCAGCATATCTGCCTATCGCGCACCTCCTCATATCGGGACGTCATCGTCATATTTGCAAATATCAGGGGATCTCCATAAAATGACTGATGTTAAAATATGATGCCCGGACCTTGATGATGTCACCACCATATTGGCATCAGGATGATATTCGAAAGATAACTGGATATTTGAAAATATCACCCTGATGCACAAAAATCATGCTGCACTGTAGCTCCACTATAAGATTGGGGTGATATATGAATATGACAGATATTTTAAATGATCACCCCCCACTAGACAATGTATGAAGCTAACAGGCGGATATCTCCCTTAAGAAATATCATGTTGCAGACAGGCAGAAAAGCGGATATCACCCTGACATAAGAATGACGTCAGCATCATCAGGGTGATAAAACAACAAACATGAAGTGATAAAATAACATCAGGATGATCTTAACAAAGATCACCTGATGTTCAAATATGATGACCCCAATGAACATTGGGTCATACTTAGAACCTTGCAGCAACATCATCAGGATGATCTTAAGTAAGATCACCCGATGTTAAAATATCACCCTAGCAAAAGATCAGGCTAACAGAAAACATGATGATGACCCTCACGAGAAACAATAGGGTGATGACTGGAAACATGATGATGATGACCTCCTCCTTGAAGAAAATATTGTGCTAATGCTGAAACATACTGAGGAGGTCTATAGACTTAGAACCTTTTTGGATTTTTTGGGAGGGTGCCTGCATGTTTATATGCTTGAAACCTGATTGCTCATGTAGGCACCAACAATGGCTCTGTCTGGGGATGCATGCCTCTTGCAGGCATGGCGAGAACCACAGATCTTTGGGATGTAGACCAGTCCCCTATCCATTGGGCAATAGAGTCAAACTTGCACCAACCTGCATCACCAAACACACTTGATGGCCTAAGGCCACCAAGAAAAGAAATACCTATATCTCCCCTTGTCAAATATCTTGTTTTCATCTGCATGCACTGGATCAAGCTTGGAGATACTGTCAGGACCTACCCACAAACAAACCTTGTCATCTGCATATTCAACCCTCTGATTTAGCTTGTCACTGTCACCCCTATGCAGACAACCTTCAGCATCCAGCAACATGTGGGTGCAATATTTATCAAGCAATGCATATTTATATAGCATATAGCACGTATCATCTACATCAGCAATATGCATTGTAAAATGATCTCCTAGCTGGACTGAAAAATGAAAACACTCAAAGTCCATCATGCAGCTAGGAAGATCAGGGCTCATTGTATCATAGGCTGGCACATCAAAAGAAAAGCCTTCAAATTCACAATTGTGCACATCATGCACACAATCATCAGGTACACCAAGCTGGAGAAGATCAAGCTCTGGCACCTCTTTACAATCTGGCACATCTTTACGATCACTTACTTGATGTATGCTGGTTTCTCCTTCATGAGAATGAGAAACAGAATCCAAGTCAAAAATAGTGCTCAAACCTTCACCATACTCAAATAGATCCTCATCACCATATGTGTCAAAAATAGGTGATCCAAGTGTCTCAGCCTCATCATGGTATGCCACTGGTTTATAGGCAGCAAAACATGCATCTTCACCATCAATGGATTCATCTTGTGGAGGAGTATCAGCCTATGTGTCATAAGCAAAACAGTCATCAAACAAAGAACAATCATGCTCTGCACTAGCACTTGTTTCAATCTCTGATTGCTCTTCATCATCTCCATGTTACTGAAAAGAAGGCAATGGTTCACACATGGAACTGCTTCTCTATTTGCTTACCTCTTATCTATCTTGAGTACAATACTCACAGTCATCTCCACAAATCCATTCAAAAAGATGTTCATTGTTGTCCACAACCACATCATTATTTTCATGGCCAGATGCCTCAACATTGCAATGGGAGTCCTCACTGATCCTTTCACTGGCATCCTCAACTGATATCTTTTCATTTTCACTTTTACCTTCACATGATGCCATGATTTCAAGGTCATTTGCAGCTTCATAACCACTATTCACACCAAAGCATAGGGACAGGGATTTCTGCAGGTGCTCATTTCTCATTTCTTCTACATTTTCTAAAAATTTGTATGCCATCTACATACTTGTCACCTTGAAATCCCTCAGTAGTGCACTAGAGCCCTCCTCAAAAGCTTCAAAGAATATGCCAACACAGGCTGAAGTACCAGGTCTGAAGGCTTCTGGGATTTGTGAAAGGGCTAGTGCAAATCTATGACTGAAATCAACACACGGCTCTTCATCTTGTTATCTGATTTTCATTAATTCTGCAACAAGATCAGTAAGTTCTTTTGCAAATTCTTTATTGAAACAGTCAGCAAGTTCATCCCAATAGGCAAAGGATCTCTTTGGAAAGCTCAAATACCAATCTCTAGCTTTTGCATCAAAGGATCTAACAAAAAACCTCATCCACATATCCTCATCTCTAAATGAATGTTTATCCATGAACTCATGGAAATTTTAGATATGTGCACTCCCATCAAACACACTGTGACCACTAAATCTAGGCATCTGATTGTACATCCTAGCAGGCATACTTTCAACTTTATAATCAACCCATGATAGATCTAATTGGTCATACAAAGGATCAAAAGGGCTGACAAGAGGTTTAGCTTTCTGACTGGCAGACACAACAGGGTTATCACTATTCAACTGAGCCTGCCTAGCCTCTAAGAGTATCAACCTATTTCTTATCTCTTCTATTCTTTTTGCCAATATATCACCCCCTTCTTGACTGAGTATGGGATAATACATATTTGGATTCACAAAAATCTTACTCTTAGACATCCTTTGTCTACCTAAGACCTAAGGCTTCCCCTAGCATCTAACTTATGCAGTAAACATCAAATATAAGGGGAAGAAGCTAGGTACCTTTTGTCATCCAGATGCAGAAATATGAACATCTTTGTCACACAACATACATCTACCTTTCATGTGCACTTGAAACTTTTTGCAGAGTCACCACCTCTCTAGAGAGGACAAAATTTTCAACAGCTGAAATCTATTTTTCTAGGTTCATTCCACTAGTAGAGCCAGGCAAAACTTCACCAGAGACTGTAAGATATCACTTTACATCAACATCCCCAGTGGAGTCGCCATTTTGTTGGTGACTCGAATGGGCCACAAATACATTCTTTTTTCATCAATCATTCCCCAGCGGAGTCACCACTTTGTTGGTGACTTAGATGGGCCACAAGATATAACCCTTTTTCAAATTTCCTCCCCAACAGAGTCGCCATTTTGTTGGTTTTTCTTCTGAATCGGCATTAGAGTTTGCCAGTTCTAATGCACAAGCAGATTCAGCCAACTAATATAGGAGGTTGCGTGAGCTGCCTCACCTTCACTTCTGGTTCTGCCGCACCAAGGGGGGTATCCCTATAACTCAAGATGTAACCTTGACTAGCTCAATGATAGAAAGATCTAACTTGACAACAATAGACAAAATACTCTCATGTATGACCAAGATCTGCATGATAGATCACAAGGTTGGCAACATTCTTGGACATATGTGTCTTGTTGGGTATGAGAGTATGCAAGGGGTTCCTAATCCTACTCCTACAACTAACAGGTGGAGGTGATGAAATGGGTGGACATAATGTCCTGGATGTAAGACAAGGGGTTTTGGCTCATAACTACTGACCCAGGAGTAGACTGGTGCCTATCTATTGGGCAAGGAGTCAACTAGACATATACAACAGATGGTTTGCAACTTTCACTCAAGTTTCAGGGGGTTGGACTGATGCTTTCCTTACAAACATCACCCAAGAATGGGTATCTAACTCCCTCTACTTACAGATATGCCTGCTGACATGCAACCTTCTCCATACATTGACCTAAAATAGTTTAATCCACTCCTTGAATGGAAGTTACAGATCAAGCATGCAGTATAGATATCTATACCCTAGAATCTATGAAACCCTTAGCAACTAGATTCAAAAGAAGGAGAATAACATGCAGCAGATGGAGACAAGCAGATAGACACATGCAATAAGCATTTTTCATATAACATTAACACTGAAACTAAAAATATGTGCATAATACACTCATGCTGCAATACATAAACTCCAAAATGGGATAAAACAGCCAAGGACATGCGTTGTCTTTCGTTATTTACACAAAAATTGCCCCAGGCCTTCAACAACCTTCAAATGAGCAACACAACCCTACTTATACAGCAAGGAGGTGCTCAACCTTAACCACTAGGCAAACTCAAAATTCACCAAATATAGTACATTGAGAAAATGGTGCTCATCGCATTGTATGCAGCAGGTAGGGGAGGGGACAGGGGAAGGTTCTCGAGCCTTGCGCTGTCATCCGTGGATGTACAACTTCAATCAGGTACCAGATCCATCCACACCATCGCCCATATCTCTTTAACAATTGCCATTAATGGCGCACCAACTCGTGGCCTTGGGAAATGCAGAATACTGTGCATCGCAAACCTTTCCTGCCAAAATACCTCATCCTGATAGTTCAAATTATGTAGGATCAGATTATCCCACATGCACCCCGCGGTGACCTCCTCATTACTTTATATACTAGGCCGCGAGCATATATGATGTCGATGCTTTTGCTCCTGACGACACTAGTATAAGCCTCATCATCATCCTCCTGCATAATATCCAGATGCACAAAATATCATCCTGACGTCAGCATCATCATCTGTTGAGCTCACCCTGATAATGCATATCACCCTAATATGAAATATCACCCCGCAGAAAATATCACCCTACATTTTGTTCTCATGCCTAATTTATATCTTGTTGCATTTTGTTCCTGTCACCACATGGATAGTAAATTGAGAGAGAAGATTTGTTGCCTTCGGTAGAAGGAAGTGAGTAGTTATTGGTGTGATTAAAATGGATCAGTTTTAAATTGCAGTTGATAACGATCACCGTGGAGGAAGTTGTACAGTCACTGAAGAGCTATATGTTGATTAGTTACATGGGCAAAAGGAGTTACATTCAGCAGGAGGATTTAGGAACTGAAAAGAATAAAACAAAGCTAACACAAAATGGCCAGGAAGGAAAGAATAAACATAGAGAAACTAAATAGGAAACAAAACGCCTCTATTCACAAGGAGAAGGCAGGAGGAAGAGGAAACGATGACAGTAGAGGAAGGCTGATGGTTATAAAAAGGAGAGAGAGGCCGTGTATTAGAGAGTGAAGAAGGCCAAAAGGAGGGTGATAGAAAGATCACATAGAGGCCGTGAGTCTGTGGAGGCTCTAAAGGAGAAAGAAAATCCATTTGTTGTAGATTGATGGTGACAAAGGAATGGAGAAAAGATAATGAAGGAAGGGGAACCGATTGTTACAGGCCAGCGGCATGGCTTGGGGAAGAATTGAATGAATAGAGTGTGGCCCAAAAGGCAAAAAGCCTTTGTGTGAGAAGAATAAAAGAGGCCAGAAATACATATGGACTGAAAGATTGGAATATAGAGGGGTCGCTTATGAAGACAATGAAAGAGGAATCAAGGAATGCTGGAAGGAAAAGATGGGATGCTAAGAGTCAAGCATATTGAGGGCAAAACCAATAATACAAGACTATGTAGAAGATGAAGGAAGCCAGAATCCACAGTTGGGCCAAACCATCTGGGCAATGTATGAATTCTAGAATCTTGTGTAATCTACTCTTCATAATATAATATAGTGTTTTTTTATTAATCTATGTAATGGATTTTGGGTTATGGTATTGGTCGATATAGTCTCTTTTGATAAGTGTTGACACATTGTAGCATTTTTTTTCATGTCACCTTATAAATGATTGTATGTGTTGATTACCTATTCCTGTCGCAACTAAGTTTGATTCTGAATTGTTTATAATGTTGGTTAATATCCTTATAGTCCATGTCTAGTTCCTATCACTAAGGTGATAGAGAGTCTGTAGCAGTCGATTTAATTGGTGAAACTAAGTAATAATCGATAAATATCATAAAGGGGTATATGCATTGGTGTTGTAAGTACTTGAGTATCAGAGCTTTAGTGAGAATTAGTGTCATTAGGTGGTATCATATCACAGAAAGATCTGGGTGTGTATGTTGAATGTGTATTTGATCTTTGTTGAAGTTTGTACATTGTAGTGTTTTTGCTAATTGACAAGGCAGATTGGAAAGAAAGAAGCCCTAGGTGAGGTGTCTAGAAGAGGAAGGAAACCATGAAGAAGCAAGATTTTGAAAGAGAGCTGGTGGAACTGAGAAGAGATTTAGCACAATATTTTATTGCCAGGTAGCAAAGGTATGAAGAAGAAATCCAAGAATGCTTTTGGGTATGGCCAATGACAAGAAAAGTAAGGTGGCCTATGAAATTGATAATAGAGAAAAGAAAAAGGTAGAAGATAAATGCCTTAAGAAGAGTAGATGAGAATGAAAGTAGTGCCCACCAAAGTTAGGACAGTGAGAGGTTGCCAGATGAGCAACATGCACCCGAAGTGGTAAATGAAGTTCTCATTGAAGAGAACATGAGGGAAGATAAGAAAGAAAGAGAGGAAGAGAAGAAAGTGTAGCAGAGAGCACTTGAAGTAGAAAGTGATGAGGAGGGAAGAATGGCCATGAAGAGGGCATTAATTGAGACCTTGTGGTCTCTTATTTTGTGTGCTAATCTTATGTTTGCATATTTGTGTGCAGGTGTGAGGAATGTGTTGAGGAAGTTCAAGGATGAGACAAGGGGTAAGAAAAGCACCCATAGCTAGCATTGAGAATGAGAAAGAGTAGAGACCAAATGCAGCAATATGCCAAGAAGGAATCAGACAACAAAGTGAGGGAGAGGTACATTGTAAAGTACCTACAAATGAAGATGAAGATAGCAGAAAAGTTTTCAGCATGATATAGAAGAAGTTGAAGATGCTTTTGAGTTTCATGATGCATTAGAGAACATGACAAATGAAGGAAAGGAAGTCTACAAAAATGAAGGCTTGGCAAGCAATGAAGTCAAGGAGGACAACAAATCTGGACAGCAGATAAAAAATGAGGTACGTGTGGATACAGATGTTGATTTTAGTCATAAAGGTGAATTTTGAAATGTAGTTAAGAAAGTTAGTAAAGTAGAACTTGGGTATGTAGTACCAAGTTGACTTAAGGGGCAGCCTAGAAAGAGTAAACAAGATGCTAGTTATGATGAATTTTATGATAGGAAACCTATTCCAAGCATGGGAGGCATGACAGAATTAGGGAAGAGTCAAGATGAGAGAACAAGTTAACAACAAAGGAAGTGTAACAAAAGTGTTTTGAGGAAGCAAATAGATCATAGGTCATGGAGAAAAAGTGTAGAGGTAAGAAGCCAGCAATATAGCATTTCAGGAAGCCAGGTATGGATGGTTAAACATAGGACAACAATAGATGAAGTTGGTGTTGTAGGCTATGATGAGAAGAAAATCTCTCAAGAGAGCAGAGATCATGTGGAAGAAAAGAATGTGTTGAAAGAGGAAAAGAAAACATTTCAGTAGGATAGCATGAGTCAAAATGGAACTTATAAAGAAGGGTTCAAGGAAAATGAGGAAATCTGGTTGCACAATGAAGTTGGAAAAGAAAATGATGGTGTAAAGAAGTAGGCAAGAGAACCTAAATAGCCAAAGGGAGATGATGAAGACACAAAGACATTGAAGAAAGAGGATGGAGCAGCTTGGAAGAAGATAGAGGAGGATACAAGCAAAAGGAAAGGTAAACAAATTATTTTTGAAGATTTTCAATTTATAGATAAAATTTTTGAAGATAAAAATTTAATGGATGAAGATGAGAAGAGTTTGGATGTGAGTGGTGAGGATGGCATTTGTGAATATGAGTTGGGAATGTGGAGGCTTGTAGAAGAAAAGGAAATTGGAAGAAGGAAATATAATAGGAAACAAGATAATAAGCAAATATAAGAGTAGTGAGAAGAAAATGAGAATAGCAATGGCATGGAATGCTGAAAACAACAAAGGGAAAAAGATAGAGATTGTAGCCGAGGTAGAGGTTGAAGAAATAAAGACTTGTGAAGACCTTGAGGCTGAAAAGGATGGAAGTGAAGATACATATTTGGATAAGGGGATAGCTGATAATCTGGTTGAAGAGGAATCTCCTAAAGGCGCATTGAAGGAATGTGTTGGAGTCTATGAAAAAAAGGTTATTACAGAATTGTAAGAGGTGGTAAATTTCTTGGTCCTATGTGAGGACATTGTTTTGTTTTATTTTGATTTGTTGATTAGTGAGAAGTTAGAATAGAATAATGAAGAGAGATATACCAATTTTTGTAAGAATTTTGCGTTTGGTAATACACATGGTGAAGTCACTGATGAGTTTGATCAAACTGAAGAGTGGTTGGATAGTATGATTAGAGTCATTTGCATTGATTTATATGTGATTGAGTGGGAAAAGAAACTTGGGGGGAAGTTATATACAAATGAAGTATTGCAAATGGAACAATAAGGCTAGAGACATATGGTGACTATACCGAACAAATTGTGGAAGAAGTGAAAGAATGGAGCAGAGATAGATAAAGTTTTGATGATTATCCCCATGTGCCAAAGCACATGATTTCTTGTCTCTAGGGAGTCTAATGCAGAGGCATTGAGACTAATTTATATCTTGTTGCATTTTGTTCATGTCACCACGTGGATAATAAATTGATAGGGAAGATTTGTTACCTTCGGTAGAAGGAAGTGAGTAGTTAGAGGTGTGATTAAAATGGATCAGTTTTAAATTGCAGCTGAGATTGGTCACCATGGAGGAAGTCGTATAGTCACTGAAGTGTTATATGTTGATTAGTTACATGGGAAAAAGGAGTTACATTTGGTAGGAGGATTTAAGAACTGAAAAGAATAAAACAAAGCTGATACAAAATGGCCTAGAAGGAAAGAATAAACAAAGAAAAACCAAATAGGAAACAAAATGCCTCTATTCACAAGGAAAAGGCAGGAGGAAGAGGAAACGACGACAGTAGAGGAAGGCTGATGGTTATAAAAAGGAGAGAGAGGCCATGTATTAGAGAGTGAAGAAGGTCAGAAGGAGGGCAATAAAAAGAGGATACAGAGGCCATGAGTCTGTGGAGGCTCTAAAGGAGAAAGAAAAGCCATTTTTTACAGATTGACGATGACAGAGGAATGGAGAAAAGATAATGAAGGAAGTGGAACTAATTGTTACAGGCCAGCGGCATGGCTTGGGGAAGAATCAAATGAAAAGAGTGCGGCCCAAAAGGTAGAAAGCCTTTGTGTGAGAAGAAAAAAAGAGGTCAGAAATACATACAGACTGAAAGATTCAAATACAAAGGGCTTGCTTATGAAGAGAATGAAAGAGGAATCAAGGAATGCTAGAAGGAAAAGATGGGATACTAAGAGTCAAACATATCGAGGGCAGAACCAATAATGCAGGACTAAGTAGAAGATGAAGGAAGCCAGAGTCCACAGTTGGCCTGAACCATCTAGGCAATGTATGAATTCTAGAATCTTGTGTAATCTTCTCTTCATAATATAATATGGTGTTTTTTTATTAATCTATGTCATGGATTTTGGGTTATGGTATTGGTTGATATAGTCCTTTTTGATAAGTGTTGACACATTGTAGCATTTTAGTTCCCGTTGCCTTATGAATGGTTGTATGTGTTGATTACCTATTCCTGTCACAACTGAGTTTGATTCCGAATTGTTTATAATGTCGGTTAATATCCTTATAGTTCATTCCTGGTTCCTGTCACTAAGGTGACAGGGAGTCTGTAGTAATCTATTTAATTGGTGAAACTAGGTAATAATTGATAAATATCATAAAGGGGTATATGCATTGGTGCTATAAGCACTTGAGTATTAGAGCATTAGTGAGAATTGGTGCCATTACAAAAGCATACCATGACTATCCCATGGAGCATAAACATCCAAAATAGCCTAAAATACAACTACACTATCAGTACCATAAATGAGCATATAAAGGACAACAACTGAAGATGCCAAACATGAGAGATATGAGAACTGTCAATTGAATAGAGTAGAACACCACTGGCACAACATATATCAATGATCAAATATCAAGAAATGAAAGCATGTATCAATAGCATAAAAGCAACAAGTAAACCTCTAAACATATCACCATACCAAAGAAATAAATACCAACTGCTAGCCATGAATCAAGACAAAGTACTTGTCACTATTAGATGTAACCATAAATACTAATGATGAATAGAGAATGTGTTTCTTCATATTGCAACTACAATCACCAAGACATCTATATAGATGAAAAACACTGCAAACTTATACTCACTATCATGAAGGCATTGTGTTAATGACCATAGCCATAAAAAAAACCATCTACAACTCCTCATGATGAAACAAACCATCAACCTGAAGTAATCAATCAAGAACCTATAAGCATTGCTTTATCAAACTATGATCTCTTCATTCTCTTTGACTAAAGCAACTTAACTTCAAAGACATCAACTTGATAAAGCCTCACAAGTTGTCCTTCATTGGAAAGTTATCACTTGTCATAACAATTATTTATCACTGTCTTCAATATTGCAATTCAAACTACCTTGTTCCCTTCATCTTACCACTGTCAAATATAACTCAAGATCATAAGATTACTATCCTTGTCCTCTTTCTTTTATACTTTCATGGAAGCCATACCATGTTCCACAATTTTCACAACTGAAGGAATCCTGACAAAGCCTGTAGAGACTGATTTTACACTTACCAACTAAGAGTTATTATCCTCAAACTAACATGTAAGAGCATGAAGATCACTTACAACTTTAGCATGAAAGTGGAAATAGTTAAACAAAACCAAGGTTGGTCACATCAATGGTTGAATGAAGTTCATGTGAAACTATGTGTACATCATTTCACAATTGACCCTCTCTTGCTTTGTTCAAAGTAAACAAAATTTCTACCTTCAAACTTTTCACAAACATAAAAGCCTTCTTCAGTTGTTCATTTACATCATTGGAAGAAAACTATAAGATGTAAATGCCACTATGACATTGAATAAATTCCCTTTGATATCTATCTATGATGTCCAATTAGGCACTGTTTAGGGACTGCATACAATACTGAAGGCAACAATGTCCTAACAAATATGGCACTGAGACAAGAACACAAGTAAGGACACATATGACATTGCCATACTAATCACTGAGAGATTACTCCCGTTCATATCAGATATGCATGTCTAATTAAATTTACACTCAACACTTCTCAAGTGCTACATAAGGGGTTGAAAGATAACATATTAATTAACTCCCCCTCAACTACATGCTTTTCTTTATGCATTTATGAATGGAACTTGTGCAGCATGCCCAAGTTCAGATTCTTTCTTTTCCTTTTCTTTTTTCTTTCTCCAAACTACTATGATCCTTGTTTTCTTATTTAAGGTATCCTCTTTCTTTTGCTTGAACATGTAGCCACCAGTTGGTTTTATCCTTCCTCTACACCATTGTGCTTTGTGCCCAAACATATTACATCTATAACACGAAATATTGTAGTATTGACCAAGAGAAAAATAGTTTCTTCTAGATGATATGAAAGAATCTCTTTTAACATACATTGCATACATCCAACAATTTCTTGCAAGGTGGCCAACTTTATTACAATTATAACAAACATTATTGTAGTTCTGATTTGACCAGCCATAAAAACTTTTCTTTTTATTCCACCTAAAATCATTTCTTTTACAATCTCTGGCCCTATGACAATAAACATGACATGCATAGCAATAACCATGGAATTGTGAATAATTATACCTGATAGGTGGAAATCTTGAAGATTTGTTATCGGCAATGTTAACCTTAGCTTTCTTCTTGGATTCAATCTTAGGTGCAACAAAGTGAAATGTCAGGTCTATCTTCTTCCTAGGAGCATCTCTTGTCTGGGAACTTTCTCCTTTCTCATAACCCAAGCCAATAGTATCCCTGTAATACCTTTGCTTGCTCAACATGTCATTCAGGCAGTCAGTACTCTTTTCAAATTAAATATTCTTTTCCAATTTTGAAGATGCTTCTTCCAAATCCTTTCTCAAAGAAACTATTTCTTTCTCTAACTTTAGACATTCTATTCTTTTTACTTCAAGATCAGATTTTGTAAGGTCAACCATTATTTTAACTTCTTCAAATTATGTTTTTAGACTAATGGCAAATTTGTTTGTCTTCAATTTTTACCTTCGCCTCTTTAAGTTCTAAAGAACTTTAGCAAAATTAGAAAGTACCTTAGTCTTGGAATCCTTCTCTTATTGAAGTTTAACCTTTAATTCCTAGTTCTCTTTTTCAAGATACTTGTTCATTTCTAGAGCACATAAAATTTCTCCTTCAATATCAACTTCACAGTCATTTTCATCGAACTCATGTCCATCTTCATCTACAAAGAAATCTCCTTCTGCATCATCAATCTTGACAACAAAGTCATTGTCTTTATCATACTTTGTGTCAACCTTCAAAGGTGATTTAGGCAACGGCTCATCACTGGGATTGACTACAGTTTGTTGTACAATTATTTGTTTGACATCTTTTCTTCCTTTATTTCTTCTACACTTTCCCATAGTACTCCACTAGTAGGACCTACCCAAGCCGGTTAGACTTCTATAGGGAACTTACACTCTGATACCACTAAGAGGGGGGGTGAATCAGTGGTATACTAATTTTAACAAGATCTTGAGACCTTGAAATAATCTTTCAAAACTTTCAAACAAAGGCAACTTCTATTGAATGGAGATTAGACATCATATTAACTATGAACATCATGACAGCTTTGATTAAGTTAAGATAGGCATCATGACAACTAAAACTGACAGATCAATGTCAAGAATGCATCAACACAATATTATAAAACAATCTATGATAAATATTGACTTATGAACATCAGACTTAAGAGCAAGGGTGTTCACATATTAGACACATGAACATATAGAGATTAACTTGTAAAATTTGATTGACCATAATGAGGATGAGCAGAGTGGTATACTAATTTTAACAAGACCTTGAGACCTTGAAATAATCTTTCAAAATTTTGAAACAAAGGAAACTTCTATTGAATGGAGATGAGACATTATATTAACAATGAACATCATGACAACTTTGATTAAGTTAAGATAGGCATCATGACAACTAAAACTAATAGATCAATGTCAAGAATGCATCAACATAATATTATGAAACAATCTATGATAAATATTGACTCATGAACATCAGACTTAAGAGCAAGGGTGTTCAAATATTAGACACACGAACATATAGATATTAACTTGTAAAATGTGATTGACCATAATGAGGATGACCAGAGAACATCATTTCAAACAATGATATATGATGAATATGTGTTTGTGCAAACCAAATTAACTTATAATAACTTCAAAACTGAATGACACAAGATAACCAAATGAACATGAGGATCAAACACATCAGTGATAATAACAACCCATAACACAAATATTGTCCTGAGTGGAAAACCCTCATGGGGAATAAAAACCAATTGAATTGCCTCACTGGCTTATTCAAAATCTTGGCTCACTAGCCACAGAAAAGTGTCTCACTGACTTGCATCAATGCCTCACTAGCTTATACATTTCACTGCCTCACTGGCCTTTTGTGCCTCACTGGCTTGTTTCAATCAGATACAATGAATAATAATATTCAATACAGAGGGTTACTTTGTTCCTCTCCAATCCATATCTTGAATATCTCATTATTTGAGACTCAAGAATCAATACAACACTCTGACATAACCTCAATGATGGTGCAATAAACACATATCATCAACTTCACCTCAGATGTTCACAAAATGCCATTTAATACAAAATATTTCATTCTTTCATCAAACAATTTGAGAATGTAACTATTCTTTCTCAATTGTCTCAAATAGTTTGTAATTGCACAGGTAACTACCACAGATGTATGGTCAGATAGACCCATGTGGCTAAATACAATGCCTTTAAAATAAGATACAGTAAGAAGTTTTGTTAAACTGTGAATACCAAAGCATATTACAAATAAACTGTCTTCATGCTCATGAGAAACTCTAGGGTAAACTATCAAACCCTAAGATAACTTTCAAACCCTTCACCAAAACTGTCAAACCCTAACTATTTTTTTAATGAAAAATAAAGAATGTATGCAATTATTACTGTCGACTACAGACTGTAACTATATCCAAGTCAAAAAATACTCTTTTTTAAAACAAGTCTACCCTATCTTGAAAAGAGCATCAAAAGATTTAAAGATCTTTCCTTTTTCACAGACTAAAATATAACAGGGGATACCAAAAACTTTACAATTTTTCATTTAAAATTCTCAGACCATTAACACTAGAAGGAAACTTCTACAACTGTTTTAAAAATAAAAATATCACCTGATACATTTTATGCCACAGAAAGAAGGAACTTGTCAAGTGTGAACTTGTGTAACTGTCTAGTTGCATGTCGACCCAAGCATTATCACTTCACAAGAGATCTCTATCATAACAACCATAAACTTACTATATGTTTCATGATTTACCATCATAGTCACCAAAAAAGTCAAACCCTAGCTCAGAGAGAGCTCATTACATATTACAAAATGAATCATTAACAAAGCTTTTTGCTAGGTTAATTCACTATGACCTATGAGTCCGGTGTGCCCTAAGCGGTCTAGTTATAACAACAACTAAATTGAACCTTTTTTTACCTATTGTATATGTCGAAACTTACCCAGCAGGTTAATACTCATTAAGTGCCCAATAGAATGAAGTTTTGATAAGAGTTTTCTTCTATTATTTGCACAAAATAATACTTGTCAATCATGATAATTGAAACCCTTTCAAGACTTAGCAACATACAACCATCTCCTTAAGGTATAGGCATATAATCCCTATAGATAATGTCATATGGATTCACAAAGTCTTAACACCTTTTGACAATATGAGACCTCCTTAGAATATGAGAAATGTTTAGAACTAATTTATAAAAGCAAATATAACCTCATACTCTTGGTGACATTTAAAACAATTTGACTTGTCTCTTTCCATATTGCTTATGATATGAAATCAACTTCAAACCAAATACCCCTGCTAGAGTATGAAAATAATAATGCTATTGTAGAATGTAAAAAGTGCCTCAACCATCATGGCATAGTCATGTGCCACAATGAAATACAACCCATTGAGATCAACCATACTAACATAGTATCATACCATATCAATTGTCCTATCATCACAGTATGAAAATGTAATAGAATATGTAACATGATACCATATGAATGTCATATGTTGACCGCATACCACCATGAGAGTATCCAACGTCAAGAGATTAGGAGAGCCAATTCTTATATGCCAAGATAAGAGCCAACTGTTATATGCCAAGAACCCATCAAGAGATCATGAGAGCCAATAGTCATATTGAGAATATGATAACATGTGTCAACTATCATAATATCATCATGAGATTATGGTATGAACCATGTGCCAACTGTTATAATGTCATCAAAGAGAGTATCAATTTTACTAATACAACTTAGTCTATAGGAAGATAGAATAGGATCTCAAAAATCAACTCTACAATGCAAAGAATGACAACCATAATGACATCCAAATGTCTAAGTTCAGTATGACCAAGATGGAAAACAAATGTCCAAGCTCATTATCACATAAACCAAATATAACTATCAAGTATCTGTGAGACATCAAGATGATATGGTTTAAGAAAAGACACATGAAATACATTATGGATTTGGGCAAAAGCAGGCAGTAGAGAAAGTCTGTAAGAAACAGGGTTAATCACTTCCAACACATCAAACAATCCCACAAATCTAGGAGCAAGTTTGGATGATTTTCCAAATGAAATGAAACTTTTATGAGCTCTGACTCTCAAAAATACTTTGTCCCCTACTGAAAACTATCTGAATGTCCTATTCTTTTCTACATAGCTCTTTTGTCGATCTATCACTTGCTTCAATTTCTCCTTGATCAATCTCATTTGATCATCCATTTTTCTAAGCATATCAGGTCAGATCACAATCCTATCTTCCACTTTATCCCAACTAATAGGTGTTTGACATTTACACCCATAAAGAGATTCAAAAGGTTCCATCCCCAAATATGTATGCTAGGAATTATTATAAGCAAACTCAACCAATGGAATATACTCCTCCCACTTATACTGTTGATCCATACAATACATCCTAAGGAGGTCTTCAACTACATGATTAACTCTTTCTTTCTTACCATCAGTCTAGGGGTGATACGTCGAACTAAAATTCAATTTTATCCCAAATGTTGCACTCAATATTCTCCAAAACCTAGAATTCATGCAAGTATCTTTATCCGATATGATTGTGTCAAGTACTCAATGCAACCAAAAGATTTCCTGGACAAACTTTTTTGGCTAATATCAAGGAACCATCCTTAAGATTTCCTGGAATGAAATGCACTACCTTTGTCAATTTATCCATGACTACCAAGATGATATCATATCATTTCTTGGACATTGACAATCCCTAAGTAAAATCCATACTAATTACTTTCCATTTATACTTTGGCACACTATGTGGATACAAAAGCCCTACTAGATGCACATGCTTAACCTTGACTCACTGGCATTCCAAGCATCGAGCTGCAAATTCAATCACATCTTTCTTGAGTCTTGGCCAAAATTACAAAGATCTCAATCCTTCTACCATCTTGGTCACTCTAGGGTGCCCTAAATATGGTGTGTTGTGGATCTCTTCTAGAATTAACTTCCTCAAATCCCCTGAATCTAGAATATACATTCTATCTTGATATCTCAAAATTCCATCTGAATCAAACACATATCCATCAAATCACTGGTATAAAGGATCTTTCTCTAAGGCCTACTTCACACTAGAATAGTGCTCATCTCCTTGAAGATTATGAATTACTTGTTGCCTCAAATTTGACCTTGTAGTAACCATGGTTGCTAGATGCCTTCTTCTGCTAAGAGCATCCACCACTCTATTTTCTTTTCCCTTGATGTACTCAATCCCAAAATCATATTCACTAAGAAACTCTAGCCATCTCCTTTGATGACCATTAATATTGGGTGGAGTAAAGATGTACTTGAGTCCTAGGTGATCTGTCTTCAATTCAAATGACTTCTCTAGGAGATAATGTCTCCACATCTATAGTGCATGAACTATGGTTGCCAACTCTAAGCCATGCAGTCATAGTTCAACTCATGTTGTTTCAAATTCCTAGACTCATAAACCATCACTTGTCCATTTTGCATTAGAAATCCTTCTACACCTTCTCCTGATGCATCAGTCATCACCGTGAATTGCCCATTAGGCTTAGGTATAGTCAAATTGGACTGTATTGAGATTCTCTTTCAAAACTCAAAAATCTTACTCACACTTGTCAGTCCAATCAAATCTTTTCCCTTTCTTTTGAAGTGAAGTGATCGATACTACGATTCTAGATAATCCTTCTACAAACTTCCTGTAATACCCTACAAGTCCCATAAACCTTCAGAATTAAGTCACATTCTAAGGTGCAGGCCATTCCATAATTGCCTTAATTTTCTCTGGGTCTACTACAATCCCTTCTACTGAAATGACATTGCCTAGATAATGCACCTTTCTCTGATAAAAGGTAAACTTGGATATCTTACTAAAGAGTTTAGGATATCTTAAGCTCTATAAAACTATCCTCAAATGCCTATCATGCTCCTTAATAGACTTGGAATAAATCAAGATGTCATCCAAGAATACTAGCACAAAATAATCCAAGTAATCTCTGAATACATTGTTCATCCCACCACTTATCCTCTGACCACATCTACCAATCTGTTCCATCCATTTCGAGAGCACAACCGTGTTCTCGCAACCTACCTATCCTCTCGAGGGGGCATCACCCTTACCAATTATCCCCAAACCTTGCCCTATTCTTCCAAACCAAAATCTTTTTTCTATCCAATCCATCTCTATGTTCTAACTTCTTTGACATGATGTTACTTAGCCGCAACACCATCTCAAAGAGGGGCAAATGTAGACACCAAAAAATGGATTTCTCTGCAAACCAATTTCACGTACCTCTACACTAATCCACTGTCCCCATCTGCATATCACTAGTGATCAATTAATTCACCTAATTAATCCATTTAACCTTACAACCCTATCTTATCAATTAAATGAATATTGCTAATATTTATTTAGATGATTTATCCATTTCGCTAATCCTTGTTAATTAGATAAATCTTGTTTATCTGATTAACCTAGGCTTAAGTTAATTAAGATAACACTTAATTAACCCTGCTTACCTCATCATCCACTCACTGAATTTAAAATTCAGTTGTCTCCCACTATCCTCCACTCACTGAATTTAAAATTCTGTTGTCCCCCACTATCCTCCACTCACTGAATTTAAAATTTAGTTGTCCCCCACTATCCTCCACTCTTCCCAAAAAATGAATTTATAATTCATCCACTATCCTCCACTCTTCCCAAAATGTGAATTATTAATTCATCCACTAAGAATAAAAGATTCACTTTTATTCCTAGCCCTTGATCTCATCAACTGAATCCTTACCCTCCATCCTCATCTTAGAAAATTCTATAAATTGGACCCCTCTCTAAGCCATTGAGAGAGACCTCTTCATGCATCAGAACTCTGCCAAAATCACTCCACAAATCTCCTCATCCTACCATCCTAATGTCAAAATTATCCATCTCCATCTAGTCTATCAATCCATCATCTAATCTCATTCACATTGTGTTGACGGTCTTGAGCAATCCACATCTACACACTAATCACAGGAAAAATCTGAGGAGCTCTAATCAGGTGCATCTCCTTCCCACATTGATTCATGAGTCATTATGGAGGTATAATCATTTGTTTTATGCATTTGATTAGTATTAATCTTCATTTTGATTTCACTTATCACACAATGCACGAAACATACAACAATAAAACCTCATTTCATAATATTTTTGGTTACATGGCATGCATATCCCGTTGTATATCATCTTGTATGTTTCTCTTACCAAACATACAAACCCAACATACATCCGATGGACTTGACCAATTATTCATTTAAACTCTAAACTCTGCCGGGTCTGACTTGTATGTATAGATAGAGTGTTAACAAAATGCATACAAGTACATAGATGTCACAAAACTAACAACTCCTTTTGTGAATTATACAACAACTCGATATACAAACAACTTTGTATATGCAACATACAAACCCTCCTATAATGCATTTACCAAAAAACACACATAACTTGCAAAATATTAAGAATTCTAAAATGGTTCAAAAAGCAACCCTTCCTCATTTTTGACAAGGAATTCACCCATATTCAGCTCTGGTACTTAATGCTATTTTTTCTTTATTTTCAACAAGGTTTGTAACTTTCACTTCCTTTTCCCTTTTACCACCAAACAGACCCACACACAAAAGCAAAAGCCACAGCCATAGCAGGGGTCCTCATTTTGCTAAGGAGTAAAATGGGGCGTGTTGTGAGCATCACAACAGGCAATAACTAGATTGCACTCATCCGATGGGTTGCCTGCACTCAAATCTGTCAAGAATCAGACAATAAGTGAGGCTACCGGATCTAAGTTTGACAAAAGAGCCATGACAATAGAAGATATCATAGATCCAGATATCAAATTTGCCTCTATGATAATAGGTTATAAAACCTATCACTTCAGCAGGGAGAATTATGTGTCCGGAATTGTAATTTACACAACATATCATATGCTAAGGGAGAATGCTGATTATGACCTATGTGATCTTCTTCTGAACCAACTATTAGAAAACTTGCAGAAGATCAAGAAGGATAAGAACTCATTCAAGTATGGTGGCCTAATACTGTGTTTATTTTTTTACTATATGAAGGAGCTACCCGGATCAAGTGGTTGGGTATGGAAAAATGACAGACTGATTACCATACAAATCAAAGATTATATGTATGGGCTTGGTGATGCCAAGGCTCAGAGTACAACACTTTGGAGATACTTCAAGAACTTCCAAAGTATGATGCAGGGAAGAGAAAGAATTCCTCAATCTATAGTTGAAAAATACAAGGATACAGTGTGTTTTATGGTAGTCACTGATCAATGCCTAATGGAGGTAGTTGAGCCTATAATAGTATGGATAATGCCAATGGGCTATGAAGTAGATGAGAAAATTTTGGAGCACATGTGCAACACCTACTGAGTCAGCCAAAGGACCCTGAGGCAGAAAGATTTGGAACCTTTGAAGAATTAAGTGTAAAGATACATATTGAATTGAGACAACCAGAGATAAAAAGAAAAGTGAGAAGGGAAGTAGAGGAAATTGCCAAAATATATGGCATATTAAAAGAGGCAGTTGATGCAAACAGGGAGAAAATAGAAAGAGCTGAGAAAGAGAGACAAGAAGCAGAAAAAGAAAGTGTTCTGGTGTAAGCCTCCTCCTGGACTAGATCCTCTAAGATCCCTGCACCTGCCACCTCTACGAGATCAAGAGCCTCAAAACCAGAAGCCAAGACATCTGGAAAGGGAGAAAAGAGAATGAAAACAAAGGCCATAAGGTCATACATAAGCCAAAAGGATGATGAAGAAACAGAGTCTGATGAGGAAGTTAAGAAAATGAGGAAGAAGAAGAAAACTTCTGGGGAATCCTCTACCGGTAAAACCAAAGAAGAAGAGGTAGAAGAAATTGTTGAAAGGCCTACTCTATCTATTGATGATGTCATTAAGGCAGTCACTGTGGATGGGAATCTGTAACCAATGACAGAATTTTATGATGAGTATAGTGACACTGACAAACAGATCTTGGAAGATGCTACAGTCAGGTACCTAAACATTTATAATAAAGCATTCATTGAAATCATTTCTCTAATTCCCAAAAGTCTAGAGAAGGTACTTGAACTCAAAAAAGAGAATGCCAAGGAAAAGGATTTGGAGATCCGGGAACAGATTGCAATTCAGCTCTATCCTTCCATTACTCCAAAACAAATGACCATGATCTTCAAGGACTGCAAGGATGAGTTTTGGAGCAAAGCAAGCATGAACAAACTTATGCTTGGAGAGACTGATCAGGTGGCAAAAAAAATAGAAGATATCCTCCGGAATGCCTTCAATAAATTCAATCTTCCTATTATAGAGGAAATAGATGAAAAACCTTCTACCATGGATGTCGAAGGATTAAGTGCATCAAAAAAAGAATTTGCTGAGAAAAATGTAGAAGAGTCAAAAGAGATAGGTGAGAAGAAGTCTAAGGACTTGGATTCCTCTATTCCGGAAGAGGAAGTCCATGAAGAAGTTAAAATCTCTCTTCTGGATCCCCCTGCAGACTCTGAAACTGAAGGAAAAGGAAGAAAAGAAGAAAAACTGAGTCAAGAAGAAGAGGTAAAGGGAAGAGAAGAAGAGCAAACAGAGAAGATCTTTGATGACAGTTTAGAGATTCCAAAAGAAAAGACTCAGTCCCTAGCAAGAGATACTGTAGAGGTAGTGAAAAAATTCTTGAAAAAAGAGATGATGGAGATAGATGAACTAGAATTCTTTCAAGGACCACTCAATTTTGATTCCCTTTCTCTAGTCTAGATAATGAAGATAGCATCTTTTGCCCAAGCTAAAACAAAAGAGAAGCTTCTGAAGTTTCACATGGAAGATTGTCAGTTGATAGAGATTGCATCTAGGATGCTGGAGAAGATCATGCCATCCTTCCAAAAGGATCCTTTGGCCTCTCCATCCGGTAACTTGAAATCTTTGGTTAACTCTGTTAGCACCCATTTTGATTCTTTGGAGAAATTGGTAGAAGAGAAAGTCCATAAAAAATTTTTGGGAAAGAGATTCACTGAAGTGTAGGGACTCATAACTATTTACAAGAGGACCCTGGATATTAGGATAAAGAGCCTAGAAAATGTTGTTAAAAATGGTGGAGAAATGTATAAATTTTGTGTATCCTGGTCTAAAGTGACAGAGGATATTGAAAAGAAGGTGAAAGAACAAGAAGATAAATTGTCAAGTTTATCTCAGAATTTTGATCCCCTCACCACATCTGTAATGAATCAAGAGTGCTAGGCCATCGCTATTATAAATGAAATAAAGAGGCTTGAAAAGGAGAGGAAGAATATAATAAGTAGGATGAGTGAACTTAGATGGATAATTATCCCTAAGTTAGAGGCCATGCATGAGGCCTTAACTAATGCTTAGACCACATCCCAGACTAGTGATCTAGCAGACTTAAGAAGGGCAGAAGCTTATGCATTCTTGTTGAGTGGTCACATTTCAATTTTCGACAGGATGAAGCAGAGTTGGGCGACAAAATTTGTACAGTTGAAGACCACCTTTGCAAATATACTTAAGTATATGTAAGTATAACATGTTTATATACTTATGCAGCCATGTATAGGATGATTTTTACAAATTTTAGTGTGTGGATTCCACCCTTTTCCATTGATGTCAAAGGGAGAGTGAGGAGTAGTGAAAAATGTGGGATCGAGCTAAGGGGGAGCTCTGGTAAAATAGTGCATAAGATAGAGCATCAACTAAGGGGGAGTTTGCTGTGACACTTAGTCATTTTTCACTAAGTGTTGCCATCAATGCCAAAGGGGGAGATTGTTGGCAAGAGACACTATGTGGCTTCATGAGTGTTGTCATTGATGGCAACAAATTCCATCCCACACATTCGCAGCACATAGTATGTCTATACCGAAAGTCAGATTGAAGAGTATTTTGGTCCAGTGAACAAGAACAGAGCATGCAGCAAGGTCTGACAATCAGGTCTAGATCTCTCAGATGGTGTAACTCATCAAGTTGCGGACTTAGACAAGTCAAGAAGAGTACCATGGCTACTACATTCCAGAGATTGAGCCTTCGATGATGAATGAGTGAAAAGATATGATCATCTAAGTGTTGGGTTCCTAACAAGCAGAGTAGACTGAGGAAGAACTAACCGGTAGAGCATCAGACTTTAATCCGGATGAGAAATTGATGGTGATCAAGCTATTTGAGGGATCATACATGGTTGTCTGACATGATTGATGACTTCTATGTCTATGCCTTTGATACGCATCACATATTAAGCATGGATTCAGCCGACAGATCAGTGTCTTAGAAATATCTTGAGTATTCCGGTTGCCGACTAGAAAGATGTTGAAATCCTTGATGCGGATATATATACCAGATGGATTTTGGTATGAAGGTGTGTGTGTTTGATGTGATAGTGTACGAGGAAAGGCAAAGAGAAGTGTGGAAGCAGTAATACAAGTTCAGTATGTGATAGAACAGCAGTACTAAAGCAGAGGAAGAATGAAGTGTATTAGATTAGTATATTGAGCCTAACTAAAACTGAACCTTAGCATATGTGGATGCCTCTCTTCAGTTCAAACACTTGGTTACCTTCTATAAACATTGTAGACAGTGAGTCTCTTATAGGCAGTGTGCCTCTTGTGAGAAGTGTGCTTGGGCAGTGAATCCTAATTGGCAAGTGTTGTTTTGTACTTCTTTTTCTTTTAACAGAGAATACAATATTGGCTTAGTCACCCCATGGTTTTTCCCTTAATAGAGTTTTCCATGTAAAAATCATTGTGTTATGTGTGTTGATTTTATTTCTGCTCTCATGGTTATGTATGCTTATATGTTTTGATGTTGCACTAATTGTTAACGTGGAAAGAAAGTTAAAATATTTAAGATAACTGATTCACCCCCCCTCTTAGTTATCTACCTTGTTTCCAACAAATCCATCCTTCTTCAGACAATGTTTCAATTGAAAAAGGTATGGTCACAAATCTCACGAATGCAGAAATATGCAAATAAACAATTCATTCAATGGTAGATACTTTGCATGCAATAGAATGGGACATATGGCTAATCAATGCAGATCAAGAGGATATCAGTCAAATATGCAAAGAAATGTTCTTTGTTACAATTGTAATAGATCCACTCATATTGCCAAATTTTGTAGAAGTAAAAATCAGGATAAAAAGGGTCTGGTACATCATAATCAGAAACAAGATAAGGGAAAAGGCAAAGTGAATGCGGATGAAGTTCAAAGGGAGATGAGCAAGATTTGGGTGAAGAAAAGTACAGAAAATGTTGGGGATGGATCCACACTAGAATCTGGTGTTGATACTCCTTCTGGAAACTAAACAAATGAGCTCTGGCTCAGGGGGAGTCACAAAAAAAAAAATTCCCCCGGCTAGTCAATTGGTGCCTTAATTTGGCACATGGAATGTTGTAGATTAAAGGGTTCTCAGAAAAATATCTAAATAACCCTCGGTAAAAATTTGAAAGATCCGCATGGGGTTTTGCAAGAGTTTAATCATCCAATATTGATCCGGTTTGACAGCCATGCGGTAAAGCAAGATTTTCATAGACATATCCTGTATCATTCAAAATTGAAATATCTTGATCTGCGGATTCATGGCATGATTGGAGGAAAGAAGACACATTGTCAATTATCACTAAAAATGATTCTATGTGCATCTCAGTGATTTGAAAAGATCTCACTCAGAACAAGGCAACCGGATGACTTAAGTTGTGCATTTATTGCAAAAGGAAATTAGGGTTTACACAGAGATAAAAGGGTTCATTCACTTATTATTTGCACATTTGCTTTCAAGAAGAAGAAAAGAAGAACTTTGCATCAAAGTGTCCACAACTCTCTCAAAGATCAACTGTAAAATCCAATTCAACTAGCAATTTGTTCCGGCCTTTTTTTTCAAACCCTGAAGTATAGAAAGATACTTCCATTCTAAAAATCTCTCTGAATCTTTTACAAAATGGCTACTCCAATGGTTGTTAAGATCACTGATGGATCGCACCCAAAATTTAAGAAACATTCCTACAAATCCCTAGAAGTTGATCCATTAAGCACTTTTTCTAGTATTCTGCATGGGGTACTACACATAGAAGATGTTAGGGTTTACATCCACACCAATATTGAGGAATTTGGAGAATCTAAGTTGATGGACATCTATCATAAACGGTTAATAGATGAAAGTTTTGAACTCAAACCTCAATACAAGGCCCTCCAGGATAAGCACTTTAGACATTGCATCCACTTTCCCTATTTTGCAGAAGATGATTGGGTCTGGTATGTTCTTAGCAGAATACATGACAATTTCATGTGGTTAATGAAGCCCTTCAAGATAACAAAAGATGCCATTAGGGTCGTAACTGGACTGCACTCATCTGGTGGGTTACCTGCACTCAAATCTATCAAGAACCAGAAAGTTACTGAAGTCACTAGATCTAAGTTTGACAAAAGAGAAATGACAATTGATGACATCACAGATCTCGATGTCAAGTTTGCTTCAATGATAATTGGATATAAGATCTATCATTCTAGCAGGGAGAACTCTGTGTCTGGGACTAGAATATATACATCATATCAGATGTTAAGGGAAAATGTAGATTATGATCTATGAGATCTCCTAAATCAATTATTAGAAAACTTGCAAAAGGTCAAAAAGGATAAGAAGAATTCCTTCAAATATGGCTGTCTAATACTATGTCTATTCTTTTACTATATGAATGAGCTACCCGGATCAAGTGGTTGGGTATGGAAAAATGATAGACTAGTTGCCATACAGATCAGAGACTATATGTATGGACTTGGTGATGCTCAAGCCCAAAACACAGCTCTCTGGGGTTATTTCAAGAACTTTTAGAGCATGATGCAAGCTAGAGAAAGAATTCCTCAATCCATAGTTGAAAAATACAAGGATACAGTGTGCTTCATGGTTGACACTGATTAATGCCTAATGGAGGCAATTGAGCCCAGAACAATGTGGATAATGCCAATGGGTTACGAAGTATATGAGAAAATCTTGGAGCTACACATTCAACACCTGTTGAGCCAGCCAAAGGACCCTGAGGCAGAAAGGTTTGGAACCTTTCAAGAATTAAGTGTAAAGATACATGTTGATATGAGACAACCAGAGATAAAAAGGAAAGTTAGAAGGGAAGTAGAGGAAATTGCCAAAAGATATGGCATATCAAAAGAGGCAGTTGATACAAACAGAGAGAAAATAGAAAGAGCTGAGAAAGAGAAACAAGAAGCAGAAAAAGGAAGTGTTTTGGTACAAGCCTCCTCCCGAACTAGATCCTCCAAGAGCTCTGCACCTGCCACTACTAAGAGCTCAAGAGCCACCAAACCAGAAGTCAAGACATCTAGAAAGGGAGAAAAGAGAACAAAAACAAAAGCCACAAGGTCTTACCCAAGTCACAAGGATGATGAAGAAATAGAATCTAATGAGAAAATTAAGAAAATGATGAAGAAGAATAAGACATCTGGGGAATCCTCTGCCAGTAAAAACAAAGAAGAAGAGGCAGAAGAATTTGTTGAAAAGCCCACTCTTTACATTGATGATATCATCAAGGCAGTCACTGTGGATGGGAACCTATAACCAGTCATAGAATTCTATGATGAATATAGTGATATTGACAAGAGGATCTTGGAAGAAGCTACAGTCAGGTATCTAAATATTTATAATAAAGCATTCATTGAAATCATTTCATTAATTCCCAAAAGTCTAGAGAATGTACTTGAACTTAGAAAAGAGAATGCCAAGGAAAAAGACTTAGAGATCTGAGAACATATTGCAACTCAACTCTATCCTTCCATTAGTCCAAAACAAATGGACATGATCTTTAATGACTGTAAGGATGAATTCTAGAGCAAAGCAAGAATGAACAAACTTATGCTTGGAGAAATGGATCAAGTAGCAAGAGAAATAGAAGACATCCTCCAGAATGCCTTCAAAAGATTCAATCTTCCTATTATAGAGGAAATAGATGAAGAACCTTCTACCATGGATGTTGAAGGATTAAATGCATCAAATGAAGAATCTACTGACAAAAATGTAGAAGGGTCAAAAGAGGTAGATGAAGAGATGTCTAAGGACTTGGATTCCTCTGTTCCAGAAGAGGAAGTTCATAAAGCAGTCAACATCTCTCCTCCAGATCCCACTGCAGATACTCCAGATCTAGGAACTAAAGGAGAAAGAAGAAAAGAGGAGAAATTGAGTCAAGAAGAGGAGGTAAAGGGAAGAGAAGAAGAAAAAATAGAGAAGATCTCTGATGACAGTTTTGAGATTCCAAAAGAAAAGAAGACTCGGTCTCTGGCAAGAGACACTGCAGAGGCAGTGAAGAATTTCTTGAACAAAGAGATGATGGAGATAGATGAACCAGAACTATTATAAGGACCACTAAATTTTGATTCCCTCTCTCCGGTCCAAACAATGAAAATAGCATCTTTTGCCCAAGCTAAAGCAAAAGAAAATCTTCTGAAATCTCACATGGAAGACTATGAGTTGTTAGAGATTACATCTGGTATGCTAGAGAAGATCATGCCATCTTTTCAAAAGGATCCTTTACCTTCTCCATACGGTAACTTGAAATCTCTGGTAAACTCTGTTAGTACTCATTTTGATTCTTTAGAGAAACCGGTAGAATTCATTGAAGTATATGGACTCATTGTTAATAATAGGAGGACCCTAGATATTGGAATAAAGAGCCTTGAAAATGTTCTTAAAGATGGTGGGGACATGTAAAAATTTTGTCTATCTTGGTCTAAAGTGACAGAGGATATTGAATCGAAGGTGAAAGAACAAGAAGGTAAACTGTCAAGTTTATCTCAGAATTTTGATCCCCTCACTACATCCATAATAAGTCAAGAATGCCAGGCTATTGTCATTATAAATGAAATAAAGAGGCTGGAGAAAAAAAAGAAGAATATAATAAATAGGATGAGTGAACTCAGAGGGATAATTATACCTAAGTTAGAGGCAATGCATGAGGCCTTAACAGAGGCTCAAACCACAGCCCAGACTAGTGATCTAGAAGACTTAAGAAGGGCAGAAGCATATGCATTTTTGTTGAGTGGTCACATCTCCATTTTGGACAGGATGAAGCAGAACTGGGCCATAGAGTATGTACAGTTGAAGGCCACTTTTGTGGATATACTCAAGTATATGTAAGTATAACATGTATATACATACTTATGCGGCTATATATAGGTTAATTTTTGCAAATGTTGGTGTACAGATTCTATCCTTTGCCATTGATGTCAAAGGGGGAGTGATGAGTAGTGAAAAATGTGGAATACAACTAAGAGGGAGCTTCGGTAAAATAGTGCATAAGATAGAGCATCAGCCAAGGAGGAGTTTGCTACGACACTTAGTCATTTTTTACTAAGTGTTGCCATCAATGCCAAAGGGGGAGATTGTTGGCAAGAGACACTGTGTGGCTTCATGAGTGTTGTCATTGATGGCAACAAAGTATTTCCTACACATCCGCAACACATAGTATGCCTATACCAGAAGTCAGATTGAAGATTGTTTCAGTCTGATGAACAAGAACAGAGCATGCAGTAAGGTCTAACAATTAGGTCAGGATCTCTCAGATGGTGTAACTCAGCAAGTTGTGGACTTGGACAAGTCAAGAGGAGTATCATGACTACTATATTCTAGAGATTGAGCCTCCGGTGATAAAACATGGAAAAGATATGAGCATTTGAGTGTTGGATTCCAAACAGGCAAAGCAGATTGAGGAAGAACTGACCGACAAAGTATTAGACTTCAATCCAGATGAGTAATTGATGTTGATCAAGCTATTTGAGGGATCATACATTGTTGGCCGACATGATTGATGACTTCAATGCCTATGATTTTGATACGCATCACATTTCAAGCATGGATTCAGCCAACAGATCGGTAATTAGTAAATATCTTGAGTATTCTAGTTGCCGACTAGAAAGTTGTTGAAATCCTTGGTGCGGATATATATACCAAATGGATTCCAGTATGAAGGTGTGTGTGTGTGTGTATAGATATGATAAAATAAAGTGTGAAGAAAGGCAGAGATAAGTGAGGAAGCAGTAATTTAAATCTAGTATGTGATAGAGCAGCAACACTAGAGCAGAGGAATAATGAAGTGCATTAGATCAGTATATTGTGCCTAACCAGAACTAAACTCTAGCATTTGTAGATGCCTCTCATCAGTTCAAACTCCTAGTTACCTTCTGTAAGTTATGTAGACAGTGTGTTGAAAACAAGGTAGATAATTGAGAGAGGGGGGTAAATCAATTATCTTAAATATCTTAACTTTCTTTTCTTCTTTAATATTAGTGTAGCATCAAAATATAAGAGCATACATAATCATGAGAGCAGAGATAAAATCAACACACATAACAAAAGGATTTTTACATGGAAAACCCTGTTAAGGGAAAAACCATGAGGTGACTAACCCAAGATTGTATTCTCTATTAAAAGAATAAGTAGTACAAAATGGCACTTGCCAATTAGGGCTTACAACTTTAGCACACTGATCACAAGAGGCACGCTACCTACAAGAGACTCACTATCTACAATGTTTATGGAAGGTAACCAAGTGTCTAAATTGATAAGAGGCATCAACATATGCTAAGGTTTAGTTCTGGTTAGGCTCAATATACTGATCTACTGCACTTCATTCTTCCTCTGCTTTAGTGTTGCTATTTTGTCACATATCGGACTTGTATTACTACTTCCACTCTGCTCTCTGCTTTATCTCACACACTATTTCCACACACACACTTCTTCATATTGAAATCCATCTAGTATATATATCCACACCAAGGATTTCAACATCTTTCTAGTCAGCAACTAGAATACTCAAGATATTTCCAAGACCCTGATCTGTCGGTAGAATCCATGCTTAATATTTGATGTGTATCAAAGATAAAGATATAGAAGTCATCATTCATGTCGGCCAACCAGAGGCTCAATCTTTGGTATGTAGTAGTCATGGTTCTCCTCTTGACTTCCCCAAGTCTGCACTTTGCTGAGGTACATCCTCTGAGAGATCTGGACCTAACTGTCAGACCTTATTGCATGCTCTGTTCTTATTCACTGGACCAAAACACTCTTCAATCTGACTTCTAGTATAGACATACTATGTGTTGTGGATGTGTGGGATAAACTTTCTTGACATCAATGACAACAATAATGAAGCCACATAGTATCTCTTGACAACAATCTCCCCCTTTGGCATTGATGGCAACACTTAGTGAAAAATGACTAAGTGTTGTAGTAAACTCCTCCTTGGCTAATGCTCTGTCTTATGTACATTTTTATTTTTACTGGAGCTCCCCCTTGCTAGATTCCACATTTTTTACTACTCCTTACTCCCCCTTTGACATCAATGGCAAAGGGTGGAATCCGCACACCAAAATTTGCAAAAACCAACCTATACATAGCTACATAAGTATATATACATGTTATATTTACATATACTTAAGTATATCTGCAAAAGTGGTCTTCAACTGGACAAATTAAAATTGAGATGTGACCACTCAACAAAAATACAAAAGCTTCTACCCTCTTTAAGTCTGTCGGATCACTGGTCCGGGCTGTTGTCTGAGCATCTGTTAAGGCCTCATACATTGCCTCTAAGTTAGGGATAATTATCCCTCTTAGCTCACTCATCCTGCTTATTCTATTCTTCTTTTCCTTTTCAAGCCTCTTTATTTCATTTATAGTGGCAATAGCCTGGCACTCTTGATTTATTATGGATGAGGTGAAAGGATAAAAATTATGAGATAAACTTGATAGTTTACCCTCTTGTTCTTCCACCTTCTTTGCAATGTTGTATGTCACTATGGACCAAGATAGACAAAATTTGTATAATTCTCTGCCATTTTTAAGAGCATTTTCTAGGCTCTTTATCCCAATATCTAGATTTCTCCTATCATTTGCTATGAGTCCCTATATTTCAGAGAATCTCTTTCCCAAAAACTCTTTCTGGACTTTCTCTTCTGCCGATTTCTCTAAAGAATCAAAATGTGTGCTAACAGAATTAACAAGAGATTTTAAGTTACCAGATGAAGAGGCCAAAAGATCCTTTTGGAAGGATGGCATGATCTTCTCCAACACATTAGATGCAATCTCTATTAGCTCATAGTCTTCCATGTGAGACTTTAGAAGATTTTCTTTTGCTTTATCTTGAGCAAAAGATGCTACCTTCATTGTCTGGACTGGAGAGAGGGAGTCAAAATTGAGTGGTCCTTGAAATAGTTCCGGTTCATCTATTTCCATCATCTCTTTGGTCAGGGAGTTTTTAACTACTTCTGTAGTGTCTCTTGCTAGAGACAGAGTCTTCTTTTCTTTTGCAGCCTCAAAATTGTCATCAAAGATCTTCTCTATGTGTTCTTCTTCTCTTCCCTTTTCCTCCTCTACTTGACTCAATTTCTCCTCTTTTCTTCCTTCTCCTTCAGTTTTGAAGTCAGCAGGGGGATCTGGAAGAGAGATGTTTACTTCTTCATGGACTTCCTCTTCCAGAATAGAGGAATCCAAGTCCTTAGTCCTCTCCTCACCTATCTCCTTTGGCTCTTCTGCATTTTTCTCAGTAGATTCTTCTTTTGATGTACTTAATCCTTCGTCATCCATGGCAGAAGGTTCATCATCTATTTCCTCTATAACAAGAAGATTGAATCTTTTAAATGCATTCCAAAGGATGTCTTTAGTCTCTCCAAGCATAAGTTTGTTCATTCTTGCTTTGCTCCAGAACTCATCCTTGCATTCCTTGAAGATCATGGTCATTTGTTTCAGAGTAATGGAAGGATAGAGCTGAATTGCAATCTGTTCCCAGATCTCCAAATCCTTTTCCTTGGCATTGTCTTTTCTGAGTTCAAGTACCTTCTCTAGACGTTTGGGAATTAGAGAGATGATTTCAATGAATTCTTTATTATAAATGTTTAGGTACTTAACTATAGCTTCTTCAATGATCCTTTTGTCTGTGTCACTATACTCATCATAAAATTCTGTCATTAGTTGCAGATTCCCATCCACAGTGACTGCCTTGATGACATCATCAATGGAGAGAGTAGGCCTTTCAACAAATTCTCCTGCATCTTCTTCTTTGTTTGTACCGGTAGAGGATTCCCCTGATGTTTTCTTCTTCTTCCTCATTTTCTTAACTTCATCAAATTTTGTTTCTTCATCATCCTTTTGGCTTATGTAAGACCTTGTGGCATGTGTCTTCATTCTCTTCTCTCCCTTTCCGAATGTCTTGTCTTCTGGTTTTGAGGATTTTGAGCTCTTAGAGGTGGCAGGTGCAGAGCTCTTGGAGGATCTAGTCTGAGAGGAGGCTTGTACCGGAACACTTCCTTTTTCTGCTTCTTGTTTCTCCTTCTCAGCTCTTTCTAATTTTTCTCTGTTTACATCAAATGCCTCTTTTGAAATACCATATCTTTTGGCAACTTTCTCTACTTCCCTTCTCACTTTTTATTTCATCTCTGGTTGTCTTAGTTCAACATGTATTTTTACACTCAATTCTTGAAAGGTTCCAAACCTTTCTGCCTCAGGGTCCTTAGGCTGACTCAGCAGGTGTTGGACATGCAGCTCCAGGATTTTCTCATCTACCTCATAGCCCATTGGCATAATCTAGACGGTTATGGGCTCCACTGCCTCCATTAGGCATTAATTAGTGTCTACCATGAAACACACTGTATCCTTGTATTTTTTGACTAAAGATTGGGGAATTCTTTCTCTGGTCTGCATCATACTTTGGAAGTTTTTGAAGTATCACCAGAGTGTTGTATTTTGAGTCTTGGCATCACTAAGCCCATACATATAATCTCTGATTTGTATGGCAACTGGTCTGTCATTTTGCCATACCCAACCACTTGATCCAAGTAGCTCATTCATATAGTAAAAGAATAAGCACAGTATTAAACCACCATACTTGAATGAGTTCTTCTTGTCCTTCTTAATCTTTTGCAAGTTTTCTAACAGTTGGCTCAGGAGAAGCTCACATAGATCATAGTCTACATTTTCCCTTAGCATTTGATATGCAGTGTAAATTGTAGTTCCAGATACAGAGTTCTCCCTGCTAGAATGATATATTTTGTAGCCAATTATCATGGAGGCAAATTTGATATCCGAATCTGTGATATCTTCTATTGTCATTGCTCTTTTGTCAAACTTTGATCTAGTAGCCTCACTTACTATTTAGTTCTTGACTGATTTAAGAGCAGGCAACCCACCGGATGAGTGCAAACTAGTTACTACCCTAATTGCATCCTTTATTATCTTAAAGGGCTTCAACAACCACATGAAGTTGTCATGTATTCTATTAAGAACATACCGGACCCATTCATCTCTGTAAAATAGGGAAAGTGGATGCAATCTCCAAAATGCTTATCTTAGATGGCCTTGTAGTGAGGTTTGAGTTCAAAGGTTTCATCTATTAGTTGTTTATGGTAGATATCCATCATCTTTGATTCTCCAAATTCCTTAATATTTGCATGGATGTATACCTTAACATCTTCTACGTGCAGAACCCCATGCGGAATGCTAAAAAAGGTGCCTAAGGGATCAACTTCTAGGGATTTGTAGGGGTGTTTCTTGAACTTTGG
The DNA here is from genome assembly GCA_027924645.1 of Cunninghamia lanceolata. Taxonomy (NCBI): domain Eukaryota; kingdom Viridiplantae; phylum Streptophyta; class Pinopsida; order Cupressales; family Cupressaceae; genus Cunninghamia; species Cunninghamia lanceolata. Next base: position 916,064 of record BSBN01001134.1, on the reverse strand, counting down.
ATGTGGCCTATCAGTGATCTTAAAAACCATAAGAGTAGCTATCATTGCAAAAGATTTAAAGAGAGATGTTTAGAAATCAAAATACCTTTTCATGCTTCTAAGGTTCACAATATGCGCTAGAAAAGTTGGTAGTTGAATCAGATTCTGCAGTTGATCTTTGAGAGGGTTGTAACAATCCTGTTGCAGAGCTCTTCCTTTCTTCTTTTCAAATCCAAATGTGAAAGTGATGAATAAAAGAACCCTTTTTATCTTTGCGCAAACCCTAAATTCTTAGTGCAATAAATGCACAACTTAAGTCATCTAGTTACCTTGTTCTAAGAGAGATTCTTCTGAACCACTGAGATGCATTTAGAATCATTTTCAATGATAATCGACAATGTATCTTCTTTCCTCCAATCATGCCATGACTCCACAGATACAGATATTTTACTTTTGAATCATACTGGATCTATCTATGAAGATCCTACTTTATTGGATGGTTGTCAAACTGGATCAATCTTGACTGATCAAATTCTTTAAAACTCCTTGCGGATCTTTCATATTTTTACTGAGGGTTATTTGGACATTTCTCTAAGAGCCCTTTAATCCGTAATATTCCATGTTCCAAATTTAGGCACCAATTGACTGGTTGGGGGAATTTATTTTCCTTTGTGACTCCCCCTAAGCTAGAGCTCATCTGTTTAGTTTCCAGAAGCAATATCAGCACCAGATTCTGATGTGGATCCATCCCCAACATTTTCTATACTTCTCTTTACCCAAATCTTGTTCATCTCCCTTTGAACTTCATCCACATTCACTTTTCCTTTTCCTTTGTCTTGATTTTTATTATGATGCACTGGACCCTTTTTATCTTGATTCTTACTTCTGCAGAATTTGGCAATATGACTGGTTCTATTGCAATTGTAGCAAACAACATTTCTTTGCATATGTGACTGATAACCTCTAGATCTGCATTGATTAGCCATATGTCTAATTCTATTGCATGCAAAGCATCTACCATTGAATGAATTGTTTATTTGCATATTTCTGCATTCATGAGATTTGTGACCATACCTTTTGTAGTTGAAACACTATCCAGAGAAGGATGAATTAGTCTAATTCATTCTTCTTCTGCACTGAGTTGCTTTATGAACGAAATTGTTGCAATTGTAGCAGTATCTATTGAAGGATGGATATCTTTGAGCATTTGGTTGCCTTACCGAAGGTCTTCTAGGTATGTTCCTTGGATTTCCTGATCTAGAGTTCTTCTGACCAAATCTAGAGCTTTCACCTTTCTCATATCCCAAGCCATGCTTGTCATCTACCCTCTTTTGGCTTTCAAGAAGAACTTCAAGTTGAGCAAAGCTTATCTTGAATTTCTCTTTATATTCATTTGTTGTTTGAAGATCCCTTTTAAGAGTGTCTATCTGATTCTCAAGTTGTTCTTCATTATCTCTGGCTTCTTCAAGATCAGATTCTAGATGCCTGATTATTCTATCCATTTTGTGGCAGTCCTCTGACTTCTCCTTGAGAGATTGTTTTAGATTATCTTTAATTTTCCTTGTCTCTTCAATTTCTTGGGTGAATCTCATAACCCCTGATTCCATTTCATGTCTAACCATAATGACCTCTTTCTATAGCTTCTCACATAGCTTGTTTTTCTCATTCAGATCTTCATTAGTATCATTAGCTTCACTTTGACTTGCTAATTGTTGAAGTAGTTCCTTTCTCTTTTTCACAGAGATACTCAGTTTTCCTTTTAACTCATTTATGAAATCATCAGCTTGTTTGAGTCTTTCTCTCAAGTTATTGACTTTAGAGTGAGATTCTTCAAGATCATCTAGGGCAGACTGAAGTTGTTCCTTCGTACCATACATATCCATTAGGATTCCCAGATCTTCCTCAAGATGTTAGGCTCTATTTAGAGGAACTTATCTCTAATACCAATTGTTGGAAACAAGGTAGATAACTAAGAGGGGGGTTGAATCAGTTATCTTAAATATCTTAACTTTATTTTCTTCTTTAATATTAGTGCAGCATCAAAACATAAGAGCATACATAATCATGAGAGCAGAGATAAAGTCAACACACATAACACAAGGATTTTTACATGGAAAACCCTATTAAGGGAAAAACCATGGGGTGACTAACCCAAGATTGTATTCTCTATTAAAAGAATAAGTAGTACAAAATGGCACTTGCCAATTAAGGCTTACTGCCCGAGAACACTACTCACAAGAGGCACACTGCCTACAAGAGACTCACTATCTATAATGTTTATGGAAGGTAACCAAGTGTTTGAACTGATGAGAGGCATCCACATATGCTGAGGTTCAGTTCTGATTAGGGTCAATATACTGATCTACTGCACTTCATTCTTCCTCTGCTTTAGTGCTACTGTTCTGTCACATACCGGACTTGTATTGTTGCTTCCACTCTGATCTCTACTTTATCTCGCACACTATTTCCACACACACACTTCTTCATACTAAAATCCATCTGGTATATATATCTTCATGAAGGATTTCAACATCTTTCTAGTCAGCAACTGAAATACTCAAGATATTTCCAAGACCTTGATCTGTCGACATAATCCATGCTTAATATGTGATGCGTATCAAAGACATGGACATAGAATTCATCATTCATGTCAGCCAACCATGTATGATCTCTCAAATAGCTTGACCATCATCAATTTCTTATCCAGATTAAAGTCTGATGCTCAGCCAATCAGTTCTTCCTTGGTCTACTCTACCTGTCAGCAACCCAACACTTAGATGCTCATATCTTTTCACTCTTTCATCACCAAAGGCTCAATCTCTAGTATGTAGCAGTCATGATACTCCTCTTGACTTCCCCAAGTCCACACTTTGCTGAGGTACATCCTCTAAGATATCTGGACCTAATTGTCAGACCTTATTGGATGCTCTGTTCTTGTTCACTAGACCAAAACACTCTTCAATCTGACTTCCGGTATAGACATACTATGTGCTGCAGATGTGTGGGATAAACTTTATTGCCATTAATGACAACAATAATGAAGCCACATAGTGTCTCTCACCAACACAGTGAGTCTCTTGTAGGTAGTGTGCCTCTTGTGAGTAGTGTGCTCGGGTAGTGAGCCCTAATTGGCAAGTGCCATTTTGTACTTCCTATTCTTTTAATAGAGAATACAATCTTGGGTTAGTCACCCCATGGTTTTTCCCTTTACAGGGTTTTCCACATAAAAATCCTTGTGTTATGTGTGTTGATTTTATTTCTTCTCTCATGATTATATTTGCTTATATGTTTTGATGCTGCACAAATTATAAAAGAAAAAAGAAAGTAAAGATAATATAGATAACTGATTCACCCCCCCTCTCAGTTATCTACCTTGTTTCCAACAACTACCACATAACTTTATTTAAGTTTTCTCTTTTCATGTCACATGCGACATTTGGCATCAAATATACTATAATCCAACATTCCACACTCTACTAGATAATTCTTGCAAATGACTTCTCTGCACTAGGTTTTACCACCAACAATACTCCAACATTGTGTTGAGCATCATAAACTATATCATTTAGACCTTTACAAAGAAACACTTATAAGTTCTTATACACCTTATTACTTCAAAAGGAAAAGAATAATCTATCAAAACACATTAACCTTATTCTTAACTAAAATTGGTTCAAAACTCAAAGAAATAAACCCCACACATCTTTGAACTTGTGGTCTATTAATTTTAATGAGTTTGCAAATAATAATCAAGTGGCATCCCCCCTTAAAACTCTTATAGCTCAAACACGTAATTTCAACTTTAATAATAACATCCTCCATAATAAGAAAAATCACACAAATGTAATTAATACTTTTACCTTCCTAAAACAATGATCTTTCTAAGATAATCTCTTTGTGTGATAATTCTTGCAAATGACTTCTCTACACTAGGTTTTACCACCAACAATACTCCAACATTGTGTTGAGCATCATAAACTATATCATTTGGTGCTTTCAAAATATCTACAACCATAGCACTTTTAAAACCATATAGCTATTTAAAGCATCTGCAGTGGGCAACTATACTTGAACCTATACCATGTTTGGGCCCACAAGCATTCCTTCACTATCAGTCAGCCTTGGGCATCTCTCAAGGTGTAGAAAACAAGGGAATATCTTTAGACTGCAATTTTATATATGTTCCTTCACAATTTTCCATGCAACATATATATATAGTTTTCTTCTCCCTTTCGTACAACTTGATTACACTCACTATATGTTCGATAGACAAAATTGCCTGAACCTACTTCCATGAGACATCTTATTCTTTCATATGGTCAAAAAGATTAAGATTCCACCAAACTTCTACGTAGTATTTTGAAATGCCTTCGTTTTGGGACGCAACACTTCAATGATAATGCCTCCACACTTCAGCAAATATAAGCAATCTGAAAATATATTGCATTCTCTAACATAGTAAGCTCATGAACTACCTTTACAACTATTGTAGCATTATTCTGATTTTCCTCCAACTCTCACATGCACAGGCACAGAAAAATATTTTCTTCGATACCATATTAGATGGTGAGTAGATTCAAAGTCATTTAATCAATCCATTTGAACACAACAAAACAAAACAATATATTGATCAAGATATACACAAAATGAAAAGCATATATCGTATTAATGTATCTGGATAATGTTACAATACAATACAATGGCTTTTTAAAGCCTTATTTCTCCCATAAAAACCAACTACCTATGGGAATATAACTTCCCAAGAAACTAATTATCATTTTATTTATAAACTAGAAACTAACCTAAATATAAACCTTATATTGCTTCTAACAATTTGGCCAATGTCTAGATCGGAATAGATGAACAATGGGAACACCTACTTGATCCTATCATAACCCTCCAACCCCTAGAATTAAATGCAGCTGATCTAGATCTCTTAGTTAATCAAAGTATAATGAAAATGAGAGGTGTTGGCAAGAGACACTATATGGATTCATGGTTGTTGTCATTGATGGCAACAAAGGTCATCCCACATATCCGCAAGTCATAATGTGTCTCTACCGGAAGTCAGAATAAAGATTGTTGTGGTCCGGTGAACAAGAACAGAGCATGTGGCAAGGTCTGACAGATTGATCCGGATCTCTCAGAGGAAGTGTCTTGGTGCAGTGCGGATTTGGGGAAGTCAAGAGGACTACCTTGAGTGGTATATTCCAAGGATTTAGCCTCCGGTGATGGACAAGGAAAAAGATATGAACAGTTGAGTACCAGATTCCTAAGAGACAGTGAAAACAGAGGAAGAACTGACTGACAGAGTATCAGACTACTTTCCGGATGTGTTACTATTGATGATAGAGGTTGTGAAGGCATGAATCATGTTTGGCCGACATGATTAATGATATCTACAAGTATATGCTTGATCCGCATTGCTTAGTGAGGAAGGATTCAGCCGACAGAACAAGAGTTTGTAAGAAACTAGATTGTTCCGGATGCCGACTAGAAAGGTGATGAAATTACTTGTGCGGATATATATATAGAGAATGGATTTAGTTGTGAAGTGTGTAATGGTGTGAAGATATATGCGAATAAGTCCAGAACAGAGCAGAAGTAGCAAAAAGGATCCGGTATGTGAAAGATAGCAGAATAAAGAACAGAGGAAAGATGAAGTGCAGCAGATCAGTGTACTGAGCCTAACCGGAACTAAACTCCAGCATATGCAGATGCTTCCAATTAGTTCAAGACTGTGATTCTTATCACTTTGTAGACAGTGTGTCTTCTTGTAGGTAGTGGGCCTCTTGTGAGTAGTGTGCTCGGGCAGTGAGCCCTAATTGGCAAGTGCCATTTTTTGTAATCTCCTATTCTTCTAACAGAGAATAATTTTGGGTTAATCACCCCGTGGTTTTCTCCCTTAACAGGGTTTCCATGTCAAAAATACTGTGTTATGTGTTTCTTATTTCATGGTAATGTTTTTGTGTTTGATTCAATGCTGCATCAATTAATAAGAAAGTTCAATAAGGGAAATAATTAGGATAACTGATTCACCCCCCCCTCTCAGTTATCAACAATTGGTATCAGAGCTAAGTTCCTCCTAATAGAGCCTAACAGCTTGAGGAAGATCTGGGAGTTCAAATGGATGCATATGGTTTAAGGGAGCAACTCAAGACTGCTCTTGAGGATCTTGAACAGTCAAATTCTGAAGTCAATGAATTAAAGGAAAGACTCAAACAGGCTGATGAATTCATGAGAGAATTAAAAGACAAATTAAGTCTCTCTATGAAAAAGAGAAAGGAGCTGCTCCAACAGTTGGCAAGACAAAGTGAAGAAAGCAATACAAATGAAGAATTGACTGAGCAAACCAAGTTATGTGAAAATTTATCAAAAGAAGTCATTATGTTAAGACATGAAATGGAATCAGGAACTATAAAGTTTACTCAAGAGATTGAAGAAAAAAGAAAGGCTGAAGACAATCTAAGACAATCTCTTAAAGAAAAATCAGAAGAATGCCACTAGATGGACAGGATTATCAGACATCTTGAATCTGATCTTGAAGATACCAAAGATTATGAAGAAAACTTGAGGATCAAATTGCCTCTCTCAAAAGAGACCTTCAAACAGCAAATGAATATAAAGAGAAATTCAAGATAAGTTCTGCTCAACTTGAAGTTCTTCTTGGAAGTCAAAAGAGGACAGATGACAAGTATGGTTTGGGATATGAGAAAGGAGAAAGCTCCGGATCCGGTCAGAAGAATCTTGGATCAGAAAATCCAAGGAGCAGGCCTAGAAGACCTCCGGTTAGACAGCCAAATGCTCAAAGATATCCATCCTTCAATGGATACTACCACAGCTGCAACCACTTTGGTCACAAAGCTAATCAGTGCAGAATGAGAATGAATCAGATTAATTCATCCTTCTCCGGACAGTGCTTCAACTGCAAAAGGTATGCACACAAATCCCATGAATGCAGAATTATGCAAGCAAACAAATCATTCAAAGGTAGATGCTTTACATGCAATAGAGTAGGTCATATGGCTAATCAATGCAGATCAAGAGGATATCAGTCAAATATGCAAAGAAATGTTATTTGCCAAATCTGCAATAGGTCCGGTCATAATGCTAAAGTCTACAGAAACAAGAATCAGGACAAAAGAGGTCCGGTGTATAATCAGAATCAAGACAAGGGTAAACAAAAGATGAAAAAGGATGAAGAGGAAACAGAGTCAGATGAGGGAGTAAAAGAAATAAAGAAGCAGAAGAAGAAAGGATCCGGTAAACCCTCCTCAGGACAAGACAAGGATGAAATGGCAGAGGTATCTGTTGAAAAGCCCACTCTGTCTCTAGAGAATGTAATCAAGTCGGTCACGGTGGATGGAAACCTTCAACCAATGACTGAATCTTATGATGACTTCAGTGAGGCTGACCAAAAGACTCTGCAGGAAGCCACAGTCAAATATCTGAACATATATAATAAGGCTTTCATTGAGATCATATCTCTTATTCCTAAAAGCCTAGAAAAGGAATTGGAAGTAAGAAAGAACAATGCTCATGCAAAAGATCTTGAGATCCGGGAGCAGATAGCTATTCAGCTATATCCTCAAATTGATCCCAAGACAATGAACATAATCTTCAAGGACTGCAAAGATGAGTTCAGAAGTAAAGCCAGGATGAATCAACTCATGCTTGGTGAGATTGACAAAGTGGCCCAAGAAACAGAAGATCCTCCGGAAGGCCTTCAAAAGGTTCAATCTTCCTGTTGTAGAGGACTTAGGTACAGAAACAGCTGAGGACTTGAAACCCTCTGCTCCAGAAGAAGTGGGCCCTGAACATACAAGCATCTCTCCTCCGGTTTCCCCTACAGTCTCCGGATCCAAAGAAGAAGAGCAATTACAGGAGAAGGAAGCAGTGGTGAAAGATAAAGAGGTTGACAGTTCCAAGACTGCAGAAGAAAAGAAACATCTGTCTCCGGCAAGAGACACTGCACAAACTGTTCAACAATTTTTGAGCAAAGAAACTTTAGAGATTGATGAACCGGAGCTTCTAAAAGGCCCATTCGACTTTGACTCTCTCTCTCCGGTACAAACAATGAAGATAGCTTCATTTGCAAATGCCAAGGCAAATGAAAAACTCCTGAAGTCTCATATGGAAGACTGTGAGTTGATAGAGGCTGCTTCCGGAGTACTTGTAAAGATTATGCCATCAATCTAGATAGATCCGACAGCCTCCTCTTCCGGTAATCTAAAAACCTTAGTCAGCAGTGTTGATACACATTTTGATTCTCTAGAAAAATCAGCTGAAGAAAAGGTCCGGAAGGAATTTTTGGATAAAAGATTTTCAGAAGTATTAGAATTAATCTCTAAAGATAGGAAGATTGTGAGCATTGGAATAAAGAGCTTAGAGAATGCTCTTAAGGATGGCGGTGACATCTACAAATTTTGTATATCCCGGCCAAAGGCAACAGCAGCAATTGATAAGAAAATAAAAGAGGAACAGGACAAGCTACAAAGCTTATCTCAAAGTTTTGATCCTCTCTCTTCCTCCATAATAAATCAAGAATGTCAGACTATTGCAGTCTTGAATGAAATAAAGAATCTTGAGAAGGAAAGGAAGAATATCACTAACCGGATGGGAGAACTTAGAAGGATTATAATCCCTAAGTTGGAAACTATGCATGAGGCCATCAGTGATGCTCAGACCACCGCCCAAACAAAAGATCCGACAGATCTCAAGTGGGCAGAAGCTTTTGCATTTTTGTTGAGTGGTCACATTTCAATTTTGGACAGAATGAAGCAAAGTTGGGCTACAGAAATGATCCAATTGCAGACATCCTTTGCAGACATTCTTCAGTATATGCGAGTATGTAAATATGCGGCTATGTATAGAAATTTTTTTGAAAATTTTGGTGTGCGGACCCCACCCTTTGCCATTGATGTCAAAGGGGGAGTGAGGATCAGTGAAAAATGAGGAATCCAACTAAGGGGGAGTTCCGGAAATTGTATATAAAGACAGAGCATCAGCAAAGGGGGAGCATAGTGAAAACACTTAGTCATTTTTCACTAAGTGTTGCCATCAATGCCAAAGGGGGAGATTGTTGGCAAGAGACACTATATGGATTCATGGTTGTTGTCATTGATGGCAACAAAGGTCATCCCACATATCCGCAAGTCATAATGTGTCTCTACCGGAAGTCAGAATAAAGATTGTTGTGGTCCGGTGAACAAGAACAGAGCATGTGGCAAGGTCCGACAGATTGATCCGGATCTCTCAGAGGAAGTGTCTTGGTGCAGTGCGGATTTGGGGAAGTCAAGAGGACTACCTTGAGTGGTATATTCCAAGGATTTACCCTCCGGTGATGGACAAGGAAAAAGATATGAATAGTTGAGTACCGGATTCCTGAGAGACAGTGAAAACAGAGGAAGAACTGACTGACAGAGTATCAGACTACTTTCCGGATGTGTTACTATTGATGATAGAGGTTGTGAAGGCATGAATCATGTTTGGCCGACATGATTAATGATATCTACAAGTATATGCTTGATCCGCATTGCTTGGTGAGGAAGGATTCAGCCGACAGAACAAGAGTTTGTAAGAAACTAGACTGTTCCGGATGCCGACTAGAAAGGTGATGAAATTACTTGTACGGATATATATATAGAGAATGGATTTAGTTGTGAAGTGTGTAATGGTGTGAAGATATATGCGAATAAGTCCAGAACAGAGCAGAAGTAGCAAAAAGGATCTGGTATGTGAAAGATAGCAGAATAAAGAACAGAGGAAAGATGAAGTGCAACAGATCAGTGTACTGAGCCTAACCAGAACTGAACTCCAGCATATGCAGATGCTTCCAATCAGTTCAAGACTGTGATTCTTATCACTTTGTAGACAGTGTGTCTTCTTGTAGGCAGTGGGCCTCTTGTGAGCAGTGTGCTCGGGCAGTGAGCCCTAATTGGCAAGTGCCATTTTTTGTAATCTCCTATTCTTCTAACAGAGAATAATTTTGGGTTAATCACCCCGTGGTTTTCTCCCTTAACAGGGTTTCCATGTCAAAAATACTGTGTTATGTGTTTCTTATTTCATGGTAATGTTTTTGTGTTTGATTCAATGCTGCATCAATTAATAAGAAAGTTCAATAAGGGAAATAATTAGGATAACTGATTCACCCCCCCCCCTCTCAGTTATCAACAAGAGGAAGAGAAGAAGATGTGGTATACAATGAAGTTAGTTCCAGAAGGGCAAGTTGGTTTAGAGAAATGACATCTTTAAGTAACAAAATGTCATTCACAAATGAAAAGACATCCCCTAAAACAAAAAGGCACTTCAAAGAGATGTAACCCCCAAACCAGGAGTCATCCCTTGTGCCCTATAAAACAAGAAGAATTTTGGTGGAAGAAGAAAACAATCAAGTGAATAAATAAGAGGAAATAGTAGAAGGGATTAGAAGATATTGTGAGGAAATTTTAGGAGAATATTATTTTGATATCAAGTTATAAAGAGATAAGGATAGAAAACATAAAACCCTAGTACAACGAACAAAAACCTAAGGAGAAAACCAAGAAAAACACACTGTACAACACTAAAATCACTAGTAAAACAAAGGGAACCACCAATGGATACACCAATCAAGTTACCAGTATTCGGGAAGGACACAATTGAGGCAATAAAATGTATTTTTATCCTAGAATCTATATGGAACACAAAGAACATACCAAGGGATGAAACAAAACTATTTGATTTTGTCGAAACACTTTGGAATGATGACTTAAAATGGTATAAGAAGGCCTACCCTAACCATGATAAAACATGACACAAGATAAAATATGCATTTTTAGACAACTTTGACTCATCAGAGGTATTGGTTGAAGTTGTGATCAAGATGTGTGATATGGTAATGAAGGAAGGAGAATCCAATAAGGATTTTGATAGAAGATTTAAATAAATCACTCAAAAGTTAGAGGAACCCCTAATTGAAAAATAGAACATTGAATGACTCATCTCAGGGCTAAGCCCTAACATCAAAACATCGTTACATGGGAAAAATTCATTACATACTCAGAAGCAATTACCCTAACATGCCACATAGAAGCAAAAACCTCATAGAGACAAGATAAGACTAAAGAAAACATGGAGATAGAAAAAATGAGACTAGAACTAGAACAATTAAAAGTGCAACAAGAAATCTTAGCAAAAGAAGGAGAAAATCATCAAAAGAAAAAACCTAACATTTGGTGCTCATATTGTACTAAAGAAGGACACTTGTTGAATGAATGCCCAATGATAAAGGGTGAAAGGAAGGCTGCTACAATGAAGGTAGACCTAAAAATAGTTCCAAAAAGAAACAACACAAGATATTGTGGAATATGTAGAGACAGGGATGATCATGAAATAGAGGACTACCTCTCGTAGTGTTTCAGACTAAGAGAGGGTGATGATGAACATGAACCATGGTGCAATGATCACTGCAAAAATAAGGGAGATAACACAAATATGGCATACCTGAAAAGGCTTGGAGAAAGACCCCTATACATTCAATATCATGGGTATAAACAGCCTAATTAAGATAACCAAAGAAATGTTAATAGTCTACAAAATACACCAACCCTTCACTTTACATGAACAATTATAGTAATGATGACAGAGGAAAATATATCAACTATAGAGGAGGAATAGGTTGAGGAAGAGGTAGGAGAAGGAGAGATGATGTAACTTACTTTAAGTGTGGTAATTGTGGACACTTTGCAAATGAATGTTGGGGAGACAAGAAGAAACCATGTAGATTCAACAGTAGTACTGAACATGACATGTTCAATTGCAACAAAGCATTAACCTATTACAAGAATACCACACCACAATCTAAGAGTGATGAACTCCAAGGTTTTAAAGGAGCATCCTTATGTGGATAGTACCAAAAGACTCACCACAAATCTCAAAGCAATGTAAAAAAGTGGAGGTGTATGAATCAGATGACATTACTAAAAGTTCATCATAAGATGAATACCAAATATACAAAGAAAAACCTAAATACAAAAAGAAAAACAAGGAAGTAGTAGTGACAAGACAAGGAATAGACACCACAAAGAAAAGTATTGACACAAGTGTGGAAGAAAGTGAGGGAGAAGAAAAAGACTTCTTCCCTCACAAAGAAAAACATGATCAAATCATAAAACAAGTGGAGAATACAATAAAGAAAGGGCAATAGAAATAAAAAGAAAAAGAAGATTTCTTTATAGAACATAAAGTAAGAATACTGAATAATTGACATAGATGGCTAGAAAAGATAATCTCTTGGAAAAATTCAAGCAATTTAATAAATACTAGAATAAATAGAAAACCCTGTAACCACAAATAAGGAAAATTGGGGAAACAGATAGAACATGGAAGAAACATCCCATAATGATCATAGTAAACATTAACTACAAGAGAGTGAAAAATGTAATGGTTGATCTAGATTCAAACATCAACATGATCCCAAAAAGGGTATGGGAAAAAAATGGGGAAACCTATGTTACATGAAACATGTCTTATAATATTATCTTAGCAGATGGTTCTAGGATGAAAACACTAGGGACATGGAAGAATGTGGAAGTCAATGTGATGTGAGTAAAACTGATCATAGACCTAAAAATTATAGCAATCAGAGAGACACTAGACTCTTTCAATGCATTGTTACGATTAAGATGGCTTGTGGATGCCAATGGCATTGTAAGCTCTATAAAGGAGGAAATTCCATTTGCAGATGATCACAAGATAGTCCACATACCTTTGAGAGAGAATTATGACGATACATATATAGAAGAAGTCAACCTAGAGGAGTACACTAAGGAAGATAACAAAAATCTCTATTCAATCAATAAACTCCCTAGAAATGAATTTATGGAAGAACCTAAATCTAAGGGGGAGATAGAACTTGAAACAAATCACTGCAACACAGATAGTGAGGATGTTATAACCACCTAGCTACAAGAAGAATCAAAATTCATAACCATAAAGTCAAGAGTACCATAAGGGTTTATATGGTAAGATTGACCAAAGAAAAATCACTACAATTTACTACAACTGAAGAAAATTCACTGCAAGAAGAATGTGGAGAAGTAGACATACACACAAAAAGTATAGTCCAAAAATCAAACCAAATAAATAATATTTTGAATGGTATATAACATATCAAGCTACCAAAATATTCAGGAGTGGGAGACTTGACTGCATACTTGTCACAAATGGAGAAAACCTTTGAGAATGAAGAAATAAGGCTAGGAGCACTAAACTACACACTGGTATGCAATGTTGCCATCTGGTGGAATACACATAAACAAAATATCCATCATTGGTTGATACTCAAAATTCTAATCCAAACAAGATATATGGAAGAAGAAGGAGAATATGAAGAAATCGCTAAATTTGATGGAAGTAACCATCTAGAAGAGCATATAAAAACATGGATATGGGTATGGAAGCCTAGAAATGAATATGATGCTACATTATAAACAAAACTATTCTATTGGACACTCACACCAGTACTCCAAACATGGTACATTAACCAAGATAGAAGGGAAGAAACAAAACATTAGGATGAATTGAAGGAATATTTCTATCACACATTCTATTTTTGGGATGAAGATGAGCATATCCATATTGCATTATAAAAAATAAAGGAAATATTATTCATAACTAATGAGGGAAGAGAGGAAAATATACCACAAATTAATTCTCCACCACCATGAAGTGAAGGAATCTAGAAATATATTGAGTGGCTAGATAAAGAAACAAACCCCACTACACACACATATTATAAGACTACCCAAGAAGATAATGAAGATATAGAAAAATTGGAAATAGAGGTGCAAGAAGGTGAAAGGCAGATGGAATTACCGGTGGAACCCAAAGAAAAATACTAAAATCAACCAATCAAACTAAGAGAAGATAATGTAGAAAAGGAAGGAGAACATAAACTAGATAAAATATGGGACTATTGGAATGAAAAGGTGGTAGCACAAGTAGCATAAATTCTAACTAAATTTGAAGATTTATTTCCTAGATCATTATAGACATGCAAGGGATTAATGAAGAAGAAGGTATAATGAAAATTCAATTAAAATAAGAGGCAAAACCTATAAGTAAAAAGGCCATACAAACCTAATCCAAATATGAAAAAGAAGGTAAAAACTGAACTAGATAAAATGCTAGTAGTAGGCATAATCAAACATGTGGAAGATGCAGAATGGATAAGCCCTATGGCAATATAGAATAAGAATACATGAGAGATAACCTGATATGTGTGGACTATAGAAAACTTAACAAGGCATGAATGCATGATCCTTTCCCCATCCCATTCACTAAACAAATACTAGAGTCAGTATCTAGGAGAGAAATATATTCCTTCACTGATAGATTCTCTGGATACCATTAGGTAAAGATCAAAGAAGAGGACCAACCAAAAACAACATTTACATTAGAATTTGGGTCCTATATGTTACAGTAATGCCATTTGGATTGAAGAATGCATTTGCAGTATTTAGCAGGATAATTGTGGAAACATTTAAGGACTTTATACATGGCTTCCTAGAAGTGTATCTTGATGACTAGACAGTGTATGGGTTGGTAAGGACCATGTACAAGAACTAAGAACAATGTTAAATAGATGCAAGAGCATGCATATATCCTTGAACTTGAAGAAGTGCATTTTTGTGGTACCCTTTGGTACCTTATTAGGCCATATTATTTGCAAATAAGGGTTAATGGTGGACCCCCTTAAAGTCACATTGATAATGACTCTTCCCTCACCAAACATAACATCAAAAGTGAAAACATATTTGGGGTATACTAGTTATCACTGCAAATTTATTAATGAATATGTGACAGTAGCAGCACCCCTAGAAGAGCTTACTAAAAAGAAAAAGTGGTAAGAATGTGGAATGGAGAAAAGAATGTCAAAACTCTTTTGACACATTAAAGCAAAAGATAGCGGAGACACCTATATTGATATTCCATGACTAGAGTATACCATTTCATGTGCATGTAGATGCATCAGGGATAGGAATAGGAGTAGTATTGGCACAACCCAAGGGAGATAAGGATCATCATGTAGCATTTGCTAGCAGGAAATTGTCAATAGCAAAGATGAATTACACAATAACAGAGTGAGAAGCCCTAGCTATGGTCTACACCCTACATAAATTTAGGCATTACTTATTGTCTACTCCATTTACATTCTTTACAGACCATGAACCCCTAAAGTACCTACTAAATAGACTGGTGATTCAAGGCCGGATATATAGATGGCTACTTCTCTTTCAAGAATTTCACTTTAAGATAATGGTTAAGCCTAGAAAACATAATCAAGGCCTTGACTTTCTATCTAGGATAGAAATAGAGGAAGGACCAAATGAACAACAAGAAGATTTTCCTAGCACACTCCTATTTAGATTAAATGTGGTACCAAAGGAATTACATGAAATAGCAATATTACTATCCACAGGAGAATTCTTGAAAGACTTTTCACCGCAAGATAAACAAATGCTTATGTGGATGGCACAACCATATACATTGGCTAAAGGAGAACTAAATATTTTAGGGAGAGATGATATATTAAGAATAGTGGTATACAAACATGTTAGAGAAGTAATCCTAAGAGAGGCACATGAAGGGATATCTGGAGGACAAAATTGTGGAGACACTACTGCAAAAAGAGTAAAACTAGCAGAACTATGGTGGCCTACGCTACAAAAGGATGCGAAACAATATGTGAAGAGTTGTGACATATGTCAAAGGGTAGGGAAACCTACCAAATAAGATGAGATACCACTAAGAATGGTTCTAGCACAAATATCATTTGAAAAATGGGCCATAGATTTTATTAGGCCTATAAATCCTTTGGCAAAATACTCAAAAGAAAGGTTTCTAATAACAAGAGTTGGCTACTTGACCAAATGGGCAAAAGCGGTATCAACTAGAGACTGCATAGTAAAATTTTCCACAAATTTATTT
Source organism: Cunninghamia lanceolata (assembly GCA_027924645.1). Taxonomy (NCBI): domain Eukaryota; kingdom Viridiplantae; phylum Streptophyta; class Pinopsida; order Cupressales; family Cupressaceae; genus Cunninghamia; species Cunninghamia lanceolata. The sequence continues at coordinate 900,113 of BSBN01001134.1, read as the reverse complement.
TATGAAAATATTATCTCAAGATTTAGTTGCCTAATCAGTATAACAATTGATCAAGGTGAACATTTCATAAACAAGATGGTTCAGAACTTCTGAGTAGCTTCATGATAACACATAACAAAAGTTCCCCAAATCATCTGTAAGCCAATGGAGCAAGTGAAGCCTTGAATAAAGATACTTGGGATGACATTAAAAAAGATGTGTGATGTCCATAGGGAAGATTGGGATTTAAAGATACTTGTAATACTCTAGTTATACCGCACAACCTATAAATGCTCAACTAAGTTCGCACCATTGCAGTTGGTTTATGGAACTGATGCAACTATCCCCATGAATTTCCTATTACCAACATTATGTACCACACTAACTTTTTGGTTGGATATGGAGGACTCACTAGCCCAAAGGATAGAAGAATTGGAAAAATTGGATGAAGATCGCCTGATAGCCAGATACAATCAAAGCTTGGAAAGAAAAAGTTAGAAAGCTTGACATAATAGAAATTTGCATCTAAAATCATTCCACATTAGTGACCTAGTTATACTATATGACAACAAATTCAAGAAACAAGGAAAACTTAAGTTAAGGTGGCTAGGCCCCTATTACATTCATGAAATTATGGAATGCAAAGTAGTTAGGTTAAGGAAAATGGATGGAAGTGGAATTACAAGGTTGGTAAATCATGTGTGGTTAAAACACTACCATCAATTAGGTGAATAAGCAGACATGTGGTATAAATTCATATTGTATCATATGTATTATATATATAACATAAAAAGTAAGAGATAATTGTTGGCAATCTAGTCACTATGTGACCTTAACGGCTAGAAAAACCTGCCAAATGAGAAAATGGGTAGATGCATTAAATGTAAAAATCCACCATTAGGGCTATAAGAACCCTAACACTTCATTCATTTAGTCACAATTGCATCCAAACTTTGAAAAATTGAGCACCATGTGCAAAGAGAAGAAGTTTTAGTAAACCCTAAGTCTAGTTGAGAAGAAGGAAAAATGGCCACACCTACATTGATTGATATCACAGAGAAGACAAGTCCAAAATATAAGAAGTATTTATTCAAGATAGTGGAGGTGGACAAGGATGGAGTCTTTTTAGGGGTACCAATTGAAGTGGTCTACATAGAAGATATCTAGAAATACAATCATGCCCCAATCTTGGAAATTTACAACATGAAATTTGAGGAACTATGAGACCAATTACTAGACAGAGCATGGTATTTGCTACAATACCAAAACATTTAGAGAAAAAAGCTAGATATCTAGAAAGATTACCCCAACTTCTGTGACCAACATGAGTGGGTATGAATAGTCTTGAGCAGAATTCATGAAAAATTAATTTATCTAGACAAACCCTACTAGATAACGAAGGATGCAATTCAAGTCATCACAGGGCTTAGCTTGCTTGGAGGGGTACTAGCTATCAAAGCAATTAAAAATGATAAAGTGATGGAGCTCACAAGGGAAACACTTGATGATCATAGCTTGAGTGTAAAATACATGAGATACCTAGGGGTCTGATACGCAACAATGGGGATAGCCTACAAAATCTATTATACCAATAGATAAGGACTTGTCACTGCCACAACAATTCACATAGTCTACCAAATAGTTACGAATGGAAAATATTTTGATCTATGTGAAGTACTACAAGAACAACTGATGGAGAATTTGTAGAAAACAAAATACTCCAACTATAACTATAACTGTAGGACCAAAGAGAACAAATAAAAGCACAAGTAAAGCAATTAAGGGAAGTAGTAAGCCTAATGATAGTAGCTATGACTAGAGTATTGACATAGGCAAGGCAAAAAGCTCAAAACATATAGATCCCTACTACCCTTGGAGATGCGGAGAATACACACATAGATATATAGGGACAAATACAAATACTACAAATGACCAATAAGTAATGGGATACAACTTTGCAACAACTTAAGATCATCTACAACATAGTTTTAAAAAGGGGGGACAATGCTAGCATCATATTGGGAGTAGGAGTAGTCACCGCAAGGTAGCACAGAGGACATGTAGAGCATCAGGCCAACATGGGAAGAAGATAGAAATGTGTCACACAAAGGACACACCCCTATGTATTGTATATAGATATGTATGTAACAATGAGAAAGTAAATAAAATAGATGAGAGGATGATTGAGTGATATATGTATAGAGTAGAGACATGGACCTTCCTTTTGTATATGATTATATGATAAATATATATAAGGATATATAAGGAGTATTGGTTGTGACAATGAATGTTCTAAATTGTGTTATATGTTTACTTGCATAGAATCCCATCACATTATGATGTCTATTTTATGTATTTATTTATCTTCTATCACTGTTACTACTAGGTATAAACAGACTCCATAAGAGTAACCTAGGTTCAAATCTCTAGATTGTATCCTAATTTCTCTTTCCAACAATGAGTCTCTATCTATCAGAAGCCACTATGTAAAATCTCAACAATTAAAATCATTAATGGCAATATATGTGCTTGCTCCAACTGGTTGCATACAAAATTTGAAAGGAATTGGAGGAAAGGGAAGAATGATACATGATAAAAAGAGCAAGGTAATGTAAGCACATATAGAATTTAAAAATGTAGCATTATAAACAAGCATGTAAGATCATAAATTAGAGATAAACATCAAAGCATAAGGTTGTTCCCAATATTGGAAAATCATCAAGAATGGCCCTAAAGTAAAGATAAAGATGAATATAACACTAAAGGAAAGATAAGGATCATAAGAATATAAATGGGATGTATAATGTAAGGTCATGGAAATGATCTCAAATGTGTAATCATAAAATAAAAAATGATAAGATCTATAAAGCCTAATAGTATAATAATGAAAGTATAGGCATGATAAGATCATAAGAATCAATTGACAATCAAGGGGTCATAAGTCGGTAGACATGATAAGATTAAGATAATGGTAAATGTAGGTCATGATAAAGATAAAAATTAAAAACATTTGTAGTCATGGCACATAGAAGACATAAAAATTTGTAGCATAGATCATGAAAGTATGTGTAAGCAAAAAATACTTATAAAGACCCAATGTGGGAACGTCGAACATTAGCAATCATAAAATCTAAACAAAACATATGTAGAAGCAAACAAGGAAACATAAGAAAGTGAGAAAATTTTAAACATGACATATAAGAATGTATAGGTGCTTTAAACATGGAAATAATATATGGAAATGCCCCTTGAGTTACGAAACAAAATTATTAGCCCAAATGTATAAGGAAAAATGAGAATAGGTGAAACACAACAAACATTACATGAAAAGAGGTCAAAGTATAAGGACTCACAAGGTAAATTGATGAATACGAATGGAGAACCACAACGTACATGGCATAAGCAAAAGCCCCAAGTGTATAAGACACAAAACACAAGGAAGAAATGACATAACACAATTTCCAAATCACCTACATGTCAACATTCAATATTGAAGGCATATAAATGCATTATCCACATGATAACTAGGAACATGGAAACATAAAGCTAGGAAAGGAAGGAATACACACAAAAATATGGAAAGTAATATGAAGGATATGTGAGGATATAGAAGCAATGAGTTCATGTCCCATCATGCGTGTTTATAGTATAATCATAAGATATGTCACTATAAAAACTAATGCCCCATGGGTGTATCCATGTCACTATGAAGTATACTTTCATTGTATGTACATGAACAAGAGTGGGATGTAGGGATGCCAAGTGCAAGGTATGCTTACAAGATAATTAAATGTAGGTTACATTGTGATAAAGATAATCATAAAAGGCATATAAATTCATGGCATATAGATGCAATCACAAGTGTTAGAATGATAATTATAACTGAAAAAACCAACTTAGTTGTATAAGGTGGTTTTTCTTTTATTTCATATGTAACATTAACATAGGGTCTTGAAGATGAAAGAAGATTAGAAGACATAAACAAGATGAAAAGAACTCAAAAACAATAAGATTTAATACCTTCATAAGATCCCAATCTCCTTCACTCCTTGTTAAGGTGGAGGAGCTTGCACCCAAGTAGCTCCTAGCTTTACCCAAGGTGATGTAGTGTGAATGTGGATTGCTCCTTTGTCTCAACACAATAAGGATTTGACAAAGGATAATGGCTAAAGATTGAGATGATTTGGATATGGATATGAGAGATATGAGATTAGAGATGAAAGGCTAGAATGATTTTGACATTATGACAATATGAGAGAGATGGTTTGGAAATATTTTGGCATAGTGGTGATGCCAAATGAAAAGTGATGAAAATGGCTTGGGTTGGCCTTGTATTTATAGGCTAATTGGAGAGGATTTGAATCCAATGGCTAGGATTCAAAGTTGAAATCAAAGGTTGAGATGGGAGGATGAGATCAAGGGTTGAGATCTCATCAACAAAGATGAAGGGTGGAGGATAAAAACTGAATTTTAAATTTACCTTGGGAAGGATGAGGAGGATTAAATATGAATTAAAAATTCATCTTAGGAAGAGTTGGATAATAACATGTCAATGAATTAAAAATTTATTTCATGGGGGAATGTTGAATTAAAAATTCAAATTTATTGATAGAAGAGATGACATGTGACACATGCGTTCTTTTGGGAATCACATGTGTGAGCTCCTTGCATAAAAAGAAGTTCTTACATGGAAATGGAAAGGTAAGTTGTAAGGGTCATGTGATCCATTTGATTAAAAGGCAATTTTTTATTTGTGGGATGTGGGAGAAGGTGTTAAGTGAGAATTGACAAAGTTAATCAAGGGATTAACTTAATTAATGTGGCTGGAGAAAATCAGTTAGTGGGATAATGGAGGACCAAAATTAATTAGATATGATTTATTAATTAATTTTGGTCTAGGGATCATGTAGGCTAGGGTAGCTAATTAAATAATTGCTATTTAATCAACTAGGTTAAATTTAGGCTGTAGGATAGGGTGGATTAATTAAATAAACATGATTTATCTAATTAATCATGATTAGGGAGATGGACAAATTAACTAAATAAATATTGAAAATATTTATTTAACTAATGACAGATAGTGTTGTAAGGTTTAGTGATAAATTAGATGACTTAGTTTATCACAAGTGGATGATTTGGGGTAAATGGCTAAGGGTAGATGATTAGAGATGGATTAGGATAGATTAATTAAATAAATTGAATTTATTTAATTATTTGGGAAAGGATAAGTTAGTGATGTGAGGATGAGGGAAAGTGACTTGCGGGGCAAGTTAGTTTCAAGTGTCTACAGGTCCATTTTGGTGAACAAGGCTAATCTCTTGATGCACACGATTTACTTTCGTACAAGTAACCTCATCAAGTTAGGGAGTTGTGGGCTCGTCATTATTCTTAAATATTCATCTTCACTTTATCTTTAAATTCTTGAAAAAAAATTGAATGCAATGCACCTATTTACGATGGTGCCACACCCCTATGACACCATGTTTTTTCCCTGCTATAGGTATTCCTTAACATCTTACACCATTTATATGGCCCACACCCAACATGATACTTTCTATAGGTGATTCAAAACTAGTCAATGCCTTTGCTACAAGTTATTTCTACTCACGGCCTCCTCTTCTTCTTGTTGTAGGTTTTCAAGGTTAACCACCATTCTCCACCCTATTGTTCAAGGCTAAACCATGCACATACAAGAATATATAATTGCCAATACTCTCACATGAACATACACCATTCTTGTTGGATAAGTCATTAATGTTTGAAATCTTTCTTCTACTCCTAAAATTATTCTGCATAGGGCACTTGATCCACCCCCACTCTCTCATCCTGTGATCACTATTCAAGGTATTCTTGAAAAACCTCAACCTTCAAATCACTGGTTGGAAGTGGCTAAGTATATAACTCAAAATGTGCTTGTGGTTCCTCACTACCATGTAGTAGCCCACATGTATAATACTCAGAAAACAAATAGGATACTCCTATCCATGTTTCCCTTCCTCCACCAAAATCTATTCTTCCATCAACTCCTTATCTTTCTACAGAGTACCAAAGAGTATGATCTCGTTAAACAACTCTAGTATGCATAAGCTAAGATCTCTCTTTGGGACCTGATGCAAGTTTCACCCTCTCATCATAGTGCCCTCTAGCAGGCCTTGTAGAAGATATCTATCCAATCTTTTGAGAAGCACATGGACGTGGCTACTATTCTTGAAGGTTTTCATTCTAAGTCTCTTGATATCAATTTTTAAACTGCCATCTATTGAAGTTTAGAAGAAAAATGGTGCTCTTATGATTATTGTAGCTATGAACTTGACTGAGATTAAGTGAACCCCTATTGATAGTGGTTCTGCTCTTAATGTCTATAGTTTAGACCTCTTTAATCGTATTTAAATCGATGCTTCTTTTTCTCTATCAAATCTGTCCATCATAGGTTTTTATAATGTGGATCACCTAACTTTATGCACTATCACATTGCCTATTATGTTATGTTCTATTACATTTCCTACTGAATTTCATTTCATGCAAGAGATTCTTTCTTATAATATTCTTCTTAGTAGACCATGGATTCATGCCACACCAAAATCTATTCTTCCATCAACTCCTTATCTTTCTACAGAGTACCAAAGAGTATGATCTCGTTAAACAACTCTAGTATGCATAAGATAAGATCTCTCTTTGGGACCTGATGCAAGTTTCACCCTCTCATCATAATGCCCTTTAGCAAGCCTTGTAGAAGATATCTATCCAATCTTTTGAGAAGCACATGGACGTGGCTACTATTCTTGAAGGTTTTCATTCTAAGTATCTTGATATCAATTTTTGAACTCCCTTCTACTAAAGTTTAGAAGAAAAATGATGCTCTTATGATTATTGTAACTATGAACTTGACTGAGATTAAGTGAACCCCTATTGATAGTGGTTCTACTCTTAATGTCTATAGTTTAGACCTCCTTAATCGTATTTAAATCAATGCTTCTTTTTCTCTATCAAATCTGTCCATCATAGGTTTTTATAATGTGGATCACCTAACTTTATGCACTATCACATTGCCTATTATGTTATGTTCTATTACATTTCCTACTGAATTTCATTTCATACAAGAGATTCTTTCTTATAATACTCTTCTCAGTAGACCATGGATTCATGCCATGGGTGCAGTTTCATCTACCCTTCATCAATATCTTAAATTTATTTATAATGGTAAATTACATAAGGTAAGTATTTATCTAAATCAGTTTCAATATTGTCAATAGGTTGAATTGGGTCAAGAGAAGCCTTCCCTTTATTCTCTTCATTATTTTATACCTTCTAAAATAATTTCTCAAACACCATCATCATCCTATGTTGGTGATGATGTGCCTTCTTTATCTAATGCATGCATTGGTGATGACTAGGGCGCCTTAGACTTCACCCCCCCATGGGCCATGTGAATATAAGGTTGACTCTTCTCACCCTAACATTTCCACATTCAACAAGTATGTACATTTAGGTATTAGAATCGATCCTTCTTCTCATGTGAATTTTTCTATGACTTCTATAACATGTGCATGCACATCTCATTTCAACAAGGCTAGTGATGTTGATTCTCCTCCTCTTTTTGATTTGGAGCCATGTTACAGGCTCGAATACAAAATTCTTTCTAAACATAGATACAATGGAAATGGTCTAGGGTGCATGTAACAAGGAGTTAAGGTCCCTATGGATCCTACACCACACTTACCTTCTACAGTAGGTTTAGGTTTCTAGCCTTCTCCTCTATCTATATCCCCTCCTCCATTGTCTGAGGTTTCTATGGCTTCTTCTTTTAAAAATTCAAGCCTTTATCCACAACATAAATGGTTGCTTCCTCTCTATCTCTTCTATCTAAAAAAAAGTGTATCTTGCTGAGGCTTCTCAAAGCCCACTTGATCACTCTTCATCCTCCTACATGCAAAAATTTTCCTAAACATATGCACTCAACACTTCCTTTTTATGAATATCATAAAGTGCTTAGTCATTCTTCCAGTGAATTCCACGCCTTGCAAAACAAAATTCAATAACTTCTTGACATGGGTGTTCTCACTCTTCCTATTGATGAAGCACCCGTCTCTTCTCTACATGACAATTGATATATCACCACCTATGGTGTTGGTGTTTGATATACTCCTTAAGGCGTTCGTATTTAATATGATCCTTGAGGCATTGGTTTTTGAAATGCTCCCTTAGGCATTGGTGTTTGATACACTCCTTGAGGCATTGGTTTTTGATACGCTCCCTAAGGCATTGGTTTTTGATATGCTCCTTGAGGCATTGGTTTTTTGTATGCTCCTTGAAGTGTTGATATTTCCTGATCATCTAGCATAATGTAGCTTTCTAGTTAGTGATCCATGTAGTCTATGAGCTACCTAGCATAATGCAACTTGCTAGTTTGTGTGCCTCATATGACTTATCTTTATACACCCATGGTCACCTAGCATAATGCAACTTGCTAGTCCATGATTCATGAAGGTATTATTATTTGCATGACCCCTAGAGACAGAGAAATCTAGTGTTTGAAGTCATGTACTCTCTTCTTTATCCATATTGATTGCTCCCCATCTATTTGTATTTCTTCTCTCCCTCAACCAATCAATCAACTCTTTGTATTCTTCTATCTCCATTTAAGAATTCCTCTATTTTTTATTTTATTTATATTTGTTGCATTTTGGGGAAGACGCATGGTATTGAGACAACCTTTCACATTGAGGTCTCTTTCACTTTGTTGACTCAAAATTTTTATTTTCTTGCTATGTTTTTTTTTCCTCTATATATGTTATGTTGTTTATGTTTATATATGTTTGTGATGCTCTAACAAAGTGCTTCTGTAGCTTTATGCTCTAACACTATTGTCTTGTAGGTTTTTGTTATCTAACATATTGGTTTTGTAGGTTCTCAAACTGGGAGATTGTACCTCTACTTGAAGAGCTGTACTTACTCAACAATATCCTTCTGGGTATCCTTTTCATGCTTATTTACTTTAAGTACTTTCTTTCCTATACTTTAGCATGCATATGCACGTAGTGTCATATGTCTACTAAAGTGGGGTCTAAATGTACCATTGTAAATTGTGGTCATCCATAATTTAACTCTCTATTTGGTATTCTCTTTAGTATCCCCTCCATTAACCTTGCCTTCAGTCTACATAGATGTCTCCCAATCTCTATATTGACCCATTTATGCTTTTCCTAGCCAAAAATCCTAAAAGTGTCTTAACCTTGGCAATGCCCCAAGAGATCTAGAAATTATAGAAAATGAAGTTCCATGGATAGGAGCACTAGGTGTGGACATCTACATGAAACACTAGCATTCCAATAGTTTCTTTTAGTTTGTCAACCATTTTAGAAGGTGCAATTTTTCTTGTGTGACATTCTGAGCTTTTCTACATGTCTATCCATACCCAAACGACTCTTTTCCCATATTTTTTCTCTCCTTCCTCTTTTATAAAATCCCTTTGATTTATCATTCAAAGGATGGATCTTCTTTCATAGCAAAGCTCTACCGAATTTATGAATCAATCTTCTCTCATAATGAACCTCTTCTAAAATCAACACTCTCTATTTCTCTATTATCTTTCTCATGCTTAGACTAATCATCGCATGTCACTTGGTTTCATAGATTAATTTTATTTCATTTATATTATCTTATCAAATCTCATTTTGTCATTACTCATTGCAATTCTAGATGCACCTAGAATTCAAGAGCACACATTATTTATCAACATATCAATCTTTAACTGTCATTGAGGTAGGAATACCAAAAACAAGATTTGACTAAGGCAAACCTCTATATATCCTAACCCTCTTTTCTCTTTTCTATAGGTTATAGGTTGTGCGAAGAAGATTGCAAATGCACGAGCATTTGCACATTCTTTCCCCTTTGTTTGTCACTTCCCTCATTTTGATTTCATTTCTATCTATTTCCATTATCTTTCAAATTATGTGTATTGATTATTCCCTTTATTGTCAATAGGAACTCATTAAAACTCGTGCGAAGTTGTACAAGTACATAACTTTGGATTTTAGTGTTGTACAGACTACAGCATGACACATTGACATCCACGTTGCACACTATCATCTTGGATAGTGAGGCTATTCACCTAGTGCCAAGTTCCTTGTGTTTTTCTCATTTAATTTATGTACTTCATCTCTCAAAATTCTATTTACTACTACTCATTTTTGTTAAAACATAAAGTGGTTCTATAGACATCTAGATTTTGTTAATAGAACCTAATGTAATGTTAGTTGAAAGCTCCCTTGATTGATATGTTCAGTTGAGGAGTATTTTTTCCTACACAATAGAGGATTCAAAACAACAACCAATAATTCAATCAAGTCCATGGCAATGACACCATACTTTATTGGTGCTTAAAGTTGAGACTCCTCAAATCCCTAAAGCTGACCAATTCTTGAATGCCAGGGGTGTCAAGTTTAAGAAATAAATCACAGCTTATAATCATATTAAGGCAACTAAGGATGAAATTATTAAGGTGGGTAAGACCATCTTTGTCTCCTAGCTCCGTTAGACCAAGGGGGTTATTCCCTAAGGTGTAAGGAAGAAATATTTATAACAACAATATAAGGAACCCCAAGTCAAACCATACCCAATGCACAGGAACTCTGAATTTCTATCACTAATAAACATGTATGTTGGTTTGATGATTTATGGGTGTTACACCTTTATAAAATAGAGACAAAACAATGAAGATAATTTAAAATGATGCTATGATAGCTCCTAATGCAATATAATACCTCCACCATGGATGTGGGTAGGACAAATAACACAAATAAAATGAAATTTTGACATTTTGTTGTGTTTGATTGTGTGAAGGAAAGGGAAGGTTGAGCAAGAGTAGATTGATGTCTATTCCTACTAGGGCAAGAGATTCTAGATAAAAAATCATAGGGGACACAACAACAATCTAATTTTTTACCTAATCAAGACAACAACAAAGACAAGATTGATAGTTTATTACATTAAGCTAAGCTCTATATGATAAACTAGCAACCTGAAAATTACAGAACTGAATTAAAAGAATTCTTTAATAATCCATGGATACACACCAAACTTCATGCATTTACATAAAAGGTTACCCTTACAAAAATGTTGTAAAAGTATTTATAATCGACATAGACTAACCAAGAAAATAAAGTGCTCAAATTAGAAAATGTGATTAGGGTATATATAAAAATACCAAAAAACTCAACATATATCCAAGGAGACACTTGAAATGAAGCTAAATATGCACCTTTGATTCATTCTTTGAATATTTAAATATCCATTCATTGTGTCTAAATGAGAATCCAAAAAATATTAGTCTAAATTCTCTATAACCAATAGCTAGAAGAAACCCTAGGTTTCATACAAAATTTTGAAGTGATTTTTGTTTTGTTCTACAACCAAAATTTTTCCATCCTTTAAAAATGAATGCCAAATACATTATATACTCAGTTCCATCTAAAAGGAGTCATGGAAAAGGGACATTGACCTTTCATAGATCTAAACTAAGTGACCATGTTTCTTACATCACAACCACATGGGTCCTACTAGAAAATAAAGTTGATTTGGATTGTATGGACATGCCCAAGTACACAAAATTCATCATATGTGGGACCCTAACAGTCCTTGAGTGTTTGGAGTTCACCTACCCAACCATAGAGCTTCAAAATGATCAATAATGGAAGTTTTAGGAGTTTTCAGGAAGTCAAATCGTGGTTTCTACTCTTTGGCAGGTCAAGCTTCAGGATGGGAAAAAGTTCCATCTTGGGATAGGGTTGGGGAATGGGAAAGTGGGAGAAACAAGGGAAAATGGATGAAGGGAATAGGAGTCTAGGATGGGAAAATGTTTTGGCCTAAGATCGGAGTCAGGAGACGAGGAAACGAAGAAAGAGTGGAGCGAGAACTGGGAGTTTAGGAGAATCGAGAACCTTAAAACCATAGACAAATATTTCACCATGGCCCAAAAACCTGAAGGGACAAAGAAAGCAGGGAGCAGGGATTCGAAGGAACTAGGAAAGTTGGAACTGGATGCAAATGTTCTGATAGAACTGAAAGCTTGAAGGGAAAAGAAGGGTCCAGGATGGGAAAAACTTCTAGCTCAGAACCATGGAGACAGATAGGGAGCAGGGAGCAAGAAAGTGGGAGAACAAGGAACAAAGGGGAAGTTCTGAAGTGTTTAAGGAACCTGAAAACCCACAAGGTATACATGAAATATAACATTAGCATTTAAGTATAAGTTGACATTTACATATGGACATTTACTTTCTTATACTTTAAGTTATATTCATGCATATAGCTTTAGGATGTTTGAGAGTGGTTTCGAACCTCTAGGATTTATAATGCAAATTCTAGGATTTAGAGGATTTTGCAAATTTCAAACTTAGTTAAATTTCAAGGGAGACAACACCAAACACATGAAGCAAGGTGAATACATAAGGACCTCCTTAAGAAATTTTTGGTGAATTTGATGAGATTTTGCAATTATGGGGTGAGAAAATAGGAGTCCCAACACAATGATCATCCACTCCTTAGAAAGTATATAGATTCTTTTCCAAGTTTCATCCCTAATATATCACTAAAGCAGGATATAGCCTTTTGCATTTATCTTATCTGAGGAGTGGAGCCCTTCTCACATGTACCATATCAAATGACCACTCAAGAGCTCAATGAGCTTAAGTTGCAATTAGAAGAGTTTTTAGAAAAATGTCACATTCATCCTTGTGTATCTCCTTGGGGTGTACCTATCATCTTAGTGAAGAAGAAGGATGGATCTCTTCACTTGTGTGTTGATTACCAATAATTAAATAAGGTGATGGTGAAGAACCAATATCCCTTGCCATAGATTGATGATTTTTCTAATGAACTGAGAGGAGAAAAGGTGTTCTCTAAAATTGATATAAATTCCATTTAGCGTTAGCTTCACATCCATGAGGTAGATATTCATCAAACTATGTTTCAAACTCACTATGGGCACTACAAGTTCACTGTGGTGTCATTTAGGTTAAGTAATTATCCATTAGTATTCTTGAGCCTCGTGAATGGATTATTTTCTACCTTCCTAAACTAATTTGTTCTTGTCTTCCTTGGTGATACTATAATTTATTCAAGGACAATGGCAGAGCATGAGATCCACTTGCATTAGGTTTTGTAGTGTTTATGTGCAAACTAGCTTTTTCATAACTTGGAAAAGTGTGAGTTTTTTGGAATGAGGTGAAGTATTTTAGAAATGTTATATTTGGTGAGGGTATTATGGTAGATCCCTCAAATATTTATGCTCTTATGGATTGGCCTATGCCCATAAATGTAGCTAAGGTTAATAGTTTTATGGGATTTGTAGGCTATTTATTGCTAATTTTCTATTAACTTCTCAAGAGTGGTGCATCCAATTACCTCTCCACAATGGAAAGGGAATAAGTTTATATAGTTGGAGTAGTGTGAGAGATCCTTAAGGAGTGGCTAATGTGTGCACCAATCCTTATAATGGTTCATCATATGATAGATTGTGTTTTGCACTATTGCTTTGTTGGCTGGGTTTGGAATCATCCTCATATAGGAGGACTAAGTAATTGCTTATGAGTTCCAAAAGATAAAATTCCATGAGCTTAATTACTCATTCCATGATATTGAATTGGTATTAGTTTTCCATGTGTTGGTGTGCTTGAGACATTTCCTTTTAGGCCATCAATTTGAGTTGTGTATGAATTATTCTAGCCTTTAGTACATCTTTGCATAGTTGAATATAAATGCTCATTAGTGTCAATGGATGGAGTTCCTTTGAGAATATGGCTTTTGTATTCATTACAATAAAGGGAAAGAGAATGTGGTCATGGATGTCTTGAGCACAATGTAGCATGAAGTATTAGTTAGGTCCTTAAGTATGGATTTGTAGAGCTACATTCTTAAATAACTTCCTATGAATCCATGGTATCAAGATATTCAAATATAGATTGAGTCTTAGAGGGCCCTTATGGGAAATTATTCTAGTTTCACTTTTGATTTTTATGGACTATTATTGTATCTTGGTCATATTTATGTACTAATAGTTGATGATCTTCATACCATGATTATTTTTAAGGCACATCACATACCTTATGCAACTCAACCTAGTGACAAGAAGATGCATTCTAATATTCACTAGTTGTTTCAATGGGTAGGTATGAGATGTAATATCACTAAGTTATATGTAGGTTCCTTGAGTGTTAGACGATAAAGGTAGAACACTAGCATCCCACAAGACTTTTGTAGCCACATGACATTTTGAAGTGGAAGTGAGATATGATTCTTATGTACTTTATTATTGGTTTGCCTCTATCTACTTATCATCATGATGTCATTATGGTGACAATAGACAAGCTCATCAATGTTTCCTACTTTTCACCCATAATGATGTCTTACAATGTTGCATCCATGACGTGTCTTCATGGAAGATGTCGTTCAATTGCATGGAGTTTCTCATTGGATCATATCATATTGTATGAGTAGATAGAGGAGGATGTTGTGTAGCTATGGGTTCTTTATCCTCATCTTTTTGTAGGCTTCTAGGAGCAATCCTAGTTTTAAGGGAGGGGGATGTAAGGACCCATACTTATGAATGTTGAACTATTTTGAATTTTGACATCTTATCATACTTGTTTATGAAATTATTTTTGTATTTTCATTGAGGTGTATGGATCATATGCTTAGATTCATGTTTTTGGATATATTTGTACTTGCCTCATTTTATATTTTGAGACTTTATTGTGCTTGTTGATGATGCTTGTGTGGATTTCCATTGAGGGGTATGGATTTTGTACATGGATTTGTATGTGTGGATTTACATGTTGGATTCAATAGTCTTTCAATCCCACTATTTCATGATGATATGCGATTTTGCCTTTGCTTGTGAGTTCAACAATGTGATTATTATTTTTCATCTTATATCTAAATCATGATACTGCTAGATAACTTTTAGTAGATGTAGATTTGATATTATCCTATTGGAGGATATTTGAATTTCACTTAACTATTTTGTATTGGACAAGTATGTGTGATGTTTTCTTTGAGCATGCAAGCATAGGTTATCCCCAATAGCGATTAAATTGGAGATAGTCAATTTGGGTAAATGTGTTGTTTTTTATCCCTTTCTAGTCTCACTTAAATTCAAGGTATGAGATGAGTCTTGTGTGGCCCTATGTGCCTAAGTCTAAATTAGTTGATTATGGACCCTTGAGTAGTGTGGAAAACTATAATGTGTCTACTTGTTGCCCAATTCATGTGATTTATGTTATTTGATTATTTCCATAAATTTGATCTACTTCTATGATTAAATTTATTTAATTAATTTTTGTAGATTTATTATATGTTGGAAAAGTAATTCTGTGTTGATAATGAATTAAATAATAATTTTAGGTATTTCAATATTTATAATTAATGTCATTGTGTGATTTAACGAATCTATGTTTTAGTTGGAAAGTCATATTATCTATATCCATAAAAGGTGAATGTTTTCCTTATGTCAACATTGAACTATTTGATTAAAATTATCTTGTGTTGCAAAAGAATTGTAGTTGTAGAAAAATAATAGTTATTATTGTTTTAAAAATGAGAAAAGGGGTTTTTGGGATTGTCTCTTGAATAAAAAGAAGGAAAAAGGCTCATTTAGGGTGTTGGAATTTGGAGGGAAACCTCTTTCTTCTTTTTCTTTTCTTCTCTCTTTGGTTTTTGATTAGTCTTAGGTGTGTGGATTAGGAGGTTCTAGTCTTGGGTTTGGGCATGGGCTTCATGAAAGAATTTATTGTGTGTGTGTGTATGTGGAGCTTCTTTTGGACAACACTTCTCTTCCTTTCTTGTGCTACAAATCACTAAAAGGTAAGGTTTCATCTCTCCCATTTGTACTTAAATTCCTTGTATTTGTGTCATTCCCACCTTATGTGGATGAAGTGAATTTACATTTAGTAGGAAAGATCATTTGAGAGGACTATTGAATTGATGAGAATCAATTCCATAATCACTATTTTATGCATTTGAAGATTTTGTATTTTATGCTAAAACTATGGTGAAATTTCTCCAAATCTTTTATCTATTTGGAAAAGAGTGTTTTCCATGATCTTTCGTTCAAAAGGGTGTGTTTGGAATTTTTAAATTTGATTTTTGAAAAATTGAAAAAATTACATTGGAAACCTTAGTTTGTAAAGGAAAGCTTATGAGTACCCTATTATGAAAATGAATGTTTACAATTATGGATGTGATAGGTTAAGAAGGAATATGATTTATCATGGAAATGGGATGGGAAAACCAAATCTTCCTATGTATGCCTTGTGTTGGACCCCATTATTCATGTTATGTGTTCATGTGTTATTGTTTTGAAGCCATATGTGTTGAGGACCCTAGGCTAGAATGGAGTGGACTCTCTCGCCCAAATGCTTGTATGTTAAGTGAGGTTAAGGTAATGAGAGGTTAATATAATATATAACTAAAATGAATTGGGAATCAAACCTGAAAAATTGATGTAAGGTAGCCATGATGTACTTTTTGTATGCCCATGAAGATATGTGGAAGGGATTGCATAGGATAAGCAAGATACTCTAGCATTTTGAGACCATGGATCTTGGGATAGACTTGTTTACTGGTACCAATGTCATTGAGAACCTCCATGGGTTGGGGGCATGGTCCCAAACCTCCAACTAGTTGATACCCATGATGACACTCCATTGATAGTACTTAAGACAACCCTCTCTTCCCTTTTTTATACCTTGGATTGCATGTCTAATGGCTTCTTGTGACCTCTTATATATGTTGATTGGTGTGTTTTTCCCAATCTTGTGTATGGATATATCTTGTGCCTTTATGATGTTTAATGTTCATGCTTGATGGTGTTGGATGATCCTCTCACGTGTTTGTTTGGTGTAACAAGCTGATTATGTATTTGTCACATGTATGCATTAAACAATAGTTTCTTACTCTTCATGTATGATTGCTTGAGTAGCCTATATGTTGTGGTATACTTGAGATGTGAGGATCATATGCTTGTTCAACCCCATATTTGGTTTGAATGTGTTGGATTACCTAAGTCAATTATCTCTGAATTCAAAGTGGTGGATGTAAGGGTTCCACATGGTTGGGTGGCATTAAACCACCATTGGGGACTTGTGGATTCCTCAAAGAAGCTTGGAGAGTGTATATCCAGCCTATTCCATTTCACCATATGATATTATGTTATTTCCATGCTTTTATAGAAATGTGTAAATTCAAGACCTTTTATGTCCTTATTTGTAAATTGTATAATATTAATGGATAGTGGTCTATAGTACTATATTCCACCCTAGAGGTGATTTAAACATGATTATTCATTATGGTGTAATCAACCTTGAAGTAGAATTGTGTATGATTGTCCTAATTGAGTTTGTCATGTTTATTCAACTTAGAAAATGTAATTCATAAGTTTGTTTTCTTATTTCTTAGACCTAGTCTTGTCATGGTCTTGTCAGAGAAATATATGTCTTTCCATAGGAATGTATGTTGCTATAATGTTTAGTATCATTCCATTATCTCTATCGGTTGTTCCATTGCAAACCTTGTCATTTCTTTGTATGGCTTGTTTATAAGAAAGAAAATATTTTGTCATGGGGATTAGCCTACTTTCTAATCTATATTTGAGAAATATGTGCTTGTCAAACATGAGGCCCACATGCCCAAGTGTTTGGCCTAGAATGTTTTCACACAACACATAAATCAAGGGAGTTATGCCCCCTGAATTGAAAAGGACAAGCTTGTTGTCTGTACCTTATAAAAATTATACACAATTGCAATTTCTCCATTAAACCCAAAAATTTGAGTTGTAGGTGTCTAGATGTTTGAACTTGCCTTGGAGTCTATGTGTTGCCAAATGCATTTTAGACCTAGAAGTTTGAAATGCATATGGGGATCACATTCTAAAGTCTAAATTACCGATTGGAGGAAGCTTAGACTTATTGTGAAATTTTATTTTGTTTGAACAGATTGTATTTTGGATCTCAAAGTCTAAAATATGTAATGTTGGTCAACCCTTGAAGGTGGAGGATGATTGTTCATTGGAGTTTGGACTCACCCTTGTAAATTTTAGAAAATGCAAATTGATGACCAAGGTCTAAAGTTTGAAGCTCGAGGTGGAATTCATTGGAGGTTAGAGTTCGGATTTGGCTTGAGTTTTGTCAAATTGTAATATGTCGATGGAACCTTGAAGTCCAAAGTGCATAGTGCGTATTGAACTTTGAAGTTTGAATTATAAGTCATCAGTGCTCATTGTTCAACATTTAGTAGAGGGAGTGGTTTCTTCTTAGTTGTACAATGTTTCTTGGATCTAAAGTTTGAGATGCTTAGTGTGGGTCATACATTGAGGTCCAAAGGGCTTGTCAGATGTGCTAGTTTGTGATTTGGACTTTGAATTTTGAACTACAAATTGTAGGTTAGACTCCAAAGTCTAAGGTCTTGCAATCTTGGCTTGGAAATCTGAGGAACTTGTGTAGGTTGTAGATTATATTATAGGGGTTGAAGTTTGAGTTCGTATGGAAACATGCACCTCAAACTTTGAAGTTTGAAATTGTGAAGAAGAGACTTTGAAGTCCAAACTAGTGTAGGATGCTCTTTGTCCTTTTGAATCCTAATATTCTTGAGGAAAGGCTCATCAACTGAGGGTAGGGGTTTATAATTTAACATGGGAACCCTAATTATCCTCAAGTTTTTGATGCTTGGTTAAATCACAATACTTTAGGCCCATGATGTAGTAATCCTACCACTAGTTTCATGATGCTAATTCATTGGTGTGAGTGTTAGGTGTGTCATCGTGTAATGTTATGACACCTTGAATGCATAGAAGTGTGATGTGACATGCTTGGTGTCACATTTGTATCGCAAAAAAATGTTCCTCTAGTCTTTATTTGTTAATGTAGGCAAAAGCTTGAGGCATTACATAAGGAGTCGAGTCTAAAAAGACCAAAAAACATGCTATAAAAATTAATGAAGATGATTAGGGTACTTACCTTTGTTTGTGATAGGAAGATATTTTGGTGCATAAATTAACTTCTCAATGATCCAGAAAAATTTCTACTATCAAACTTTTGTGAATCCCCTAGCCTCCTATAATAATAAATGATATGCACTCTACTCAAATCAAATCCTACCCATGTGGTTTTAATTTGTGCACCTACAATTTTGATCCTTTTTGTGGTATTGACCTTGACCTTTGGCCTTGAACTTTACACTACTAATAGTTAAAAATATGTTATCCTTAGACATTTTAAAATGGTTGAGCCTATACACACCATTAGACCATATTGTGCTAGGTGTGGGAGGTAACTTGCTCCCCTCCTTTTTCTTCAGTTAAACCCTCAGATTGATTTAATGATTTTAGAAATTAAGAGACACACCAAGTAGAAATATAGATGCTTATGTTGTCATCATTATCTTTGATATTGATGCAATGTTCTCAAAAGGTCTAGTGTTTGGATGATATGATGTTATGATGCTATGGATGGAGCTAAAATGAATTAGCATTTTCCCTTTTATATAACACCCTAGTGTCACAACTTGAACATTTTGTGCTTGAGTTGGCTTTGGACCATATTTAAATTTGAATTTGAAATTTGGGGGTTAAAACCACATGTCAAATTCAAGCTAGGTTCATAATCATAGCTACACTTTTGAACCAAGGTGAGGAACAAGAATTATGAAGGCTGGGTCTAGACCATTAGGAGATAAGGACTTATAAATAAATAAGTTATAGGTTGTATGCAAACTTTTACATAGAAATACAACTTGGATACTAGTTTTTTATTACATTCCAGACAAAGGGTCAAAGTGGGCCCAAAATGAATGGAGAAAAGTGCTAAGGATACACTTTTCACCTTTACAAATATAAATTTTCCAAATAATTAGGTAAAGTTTTTGAAATTTGAAGCTTTTTAAAGCACCCAAATCTTTGTGAAGCTTTGTTGTTAATCATTATAATTTGGAGGAATGATAAGGATATTAATGTCCACTAATCATTAAAATTAGCTTGTGAAATTGTAAAAAAATAATGAAAAATATGGAATAGATTGTGCAAGCAAAACTCCATGAAGATAACAAAAATAAAAGGTATGCACTACATAGAAATTTTATAAAAATAAATCATATCCTTCAATATGTGAGATATATGTCATATTGAAGTGGCTTCTTCCTCAATCTTAAAGAAGAAACAAGGTAAATGAAAGAAACAATCCTTGAAATATAGAATATCATGGAAGCGAAATATTTCGCCAAATATTAGCAAAGAATAAACATCTTTGAAGAAAAAAGAGAACCAAACATCAAATCCTCATAGGCCATGAAATCAAACTAATATGCATGTCCTCTTTCCTTAAAAAGAAAAAAAGAAACTCCAATCTTGTTGATCCATGTTTTAAAAGAACTCCAAAATATTATGAGTCAAGTACACACTAAGCCTGTAATCAAGGACATAGCTTATTGAAATGTTTGAAGTGTCAAGTGGCCCTTGGTCTATTAATGAAGTTGAATGGCTCAGGAAGACTTCACTAAGAATTAAGTCTACTAAATACAATGACTTGACATTCTTAAGAAATGAAACCATACTTGTGCCCAAAATGAATATCCTTCAAATTTTGACACTAAAATAATGGAGACAATAATTCATACACCCAACACCACAATCAGAAAAATAACATTATAAAAAAAACTCAAATCTTAAAAAAATATTTTAACCAAAAACATTCCAATACAATTAATTGCCTAGGAGGCTCAAATTTACTGTCAATACCTTTGTACGGGACAGTATACATGCACTCCAAGATCTCCGGAATGCACTCCAAACACCCTGGAATCAATCCGCACCTTACATGTCCGAGAATTTGAGCTCCTTTAGTCATACTCGGTATAAGGCTTCCATGGCCGTCCTTTCATTAGTAAAGCAAATGTAATCCATGATATCGTATATGAAAAGGGAGGCATTATTAATCCATATTATATACTACCTAGTATTCTCTTGAGCACACTAGGTATTCATAATGTAAAGAGCCTTTTCATAGGCTTTTGACTCAAAAGCAGGAGCATTTGGACAACATCTACTAGTTTTTAAGTCTTTTCTTTAGTTTTGTGCCCCCACATAGCCTCCAATTTCTATCACAACACCACTTTGCAATTAAAAAAAGAGTTGATAAGCAAACACACCATCTCTAGTGGCCACTTAGCTAAAACTATTGCATCACTTTGCATAATGAATATATTATATTCATCAACAAAAACAAGGATCTTGAGTGGTTATTTAAAATTTATATCTAGCATATATGATATATTAGTATTTTTGAGTCGTTTTAATGTGAAGAATTTGTGTTTTTGAACGAAAGATTACAAGTTCAGATTCTATAGGGGTATGGTATACGTAAAGTATAAAAAAATCTTTCCTTCCCTTTCCTTTTCTTAAATTTAATGTTAGGATTTAAAGAAGAATACGGTCAAAGAAGCAACATGTATTTAAGTATTTTTTAAAAGCACCTTCTTTATCATTCTACGGTTGAGAGTGTAATCTAAGGCATGAAATATACATGGACACTTTTCTTTTCATAGTTTTCTTTGCAGTCTTCTCGTGAGATGACAATTCCGTCTCAAATTTGAACTTTTAGCTTTCTCGGGATAAATAAGATTTGTGGGTGCCCTACCATAGTGCGTTTTTTATTTTATTTTTTTATTAAACAATGTTGAATTGTAATAAAATTAGTTATGAAGATTACGATATGTTAAAGTGTCTAAGTGTTTTATTTTTAAGCATAATAAGAATTTGATATATGTATGAGTTTAAATTTAGTGGACTAAATATTTAAATAGACCATACATTATATTATGAGCTTGATCCTTAATGAATGTTTTTATAATTGTGTTTAAAATTGATAAACACTTACATTTGAACAAAAGTAAATAGCTAACATGTTATTTGTTATAAATAATAAATATTATATCACTTGTTTATGTTTACAAAATACTGTTGTAATGATGAAATTTTCATATCTTTTTGTTGGAGTGTCTTAATACAATTATATATGTATAAATGACCAACTCTTGTGCAAAGATGGGCTCATTTCCAATCTTTCCCATCCCCATTTACACATACATCCATATATATCACTTTATCCTATCCACATATGTATTTAAACACATGCAGTCACCATTTATTACACGTATCCTTATGCTTATTCCCATATATTCACTTATGTAATGTCCCGTTTTCTAGATTGATCTTTTACAGTTGACCGTTGGCCTATTCCAGAGACCCGTAGGCTACTCGGAGGTTGAAATTGAGGTTTCATGTTTTGGTGGTTCTTTTGTTCGTGGATTGTGGTTTGGTTGGCGGTTTCTTTCCGGGTTTGTTCTCCTTAGTCCCTGTTGGTTACAGCTATTTTTAGTAAGTTCAGGATTGGCACCAGAACAGGATTTTGAGAGTGGGGTTGGATTCGTCTTGTCAAGACCTTTCCAACGAGCTATAGATCATTGATTTCCGACATCATCTTGGCCTCCGTTTTAAAGTCCGTAAATTAAATATTATTATTTAATCCACTAAATATTTAAATAGACCATACATTATATTATGAGCTTGATCCTTAATGAATGTTTTTATAATTGTGTTTAAAATTGATAAACACTTACATTTGAACAAAAGTAAATAGCTAACATGTTATTTGTTATAAATAATAAATATTATATCACTTGTTTATGTTTACAAAATACTGTTGTAATGATGAAATTTTCATACCTTTTTGTTGGAGTGTCTTAATACAATTATATATGTATAAATGACCAACTCTTGTGCAAAGATGGGCTCATTTCCAATCTTTCCCATCCCCATTTACACATACATCCATATATATCACTTTATCCTATCCACATATGTATTTAAACACATGCAGTCACCATTTATTACACGTATCCTTATGCTTATTCCCATATATTCACTTATGTAATGTCCCGTTTTCTAGATTGATCTTTTACAGTTGACCGTTGGCCTATTCCAGAGACCCGTAGGCTACTCGGAGGTTGAAATTGAGGTTTCATGTTTTGGTGGTTCTTTTGTTCGTGGATTGTGGTTTGGTTGGCGGTTTCTTTCCGGGTTTGTTCTCTTTAGTCCCTGTTGGTTACGGCTATTTTTAGTAAGTTCAGGATTGGCACCAGAACGGGATTTTGAGAGTGGGGTTGGATTCGTCTTGTCAAGACCTTTCCAACGAGCTATAGATCATTGATTTCCGACAGCATCTTGGCCTCCGTTTTAAAGTCCGTAAATTAAATATTATTATTTAATATTAATGTTGTTTTAAAAGAGGGGACTTTAAGGGTGAGGTTGAAAAAGAATTGAAAAGGATTATATTATTTTCGCTCTCATGTTTTATCCCATATGCAAGAGGATTTTAGAGACTCCCAGTTGGAAAAGTATAAAAGGAGGAAGAGTGCTCTCATTTGGGCATCCGAAATCTTGATAATGTTATGCTGCCGTAATGGTTTTGGGACTGCTTCGAGGAATGAATGCCTCCTAGCCTGGGCTCACTTCGTGCTTGAGAGATAGCACCTAGGGAGAGGTTTGCTGATAGTAGTGATTTTGTAGTGAGGTTTGCATTGTAGCTTAAGTTCTGTTTATAGTTTAGTTATTTGCATTTTATGTCATTTTTTGGAGTTGCTGATAACAGGGCTGAATCTGTAGTTTCATTCATAAATCTGAAAATAAAAAGGCATTTGTTCTGGGTATTTTATATTTCCCTTTGTCTATGTTGGGCGCCCCATTGTGCCAATTTACAGAATTTATTATGAAGAATCTGATTTTCTAGAAGAAAATCGCCCTTCTTGCCAGGCCGCCCCTCTTTGGAGTGCATTAGAAAGCATGCTAAATAAATACTTGGGTTTAAGAGTGGTCTATAGTGTGTAGCTTGGTTGCCATTGTCATACGAGTGCATTGCATCAGATTTGAGGTCATTTAGTTGAGAAATGAGTGAGGTGTGAGCATTTTTGTAGGGTTTTATATTGCTGGTTTGGTTTTTCAAAGTTGCTGATCCATCATTTTAGTTTGCTAACTTCTATCATTTGAGTTGGGTTGGAAGTCTCTAATTATTGTAAGCTGAACAGTAGTACTGTCAGCACTTCATACTTCTTCTCATATTTGCTTTATAATACTTTGCATCTCCGTCATATGGTAGCTCCAATTCCACTTCAGGTTGGAAAGCACATTCTTGATGTCGAGTTATTTCAGCATAATAGTTGGTAGGGATCCTCTGACCATATGCTCGTCATCATCAGGTGCATTCTTGGTTAGAGTTCTTTATATCAGCATTGCATCAAGATCCTCTGACCATATGATCACACCATCCTGGTGTACATTCTTGGTTAGAGTTGAATTCTGCATTGTTTGGTTTAATTGCTAACTTCAACGATTGTGTATTGCTCTGCTTGTTGTAATTGGAAAAGTGAAAAAAAATTGGCTTGGTATATTTCAATTTATCATGTGGATAGCCACACTTTCATTTCTCAAGTTAGTCCCTTGGCATGCCAAAGCAATCCCACGCCATGTGGAATTGACCCTAGAATTTTAAAAATTCAATTTCAAAATTTCTAACTCTCACCTATTCCACCAGTCCTTTATCAACCAACTTGGTACAAATTTGTGTCATTAATTATTATGTCTTAGTATTTAAAAGCATTCAATGTGCACTAATTCATAACAAATCATATTCTATTTTCACTCGCAATTACAAGAGAACCATCTTATAAACACTTCATTTTAGAGAGTGGAAAAACATAATTATGCATCAAATCATTCTAGGACATCTACATGACTAAAGAATGTTGTCTTTGATCATTTACATGACCATAAAGGCAATTTAATCAAGGGGGTCAATCTAGGAGGACACAAGCATTAATGATTAATGAATAGGCAAATAATTTTTTATGCTACAATTGCAACAAAACATATCATAATGCACACTTACACACTAGAGATATCATGACACAACATAATGGCACTCTAAAGTATGTAATTCCAATACACAGAGAATGACTACACTAGTGGAAGACAACACTATCATGAGACAACATCATCACAATGAACAAATATGGATGTATAGTTTCCTCTAACATGATGGTAGGGTACTTGATTGCTAGCAATGTCTCTCATAAATGGGCAAGAATGGAAGGGAAATGGACATCATTTCCTAATCAAAGGAAACCCTAGGCATTTTTCAACCCAAGACATATTTACTTAATAAAATGATAGATAAATGGCAATTCAACAATATGAACACATACCTAAGCGATAAAATGATTGGAGGGCCAATAGCTCACCCCGGTCTTGTTAGAAACTAATTGTTTTCACTCAAAGGCATAATAACAATAGTAAGTGACCAAAAAACACTGAAAGGCAGACAAATTTACTAGTAGAAGATGATAAAAAGGAAATGTAGACCCTAATGAACAACATTTAACAAACTCATACTTTTAGAAATGAACTAGGATGGAATCAAATAAGTATAGTATACTTCACTTACTCAAATACATCTCTTCCAACCAAAGAAAGGAATAATAGTTATTACATCTATGTGAGGTCACATACTCAAACATATAGATTGGTACTCATATATGATTCATCTCAATTTTCAATTACAAATTACAACCAAATTACAAGATATAAAATCAATTGCATAATACTCAAATTAAAGAGAAATGGAAGACCAATTCACTCGAATCTCTTCCAATTGCATCTTTGCAATCCAATAACTATGACCAATAGTGATTAGTCTACCACCAACCATGTGGATACCTAATGTCTAACCTACTAGACTAAGAGGAGGTCAATTTGGCTAATGCAAAGACACACACACACACACACACACACACTAATGTAAACAAATACTTGTCATATACTCAAATCAAATACAACTTGATTTGACAAAAAATGTAAGAGGGTACTAGTTTATGCTCATGGAATATCACCATGCCATGAACTTTTGATTATAATCAATGACGTTGGAAAGAGAGACACCACCCTATGCCCTCACAAATACTTAGTTCAAATTCACACTAAGAGTGCCAATTTGGACAACTAGATCTTAGGAAGGGAAGTGTATATTTGATGTAGTAACACATAAAACTTATGCATAAACTAGTCAATTTCCATTTTATTTAACATATCACAACAAGATAGAAACACACCATTAGTCCCAAATCTGAAAAAAAAGTGAAATTTAATAATTCATAAGGAATCTAGAAATATCCAGACCTCCATTAATGGAGTCCAAATTTATTTTCACACAATTCTAAAACTTTGAATAATGCATTCTCTAAACACGCCTACTCACTCAAAAAATATTATAAGGCATTTTTTTACATAGAAGAAGCATTTTAATGAAGATTCCCACAAACCCTTGAGACACAACAAAATGCATTCAAGTCAACCTTCTTTCTTCACACATGCATCCTAATAACAAGCCAACAGAAATACATCTCATTAATCATATCAGGCCACAAAATATAAGGTTATGTAAAGATTTAAACTTCAAGAAAATATACTTTTTCACTATTCACATGAACCATAGAAATTCCATGACCTTGATTAAGGAAGTCTCGAAATATTTTCAACCAAAATTATCAAACTTGAAAATTCAAAGTAACAAAGCATTCCAAATCAACCAAGGAGATAAAAGAAGCATTATATTCATCCTTTTTAAGGTTTTGGACTATTTTCTATAAATCCATAAATTCAAATTTTAGAAGTTTCTGTTCCATTCTTTTGCACAACTCAAAATAAAACAAACACATATGAATCTCTACTTTTTTCACAATCAGAACACATAACAAATCCATTACACACCACAATATTTCTCACATATTCCATTTCATTTCTTAATGATTTTTATAAATGTAATATAAAATATTTAAATACCTTATATAAGCAATAGAAGTTAGGAATGTTTGTTTCTCTTCAATCCAAACCACTCACACAAAGAAATCTTTTTAAAAATCAAAGCTTTCCTTTCAAGCAAGCTTCTAAGGTTTGAGTGTAAAAATGCAAAATTCATTTTCTTCCTCTTCTTCTAATTTCTTTCCAAAGAAACAATGTATAATGAAAAGGTAAAACAACTTTTTCCCCTTTTTCTTTATATTTGAAAACCTATTTTATGTTTTACACTTTTTTCCCCATTTCACTTAAGACCTTTTTATTTCAAAATCAAACAATTTTACAAAGGTGATTGATACTCATTTTCCAATGCAATATATTTTAATCATACCTTTATATCATTCTAATCAATCAAATTTACCTTTATAATTAGCTAGAAACATACCAAGTACTATATTTATAAAACCTACTTTATTTTTGTGACTAGAATGCAATTTTGACTTTTTGTCAAGCGCAAATAACACAAATGTCTCACTTTCATTTTCTAATATATTTAATCATTTTAAAGTCTATTTAACTATTTCCAAAATTAAATGAATAAAATACAATACATGATCAAGGTCAACACAAGATCGAAGAACAGCCTCTATATAGGTTTTGCACAGTCCAGGAAATCCAAAATTATAGGTCTTTCAAATGAATGGTTTACTATTTTAGCACAAGAGACATCCCTCCAATTAAAATTGAGAAGGATGGGTTATACAAGTAAAAATACCTAGTTTAATTGTCTATGGATTAATCATCATTGATCTAAGATATGCCTACACACTCAATACAAACATCAAGTGCATCTACAATATACAATAGCCAAAACTACATAATATTAACCAATGTAAGAATATGAAATCAAGAAAAGTACACATACAGACCTTGTGATCACATATCATAATCCAAACTCAATATTAACCTTTTAATCTAGAATAATGATAGATTGCATAATTAATTAAATAAAAATTGATCATTAATTAAATTCATAATGTTGAACTAATAAAATAACTTACTATCAACATAAACTAATGAAAATAATGAAGCTAAATAAGTCACATTGGACCTTAAAGATGAAGTAACAAAATATGCCACTAATACAAGCATATAATCACAATCATGACATTTCTTGAACATCTAACAAAGATAGTCATTGAAACCCTAATCAACTAGGTCCTAAAATATGATCCATCCTAACCAATAATACAAGACCAAGACAAAGCAAGAGTTAACACAAGTGGGACTTACATCCTCCCCTATGAATAGACTTCATTGTAGAATTAATCCAGGATAAGAGGAAGACACAACACCACACTAACTTCACTCTTTACTAGAAAAGAAATAACATAACCAAGAAACCACATAAGGTTGGTCCATCTCAAACATACACACACAACATAAAATCTAACTAAGAATATATAGCATGGTATGACAGATGCTACAAAAGTATTATTCTTTTCACATTAATATTTCAATGGTTAAAGTTCAAATCATACCAGAATTCTTAAACATTATTCATTTACACATGTATAAAAGCATTCACACATTATGATGCATGTGCATGTGCAAAGTCAACAAATCATATGAAGATGCACTCAATGCATAACTTTCATCATAACACATATGTCACTCATCCTCATCATGTATAAAAGCACAAGGTTGATATATAGGTCTACAAGGACTCTAAGGAAACATAATAGTACCAAGTAACAAAAAAATAGTGCCATGCAATCAAGAACCAATGCCAAGTAACCTTAGATCCAAGATCCACTTAGAACAATGGTCTCAGGGCTTGACCCTTGAGAGGACCCCTCCATACATTTCCAAAGAATCCATTTATCTTGTTTGTTTAAAAGGATTAGTCTCCAAGAGAAATATATAAATAAGAAAAACACCAAGAAACACAAAATAGCTCACCTTAGTCTTGTAAGATATTGATCATTTTAACTTAAAGGCATAACAACATGAAGAAACTGAAACCCACTAAAAGGAACAAAAATTTACCAATACAAGATGATAGGAAGAAAATTATGTAGACCCAAAGGAGAAAACATGGTTTAGAAAAAATTTATTAAAAAGCATCTACTATGTACTACTTCAAAAATGCCCTTTATGGATAGACTCCTCTTATGGAAAAACAAGAATTTTCTAGAGCAAGAGTCAAGGAAAACATGAATCTAGATAAGAAGTGTTTAACTCAAAATTTATTTATAGGCATGAACAAAGGTTCTAATAAAGGTCCTAAACCTTACATAAATCTTAGGACTAAGATTTAAACATCAAAAACATCTACCACTAGGTAAAAATACCAACTTCCAATACATTTCAAAGTGATGCAAGCCAATAGGAAGAACCAAAAACAATACACGACTTCCATATTAACATGGATGTGAAAAAATAAATTTCACCATTGAATTATGACTACCCTAATCCTCATAACTAATTCTTAAAATCTAAAATATGCATACTTTTAAAAAATCAAGTATAAAGTACTCTTCTTGCACCTAGTTTACATTCACTTCTATACCATGCTACTAGAACAAAATTAACACCATGTCTTTTCATGAATCATAGTTGACAAAGGATGGATTCCAAAAATGAATTTTAATCCATTCTTTCCATTTACTACGAGTAAATTCAACTATTCACAGCATGAGAACAAGGATTTGAATCATGCTACAACCACATACCATTTTACTCATAAATGTATAACAATAAGAGATGGGTGGATTGGAATCACGCCAATGAATTTCAAGAACTCAAGATGACACATCTACTAATTTAAATACATCAAAATCATTCTTTCAAATTGAGGGTACAGTTTTACCTCTCAACACATAAAGACTACATTCTTCAACATGCAACTACAATAGCACCTAATCTAGCATATAAAATTCCACTAAGTAGAGTTGAGTAAAATTTAACCCCACCATTGATTTAAATCTAGTGATGGTATCCAATTCATCAACTAACATTTTAGAAAGTCATAATTTTGGAAGTCAAGTAGGATTAAATCAAATAAGAATAACATATGTCATTTACTCAAATAGGTCTCTTCAAACCAAATAAATGAATAATATTTATTACATCTACATAACCAGATCCTTAAACATACAATTGACACACATCTCTCTCTCTCTCTCTCTCTATATATATATATATATATATATATATATATATATAGTTCATGTATAACCTAGTTTTATGGTCCAGGAACCATCAAAATGGGTAGAGCTCAAAGGCTCTGACATCACCAGAAAACATTCTTAATTATACTATTAAAAAACCCTCCTATACTACAGGACGAAATGGTCGAAGCCCAGAGATATCTATCCCATGCTATAACTAGTCCAGAATAGAAAAACATAGTATAAACAAGGCCTAGGCAAATTACGTAGGCCCTGACCCACCTTGACATACATATTTACATTTTTCACATAACCCCACTCTCCTTCAATGTCAAGGCCTCCTCAACAATATTGTCATTATCCATGTCACAACACTCAAAAAATAGAGGAATTGCCTCCTTAGGGAGTGTCACATTCAATTTCTTTGCCATTTCCTCTACCACGAGCTGCAGACAAACTTGACATTTTTTGATTGCATGCAAGTGTTCCATAACTAATGAGGGGGGTTAATCCCATAACACACAACAAAATAGGTTGCACATAGAAAATAAGAATGTTATTTTATTGAAAAAACAAAACAAAATTACATTATAGAAATAGGAATCAAATCAGAGGATGAATCCTCAACATACTACAACACATTACAACTTCCTTCCTCTAGATTCTAGAACCTTCTACCTTTTGTGACTTCAAATCTTCTAGGGTTTTTATTTTCCTTCCTTTTCTAGACTCTCCACTTTCCCCCTTTCTCTACTCCCTCAAAAGATTCCCAAAAATCATCATAAATAACCCTTTCGGTGCCTTCTAGCCAAATTTTTGAAATTTGTAACTCCCTCCAAAAATAGGTCAAGATTTAGGAGCCATAATTTTTGATCTAGGTATTTGATTGATGAATCATTTGGAGTTTTAGAAATCTTATGAAGAGATCTATGCCTTTAGAATCATCTTTGCCATTTTTTCCCATTTTTGGGGTCGTACGGGGCCTCTACAAGCCTCATATTTGACTTTGAAACCTTTTTAGGGGTTTTTTTAAAGAAACATAAACTTTAATATCTTTTAGCGCACAAGTGATCTCTAGCCAATTCCTTCACCAAAGGTTATATTTTTCAATTCTAAAGCTTTGAGTAATTTTTTTTCTATACGTACTCAAATGCAAACTTTCTAAAATAAACAGTTTGTTATTTTTAGTAGGTTGGAAATTTTGAAGGTTTCACATCATTATTCAAGCAATTAGGTATCGGAAAATACCAAAATTGAAAGGAACAGAAAACAAAATCAACATTTTTTGGGTGATACAAGATTGTCCTTACACCACTGGATGCTCCTACATCAGACACCCAGGGTAATTTGAGAAGTGACCTTGTCACATCTCAGGTATTCGAGGAAAACCCAAACAACCAACCTTTTCCTTAGACAATAAGGAAGAATCTTTGATAGGCCTTTCTTTCCACTTAACCAAATATTCTTCATATTGCTTATACCTAGTACTTCTTCCCACATTGCTATCCAAGATTTCTTCTATCTCCTCCTTTGAAGTAGGTTCCAGGATACTCCACTATTATTATGTTGGTCCATCCTTTGTGCCACCTTCATGATACTCTATTAAATTAGCAATGTTGAACACAGGGGAAATGACGATTCCACTCGGCAACTCTACCTCATATGCATTTCGTGAATCATGCTTCTTCAAGATCTTGCATGGTCCAAATTTCTTCATCTTTAACTTATTATATGTCCCCATTGGGAACCTTTCCTTAGGTGAACCATGACTTCATCACCAACCTTGAATTCCTTAAATTTCTGGTTCTAGTCTGCCTTAGCCTCATACTAAGAATTATTTTTTATTAATGTGTTATTGTACCTCTTCATGCAAGCTCTTCATGTGCTTTGCAATGTCTTTGTCTTTGGCACTACTCTTCTCTCCTCTGTATATCTTTCTCAGCTCAGAAGTATTTCTAAGATTACTCCCATATACAATTTGGAATGGGGATTTACTAGTAATCTTTTTTATAGAATTGTTATATGCCAACTCCACCTGTGGTAATATCAAATTCCATCCCTTGGGCTTATCTCCTACTAAGCATCTCAGTAGGTTGCCCAAACTTTGATTCACTACCTCTGTCTGTCCATCAATTTGCGAATGATGTACAAAACTGAACTTCAACTTAGTCTTCAACTCCTTTGATAGGGTCCTCTATAAATACCCAACAAACTTGGTATCTCTATCTGAAACTACTCTTTGGTAGACCATGTAGTTTAACTACCTCTTTGAAAACCAACTCTGCAACATGTGAACATCATCACTAGTTTTCTAACATGGAATGAAATATGTCATCTTTGAAAATTTGTCAACCACAAACAAATATTGAATCATGCCCTCTCCATTTCCCTGGTAAACCAAGAACAAAGTCCATGTTGATATCATCCCATGGTCCCTCTAGTACAAGTAATGGCTGATATAGCCCAGTATTCTAACTCACTCCTTTAGCCATCTAGCATACTCTACAACATTGCACAAATTCCTTCACATCCTAGTGCAACTATGGCCAGTAATAATTCACACTAACAAGAGTGATGGTCTTACCTAGACCAAAGTGTCTTGCCAACCCTCCATTATGCTTCTTCTTAATCCAGTTTCCTCTCATGGAACTCCTCAGAATGCATGACTAGCTTCCTCTGAACAACATACCATCTTGGATTATATAATCCAACCATATTATCCTATCCAGGGTAAAAGGCTCCAAACAAGCTTTCTAGGCCTCTATAAAGTTTGGATCCTCATGGTACAAATTCTTGAGTTCATTTAACCCAACAACCTCTATCTTCATCTTTGCCAACAAATTTTGCCTTTTTCTTAAGGTATCTACAACTCTATTTGACCTTCCACTCATGTGCTTCAAAAATGTATAAATCTACAAAAACAACCCATTTTAAGTGCCTCTGATTTAACTTTCCTTGACTATTAAGATACTGCAAAGCTTGATGATTAGTATATAAAATAAACTCTTTCACCAACAAATAATGCGTCCATTTCTTCAAAGCCTGAACTATAGCATAAAACTCTTGATCATAAACAAAATAAATTTTCTTGTCATCATTAAGTTTCTCATCTAAATAGGCAATGGGCTTACCTTCTTGACTCAAAACAACTCCTATAGCACTGCCACTAGCATCACATTCTACCTAAAATACCTTATTAAAATTTGGTAGTGCCAAAACATGTTTCTCTGTGACTTTCTACTTTAATGTATCAAAACTCTTGGCTTCTTATGTATTCAATTTAAACTCTTTTCTATCCCCTCTCATTGTCTTAGTTAGGGATGCACAAATGCTACTAAAATTCCTAATAAATTTTCTATAAAAACTTGCCAAACCATGAAAAGATCGTACCTCTGTAACACTCCTTAGGGTAGGCCATTCAATGATAACCCTCATCTTCTTTGGATCCATTTTAAGAACCTCAACTAAGATAACAAATCCTAGGTACACCAACTCCTTCTTCATGAAACTACATTTCTTCAGATTATTCAACAACTTCTCTTCCCTCGGTTTCTCAAAAAAAATTGAACATGCATCACATGCTCCTCCAAAGTTTTATTGAAAGTAAAAGTATCATCTAAAAAAGCAATGAAATAGGTTTCCACAAGAAGTTGGGTCCACATATAGAGGAAGTTGCAGGTAAAGGAAAATCCCCACATGAATGGGCACCTGAGCCTAAATGGGTACCCACTTAGAAATGAGTACTCATTTAGGAATGGGTACCCATTTCTAAACGTGTATTTGAATTATAAAACCAATTACTTTTGGATTTCACTATGTGTGTTTTTGTCTCAACATTTCGGATCACACTCAGTGATCCATCATCAGGAAGAGGATACAAATGAGTAAGATTGCAAGACTTGGCCCTATAAAAAGGGGGAGAGAGAGGGATTAGGGTTAAAGAGGTTGAATGGAATTTCACCTCATGAATTAAAGACAAAAGAAATAAAAATAAATTATAACACCAAGGAACAAAGTTAGGAGAGAAAAATTTTAGTATTTTATTATAATAAGTAAAAATGTAAGTAAAGCAATAAATATGATAAATCATATAATATATAATAATCAAATAATATAAAAAACAAAACACAGTAAATAGTCCAAAAACTTAAACTAAAGAAGCAAGAGAGTAATGTAAAACCTAAATAAGTAATGAAAAAATATAATAAACCTAAATCAAGCAAATAATGTAAAACAAAATTATAACCAATTTAATATGCATGAAACAAAAGTAGATTAAAATGAAAGAGTGGTGTATACACCTAAAATTGACATGACTCTGCTTAAATAAATATTTTAAATATTTATTTCATCCTTCGTATGCTTCTATCAATAAATAAATAAATTTATTTATTTATGTGGTTCACTTCCTCCCATTTAATTGAATAAACACATTTATTTAATTAATTAAAATCACTTACACCAACTTCATTCTTCTAAAATAATTAAATAATTTTAATTATTTAATTAAAATCTCTTATTCTTCCAAATTTAAATAAAATGCAAATTTTATTTAAATAAAATAAAAAATCCTCACAAAAATAAAATATATTTTTATATATTTTATTTATTCCTCTCAATTATCTGTAAAATAATTAAATAAATTCATTTATTTAATTATGCTTTCTATCTCTTCGAAAAATCATTCTTATCTTGCAAAAATAACCTTCCTCTTGTCACACAAAAGCAAAACTCTGAGTTACAAAAGCAAAATCAGTTTTAAAACATCTTTAAAGCAAATCTTCTCTTAAATTAGAAAAATAAATTCTAAATTAAGAAAATCAAATCTTATCCTCATCAAGAGAGGAGTTAACTCAACTAAGCTGCTTTTGGAATGACATTTGTCCTTCTTCTATTGGATGCATGTTCCTCAACAATCCTCCTCCGTTGATTCCTTCTTTTCTTCTCAACCATTAATCTTCCCTCACTCTCTTCTATAAATACAACCTTCTTCTCTTCATTTCATATCTGGATTTTGTGTAAACTTATGCTGCAGAGATATCGGCGCGCCTTTGGCACCCCTACTCCCATTTAAGCATTCTCATTCATACTTCATTTCTATATTTGAAGCTCATCTTCAAATACATAAGTATCACAGCCATTCTTCCTTTGTCATCTTCAACAAGCAAGCAAGCAACTAGCTTCTGAAGGCTTCACAATCAAGATCAAAGAAAGATAGGTGAACTACGGAAGGCGAAAGGTAAAGGTGCAAGGTATTATTTGTTATTTGTTTTAATCTCCTTTTATCTTCAGATTCTGTAGATGTTAGGGTTTTTATAATCTTATTGATTAACCTATTTTCCCCCTCACATTTTGGCGCCCACTGTGGGGCCCTTGCCCCTCTACTAATCAAAAAAATCTAAGTTTTCTTGTAGACAGGTCCATACAGGTGACGAACAGGTCTCTAACAGAGTTTTTGTGCATTCGACTTCTGAAATGGCGCATACACCTCCCAAGGCCACGCATCTAATTTTTTGGCGCATCTGACCTCCGCAGTTGCGCATTTAACCTCCAAAGTTGCGCATCCAACCTTGGCTATGGCACCTAAGTTCAACTTGCGCATACACTCTGTCTAATTGCGCATCTGTCCAAGTTGCGCATTTACCCTATCTTTTTGCACATCTATTCTGTCAAACGGCGCATCTGTTGTTATTGCACATATACCTCATGATATTGAGCATCTGCTTTCTATTCTTGCGCTTCTATACAAAGACACATACACTCCCTATTTCTACGCATTCAGGTTGCAGTGTTGCTCATCTATCTTATGCTTTTTTGTTGTACAGTTTCTAATTTTTACATGTTGAGCTAATGTCAGTTTTGCAGGAGTAGTGGCTGGATTAGGTCATCCAGATATTTTGCCTAAGTTCACTTAGACTAACTAGGGGTGAAAGTAACAAGTGCATTTCATA
Organism: Cunninghamia lanceolata; assembly: GCA_027924645.1. NCBI lineage: Eukaryota > Viridiplantae > Streptophyta > Pinopsida > Cupressales > Cupressaceae > Cunninghamia > Cunninghamia lanceolata. The sequence continues at coordinate 864,117 of BSBN01001134.1, read as the reverse complement.
ACAAACTTCACATAGTTTTCTAACTAGGAAGGAAGTAACTGAACCTTAGTGCTATCGGTGTATTGTTGATTTATTTTCTAGTTTAACCACTGCTATCTTTACAAACGGGAAATGAACAATGCTATGTCTTAATCACTTTCAAAGTTAACAAACGGGAAATGAATATTGCTATGATCTAAACACTTCCAAGTTAACAATCGTGTGAGTGCACAAGTAGAGTAGCCCATTTAGTTTTTCTATTTTTAACTAGGTTGGATTAACAATTGTCTTCTGTGCTTGTGAATGACAATAGGCTTATGCTCTCCCCTTAACTGGGTGATCAAAGTGCTAGACTTCTCATTCTATTTGTCAAACCCTTAGGGGGGCCTGCCCTTGGATGCATGCTTGTCCAAGTGGGAATGACCCTAAGTGGTAACAGGCTAAAGCCAAGCCCTACCAAGCCACTTAAAATAAATTGTGCTTGAGGTGAAAACCTCAAGCAACGAGTGCTGTTGTGTTACACCGATGACCAACCTCCCCCAAAACCCTCATAGGCGTAACCCTTTGAGGCTGGGAGACTCCATAACAGAGAGTAGTGCCGCTGCATGTGTAACCACTCGAATGGTTGCCCTAACTAAGAACCAATTGTGTAGCAAGCCAAAAACCCCTATTCGTTGATGCAAAGGGCAGAGCTCTTGAAGCGGCCTCGATTCAAGTGACTCTTAGTAGAGGTAGCAGGGACAATCCTAAGGTTCGGTGTGGGGATGAGCCTAAGGAAACCTAGATCCTGTATGCATGAGAAGTGAGTGCCATGGAGGGGAGTCGGTGCTACCAGATCCTGGAGCTACACGCTTTGAGTGGCATAGCTAGAAGATTTAACGAATATTGTCTCATCCAGCCTAGGTTGTACTTGTTTTGAGTCATAATAGTCCAAAAACACAAAAAAATATAAAAAGATAAAAATCATGGAAAACTTCTATGTGTTTGCTGTGTTTTTGCCATAATTGAATATCAACCTCATCAGAAAACACCAATTTTTTCAAACCAAAAACACTGAAAAATCCTAAAAAATGATCCAATTTTTTTTCCAAAATTTAGAGAAAACAAGCAAAAAGCCAAAATTGCGCATTTGCCTCGACTTCTTGCGCATCTACTTTGACTTCTTACGCATATGATTATGCAATGCATTTAAACAAACACAGAATTATGCATTCACTCTGACTTCTGGTGCATTTGACTCCTATTGTTGCGCATTTAAACTGTTGCGCATTTGAACCAGAGATCAAAATTTGGTACCTTCCAAGAGAAAAACTATCGAAAACTTTTCAAAAACCATCTTCAAAACCTGTTTCAGTTTTTCAAAATCTGATTGAGACCTTGCAAATCAACCATTTCTCCTTCTTTTCCACACCATAGCTGCTTGCTCATCCAAAATCTCACCAAAATCTTCTTCCAAATTTCCAACAAGGTCATAGCCAAATTATTCTTGATCAAAATCAAAACCTCAAACAAAACCTAGTGAGGCTCCATTACCAAGGGTTACTTATCCTTTCGGAACTCCACTAGGGGGTTGTGCAAGACTAGTCAATATCAAGTATATGGATTTCTAACATCCTCACTTAGACTATCGCTTTTGTATACCCCACTTTGTTTGGCACCAACTAGATCTAAGAAGAACCTTGCTAAAACCTTGTTTCATCCTAGCACCTTGCTCAAAATCTCATTTCATCCCATCTCTTTACTACCTTGCATGGTCTTAACAAGATTACAAAAACAAAAACAGTTAGAAATGACTGAGAAAAAGATTCTAAATGCTCATGAAAATGAAGAAGAAATTTCTATGGACGAGATCCTTCACACGCAGCATGACCCAAAATTTCAACGCCTATTAGAAGGGGTGCTTGCCCAAGACCCAACAAAATTCTTTTTACATCTAGCAAGTTTGGGAGTCAAACTCCCTAAGGATTATGACGTGGAGGCTCTCAAAGAAACTGATGAAGAGAGAATCCCTGAGGGAAGTAGACATGATGAAATACCCATGGATAAGAGCAAAGCAACAATTGACTCCTTGGATGCCCTAAGTCTAATGAACCAAAAATTTGAAGCTCTCCAACAACAATTTTTAGACATGAAAATGGGAGCATCGACAAAACATTACACCCTAGAGGATATTTCACCATATCCTTTTGATAGGGCCTTGGTCATGATACCTTTCCCCTCAAATTTTGAGGTGCCTAAGTTTGACAAATATCGAGGAAAGGGTGACCCAAGGGATCACATCAAAGAATTTAATGCTGCTTGTCTCGAGGTCGCACATAACGACACCTACCTTATGCGACTCTTCCCACAAAGCTTAGGCGGGCAAGCCATGGAATGGTTCTCTAGACTGTCACCCGGTATTAAAACTTTCAATGAGCTTGTAGACAAATTTGTCACCCACTTCTCTTACAATATTGAGCACGACACCTCAATATTGGATCTTTGTAACACCAAACAGAAAGGTGGAGAATCTTTCACCGCCTTCTTATAGAGATGGAGACAACTGGCAAGCAAGTGCCCACACCAAATGCCGGAGAAACAAATGCTAGAAATGTTCATCCATAATCTACAAACGGACCTAAGCTACCAAATCCAAATCCAATGTCCTACTTCTTTTAGCAAGGTCATTGAGATGGGCCTCATCATATGTCACGTCTCATACTTTTTCATACTTGATTGAATGGTTAAATGCAAATTACATTGATTAGTTAATTTGATCGCTTCGGCTATTTTGAATGCTTCGGCTATATTAGGACTAACTTATTGATGGTTTTATGAGTTTGACTCTTGCAGTCTTGTCGACGACAAGAGCATGGTTCAGGTAGGGGAGTCCTAGCTTCATGGCAACATCTGATGGGTTTTTTCTGGTGTTCTTACACACACAATCACGTAGCTTGCATTTCATATTTTGACTTGATGAAAGTGTTGTTTTTTGCCTTAAATGAATACATCGAATGTCTTTTCCTATCTTATATGTAAACTCGATACCTGTTTGTGCATCAAAACAATAAGTTAGAATCATAATAGATATAAGAAATTAAAATAGTGTTCAAATTAAAATAGAATACCAACCTTATTTCAACATTATTTTTATATATAAAAAAATATGAAAAGCTAATTCTTATTTTTGCAAGTAATTAAATAAATAAAATCTTAACATAATATGTAAGGTATAAGAGTTCATTCTATATGTATAAATGCCTTTTTTACTATGAATGAAGAGTTCTATAATTAAAATAAATAAATAAATTATAAATTAAAAAAATAAATAAAATAAAATAAAATAATAATATATAAAATAAATATTATTTTTATAATCCTTAAAAATATGTATATTCATGGACCATTATTATTAGAGTGTCTAATTATTTTATAACTATGGTTATATAAATAATGAGTATTAAACTTACAAAAAATAAAAAAATAAAAGAAAAATAGGTAGCCATAATATAGTATGAGTTTTAAATTAAATAAGGTAGAAATCATGCAAAACTAATTAAATTTTAGTTCCTTTTTCTATAAAAATATAATGGAAATAATTAATTATAAAGATAAAGTATTTCCCCTAATTAGGAAACTAAATCTTGAAAGCATACGTATAGTTTCTTTGTCTTGTTATATATAGAGTTTTTTTTTTACTTATTAAAATAAATAAAAGAAAAGGAGAAAGCATGCGTAGCATGCAAAAGGGAATTAAGAGATAAAAGAAAAAAAATTCCACAGGGAAACAACGCCGTGGGGAGAGAAAATTTAGGTTTTGAAAAAAAAGTTTCAAGTTAAAAAGAAAAGAAAGAAGCTTAAAAAAAAGAAGAAGGCATCGCACAAGTTGAGAGGGAAGGAAGAATAAGCGAGGACACAGTGAATGGCAAGAGAACAAGTCTGACAAAGAGGAATTGTAAAAGGGTAGGTACTCCGATGGCCCAATAGATGTTAAAATATGTTAAATTATTTTCTTCTATATTCTTTTTGTAATGATCTGTATGTAAATCAGCATGCATGGCCATATCCATGGCAGCATCGGTGCTTTTATTTTCTTTCTAAATATTTTTACGAATTGAGATTTGTTATTAGAACTTTATATCATTTTAGCCAACCGGTTTTATGAATGGAGCTTCTGGCAACTGAGTCTTAAACCAAATCAGGAACCTAAAACTATGTAAAATATCTATTTTCTTGTCACGAAGGATGCCCGACGCTGCTCGAAGAGCCTAGCAACCTGAAAACATATGCAGGGTGGAATCTGGTATGTGCCTATCAATCTAGATGCATCACTAATATGAATGCAGCATCTCATCAATAGGATATGGTAGGGAATATATACTATGTATAGCTAGGAAAAAGTCCATCTATTTCAATGGTGCATGTCTATTTCAACATTCTATTCGCTTTGGCCAAAGCTTTTATCCGTTGTAACGGCATGCAAGTTTTGAAAAAGAAAACTCACTTCCCTATTAACCCACATTCGATACCCGTCCCAGAAGGCAATCTTTCCGAAATCACAAAATCAAAAGAAACAATTTAACTACTTCCATAGTTTATGACAGAAATGAAAACCCCTATCCCACTAACATGCATGCAAGAAAAGAGAATTATAAACTAGGGAGCATGGTAATTATTTGTTTCATAATTAGATCGTTTTTAATCTTCTTCACATGTGAAAGTCATCCAAGTTTTATTTCATTCTTATGTAAGCGATAAAGTATTCCTAGTATGTTGTTTGTCACTAAGGTATACACTTGTAAGTATATATATAAAAAAAGACTATATAAATATTAAATAAGAAAAAGACTATGATCTATACAAAGTGTTGAATTGAAATACTAATACCCTCCTTCTATCTTAAATATGAATTAATGATAACAATTTTTTTAATGATTCCTTACTTATCTCTATAAGAGTTCTCTATATTATGAACCGATTTATTCGACTGTCACTAAAATAATGTCATTTCTTTTCTTTATATCAAACCTTTAAGCAAAAAAAAAAAAAGAGATCCTAATTACTCTCTGATCATCTATCAAGTTTCAAGGTCGTCTCAAGTGCAAGGCCGCAGCTTATGGGCCTTTTCTCATCATAACATAATTGCAATTGGGGTGTCTATTTCTATTATTAACCTGGCAGATTTTAAGGAAAGTTTTGAGAGATAAATATGTCAAATACATATAGATCTGACACTCTGATGCTTGAGGTTTTATAAGACATTCATTACAGTAGCAAAAATGGCATCAACTAAGTCTCAGTTTTTGCCTCTGTGGAAGCGTCTCCAGCTTTCTATTTACTACGGTGTGACAAGAAAATAGATATTTTACATAGTTTTAGGTTCCTGATTTGGTTTAAGACTCAGTTGCCAGAAGCTCCATTCGTAAAACCAGTTGGCTAAAATGATATAAAGTTCTAATAACAAATCTCAATTCGTAAAAATATTCAGAAAGAAAATAAAAGCACCGATGCTGCCATGGATATGGCCATGCATGCTGATTTACATACAGATCATTACAAAAAGAATACAGAAGAAAATAATTTAACATATTTTAACATCTATTGGGCCATTGGAGTACCTACCCTTTTACAATTCCTCTTTGTCAGACTTGTTCTCCTGCCGTTCACTGTGTCCTCGCTTATTCTTCCTTCCCTCTCAATATGTACGATGCCTTCTTCTTTTTTTAAGCTTCTTTCTTTTCTTTTTAACTTGAAACTTTTTTTCAAAACCTAAATTTTCTCTCCCCACGGCATTGTTTCCCTGTGGAATTTTTTTTCTTTTATCTCTTAATTCCCTTTTGCATGCTACGCATGCTTTCTCCTTTTCTTTTATTTATTTTAATAAGTAAAAAAAAAACTCTATATATAACAAGACAAAGAAACTATACATATGCTTTCAACATTTAGTTTCCTAATTAGGGGAAATACTTTATCTTTATAATTAATTATTTCCATTATATTTTTATAGAAAAAGGAACTAAAATTTAATTAGTTTTGCATGATTTCTCCCTTATTTAATTTAAAACTCATACTCTATTATGGCTACCTATTTTTCTTTTATTTTTTTATTTTTTGTAAGTTTAATACTCATTATTTATATAACCATAGTTATAAAATAATTAGACACTCTAATAATAATGGTCCATGAATATACATATTTTTAAGGATTATAAAAATAATATTTATTTTATATATTATTATTTTATTATTTTATTTTTTATTTTTTTAATTTATAATTTATTTATTTATTTTAATTATAGAACTCTTCATTCATAGTGAAAAAGGCATTTATACATATAGAATGAACTCTTATACCTTACATATTATGTTAAGATTTTATTTATTTAATTACTTGCAAAAATAAGAATTAGCTTTTCATATTTTTTTATATATAGAAACAATGTTGAAATAAGGTTGGTATTCTATTTTAATTTGAACACTATTTTAATTTCTTATATCTATTATGATTCTAACTTATTGTTTTGATGCACAAACAGGTATCGAGTTTACATATAAGATAGGAAAAGACATTCGATGTATTCATTTAAGGCAAAAAACAACACTTTCATCAAGTGAAAATATGAAATGCAAGCTACGTGATTGTGTGTGTAAGAACACCAGAAAAAACCCGTCAGATGTTGCCATGAAGCTAGGACTCGCCTACCTGAACCATGCTCTTGTCGTCGACAAGACTGCAAGAGTCAAACTCATAAAACCATCAATAAGTTAGTCCTAATATAGCCAAAGCATTCAAAATAGCCGAAGCGATCAAATTAACTAATCAATGTAATTTGCATTTAACCATTCAATCAAGTATGAAAAATTATGAGACGTGACATCCTTCCCCAGTTGGAAGAGACATCATCTCGATGTCTTATTACATCACGTAAACAATAAAATCAAAACAATAATGTATCATCATCTGAGTATCATAATATTTGAATATGCATGTAAATAAACATCTAATCTAATTTCCCAAATGCGAAAAAGATCTATCAATATCAGAAGCATCCTCCCAAGTGGCACTGTCCATAGAATAATGGTCCCATTGGACCTTATACTGCACTATGTCTCGATTACGTAACTTAACGTTGCGCTTCTCCAAGACTCGAATGGGCTCCACTAGCACCACTCCTGGATCCTGTACCTGTAGAGCATGCCAATCAAGAATATGCTAAACATCAGGATGATAAGGTTTGAGCAATGACACATGAAAAACATTATGGATTTTGGCGAGAGTTGGCGGCAATGCAAGTCTGTATGCAACTGGATTGATCACTTCAAGGATGTCGAAAGGTCGTACAAATCTTGGAGCTAGTTTGGATGCCTTGCCAAAGGAAATCGAACTCTTATGTGGCTTAACTTTTAAAAACACTTTGTCACCTACAGAGAATTGCCTAAAAGTCCTGTTCTTGTCTGCGTAACTCTTCTGTCTATCCGAGGCTTGCTTCAATTTTTCCTTGATTAGCCTCATCTGGTCTTCCATTTCCTTCAACATATCGGGTCCAACTACTATTTGGTCTTCAATCCTATCCCAACTGATTGGAGTTCTACACCTGCGACCATAGAGAGCCTCAAAAGGTACCATACCTAAGGATGCATGGTAGGAATTATTATAAGCAAACTCTACCAAGGGTAGATATTCCTCCCATTTATACTGCTGATCCATGCAGTACATCCTCAGAAGATCCTCTACAACTTAGTTGACTCTCTCTGTCTGACCATCTATTTCAGGGTGATAAGTTGTACTAAAGTTCAACTTAGTTCCCAAAGCTGCATTAAGTGTGATCCAGAACCTAGAGGTCATGTGAGTGTCACGATCTGAAATGATCGTCTCTGGCACTCCATGTAGTTGAAAGATCTCTTGTACAAACTTCTTTGCTAAAGTCAATGACCCATCCGTGAGATTTCCCAGAATGAAATGAGCCACTTTCGTTAGTTTGTCAACTACCACTAAGATGACATCATGCCGATTCTTAGACATGGGTAACCCCTGAATAAAGTCCATGCTAATCACTTGCCACTTGTACTCAAGTATGCTATGTGGATAAAGCAATCCTACAGGATGGACATGCTCTGCCTTAACACGTTGACATTCCAAACATCGAGCGACAAACTCTGTCACATCCTTCTTAAGCTTAGGCCAAAAGTACAATGGCCTCAATCCTTCCATTGTCTTGGTCACACCTGGGTGTCCAGAATATGGAGCACTGTGAATCTCCTCGAGAACTAACTTCCTCAATTCTCCTGAATCTGGGATATACATTCTTCCCTGATATCTCAAAAGCCCATTCGATTCTATTGCATACCCATCAAATCGATGATCTGTAGGGTCTACTTCTATTGCATGTTTAACCCTTTCATAGTGCTAATCTCCTTGCAAGTTCTGGATTACCTGCTGTCTCAGATTAGATCTAGAAGTCACCATGGCTGACAGATGTCGTCTTCTGCTAAGAGCATCTGCAACCCTGTTCTCTTTACCTTTTATGTACTCGATCCCAAAATCATATTCGCTAAGGAATTCCAACCATCTTCTCTATCGAGCGTTGAGATTAGGCTGGGTGAAGATATATTTGAGCCCTAAATGATCTGTCTTAAGCTCAAAAGGCTTACCCAAGAGATAGTGCCTCCACATCTGAAGTGCGTGAACAATGGCAGACAACTCAAGATCATGAGGCGCATAATTTAACTCATGTTGTTTCAGTTTCCTTGATTCATATGCCACTACTTTTCCGTTCTGCATCAACACTCCTCCCACACCTTCACCAGAAGCATCTGTAGTCACTATGAAATGACCATTAGGATCAGGTATGGTCAGAATAGGTACTGATGTTAGTCTTTCTTTCAACAACTGAAAAGCTTGTTCACATTTATCTGTCCATTCAAACTTCTTACCTTTCTTTTGCAACGAGGTTATGGGTGCTGCAACTATCGAGAATCCTTCTACAAATTTCCTGTAATATCCTACCAGCCCCATAAAGCTTCTTACCTCAGTCACAGTCTGCGGTGTGGGCCATTCCATTATTGCCTTGATCTTTTTCAGGATCTACTGCTATCCCATCTGCTGAAATTACGTGGCCAAGATAGTGCACTTTACTCTGATAGAATGTACACTTGGATAACTTGCCAAAAAGTTTTCTTTCCCTCAAACGCTGCAAGACTATTTTCAAGTGTCTTTCATGCTCCTCCAATGACTTAGAATAAATTAGAATGTCATCAAGAAAGACCAGTACAAAATCATCAAGGCAATCCCTGAATACACTGTTCATCAAGTTCATGAATGCTGCCGGAGCATTAGTTAACCCGAATGGCACTACAGTGAATTCATAGTGACCATATCGTGTTCTGAATGCCGTTTTAGAAATATCCTCATCCTTAATCCGTAATTGATGATATCCGGATCTAAGGTCTATTTTAGAGAATACCTTTGCACCTTTCATCTGGTCGAACAATTCATCAATCCTAGGAAGCGGATATTTGTTCTTGATTGTTGCCTTGTTGAGCATTCTGTAATCAATGCACAACCTCAATGTTCCATCCTTCTTCTTAACGAAGATTACTGGTGCTCCCCAAGGTGACACACTAGGCCTGATAAACCCCTATTTTAACAATTCCTCTAATTGTGCCTTAAGTTCAAATAGTTCTGTTGTTGTCATCCTGTAAGGTGCTTTAGACTGTGGTTCTGTTCTTGGCATAAGATCTATAGAGAAATCAAATTCTCTTTTAGGCGGTAGTTCAGTCAACTCATCAGGAAAGACATCTTTAAATTCTCTAAGGATAGGATACTGATCAAAAGATGGTTCCTGATTATCTAGATCTCTTATCTTCACTGCATAGATAGAACAACCCTTTCTCTTAGCCTTTTTCAATTGCATGGCTGATATATGTCTTAGCTTAAGGGGTGTTCGTGATCCATGAATTTCTACTGGGTTTCCAAAGTCATCAAGGCATTTCACTACTTTCTCCTCGCAATCTACTATAGACTTATGTTCTAACAACCAATTGATTCCTAGAATCACATCATACGATCCTAGAGGTGCAACATAAAGATTGACTTGAGTTTGGAAAGTGGAAAGATCTATTTCACTACATACAAGACATGAGTCTACCCTTCTCTCTGCATTATTACCATACTACACCATCCATGAGTTTTCCATGTATCCTGGTTTAACAGTTAACTTAGCTATAACTTTTGGATCAACAAAACATTCTGTAGCTCCTGTATCAATTAAAATAGAAATTGGAAGGCCAAAGAGCTTACCGGACATCTGAATGGGTGTAGCTTGGAAATCTGCTTGACGATGATCCACTGCTGCATGAATCTGGTGTTGTGGAGCTCTCTGTCAATTGCCATCTCTCTGATTCTCTGCTCGATGAGGACATGCACTAGCATAGTGCTCTCCTCCACAAGTATAACATCCATCTCTGAGTCCTCTATGCCTAGCTGGATTGTCTCTCTGATTACCGTTACCATTGTTACCATTGTTACCATAACTACCTCTCTTATTGTTATTTCCACCTTGGTTTCCATTGTTCTTCTTCTGGCAGTTATTGGCCTTCTTGAGATTCCTTATCTGGCGTTTGTTATTTCCTTGGTTGCCACTGTCATTCTGATACCTTTTGTTTCCATTCTTCATATCCTAATTCTTACGGTAATTTGAGATCTGTTGTAGTTTCTGTTCCTACTTGGTAGCCTTTTCAAACAATTCATCCATGGTTAATGGATTATGCATGTCCACATCTGATCCAATCTGCGGCCTTAAGCCCAAAATGAATTTGTGAATCTTGAACCTTTCGTCGAGCTGATATTGCGGTACATATTTCAACAAGTGAGAGAATTTCTCCCAATATTGAGTCACAGTCATACCTCCCTGAGTGAGGTTTTGAAATTCTATCATTTTCTTGTCGAAGTAAAGTTGTGGTAACCACCTCTTTCGGAAGAGCTCAAGAAAACGATCCCATGTGACTTCTCCTAGAAGCAATTTCTTTTCAGCTTTCTCATTGTCCCACCAAGTGGCTGCTTCCCCAGTAAGCTGATAAGATCCCCAAATAGCTTTAGTTTGGGCAGACAAATCATGGAGGTCAAAGTATTTCTCCATGTCAATAATCCAAGCTTCAGCACCGTCACTAATAGTCTTACCATCAAACTTAGGAGGTGTAACCTTTTTAAGGTCCTTTCCTAACTCTTCAGCAATCTTATTCCTGTTATTTCCGTTCACTTCTCCTTCAGGACCTCGAGCTTCCTCTCTTCTTTCCTCATTTCTATTCCCCCTTATGCCTCTGATTTCTTCTTCCATGGTATTCATTCTGGTTCCCTGTTGAGTTAGGAGAGCTAAGATTTGGTTCAACTGATTATTCTGTCCCTCACCATTCTGTCCAGCATTATTATTTCCCTCATTGTTTCCAGCATTAGACCCTCCTGCATCAATGCCAGCATTGTTTCCAACATTGCCTTCTTCATTGTTACCAGCGTCGGGCTTACTGCCAGATCCTAGGGTTGCTCCCCTACGTCCAGAGTTCCTAGTGTTCATGATGAACTATTTGTAAGAGTTTCAACTTTTAGCGTAATGGTTCCATAAAGTTCCAGAGTAGAACCATCACTCTGATACCAAATGTAAAGTACTAAAAATTCACATCACAAGAAACTGGAGTAACACAAAGATTTACTAAAAGTAAAATCATGTACAGTAAATTAATATAACTTATGTTCATCATTCCAAAGGATATGTAATCAGATAACATTCTAGAGTCCATGCAAGACTTCAAATTCATAAGTAAAAGTACAACCGTAATTCAAAACATACATAATTACATCTGAAGTCCTTTACAGAGTATGTCAAGAATAAATATTACAAGTGTCGAATAATGGCATCAAGCCTTACAGTCATTGAATACAAGAAGTACATTTTGATATAAATGACAAATAATCTAACAAGGAGTCCTCGACCGCCATCGACCAACCGGCCATCTACTGCGTCGAAGGACAACAACATGGTTCAGGCGCTTTTTCTGCCCAACCACGAAGCTTGCGCTTCCCCGGTATCCTTCAAACTAAAGGATACCCGACCCTGCTCGAAGAGCCTAGCAACCTGAAAACATATGCAGGGTGGAATCTGGTATGTGCCTATCAATCTACATGCATCACTAATATGAATGCAGCATCTCATCAATATGATATGGTAGGGAAAATATACTATGTATAGCTAGGAAAAAGTCCATCTATTTCAATGGTGCATGTCTATTTCAACATTCTATTCGCTTTGGCCAAAGCTTTTATCCGTTGTAACGGCATGCAAGTTTTGAAAAAGAAAACTCACTTCCCTATTAACCCACATTCGATACCCGTCCCAGAAGGCAATCTTTCCAAAATCACAAAATCAAAAGAAACAATTTAACTACTTCCACAGTTTATGACAGAAATGAAAACCCCTATCCCACTAACATGCATGCAAGAAAAGAGAATTATAAACTAGGGAGCATGGTAATTATTTGTTTCATAATTAGATCGTTTTTAATCTTCTTCACATGTGAAAGTCATCCAAGTTTTATTTCATTCTTATGTAAGCGATAAAGTATTCCTAGTATGTTGTTTGTCACTAAGGTATACACTTGTAAGTATATATAAAAAAAAACTCTATATATAACAAGACAAAGAAACTATACGTATGCTTTCAAGATTTAGTTTCCTAATTAGGGGAAATACTTTATCTTTATAATTAATTATTTCCATTATATTTTTATAGAAAAAGGAACTAAAATTTAATTAGTTTTGCATGATTTCTCCCTTATTTAATTTAAAACTCATACTCTATTATAGCTACCTATTTTTCTTTTATTTTTTTATTTTTTTTTAAGTTTAATACTCATTATTTATATAACCATAGTTATAAAATAATTAGACACTCTAATAATAATGGTCCATGAATATACATATTTTTAAGGATTATAAAAATAATATTTATTTTATATATTATTATTTTATTTTATTTATTTTATTTTTTTAATTTATAATTTATTTATTTATTTTAATTATAGAACTCTTCATTCATAGTGAAAAAGGCATTTATACATATAGAATGAACTCTTATACCTTACATATTATGTTAAGATTTTATTTATTTAATTACTTGCAAAAATAAGAATTAGCTTTTCATATTTTTTTATATATAGAAACAATGTTGAAATAAGGTTGGTATTCTATTTTAATTTGAACACTATTTTAATTTCTTATATCTATTATGATTCTAACTTATTGTTTTGATGCACAAACAGGTATCGAGTTTACATATAAGATAGGAAAAGACATTCGATGTATTCATTTAAGGCAAAAAACAACACTTTCATCAAGTGAAAATATGAAATGCAAGCTACGTGATTGTGTGTGTAAGAACACCAGAAAAAACCCGTCAGATGTTGCCATGAAGCTAGGACTCCCCTACCTGAACCATGCTCTTGTCGTCGACAAGACTGCAAGAGTCAAACTCATAAAACCATCAATAAGTTAGTCCTAATATAGCTGAAGCATTCAAAATAGCCGAAGCGATCAAATTAACTAATCAATGTAATTTGCATTTAACCATTCAATCAAGTATGAAAAAGTATGAGACGTGACATCATAGAAAAAGCCTTAATCACAAAAGGTCAAATCAAGCTCTATAAAGACTCCCAATACCAACACCAACAATGACAAACCTAGATTCTGGACGAAAAACAAGAATGTTGTGAATGATGGGGTGGTGGATGCCAAAAATGTGGCACCTAAGCAACCAATTTTCAACCTATCAACACCTCAAAATAACCCCCCACAAAACAAACCAAGAAATACCGAATCTAGGTTTACCAACTTTTGGCCTAGGAGAAAGTTCACACCTTTAGATGAGTCACTAGAAACTGCCCTACAGAAGCTAATCGCCAACAATCTCATAACGCTTCCCTCAGCACGAGAGTATGAACCAAAGGTCAAACCCCATTGGTGGAATGACAATGACTTTTGCGAATACCACCGAAACAGGGGGCACAAGACAAATGATTGTATTGCACTCAAGCATATAATCCAAGACTTAACTGAGCAAAACAAAATATCCGTTAACAAACAATCTCATGGACATACTTCCAACAACGATCATTAGGCATTCAAGGATCCTCTTCCTAACTACGAACAAGGAGGACCTTCCAATAGAAATAACAGTGGCTCTAATAAAGCAAACTACACAAATGTCAGCTTTGACTATGTTGTTAACCATATCTCAGAAGGTGATTCACACATCAATGTGATCACTATCAACAAGGATCCAGATTGCAACGTTATTACCTGTAGTAACAAGGTCACCCTTAGAGGAGCTTCTGCTCCTCCGTCTAGTCAATACAATATCGTGGATCAACTCCACAAAATGCCTGCACACATCTCCGTGTTGGAACTTCTGTGTCTATCTCCTTCCCATAGGTCCATACTTGACAAAGCCTTAGCAGAAGCCTCCATTCCCACAAACCTAGCTGAAGAGCAATTCCAAACTATGGTCGGTCACATCACCTCACCGCACTCCCTATCATTCACTGAGAAGAATGATATGTCTATCACTCAACCCCATAACACCTCCCTTCACACTAAAGCTTTCATACACAAGCACAAGATCAAAAGAGTCCTAATCGATGGAGGGGCTAGTTTGAATATCTACACATTGAAGCTAATCCTTACATTGGGGTTTTCAAAAGAAGGCTATAGATCCAAAAAGAAAAATCACCATAAAAGCCTATGATGAGGAAGAAAGAACGTCTAAAGGAATTGTTACCCTACCAATCAGGGTGGTGTTGTGTGGTTACACAACACGCCCCATTTTGACTTGGCAAAACAGGGACCCAACTTTTGTTTTGGCTTGTGTTGTCTGTTTCTGGCGGTTTGGTAAAAATAAGTCAGGTGCATCATCATCATGAAGGTCAGGATGAGGTAGGTCATCATTATGAGGTTAGTTTCTCAAAGTTCATATTTTGTTTCCGTGACTTCATGGTTAGAAAGAGCTTGAAATTCCATACAGGTTTGCCTTTTGCATCACTTGAAAATTCGTCCGTATGAGGGAGTTGTGAGCAGTCAAAGTTTTGGTCAAACCTGATAATTGCTATATGAACATCATCATCATGATATTTGAAAAACCCCCCCCGATAATATCCTGAGGTCGAAACATCCGGACGTCAAGTTTAAGTCGTATTAATCCTTTCCCGTCGGGCGGTCTTTTGTATCGCCAAAGGTCATCATCATGATCTTACTCTATCACCCGGTGAATATCATGCAGTCCCGAAATATCCGGACGTCAATCTTAAGTGCTAGTGTGTTTTACCCGTCGAGTAACCTTAGAAACATTGCGAGCATCATGATATTCCAACATCACCCGATATTATAATATCATGCTGATATTATAATATCACCTTACTTAGAGAAATCTGCCATCTGCATAATTTGCGCGCGCACGACAGTCTTGGTGATCAGCATCATCATGATATTTCGAGACCCGACATTTCCTAATATCCTCCTGACCTCCTTTTGCGTGATCATGATGATCACCTTATCTTTCGAAGCGGAGGGTGATTTTCGTTTCTTAAGTCGTGTTGAACAAGATCATCATGATCTTGTTCGTCTCTCCCAACAGTTCGTAACATCATCCTGCCGACGAGTATAACCTTTTGCAAATATGATGATGACGATGACGTCACCATCACCTTTGTCCTTCGGCAGGATATTTTCCAGGGCGTGATCCATTTCGCCAATATGATGATGACGATGACGTCATCTTCGAAGATTAACACAAGCCCCGGATATCCTGATGACGTCATCAGGACTTTTAGCAGGATCATATTTTTGATCACCCAGTGCGTATATGATGATGATGATGTTCATCATCCTGATCTTTCGAGCGGATTGCCTTAGCCGAAAAGGGTCATACTGCTTTCATGACCTGATCATCTTCCTTAGAGGGAACCCGATACTCCATTTACCTCCTGATCGTAACGAAACATGACGGTGACGTCATCCCTTTGCATTTTAACCAAGCCTGATGATGACGATGACGTCATCATGATTTTCCTCAGCGGCAGGATCATTTTCCAGGTCCTCCTGTTTGTCTTCATCATGATGATGATGACGTTGTCTTTCTTTCCCGAATGAGCAAGAACAAAACATCCTGATGTGCTTTTCATCAGAGCATTAGGAAAGGAGGATCATCATATTTTGTAATATCTTGCGGACAGACGGAAGGCATATAGTTGGTCATCATCATGATTTTTGGCGTCGGTATAACTGTTGCCGTCGGCCTAAGGTAAAATTGTCACCCTGATCATATGTAGTCACGCCGATGCAAATATGATGATGATGCAAAGCCGGATACGAAGGATGCTTGAAGGGCGATTTTTTTTTCTTTGTATAATCTGGGATCATCATCATCATATTTCGAACCCGATATACAAGAAAATGGGCAAAAACATGAAGCGATAGAAATTTGAAAGCCCGACTGCCTGATTTTGGTCAACGAGGGTTGACCTGGTTGTTTTTATGCCGTTTATGCATTTAGTGCATATTTTTCACAGGTAAAGCCTGATTGCCTGTGGCTGCACATGGGGAGGTATGTTTAATAAAGTGTTTACTTCCTGTTGTTTAGCATGATGATGATGAACTTAATGTTTGTCTGTTTACTTGCAGGAAATCATCATGATGCTGCTGAAGCAGAACATTGAAGTCATGATGCTGCTGAGGCTGAGCATTACAAAGTTGCGCATGGAGGCAACATGAGCCAGAAATGAGGAGGATATTGTCAAATATGCTGTTCGCCAGCTGGAGATCGAATCAAGTTGAAGATGCTGGAATATTCTGTGCCAGCTGTACATTTGCTAACTGACGAAGCATGTGCTTTTCATCTGGGCCGTTGTTTGTTATGAGAGGATCCTGATCCTTGGATCATTGTAACCGTTTTCTGGCAGTTGCTCTATATAACATCCAGAGCTTGTCATTTTAGAAGGAGGAATACATTAGAATACACAGACGCATCTGGCGCAAAGAGTCAATTACTGTAGAATAAATTAGGAGATCAGATTACTGAGACTAATGAGGATAGAATTGTTGAAATGTCAAGGTTCTTTCTTCAGATCACTGTAAATATACCTGTTCTTGAGCATACTGAATGAATATGAAGTTCCAGATTACATCCTGATTGTAAATTTTACGTAATCTTTCTGTTGATTTCTGGATATGTACTGGTGAATGCTGTGTTCAACTGGAAGCGCTTTCATTTCATTACATGTTGTTGTCAACTTTCCTTTGAAGCTTTGCACTAGATCATGCGGATTTGTGGAATGTCCTGGTGAAGTATGATTTCTAGTTTTCCTTCTTTTCATTGCAAGTATGGGAGCTTGTGTGTGAATCAGTGATCTAAGTCCAGTAATTTTAGGAATCTCACTCTCTAACCCTTTTCCTTTTTTTAATTTCATTAATTCATCACCATAACTGCAAATCATGATAAATAACAAGCAGAAACAGTGAAATATGCTGAAATCTCGTAGGTAACTGAAGATCCTTAGCATATTTGGTTAAATGCATGTAGTATTGAAAATATCATGCAAAGAATCATAAATAATGGTAGAAATCATGCAAATGTCAGCCTGTATGCACATTATTTGACTAAATTTACAGTGCAGAGGTAGAATTGTTGGAGCTTATGCAGAGCGAACATCCAGAACAGGATATTTGAAGATGATGATGATGAACAGTGCAGAAACACGTAAGGCCCCTGAATGGAAAACAGCAACACACATCAACCACTGAGTAACGTCAGTAGATTAAGACCTAATCAACGGAGACTTGGGATCATGAATTCTTTGAATTCATCGTATCTTTCAAGATGAGTAAAGGTTGTTGTGTAACTTTTATTCTATGTTTGTGAATGACTAACATCATGACCAACAGGTGGGCCCCATAGTGAAAGATGTAGCTTGTCAAGTCCTTGACATGGAGCTAGCATACAACATTCTTCTTGGGCGACCATGGATCCATGCTTTGAAAGAAGTACCTTCTACATACCATCAATGTATCAAGTTCCCACGTGAAGGACAAGAGATCACCATCCAAGGTGATCCTAACCCCTATCAATACTGCAACTCCATTCAGCCCAAACCAGAAGTGGTGATCCCCAATAACCATGCCTCTGCTTCTTCCTCCTCTCATGTTGACCCAGCTACACTTACTTCTTCTTCAGGGGAATCTCAACCTAAACTCCAACTCAAAGATAAAGGCTTGGGTGAGTACATGGTATCTCAGTCCCTCTGTTTGGCACAACTACCTCTATCTCCTCGATCCTATGGGAGACCTATCTTAAAAACACCAACAATAGAGAAGCTAACCAGAGGACCATTTGTGAAATGGGGAAGCCTAGAAGATGAAAGTGATGAAAAAGATATCCTACAGTGGCTATACAAGGACGAAGCTAGCTCCTCAACGCAACATGACCATCCCATTATACAAACGACACAATATGGTCAAGGCTTTCAAATGCTACAGAGAATGGGGTATGAAGGACACGGTCCACTTGGTTCAAGAAAGGATGGCATCACTGAACCCATCCAACCTCATACCTTAACAGCCTGAGACACTACAGGGCTAGGCTACACTGGAGCACCAAGAAACAACAGAACCAATAAGAACAAAGGCAAACAACCAGAAGTATCCACTAGCAATCTAGTTGAACAAATTCAGAGAATGCAAATGGGGAGCAAAATTGACTCTAATGAGTATGAATGGGATAGCCTCTTTGAGAGGTCTTGTGACAAAAAGGATATTGACGTTGTCCACGAGTACGACTCGACCCATGCCAACGAGAGACAAGGTCCAAGGGCTAGGCCATTAGAGTCTGACCCGCATAGCAACAATAGTGAAAATCATGAGGAAGGAATGTTTCCCCCCTTGATGGACCCACTAATAGAGAGTACCATTGCAGACTTTGTCCGCTCCTTCAATAACTCTATCCTAACCATCAACGCCATTGAACCAGACCAACCTAATGATCTCTTACCTTTGGTACACCCTGAACTTATCGACTGGGACCTAGAAGGCACCACCCCTAAGCTAGACACCTTTGAAAATGACGAAGCCATCATCAATTACCTTGAGCTTAGAGATCACATACCTGCAGGAGACCACAGAGCTGGCTATGCTATTGAACTCAACGAGAAGGCCTATTTTGGAGAGAGAGCCAAGCCTTTTAGTCATAAAAACATCAAAATAAAAGAATGATCTAACGGTGAAAACCACTCTGCGGCAGTGTTAGATCATCAAAATAGTAAAAATAAAGACGTATCCAATGGTGAAAACCTCTCTGAGGCACCGAAGGATGGAAGGCTTGACCCTCTCCCCAATCTTACACATTAGGAGAGATCATCGATCTTGATAGGAAGCAATCAATGTCAACATAGGTGATAATCCAAGAATGGTCCACATGGCAAAGGCTCTAACAGAACATGAAAAACCAGCATTTATAGATTTTTTCAAAAGAAAACAAATCAACTTTGCATGGACATACGTTGACATGCCAGGGCTAGATCCAAATCTTATCATGCATCATTTATCTCTAGCTCTGGAAGCTAAACCAGTCAAACAAAAACTCAGAAAGATGCATCCACATGTGGCCCTCATGGTAAAAGAGGAACTAAAGAAGCTGTTAGATGTTGGATTTATCAGGCCTATAGACTATCCTGAATGGGTTTTGAATATAGTACCAGTGGCTAAACCAGATGGTAGGGTCAGAATTTGCAATGATTTCAGAGACTTGAACAAATCTTGTCCCAAAAATGACTTCCCCCTACCCAACATAGACATGATTGTCGATCTTACGGTAGGACACACTATGTTGTCACTCATGGACGGTTTCTCAGGATATAACTAGATAAAGATTGCACCCGAGGACTAACACAAAACTGCCTTCACATGTCCTTGAGGCACTTACTGCTGGTGTGTTATGCCGTTTGGTCTGAAAAATGCTGGGGCAACATATCAAAGAGCCATGACAACAATCTTCCACGATATGATGCATACTATAATGGAAGACTACGTCGATGACATTCTAGCAAAGTCTCTCACAAGAGAAGGGCCTCTAGCAGTACTAGACAAGATCTTTAACAGGCTGGAATAGTTCAATGTGTGACTTAATCCAAAGAAGTGTGTGTTTGGGGTTACATCAGGTAAATTACTGGGCTACATAGTGTCTGCAAATGGTATCGAAGTTGATCCCGCTAAGGTGAAGGCAATCATGGAAATGCCACCTCCTAAAAATTTGACTCAATTAAGATCCCTACAAGGCAAACTACAGTCTATTAGAAGGTTTATTTCCCAACTGGCAGACAAGTGCCACCTATTCTCTCATCTGCTACACAAAAATGTCCCCTTCAAATGGAACGAGTCATGTGAACAAGCATTTCAACAACTAAAGGAATATCTCATGAAACCACCGGTATTAATGCCACCAATTCAGGGCGAGCCTCTATTACTGTATATCTCAGCTACACCAACAGCTTTGGGAGCTCTCCTTGCACAACAGAACTACGATGGAAAAGAACAAGCTATCTACTACATCAGTCGAACACTCATTGGATACGAGTTGCAATACAGACCAATCAAAAGAGCATGTCTAGCTATAGTCTTCGCTTCACAAAAATGGAGACATTACATGCTGGCACACTCTATTAAACTGGTAGCAAAAATTGATCCACTCAAATATTTACTCAACAAGGCTACCTTAACAGGTAGATTATCAAAATGGGTCATGCTTCTCAGCGAGTTCAAGATTGAATATGTGGATAGAAAAGCGATAAAAGGACAAGTGCTTGCAGATCAACTAGCAGATGCACCTTTAATAGATGACAACCTGCTGAGCTTTGAATTTCCAGATGAGTCTATCTTCCATGTCAACACAACAAACTGGAAAATGTACTTTGATGGCTCCTACACTCAACATGGATCAGGGACAAGTATCTTATTAATCACACCTAATGGTGACACTATTCCAAAGTCATACAGATTAATGTTCCCTTGCACTAACAATGTAGCGGAATACAAGGCTTTGGTCATCGGTATCAAGCTAGTAGTTGAGTGGAACATCAAGGAACTTCAAGTCTATGGTGACTCACAACTGGTCATCAACCAAGTAAATGACGACTACCAAATGAAGGATGAGAAACTAATTCCTTACAAATGAATGGTAGATGACTTCAAGGAATATTTCATCAAGTTATCATTCAAATAGATACCAAAGATCGAGAATAAAGCTGCAGATGCAATGGCCACGATCGCATCTCTCCTTGACATACTGAGTAATCAAACACGGTATGAGTTCTTAGTAGAGCCAGTCTCCTATCCTGCTTATGACACTCCAGATTCCCATATCATATGCCACATTGTAGGAACCGATTCCCCTCTCTATGGTAAAATATTTGCCTATCTAAAAGAGAATACCCTCCCACTCGACCTCTCCCATAACCAGAAAAGAACCTTCATCCGGCAGGCATCCCGGTATGCCATTGTCGCTAACACCCTGTATCGTCGAGGTCTCGATGGTACTCTCCTTAGGTGTCTAAATAGAGAGGAATATCAAACTGCTCTAAGTGAAATACACGATGGGATATGTAGGACCCACTCTAGTGGCCCTATTCTAGCCAAGAAACTCATACGCATGAGATACTACTGGCCAACAATGGAACAAGACTCCTATCAGTTTGTAAACAAATGCAAAAAGTGCCAAATCCATGGAAACCTGATACACGCACCAGCGCAAGAGCTACAACCGTTGACAACTCCTTGGCCTTTCTGTCAGTGGGGACTCGACTTAGTGGGCAAGATCCACCCTCCTTCCTCAAACGGCCATAAATTCATCATCACTGCCACAGAGTACTTCATGAAGTGGAAGTGGATTGAAGCCGTGCCCTTAGCCAACATCACAGGAAAATAGATTGCCTCATTTATCCTAAACTATATCATTTGTCATTATGGTGTCCCTTCGCCCATCATCACTGATAATGGACGACCCTTCAAAAATTAAGATGTTAGGGAACTATGTGACAAATTGCATATCCAACACCGCTTCTCAACTCCTTACTACCCACAAGGTAACGACCAAGCTGAGGCATCAAATAAAACCATTCTAAAAATCCTAAAGAAGACTGTCAATGATGCTGGCCATGACTGGCATGTCCAACTGAATCCTACGCTGTGGGCCTATCGCACAAGCATCTGCACACCCACATGTGCAACACCGTATTCCTTAGTCTATGGATCTAAAGCAATCTTGCCCATTGAAGTCAAGATCCCATCCTTGCGTGTTTCACTAAAAGGCCTCATATCAGATGAAGAATACAGAGTGACCAGACTCCAAGAGTTAGAGCTCTTCGAAGAGAGAAGGAAATAGGCCTTTAACCATCTAAAAGCATATCAACAACGCATGTCTAGAAGCTACAATCATAGAGTAAAACCCTAAATATTCCAAGTTGGTGACCTAGTCCTATGAGAAAATCCCAGAGATCAGCAAGACTGAGAAAAGAAAGGAAAATTTGAACCTAACTGGCTAGGTCCCTATGTCGTCATCACAGTTTATGGATCAGGGGCATATCAATTGGCTACATTTGAAGGAGAATTGTTCGATGATCCTATCAACAGCATGCACCTTCGCAAGTTCTATACCTGAAAACCCAATGTAAGGGAGTCCTAGAAAAATCTTAAAAAATCAAAAAAGTGATAAAAAACAGAGCAAAAAAATAAAAAAAATGAGAAAATAACAAAAGAAATCGTCCTACGGTGAAAACCTGGCAAACAGGCGCCTAGGATAGGTACCATGGTGAAAACCTGACAAACAGGCATCATGTGTACTTTTAGCTTCTCGTGGAAATAAAAGCAAGTGGTGAAAACCTGGTAAATAAGTGCTATCGGTGACAAACCACTTCCTCCATCTGTTCTGACTTCATATCTCTTATGTCCTTCATATCGTCCATCTTGACCCAGTCCTTTGAACCATTGTCGAACTACGTCACCTCTGAGTTATCACGTAGGCAAGGCTATTCTTAATGTGCCCCCGAGGCTTCACTTCACTTCACTCTGCTCCACTTTCCTGTCCATCCCATGTCTAGTCCTTCTATTCAGTTCGGGTCCATCCCATTTCTACGTCTTTCTATCGCCTAGGTCTTAGGTCCATCAGGGTTTACTTGAACTACGTTGCCTCTACGTCATCACGTAGGCAAGGCCATTTAGCAATGAGCCCCCGAGGCACTAGGTCAGTCCCTTAGGGTCCGTCTCTCCATGTCTGTCTGTCATCTCACTCATAATAAGTTGATCCTCATCTAAACTGGGGGCAACACCTCAACCTAGTTACGGATTTGGATTCTTGAATGCCACACTTTCTAAGAGGATGCCAATTGGGTTAATTTCGTTAAGTCAACTAATTTTCCTAAGTGCAAATGCACCAATCCAGGTGGAAAATGTGCTGTTTCATACCAAAAGCGCCACTTCACCGTGAATGCGCCATTTTCTGACGCATATGCACCATTCTGGCACATGCGCCACTTCCTCTATCAAATGCACAATTTCACAACAAATGTGTCATTTCAGGAATCACATGCACAACACTAACATATGCGCCCATTCAAAACACATATGCGCAATTTCTGGATGCATGCGCCACTTAATAGCTCAAAAGCACAAAAGTAATCAAATGCGTACATTCATGGCTCAAATGCGCAAAATGAGCAAATGCGCCACTTTGAGGCGTGAATACGCCATTCCGCAATGCATGCACCATTTCGGCACGCATATGCGCCAAACAAGAGTTTTTGCGCATCTGTCTCAGTTGGGTTCCCTAGCCATTAATACGCATAAAAATTGACTTTTGGCAAGTTTTGAAGAAACACATACCGGGGGTCCTGCCTCTGCTGGCTGATCGAACCGTCGAATCCTCTCAAACCAATGCTCCTCGCGTAGAATATCCATCTGTCTAGCTGCCAGGCTCTCCTAAGCTCTCCAGAGGACAAATCAACTATGGACAAGTGTACAAATGAATAGAATATGTGGCCCCAACTCCTATATATAGCAAATGACCCATAGCTGATTGCATGACGTCTGTGGCTACTTCCCATGTCTTATTCTCCACCCTAACCCGTTCTTCACCTTCTTCTTCATGAGATTGTCCGTCTCACGCCCTTCTGTCTTCTTCCCATCCAATCTCTCGAGGGGGCATCCTGTCGTTAAACTTGCACTAGGGGCAAACTGGGGCATGTATCACTGTCGAAAATTCTTATTCTTTGAAACAACGTGATAAAACACATTGCATTAAAGAGGGGCAAAATGTATACACCTAAAATTGACATGACTCTGTTTAAATAAATATTTTAAATATTTATTTCATCCTTCGTATGCTTCTATCAATAAATAAATAAATTTATTTATTTATGTGGTTCACTTTCTCCCATTTAATTAAATAAACACATTTATTTAATTAATTAAAATCACTTACACCAACTTCATTCTTCTAAAATAATTAAATAATTTTAATTATTTAATTAAAATCTCTTATTCTTCCAAATTTAAATAAAATAAAAAATCCTCACAAAAATAAAATATATTTTTATATATTTTATTTATTCCTCTCAATTATCTGTAAAATTGAGAGGAATAAATATTGTTGAGGAATGTGCATTCTCATTCATACTCCATTTTTGTATTTGAAGCTCATCTTCAAATACATAAGTATCATAGCCATTCTTCCTTTGTCATCTTCAACAAGCAAGCAAGCAACTAGCTTCTGAGGGCTTCACAATCAAGATCAAAGAAAGATAGGTGAACTACGGAAGATGAAATGTAAAGGTGCAAGGTATTATATGTTATTTGTTTTAATCTCCTTTTATCTTCAGATTCTGTAGATGTTAGGGTTTTTATAATCTTATTGATTAACCTATTTTCCCCCTCACAAGTGGTAGTAAATAAAATGAAAATAATAGGAATCTACCTCTTAAGTTAAAGACAAAAGAGATAGAAATGTAAAGTGAAAAACAAAGGAAACAAGATAAGGAGGACATGAAAATATAGTATTATGTTATAATATATAGTAATTTAAAAAACCTAAATAAATAATGTAAAAATATAATAAATCTAAATAAAGCAAATTAAGTTATATATATATATATACTGTAATGTCCCCTTCTAGCAAGCCAAAATTTTCGCACCCTTGCAAACAATTTCAACTTACCAAAAGAAAACATTAGTATTCTATTTTTCAATTCCTTTTAATCTTGATGATATTCATAAACATAACCCTACACTATTTGCCATTTCTTATATCCATTTTTCCATACATCATGATTCTCCTTGGGTGAGATAATCCTTAGGCCTCTTATTAACCTCACCTTCCACCTTGTGAGAGAAGATTCGTTGGGTAGGTGATGTCATCTCAATCCTATGGGTCCATTAATATTATTCTTTAGTTTGTCAACCAATGCCCA
The DNA here is from genome assembly GCA_027924645.1 of Cunninghamia lanceolata. Classification (NCBI taxonomy): domain Eukaryota; kingdom Viridiplantae; phylum Streptophyta; class Pinopsida; order Cupressales; family Cupressaceae; genus Cunninghamia; species Cunninghamia lanceolata. The sequence goes on along the minus strand of BSBN01001134.1, from coordinate 838,608 downwards.
TAATTCCTTAGTTCGTCAACTAAGGCCCATTCCTTCGATACTTAAATCGAAGGTCCATAGTAATATCCTTGATTCGTCAATTAAGGCCCATAATATCTTTGATTCGTCAATCAAGGCCCATTCCCATGGAATGATCAATACCTACCATAACTATCTACCCCACCTTCTTAGTGTTAGGTGGTTAATTAGGAAGTCTCGTATCTACCCTTAGGAATTCATGCCTTTATTAATCTTTAGGTTTTACCCTAAAGCCTTCATTAATCTTTAGGTTTTATCCTAGAGCCTTCTCCCTAAGTTTTACCCTAAGGCCTTAATTAATCTTCATCTATACATATACATACTTGTTATCTCTCATACGTCATTTATTAACAACTTATGAATTCAAATCATACAAGATACATATTTAAAATATAAATTTCAGACATAAATGTATATATCACATATATCAATTTCTACTTAATAACCTTATTATTTATATCTTTCAAGTTATAAATTGAACAAGTAATTATAAATTCTTACAAATCATAAATTGAATAAGTAAATATAAATACTTACTTACCTGCTTTACCTGCTGGAGCTTTACCTGGGATTTCTTACCTATGCCGCCGTCATATAATTTTTATTGTATTTTTGTTGCTGTTTATATATTTTATAATATATATTTCACACACTTTTACTGCTAATGTATTTATCTGATACTCTTTTTATATTTTCTTCCCATGATCCTTTTCCTTGGCTGCCCTCGTGTCTTCCTTGTGATATTTTCTTGCTGTGTCTTTGATGAATTCAAATGATGTTTCTTCTTTATTACCTTTATTGAATTCACATCTGTTTATTTATTTCTTTTTATTACTTCATTCTTTTGATCATGATTTCCTTCTATCTCACAACCTTTATTTATTTCCCTTTCAAGGGATATGTTCCAAGAGGTATGTCTCTTATTATTTTTATTACTTTATATTAATTCCCTTTTGTGGTAAAACTAGTTCTAACCATACGTAACTCCCTTATCATAAGAGGATAGGTTAAAAGATGTTTATTATTATTTATTTACCTTATTTGTATTTATATTATATCATTATAATAAATGATATATTATTTATATTTATATTACAATATAAGATAATGATAATAATAATATTTGTATTTATATTATTAGATATATTTATAATATATTATTTATTAATGTGCTGCACTTATAAATATCTTCCTTCGACCTCCCCTTAATCTTTTTAAAGTACATTATTTATATAATATATATAGTATAAATAAATACTTTTGTTATTAAGTACGGGAGCTCTTTTATTTTATTTTATTTTATTTCCAAGCATATAATATGGTGGGATAATGTTTGTCTTATAGACTTTTATTTTTATATGATTTTATTTTGAATTTAATCTTTTGTTTAACCGTATTACTTTGTCTTATTCCAAATTACTTTACTTTCTAACTTTAATAGGTAAGACTCTTCATAATATTTATTTTTATATATAATAATATATCTTATTAATTACTCACATAAATATTATATTAAAATATTTATATTTATAATATATCTAGTTAATTAATATATATATATATATATTTCATATATTTTATAATATTTAAATTATATTAAATTAATAATATTGTTTATTAAATAATACATATTAATAATATATTTTAAATAAATATATTATATATTTAGTTTATATAAGGCTAACTTATTATTTAAATAAACAATTCAATTATAAATCATTATAGGGACATGACAACCCTCCCCACTCAAGATTGCTTGTCCTCAAGCAATTATAATTAGGTATCCTAAAGTAATATTTAATAACATTATATTTTATTAGGTTTCCTTATATAAAATAAGGTTTCACTCACCAATAATATAAAATAACCTCTAGAAAATGTAACAAATTAATATAGCTAATAAACTATAGTGCTATAAATAATATAGGGGCCTAAAATAATAATTTATAAATTTGGGTTTACCCTTTTAAATTTTCAGCACTAAATTTGCATAAAGGCATTTCTATTTATTTAATTATCAAAAATGTTTTAATGACTACTAATATTATTTTAATGCCATGATTAACCAATAGCATCAAATGAACAATCCAAACCAAATAACCAAATGTCAAACATACTTGACACAACCAAAGTGAAAACGGAGGGGCACTACATATACAAAGCAATATATGTACTATATCGAGCAATGTGTAATATTAAAGCTAAATAAGTAAACTATCAAGTAATATATAATACTAAAGTGAAAAACAAAGGAAACAAGATAAGGAGGACATGAAAATATAGTATTATGTTATAATATATAGTAATTTAAAAAACCTAAATAAGTAATGTAAAAATATAATAAATCTAAATAAAGCAAATTAAGTAATATATATATAAATAAAGCAATACATGTACTATATTGAGCAATGTGTAATATTAAAGCTAAATAAGTAAACTATCAAGTAATATATAATACTTGACAGTTTACTTATTTAGCTTTAATATTACACATTGCTTTATTTATATATATATATATATATATATATATATATATATATATATATATATTACTTAATTTTCTTTATTTAGGTTTATTATATTTTTACATTATTTATTTAGGTTTTTAAAATTACTATATATTATAACATAATACTATATTTTCATGTCCTCCTTACTTAGTTTCCTTTGTTTTTCACTTTACATTTCTATCTCTTTGGTCTCTAACTTAAGAGGTAGATTCATGTTATTTTCATTTTATTTATTACCACTCTTTCATTTTAATCTACTTTTGTTTCATGCATATTAAATTGTTTATAATTTTGTTTCACATTATTTGCTTGATTTAGGTTTATTATATTTTTACATTACTTATTTAGGTTTTACATTACTCTCTTGCTTCTTTAGTTTAAGTTTTTGGACTATTTACTATGTGTTTTGTTTTTTATATTATTTGATTATTATATATTATATGATTTATCATATTTATTGCTTTACTTACATTTTTACTTATTATAATAAAATACTAAAATTTTGCTCTCCTAACTTTGTTCCTTGGTGTTATAATTTATTTTTATTTCTTTTGTCTTTAATTCATGAGGTGAAATTCCATTCAACCTCTTTAACCGTAATCCCTCTCTCTCCCCCTTTTTATAGGGCCAAGTCTTGCAATCCTACTCATTTGTATCCTCTTCCTTATGATGGATCACTAAGTGTGATTTGAAACTTTGAGACAAAAACACACATAGTGAAATCCAAAAGCAATTGGTTTTATAATTCTATGGACTGTGGAAAGCTCATGCCTACTAGTGTATTTGAATTTTAAAAGGCCTTGCGCACTTTTTTCCAACAGAAAAGGAACAGGTACCTATTTTAGAATGAGTACCCATTCCTAAAATATTAGGCTTGGGAAAGGCATGGTAAGCCAACCCCTAGCCTTGGACCTGTAAGTACAATTCTGTGTTCAGAGCAAGAGAAAAGACCAACTTCACCACTATGGCTGACGATGTTTTTTTCTAAATTTTTTTACGAGATTAAAACCCATTATAGATGACAATGTGTAGTTTTTAAATATATATATTTTTATTCAACTTGTTTTTCTATTTATTAATTAATTTATGACCAAACTGGTCCATAAACTTGAAATGACAGGTGTTTGCATTTTTTAATAACTTTTAATTTTTAATTTGTTTTTAAAAAAATTATATGTCATCAATCTACACATCATTCTGTACACAATAAAAAAAACATTTTATGATTAGTTTAGCTCAAATTATAGTGGCCGTATATGAGGGGTTTTCAAAAACAACAATTACGGCCAATAAAAAATTAATTAAAAAAATCTATTTGGAAAAAATTATAAAAAATATCCTCATCAAACTTCACTTTAATACACATCTTTCTCCAAAAGGATTTAAAAAAATACTTTTATTTAGGGGTATATGCACAAAGATGAGGGACCAAAAGTTGCCACATGACTTTTTGGTCCCATACAAGTCATAATGCGAGTGTGTTATAATGCGACTCTCTCTCTCTCTCTCTCTCTCGCATTGGAGTTTGAATCACGCATGTCATTTCAAAGAGAGAGAGAGAGAGATTAAGGGTTAGGGGTCAAGGTTTAGAGGCATTATTTAGCATTTATGAGTTTAGGGTTGCTCAAGTTTAGGGTTTAGGGGAATTATTTAGGGTTTATGGGTTTAGGGTTGCTCAGGGTTGGGGTTTAAGGTTTAGGGGTTTAGGGTTTCTCAAGTTTAGGGTTTAGGGGTTAGGGTTTAGTGTTTACAAAGAGATAGCAAGAGGGGACCAATAGAGATTGGGAGAGATAGAGGACACAGAGGGGAGAGATAGGGAGATAGAGAGTGAGGGACATGTCCAGAGACACAGGGAGAGAGATTGAGAGGTAGAGGGAGGATATAGATAGGAAGATAGGGGAGAGATATGGAGATAGAGGTTTAGGCTTTCTTAGGTTTAGGGTTTAGGGGTTTGAAGGCTTATGGGTTTAGGGTTTAGGGTTAGGGGTTAGGGGTTAGGGGCATAATTTAGGGTTTATGGTTTAGGGGTTAGGTGTTAAGGTTTAGAGGTTTAGGGTTTAGGGGATAGAGAGAGAGGATCGATAGGGATATATAGAGGAGACCAAGGGGAGAGATATAGAGATAGAGAGTGAGGGACATGGCCAGAGATTAAGAGGTAGAGGGACGATAGAGACAAGGAGATTAGGGAGAGATAGGGAGATAGAGGTTTAGGGGTTTAGGGGTTAGGGGTCAGGGTTTAGGGGAATTATTTAGGGTTTATGAGTTTAAGGTTGCTAAAGTTTAGAGTTTACTGTTTATGGGTTAGGGTTTGGGGTTTAGGGGATTTTTTTAGGGTTTAGGGTTGCATGTCAGAAATAATCTCTCTATCTTTATCTCTCTCCCTCCCCTCTTTACCCTCTCTCTCTCTCCTAGGGTTGCTTAGGTTTAGGGTTTAGGGTTTAGGTGTTAGGGGTTAGGGTTTATGGATTAGAGGTTAGGGGTTAAGTTTTAGAGGTTTAGGATTTAGGGTTTAGAGAGAGAGAGAACCAATAAAGAGATATAGAGGAGACCAAGGGGAGAGATAGGGAGATAGAGAGTGAGGGACATGGCTAGAGACAGGGAGAGAGATTGAGAGGTAGAGGGATGATAGAGATAGGGAGATAGGGGAGAGATAGGGTGATAGAGGTTTAGGGTTCCTTGGGTTTAGGGTTTAGGGGTTAGGGTTTAGGGGCATTATTTAGGGTTTAGAGGTTTAGGGTTGCATATAAAAAGCACTCTCTCTCTCTCTCTCCTAAACCCTAAATAATGCCCCTAAACGCTAACCCCTATCCCCTAAACCCTAAAACCAAGGAACATTGAACCTCTATCTCCCTATCTCTCCCTTATCTCCCTATCTCTATCATCCCTTTACCTCTCAATCTCTCTCCCTATCTCTCTAGACATCTTGCTCACTTTCTATCTCCCTATTTCTCCCCTCTATATCCTCTATCTCTCCCTATCTATCTCCTCTCTCTCTCTACCTATCTATCTCTCCCTATATCCCTATCTCTTGCCTCTCTTGAAAGGAATCTAGGTGTGTGGAAATCACTTCCTACACTAATCTAATGAGGAGAGAGCTATACAAATTCAATTTAATCTTTACAATTACAACAACATGAAACATATAATAGAGATATTGTAGAAATACACATAGAACCAGAAAGAAGACAAAAGAAGAGAGACAAAGATATAATGTGGGCAAAACCCTTATCGGGTGAAAAACCCCACACTCAGAAACCTACACAATGTATTATCAAAACTGAATATGGTTTACAATACACTTGCAATGCAAGATTCAATAGTCTTTGACACTCATGTCTAGAGTCAGTCTAGCAACATAATAGTACCTATCAATCACATACTACATCTCCTCCTCCAAGCACCTGTTTATATAGAATATACAAGGCAAAATTGGCTCTATCTTGGAATGGGCATCCAACTTGGCCTCATGGCCCAAAACCCATGCATATGGACACTTGGTCAACATTGTAAGATGTATCTAACACTTGTCCATAGCTCCCATCCCAAAGAGGTCACCTATTTCCAAAATGGGCTATGACAAATGCTCTTACGACTCTTACAACTGTCATAGAATCTGTCATAGCAGTTACAACTTACAGCTATAAAAGAATCTGTCATACACATGCTATAAATAGCATATTCTCTTACAACATGTCATAGTCCACCTTGGGACACCCAAAGATGCCTTTTCAAAGATGCTCTTCGACACATGTCTTCACCTGTCTTACAATCTTCTATTTCTAACTCTTACATGTCATAACTTCATCATAGGAATCTGTCATAACCATTTTGGTCAAACATTCCCTTACACAACATCCAAGATACTAACACATGGCAAAATACTCCTACCACAAAGTGGGACACCTATCTCCTCATGTGAGGACAAAATTACAAGTTGTCATCTTCCATGGAGGATGCCACATCACCGTTCCACATCCCATAGAATGACAATATGGAATTTATAATTAATTTACATCATAGGCAATGAATAAATAAATACAACCATAAATAATGCAAGGCATTACCAAGGTTGAGACACCTTAATTCCCAACATTCTCCCACTTGTTGAACACCTTGTAAGAGCCAATAGAATAACATGATTTAACTACTATAGGCTGAGAGGCCCATATACTCTGAACACCATCTGAACTTCTCTATACCCACTGGCTTCGTCAATGCATCTGCAACATTCTTCAAAGTATCTATCTTCTCCAAATTTACCTTCCCATCCTCTACCATATCTTGCACGAAGTGAAACTAAACATCAATATGCTTTGTTCTAGCATGGAAAGTTGGATTCTTTGCAAGGCAAATTGCACTCTGACTATCACAACTGATCGTAATCTGACCTGCATCAAAACCAATATCTAAACACAATCTCTAAAACCAAATGGCTTCCTTATAAGCATGAGTTGCTGCCATATACTCAACTTCTGTCATGGACAAAGCAACCATAGGTTGTCGCTTACTCATCCAACTAATAGCACCACCAGATAGTGTAAACACATAAGCATTGGTGGATCTCCTATTGTCAATGTCACCTGCCCAATCTGAATCCACAAATCCACGAATATCAATAGAATACGGAGGTCCTGTAACATTATCATGATAGCATATGAAATACTTAGAAGTATCCCTCAAATATCTAAACACTTGCTTAACTGCATCCCAATGTACCCATCTAGGATTAGCCATAAATCTACTAAGGACTCCCATTGCTTGGGCAATGTCTGGTCTTGTGCAGACCATAGCATACATCAAACTGCCAACAACACTAGCATAAGATACTCTACTCATGTCCTCCACCTCACTAGGAGATTTTGGACAATCCTCAACAGACAACTTTGTCCCCAAAGAAATAGGAATACACAATGGTCTACAATCTGCCATGTTGAACCTATCCAACACAATCTTCACATACTTACTCTGGCTTAACTGAAGTTTTCTGTTAGTTTTGTCTCTTCTAATTTCCATTCCTAGAATATACTTGATCGACTAAGGACTCCCATTGCTTGGGCAATGTCTGGTCTTGTGCAGACCATAGCATACATCAAACTGCCAACAACACTAGCATAAGATACTCTGCTCATGTCCTCCACCTCACTAGGAGATTTTGGACAATCCTCAACAGACAACTTTGTCCCCAAAGAAATAGGAACACACAATGGTCTACAATCTGCCATGTTGAACCTATCCAACACAGTCTTCACATACTTACTCTGGCTTAACTAAAGTTTTCTGTTAGTTTTGTCTCTTCTAATTTCCATTCCTAGAATATACTTGGCTTCCCCTAAATATTTCATTTCAAACTGTGCTAACAACTGCTATTTGAAATTAGAAATCATATTCTTACCCTTCCCAATGAGCAACATATCATCAACATATAATGCAACAATGAGAATACAATCACCATCAAACTTATAATACACACAGTGATCTGATTTCAATCTCACAAATCTAATAGACAACACAAAGGCATCAAACTTCAACTACCACCTCCTAGGAGGCTACTTCAAACCATACAAAGACTTCTTTAACTTGCAAACCAAATTTTCTTTACCTTTCGCCATGTAATGCTCTAGCTGTGACATGTAGATTTCTTCCTCCAAATCACCATGAAGGAAAGTTGTCCTCACATCCATCTATTCTACCTTTAAGTCATAAGTTGCTGCAAGAGATAATAGGAATCGAATGGATGTCATCTTTGTAATGGGAGAGAAGATCTCACCATAATCTATACCCTCCACATGTGAATACCCCTTCGCAACCAATCTAGCCTTATACTTCTCAACACTACCATCTGCACCAAATTTCTTCTTGAACACCCATTTGCATCCAACAGGTTTCCGTCTAGGAGGAAAAGACACCAAGTCCCAAGTTTGATTCTTTTCCAAAGAAGCCATCTCATCCTCCATGGCCTACTTCCAGGAACCTACATCTTTCATATCCATAGCCTCTAATATAGTTCTAGTTCCATCACTTTTAGTAAGCAAAGCAAAAGCACAACTAGAATCAAGCAATGTATAACCAAACCTTTCAGGTTGCTTTCTTATTCGTGTAGACCTCCTCAAGAGCTGATGTTGAGGTTTAGCTTCTTCATCTAAGCTTTTAGAGATTTTGAGAGCTCTCCTCATCATCGGGTCCAACATTGTCTTTCTATTCAGTCTTCTCAGTGGTAGCAGGAAACTGAACAACATCCTCTTTCTTTTCTTTTTCTTCTAGTTGTAAAATAGTGGAAGAAGGTGTTAGCTCTCTGAAGATGACACTTCTGCTATACAACACTTTTTCAGCCATAGGGTCCCAAAGCTTCTATCCTTTCACAAAGACACCATAGTGAATGAAGATACACTTAACAGCCTTGTTCTCCAATTTTGACTGCTTCTCCCTAGGCACATGTGCATATGCCTCACAACCAAAAACATGAAGATGCCTTATTAAAGGCTTTCTACTAGACCACACCTCCATGGGTGTCTTTCCAACAAGAGTTGATATAGGAGATCTATTTACAAGATAGTAAGTAGTGGCAATAGCTTCTGCCCAAAACTTTTGATCTAGGCCAGTTCACTAAGCATACTCCTAGCCTTCTCCATCAGTGTCCTGTTCATCCTCTCTACAACTCCATTTTTCTACGGGGTGTATGGAGTTGTCTTATATCTTTCAATCCCAAGTTCCTTGCAATATTTATTGAATTCTATAGAATAGAACTCACCATTGTTGTCAGTTCTCAGACACTTAATCTTTTTACCAGTCTGATTTTCAACAAAGGCCTTAAACTTCTTAAACTTACTATAGACTTCAGATTTTCTTTTGAGAAAATAAATCCATGTCCTTCTACTATAGTCATCTATGAAAGATACAAAATATATAGATTTTGATAACAAAAGAACATTAATAGGACCAAATACATCAGAATGAACAAGGTACAACACACCAGAAGACTTATGAGAACTTGAATAAAATTGAACAAGGTTTTGTTTTCCATATATGCAATGTTCACAAAAGTCAAACTCAAGATTATAGTCATCTAACCCCTCAATGATGTTTTTATTTTTTAGGGTATGCTGACCCTTCTCACGAATGTGGCAAAATCTCTTATGACATAACATTGTCTTTTCAGCAGGAAGCTTAACTTCTAAGGTGTGATCACAACCATTAGGACTAGATACAACAAATTTCTTCACTGCTTGTTCAGATGGTGGAGATGAAGTGACTGCTACCCTCTTCCTTTAGTTAGAAGAACTTATGCATTGTGAAATGCATGCCTTCAGCTAAAATAGAGTACCTCTCCTAGTACCCTTAGTAAGCACCATAGCTCCCCTAGTCGTCTTGCATCGTTCTTTCGAAAAGACAACCTGTACACCTGTATCATTCAACATACTTACAAAAAGTAGGTTCCATGCTAAGCCTGGGATGTACATAACCCAAGAGATCCCCTTCACTCATCCATCAAGGAATTAGATAGAGACTCTTCCACGACCAACAATCTTCATATGAGAGTCGTCGCCCAGGTACACCTTTCCACCATCGAACTCCTCATACTTAGTAAACTAGTCTCGATGCGAGGTCATGTCGAATGATGCACCAGAATCAATCAGCCACACATCATCAGATGCATGGGCTACCAGAGTTGTGATGAAGGCATCACCATCATCTTGTGACTTGTCATAATCTAAATCTAGGTTCTTCTGTTTCTTTTCCTCTTTGTATTCCTTTCAGAAATGCCTAGATTTACCACAGTTCCAACAAAGAGCCTTAAACTTTCTAGGAGATTTGGATCTACCCTTCTCAGCTTTCTTGTCCTTCTTTTTCCCTTTTTCCTTGGGTCTTCCACAAACTGCAAGAGCCTCTTTAGTTGCCTCAGAAGACTTTATCCGCATCTCTTTAGACAACAGTGAAGAAACCACTTCATCCATTTTGAATGTGGATGTGGTGCTTCCAATAGCAATGACAAGATGATCCCATGAGTTCGGCAAAGAACAAAGCAAGGTCATACAACAATCCTCCTCCTCCATCTTCACACCAACAGATGTCAATTGTGCAACCAGCATGTTGAAAACATTCATATGTTTTGCAACAGATCCTCCATCCTCCATTCGAATAGAATACAACTTCTTTTTCAAAAAAAGTTTGTTAACTAGGGATTTGGCTTGATACACATCTCCCAACTTCTTCCAAAGCAAGTTTGCAGTATTCTCCTCATGGACATTTAACAGGACAAAATCAGCAAGACTAAGTCTTATGAGACCCTTAGCCTTCTGATCCTTGAGATCCCAATCAACTTGTGACATTGCAGCTACTTTTGTTCCATTGATAGTTTCCCAGAGGTCTTGATCAACAAGCATGTCTTCCATCTTGAGCTTCCATAGCTCGAAATTAGTGCCATTGAATTTCTCCACCTCTATCCTTCCGGATGTTCTTGCCATCTCCTTGCTGCAATAAGATTTAGAATACTCTGTATAGACTCCCACTCAACTTAAGATCAGCTCAAAAAACCCCTACCCAATAGCTAAGACCAAAACTGGCCAGGCTCTGATACCAACTGAAAGGAAGCTAGGTGTGCAGAAATCGCTTCCTACACTAATCTAATGAGGGGAGAACTATACAAATTCAATTTAATCTTTACAATTACAACAACATGAAACATATAATAGAGATATTGCAAGAATACACATAAAACCAAAAAGAAGATAGAAAAAAAGAGATAGAGATATAACGTGGGGAAAACCCTTATTGGGTGAAAAACCCCACACTCAGAAACCTGCACAATGTATTATCAAAACTGAATATGGTTTACAATACACTTGCAATGCAAGCTTCAATAGTCTTCAAAACTCATGTATGGAGTCAGTCCAACAGCATAACAATACCTATCAATCACATACTGCATCTCATCCTCCCAGCACCTATTTATATAGAATATACAAGGCAAAATTGGCTCTATCTTGGAATGGGCATCCAACTTGGCCTCATGGCCCAAAATGCATGCCTATGGACACTTGGTCAAAATTGTAAGATGTATCTGACACTTGTCCACAACTCCCATCCCAAATAGGTTGCCTATTTCCAAAATGGGATATGACAGATGCTCTTACGACTATTACGACTGTCATAGAATCTGTCATAGCAGTTACAACTTACAGCTGTAAGAGAATCTATCATACATAGGCTATGAATATTCTCTTCCAACATGTCATATTCCACCTTGGGGTGTCCAAAGATGCCTTTTTCAAAGATGCTCTTCGACACATGTCTTCACCTGTCTTACAATCATCTTATTTTGACTCTTACATGTTATAACTTTGTCATAGGAATCTGTCATAACCGTTTCGGTCAAACATTCCCTTACACAACATCCAAGATGTCGACACATGGAAAAATACTCCTACCACAAAGTGGGATGCCTATCTCCTCATGTGAGGACAAAATTACAAGTTGTCATCTTCCATGTAGGATGCCACATCACCGTGCCACATCCCACAAAATGACAATATGGAATTTACAATTAATTTACATCATAGGAAATGAATAAATAAATACAATAATAAATAATGCAAGGAATTACCAAGGTTGAGACACCTTAATTACTAATATCTCTCTCTCTCCCTTATCATTCCTCTATCTCCCTATCTCTCCTCACTATCTCTCCCTCTCCCTTATCAACAAAGGAAATGGAAACAAGAAAACTTGGACTCTCTCTCTCCCTCTCTCCCTATCTCTCCCCTCCATCTCCCTCCTCTCTTCCTCTTCCTCTTTCTCACTCTCTCTTATCGACAATGAAAATGGAAACAAGATAACTAGGACATGAAAAGAGGGATGAGGATATAAATTGGGAGGATGAAATGGAAACAAGATAAAATGAAAGTTCATTAGATGGGAAGAATGATGAGAGGAGAGGAGAGGAGAGAAATAGTAAAATAGGGGAAATTGGTGGGATCTAAAGGGAAACTAGAAAGGAAAAGGAAAACTAGGAGAGAGAGAGAGAGAGAGAGAGAGAGAGAGAGAGAGAGAGAGAGAGAGAGAGAGAGAGAGAGAGAGAGAGAGAGAGAGAGAGAGAGAGAGAGAGATTAGGGTTTAGGGGTTAGGGTTTAGGGGCATTATTTAGGGTCTATGAGTTTAGGGTTGCTCAAGTTTAGGGTTTAGGGGAATTATTTAGGGTTTAGGGTTTAGGGTTTACGGGTTTAAGGTTGCTCAAGTTTAGCATTTAGGGGTTAGGGGTTAGGGGTTAGGGGTTAGGGGTTAGGGTTTAGGGTTTACAGTTTAGAAAGAGATAGAGAGAGGGTGTGAGGCCGATTATTTTACCTTCCTTATTTTGATCATTATGCATTTCAGTTGATAACATTATCAGACTTTTTAGAGACTATGTTTCATTATGTAGACTTGATTATATCTCCTGATTTTGATAGGACATTGATTAGACATATGTGATTCGATTAGATCATGTTTGATGTTATTTTGTGATTCGACATATGAGATATATATTTGATGATGCTTTGTGATGAGATTCTAGTTATTTATGTGGTGTTGACCTTTTGACATGTGATTTAAAAATGCATTTTAATTCAGATTATGTTATTGAGGATTATTGTTGTGTTCTATGGCGTGTATTTAATTCCAGTTGCTTTGGCTATGATTATCATGATATGATTGACACTTGATTGAGATGTACAGGTTTTACATTCCCTAGCCATGGGAAATTGGAGGTAGAATTCACACCAATGTTATCCCCTGTGAAACTGATCCATTCCCAAGAGGGATAAGGATCACGCTTGAAATTGAATGTGATTTAAGTGCTTGATTTAATTTTTAATGTTTTGGCCTAGTACCCTTTGTTTAAATTAATCAATGATAAGTGTTGTATAAATTTTATTTGACTTACACCACTTGGTTTTTTTTTTTTTTGAGGCCATTTAAAGTGGATTTATGACCCTTTTGTGAACCTTAGTGTCCTAAGAGTTACCCTAGGTGGTTACCCATGGGTCTAGGGTCAACTTGGACTATCTAACCCTTGGATTAACTCACTTTTGGTCACTCTAAACTATGGTTTAGTCAAAGTGACAAAATTTGAAATTAGGGAAGGTGGGAGATGAGTCATGCCTTGGGAAAGACTCATCTCCCTTCCCAAAGTTTGGGAATCCTTTCCCAAGGAAGACTGGGGAGGTCTCTAAGACTCCCAAGTGTGTGGGAGCTTCCTCCAAGACTCTCACACACTTGTGAGAGCATCTTGGAGGGAGATGGCTCTTTGAGAGAATAAGAGGATACCATATGGCATCCTTTATCCTCTTGGAGGTTTGAGTGGGAATGCCACCTCACCACTTGTCCTCTCACACATGTGTGAGAGCACAAGTGGATAAGGTGAGGATTGAGAGGGAATTGGAGGATGACACTTGTCACCCTCACACTTCCTCTCCCTTGCAAGTGGCATTGGAGAGGAAGGAGAAGGTGACAAGTGTCACCTTCTCATTCCTCAAGGCCAAATTGATGGCCTATATTATCTCCTCTTGTTGAGGAGTGTGGGGTTTTGGCATTTTTGAGTTTTCTTTCTATTTTGGAGGAATTTGGGAAAGTTGGAGGAATTCTTGGAGATTGGAAGGTTTGGGAAAGCTTGGAGCTCTTCACCAAATGGGCTTCCATATTAGGGCTTTGAAGGTAAGCCTCTTAAGCTTTGTTTCTTCACCCTTGCTTATTTAATGTGTTGTGTTGTAGTTTTGGTTGTTTTGTTGTTTGCATTATTTTTTGTGTGGGAGAGGAGTATGGTGAGAGCACCTCCATTGGAGGTAATGCTCAACTTGTTTGGGTAGGGGAAAGGAACCTCCTTGAGGTCACTCCCACATTGTGTATTTATGCCTTGAGGGCTTTTACTTGTTGAGGAGATTATTGAATGGCAAGAGTGCCATGGAGATTATTTGTGATTTTGTGGAGAGTGGTATTTTTTGGAGATTTTTGGCTTGAGGCCATGAGTTTGGTATTTTATCATTTGGGTGGCCTTTGAAGTAGAGGGGTCCATTCCCTACCCTCGTCAAACTAATTTTCATGAGTTGAGTTATGTGTTAAACCATGGGGTTGTTTTTGTGTTGTTGATGTGGATTCTTGTTGTGGAATGTTTATACCCATGTGAATCCCTACCTCCCTAGCTTAGGGGTGACCCTCTTGTGGGTCTACGGTAGGGAGGAGGGCATTTCGAAATGGCTGGGTTGTTCTTCTTTTGTTGTGATATTTGCAAGTTTTGAGTGAAGAAATGAAGTGGTTGAGAGCCCCTTTTTGTGTGGCTTTTGAAGTATTTTATTGGTTGCTAGAGCGATGACCATCGTGGCATTATTGTATTGTATTTTTGTAAAAGTTTGCTAAGTTACTTGCCATAGAGTTGGCTGTGATAAATAGTGCAATGTAAACATTCTATTATTTTATTTAATGTTGTTTACTTCCTATTTTTGTGAAGTTGAGAAGTCTGTAAAATGCATGTGAAGATATAAATAATTTTCTGTCATTGTCCTTTCAAAAAGAAAATATGCATGAGTTGTATTGTTGCTGTTTAGATTTTATTTGTAGATGAAAGGAAGGAAATACATCTTAGTTGTAATTAGTTTTATTGCATACAAAAAAAAGGGGAAAGTTAATTCAGTTTTCTGATTTGGCAATAGGAGTTCACAATATTTGTTTCTGTTGAAATAGGGGGAAATGTATTTCTACTTTGCATAATGCTTTAAAAAAAAACATATAGAGTTACTGTATAAAATTGAAAATTCATCTTCTTCTATTTAAGCCCTAGCTATGAGAGGATATGTATTGAGTATATAAATTTAAATACATAGATAGATATATATGGAAATACATATACATGTATAATAAAAATGTATAAAACATTGTATCCTTATTTCCTCAAATTATGTTGTTGTTTATAAGTTTTATTTCCTGTGTATGTACTGTGATGGAAAAGAAAATATAGAGGTAAATGCATACCGTATATATACATATAGATGCTATAATAGAAAATGAAGAATAAACTGTGTTAAGTTGAACTAATTGTGTTAAGGATCTGGATATATAAATATACATATATTCATATATATATATATATATATATATATATATATATATATATATATATATATATATATATATATATATATATATATATATATATAGATATATATAAAACCTTAAACCAAAAGAAAAAAAATGTATTTTAGAGCTGCTGAGTAAGGAAGTGCATTGGCAGACTATGTGGGACGGCCATTGTATTTACAGTAAATAGTTGTAAAAAGAAAAAAATTTAATGAGGGTCTGGGATGGGTGATGGCACCCATCCCAGCCCCCATTTTTCTTACTTTTTTTAGGGTGTGGGGAGGGGGTTGGAACCCCCACCCACACCCAAGGGTGTGGGTGGGGGTTCCAACCCCCTCCCCACCACTGTCCTTGTGCGGCCGACGTTCTACACAGAACCAAACCTACTCCGCTCTGCCCATTGCCCTCCTCTGCCGTTTCCCCACACCTTCCCCCTTTCGTTCAGCAGCGCCCACACCCCCTAACCTCCACAGCCTGCAACTCCGCCTCTCCTTCAGCTTCCCCTTCGACCCCTCCTCACAGTCTCTGCCTCAGACATTCCCAGCGATGGTGGTAAATCCAGCGGTTCCCTCTCCCTTTGCCATTTCTCAACACTGCAGTTTCTACCATTGATTCACATGATTTATATAATGGTATATATATATACACAAGCCTCTCTCTCAAAATACAATATAAATAAATAAATGTATATAACTTTAAAATCCACTATATATACCTTCATGGAGGTTGTGAAAGAATTCATGGCCTCTATTTCTGGTCCAAGCCCTAACCTGCAAACAACCATGAACAAAAAAAAGAGAAGACAAAACAAAACAAAGAGAAGGAAGAATGAGAATAGGAGATTAGGGCAAATCAAAATGAGAAACAACATAATACAAAATTAGGGCAACATAGAAAATAGAAAACAAATAAAATGGGATTAAGGTTCTGTTTTGAAAACTTAATGTTATTTTGAATTAGGGCCTTTCTTAATTTTTTTGAGAGCTTATTTTTATTGTGGGGATTTTTATTTGTGGGGTATTATTTTATCCCTTATTTTATAGACCTTTTTTTTTCAAATTGCCCTATTTCAATTTTATGCTCTTTTAATTTTCTTTTAGTTTTACTTGAAATGAGATTTTTGACATTCTTGTTAATTCCTTGTAGTTGGGTCAATTAATTTATTTTGTCCCTAGTGTGATTTGTATCAGTTAATTTGTCTGTTTAATTGAACGTTATTTTTTTTTACAGGAAGAGTTATTTAAGCTCTCCTCCTTCCTCCATTAAGTTTTTGAGTTAGTTATTAAATATAATATTGAAATTAAATTTAATAATGGACTCAATTTTCTCCTTAGATTTATTTGGTGTCTTGTCATTAATTATTAATATTTTATTTCAAATTTTTATTCCTTTATGCCAGGTCAATTTATTCGACCTTGGTAGGATATTCATTTTAATATTTTATTTCAATCCGTTTGAAATGTGTTCTTGAGTTTAATTTAATTTTACTCTTAAAATTTATTTAATTCCTTATTGGTGATTTATTTTAAAATTTTATTTTGTGTTTATCAAAAACACATTATGCTGCCAGAATTTTGCTAGATTTCTAGGGTTTAATTTATGCAATTTTTTAATTATTTTTTATTCCATCATTCCACTTCAATCACGCGTCCATTTATTCATCATTTTCTTATCCTTTTTCAATTTTATTTTGATCGGAGTTGAGATAGGTTTCGAAGCTGACGGATTCATCTTCACACTTAGGAAACTAGGGGTTCAGATTTAAATCAGTCTAACCCTAAAAGTGACACACTTCTTGTCGCATACCCTCTAGACGACTTTCACCATTGCGGTTATGTTGACATGTTTACGCCTTATGCGTATTGCCACCGAGCATGCAGACACGTGCGAGGGGGGTCCTAGGGATAGGTAGAAAAGTTTTTCGTAGTTCATGTCATGACCACATGGCAAATGTGGACATGCCACGTGTGTTGTGTGTCGTGACCGCATGGGAAATGCGGGCATAACAGAGGGGACCGATAGATATTGGGAGCTTGATAGAGGAGATAGAGGGGAGAGATAGGGAAATAAATAGTGAGGGACATGTCCAGAGACATAGGGAGAGATATTGAGAGGTAGAGGGACGATAGAGATAGGAAGATAGGGGAGAGATATGGAGATAGAGGTTTAGGGTTTCTTGGGTTTAGAGGTTCATGGGTTTAGGGTTAGGGTTAGGGTTTAGGGGCATTATTTAGGGTTTATCGTTTAGAGATTAGGTGTTAAGGAACTTATAGGTTTAGGGTTTAGGGGATATAGAGAGAGAGAGGGGGGATCAATAGGGAGATATAGAGGAGACCAAGGGGAGAGATATAGAGATAGAGAGTGAGGGACGTGGCCAGAGACATAGGGAGAGAGACTGAGAGGTAGAGGGATGATAGAGATAAGGAGATTAGGGAGAGATAGGGAGATAAAGGTTTAGGGTTTAGGGTTTAGGGTTTAGGGGTTAGGGTTTAGAGGTATTATTTAGGGTTTATAGGTTTAGAGGTAGAGAGAGAGAGGTTGAGGGTTTAGTGGTTATGGTCAGCGATTATGGTAATTATTTAGGGTTTATGAGTTTAGGGTCGCTCAAGTTTAGGGTTTAAGGTTTATGGGATAGGGGTTGGGGTTTAGGGGAATTATTTAGGGTTTAGGGTTGCATGTCAAAAACAATCTCTCTATATTTATCTCTCTCCCTCCTCTCTTTACCTCATCTCCTCTCTCTCTCTCTATCTCCTAGGGTTGCTTAGGTTTAGGGTTTAGGGTTTAGGGCTAGGGTTTAGGGATTAGGGTTTATGGTTTAGAGGTTAGGGGTTAAGATTTAGAGGTTTAGATTTTAGGGTTTAGAGAGAGAGGATCAATAGGGGGATATAGAGGAGACCTAGGGGAGAGATAGGGATATAGAGAGTGAGGGACATGGCTAGAAACATAGGGAGAGAGATTGAGAGGTAAAGGGATGATAGAGATAGGGAGATAGAGGTTTAGGGTTGATTGTGTTTAGTGTTTAGGGTTTAGGGTTTAGGGGAATTATTTAGGATTTAGGGTTTATGGTTTAGGGGTTAGGGGTTAGGGTTTAGGGGCATTATTTAGGGTTTCTCAGGTTTAGTGTTTAGGGTTTAGTGGTTTAGGGTTTAGGGTTTAGGGATTAGGGCTTAGGAATTAGGGAAATTATTTAGGGTTTAGGATTTATGGTTTATGGTTTATGGTTAGGGTTTAGGGTTTCATTTCAAAAGAAATCTCTCTCTCTCTAAAACCTTAAACCTTAAATAATGCCCCTAATCCCTAACCTGTAACCCCTAAACCTCTATCTCCCTATCTCTTCCTTATCTCCCTCTTTCTATCGTCCCTCTACCTCTCAATCTCTCTCCCTATCTCTTTGTAGATCTCACTCACTCTCTATCTCTCTATCTCTCCTCTTTGTCTCCTCTATCTCTCCCAATATATCTCCTCTCTCTATCTCTACATATCTACCTCTCCCTATCTCTTGCCTCTCTCTACCCTATCATTCCTCTATTTACCTATCTCTCCCCATTATCTCTCCCTCTCCCCTCTAGTTTTCTTGTTTCCATTTCCTTCATCGATAAGAGAGAGGGAGAGATAGAGGGGAGAGATAGGGAAATAGAGGAATGATAGGAGAGAGAGAGAGAGAGAGAGAGAGAGAGAGAGAGAGAGAGAGAGAGAGAGAGAGAGAGAGAGATAGGGAGATAGAGGTTTAGGGTTTATTGGTTTTAGGGTTTAGGGGTTAGGGGTTAGGGTTTAGGGGTTTAGAGTTGCATGTCAAAAGCACACTCTCTCTCTATCTCTCAAAAACTCTAAACCCTAAATAATTCCCCTAATCCCTAACCTCTAAACCCTAAACCTGAGGAACCCTAAACCTCTATCTCCCTATCTCTCCCTTATCTCCCTCTCTCTATCGCCTCTTTACCTCTCAATATCTCTCCCTATCTCTCTAGACATCTTGCTCACTTTTTATCTCCCTATTTATCCCCTATGTCTCCTTTATCTCTCCCTATTTGTCTCCTTTCTCTCTACTTATCTATCTCTCCCTATCTCCGTATCTCTTGCCTCTCTCTCCCCTATCATTCCTCTATCTCTCTATCTCTCCCATTTATCTCTCCCTCTCTCTTATCAATGAAGGAAGTAGAAACAAGAAAACTAGGAATCTCTCTATCTCTCTAACTCCCTATCTCTTCCCTCTCTCTCCCCTCCATATCCCTCTCCCTTATCAACAAAGCAAATGGAAATAAGAAAACTAGGACATGCAAAGAGGGATGAGGATATAAATTGTAAGGATGAAGTGGAAACAATATAAAATGAAAGTTGAATAGATGGGAAGAATGATGAGAGGAGAGGTGGAAAATAGTATTTAATAGAGAAAAATCAGTGCAATCTAAAGGGAAATTGGAAAGGAAAAGGAAAACTAGGAGGTAAATAGGTGTGAGAGAGAGGGTAGTAGGTAAAGAGGGGAGGGAGAGGGAGGTAGATAGAGATGTTTTAGTTCACCATAACGTGAGAGAGAGAGAGAGGGAGAGAGAGCGAGAGAGAGAGAGGGAGGGAGGGAGATATTTTTTAGTTCACCATAACATGAGTGCATTATAACATGCTCATGTTATAATGCGCTCATGTTATAATGCGCTCACATTATAATGCACTCACATTATAATGCGCTCACATTAGAATGCGAGTCGTATTATAACACGCTTGCATGAGTCACATTATAACGTGCTTGCATTATGCTTAGGCTTGTTAATTATCAAGCCTAAGGCTTGGATTTGCCTTGGGCTTGCAACCCAAAGGCTTGGACTATGTTTAGGTTGTCCAAGGACGTGTTTTTCCAAACTCTAACAAAATTTAGATAATTTGGAGTGTGCTCCCCATCAGTATTGCCCCTTTTTCAATGAAAAGTCAAAACCAATACCACCATAATCTTAATCTCTCTATTAGCTATCTAACCATGCAATTTTTTTCACATTTTGAGTACGTTAAGGGTTTCATCTTTAATTTATTTTGTTAGTGTATCCATTTTTTTTCAAAAACCAGTGTCTAGTATTTTTGACTTTTTTTCAACCGTTCATCAAAATTTTAAATAAGTTACATTTTTAGAAACTGGACTCCATTCTACACGTATTCAAAAAAAAGATTTTCGATTAGTTTTCAAAAATTTTAGGGGGGAGCATGCATAATTTTCTATTTTTTAGGATGTGTCCACTTTGAAAATGAGTTAAAAATCAATTATTCATGAAATAATTATTAGAAAAATTAAGGATAAACTACATGGTGTTAGCTAATTTCTCACTAAAGTGGTTTTTGAAATTCTAAAAAAAAGCTAACATTTTAGGGGGAGCACACCAGATGCTATGTTATGTTTTTTTGATAAAAATAGAACCAATTTGTGTGTTCCCCCTTTTTGAACCCCTTAATATCAACCATTTTAAAAAAAATAGTAGTTTAGAAACTAGATTCGGAGCACTACGACTCTTGTTTTTGTTCTATCTTCAAATTTTGAGTTTAACTATCTTCAATTTCTCATCAAACATCAATCTTTCTTGATTTCAGAAAAAAGTGGCATCTTAAGACCCCCTTTTGGTCCCTCATCTTTGTGCACTTACCCTTAGGTAAAATTATGCTGGTTGTACATGTGCATGGTATGGTCCTAAAAAGTCTTTTAAAAAGTGTTTTTTGTACAAGCCTATATAAAATTAATTTGTATCATCTAGATATTAGAATAAATTACATATTTGAAAACTAGATCCAAAATACTACATTTCATATTACTAGACTTTCTTAATAATTTATGTGTAAGTGCTTCAAATTTTGACTCCAACTTTGACAAACTTTAATTTATAGGGAGAACACTTCTACTTTTTAGCCAAAAAGTGGAACCAACTTCATGCACTCACCCAAAATTTACCTAAAAACTCTTTTAGTACCTCATTCATGAGCCACATGAATGTGTTCAATTCATTCATTAGCCCAAATGGCATGACTAACCGTTTGTAGAGGCCTCCTTAGTCTTGAAGGTTGTCTTCCATTCATCTCCTCTAATTCAAATCTGGTAATATCCACTCCTTAGATCAATCTTTGTAAAGTACTTGGCTACACTCAACCAATCCATAATATCATCCATCCTTGGTAATGGAAATCTGTACTTGATTGTAATTTTATTGATGGATCAAGAATTTATACACATTCTCCACTCTCCATCTTTTTTTGGTGTTAGTACTACAGGTACTGCACATGGGCTTAGGCTTTCCCTTATCATTCCTTTCCTTAATAGCTCATGAACTTGTTTGTGTATCTCTTCATTCTTTGCAGGAGTCATTCTATGGGCTGCCTTATTCAATAAATTAAATTCTAGTATCAAATCCATTTGGTGACTTATGTTCCTCACCGGTGGTAAACCTTCTAGTAAATTATCAAAGAAAATGTCCTGAAATTCTTCCAATAGATCTGAGACTTCTGCTGGTACATATTCACATTTCTTCTAGTTGATCTTAAGAATTGATGCAAAGCAATAACACTCATGCTTCATACCATCCACAAATTTCCTACCATCTATGAAGAAAATTCTAGCAATACTAAATACCTTTTATTCCACCTCCTTGAAGGGCTTCAACTAATTATGACAAACTCCATCTTTTGTCAAGAAATATGTGTTTGCATGTCCGTCATGGACAACGCATCTATCATACTACCATGACCTTCCCAATAGCATATAACATGCATCCATTGGTATGATGTCACACATCACCTCGTCATTGTAGTCTCTAATCTTGGACTTGACTAAACATTGCTCATTCACCAAAGCTTTATGGTCCTTCTATAACCATGCACTCCGATATGGATGTGGATGACTTCTCCTTGTCAAATTCAACTTGTTAACCATCTCCTTTGAGACAAGAGTATCACTACTTTCACTGTCAATAATAATATCACAACACTTACCTTCACACTTGCACCTTGTGTAGAATACTAAACTCTTCCTCTGATCTAGTTTTTGTAGTCATTTAACAAGGTTCATCTGACAACAAGGATTTCCCCCATTTCAACATCTTCAAAATGCTCAGAATGCACATCTTCATCTAAATGTACAACTCATGCATTACCTTCAGGTCTTCTATTTTTCCTTCCTTGATGTTGGGGATACTCGCATGCTTGATGTCCTTCTTCTCCACATTGGAAACAAGGTCCTCTAAAACCTCCTCTTCTAAGTCCTTATCCAGGTCTTCCTCTCTATCTTCATCTTTTTTCATCATTATTTTGGTCATGATGGTGGTTGGAGTTATCTCCTTTATGATTTCAACTGGTGCGTACGTCTTCACTTTTCTTTTGATTTTCATTTCAGCCTCCATAGGATCTTCCAGTAGTCGTTCTGCCATGACCTATTCCTCTTTGTTTTCTTTCAAATATTTTATTCATCTTCTCTTCCACCTTTAGGGAAAACTAGTATGCATCTTCTATGGTGGTCATTTTGACTAGGCTCAACTCCTCTTGAATACTTAGCCTCGATCGATTGATGTGATGGGCTACCTTCTCACTGTTGGCCTCTACATGGCATGTTTTGATAATAATCTTATAAAACTCTTTTGTATACTCCTTAATAGACTTGTTACCTTGCTTCAATCCTTGCATCTTCTTCAACAACTCCAACTAATAGTCTATAAAAATGAACTACTTCTTTAGTTTACCCACCATCTGATCCCATCTGGTAATTTTTCATTTTCCTCTTCTATTTCTCTCTAACTAGACTTCTTTCCAAAAAATATTTGCACGACCCTTCAACTTCATTTTTGCAAACTTGACCCATTGTGGATCTTCCACTTCTTCAAACTTGAAATATTCTTCCATATCATTTATCCAATCAATAAGCTCTTCCAGGTTCAGATCCCCAAAATAGGTAGAAAATTCAATCCTAGGCCTCTTTCCAATCTTAGAAATGGAATTAAACAACCTAAATTGCACAGGATCTCCTGTAGCATCTTATTCTTCCTTAGATAGATATTCTTGTTCAGCTTCATCTTCGTTTTCTTCTCTTATTCTTGGCTCAAACCCTCTTCATAGCTCCTCTTGCAATGTATGGATTTTCCTTTTCAAGGCTCTAAAACCCTCTTCTATGAAAGGATTTCTCTCACCATGATTTCTTCGTGGAGGCATTTTGATCTCTGCAGCAAACCCACAACCTTAGGTCCTAGTGCAAACTACCTCATGGTTAGTGATCTATCTACACACTTAGGAATACTTGCTCTAATATCAGTTGATGATGGGGGTTAATCCTAGAACATACAACAACACAAATTGTACAACAAAAATAGGAATGTTCTTTTATTGAACAAAAAAACACATTACATTACAGAAACATGAATCAAATTAGAGGATGAAACCTCAAGAGGCTGCAACACATTACAACTTTCTTCCTCTAGATTCTATAACCTTCTTCCTTCTATGACTTCAAATCTGCTAGGGTTTCTATTTCCCTCCTTTTCATCTCTCCCAACTTTCCTCTCTTGCTCTACTCCATCAAAGATTCCCTAAAACGATCATAAGTAACCCTTTTTGGTGCCTTCTAGCCAAAATTTCAAAATTTGTAACTCCTTCAAAAAGTAGATCAACTTCTAGGAGCCATAAATTTTGTTTCAAGTGTCTAATTGAAGAACTGTTTGATGTGTTGGAAATCTTGTGAAGATATTTACACATGTAGGATCAACTTTATTGATTCCACCCATTTTTAGGGCCATATAGTGTAATGCCCCTCAATTTTGGCTTGTGTCAATTGATAGTTTTCCATTGCTTTTAGACAATTTTGAGACATTTGAGTGGTTAGATTTATGGTTTATGCTTATTATGTTCATGATGGACTATGGTTGACTAATGTGGTTATTGACTTGTCTTGAAGATTTGTCTTAATGATTTGACTTGTCTTGCTTATTTAACTTGACTTGAAGTATTGTCTTGTCTTAATGAATTGACTTGTCTTGAAGATTTGTCTTAGTGATTTGACTTGTCTTTCTGATTTAACTTGACTTGAAGTATTGTCTTGTCTTGATTAATTGACTTGTCTTGAAGATTTATCTTAATGATTTGACTTGTCTTGCTGATTTAACTTGACTTGAAGTATTGTCTTGTCTTGAAGATTTGTCTTAATGATTTGAATTGTCTTTCTAATTTAAGTTGACTTGAAGAATTGACTTGTCTTGATGATTTGACTTGTCTTGAAGATTTGTCTTGATGATTTGACTTGTCTTGCTGATTTGACTTGTTTTGATGATTTAACTTGTCTTGATGATCCGAGTTGTCTATACCAAGTCTTTATCTATCTTCTTGTATCCCTTGACTTAGTGGAACCTCATTGTTATCTCCTAGCTCAGAGGGGTGGACCTCAGGGTTCCACATGGTTGGGTGGAAGAGCTTAATCCATTGGTTTTTCTTGGCCAACTTGATTCATGATCACTGTAGATGATTCTCCAGTTTTAGACTTGTACTTGCATCCTTAAGAGTTATATTATAATTTTAGTATTGTATTATATTGTTGTATATTGTAAACCAACGTGATCAGTCATGTAATCTTGTATTTGAACCTTTGTAACTATTCATCTCTACAAATGAATGATGTAAATCCTCTTCTGTTGTATTATAATGTATATCTCTTGTATTGTTATAATTTTATGCTTATCTGATGCAGTTATGTTCCCTAGAGGTGTTAGCTGTTCATTTTATTTAATGTTGTTAATAGTGTAATTATATTTAACGATTAATGCATTTACTTGCTTAAAAAAAATATTTCTATAAATTTTGCACTTATTAGTCTAACACTCTAGGGTTGCATGATAGGGCATCACATATAGGACCTCAGAGTTCCTCATATTTTTTAATTGGAGTTACTCAAGTTTTTAGCCTAGTCTAAGCCCGAAGAGACCTTTACTGGGGATCTCTTCCCATGGATTTATTGCTGAGACCATTATTGGTGGGTCTTAGTCCCCAAGGTATTATCACTAAGTGCCTCATATTTGACTTTGAATCTTTTTTAGGGTTTTTAAAGAAACAAAAACTTTAATATACTTCAACCCACAACTAATCTTTGATCAATTCCTTCACCAAAGGTTTTATTTTTCAATTATGAAGCTTTAAGTAAATTTCTATTTTCATACATGCTCAAATGTAAATTTTCTAAAAATAGTTATTTTCTATTTTTAGCAAGTTGGAAATTTTGAAGGTTCCGCATAATTATTCAAGCAAATGGGTATCCTAAAATAGAAAAAATGAAATGAAAAGAAATCATAATCAACATTTTTTGAGTGATGCAAGTTTTCCCTTACACTATTGGATGCTCCTGCATCAATAAAATAATCATGAAAAGCCTCAGCCTGATGAACCACATCCTCTACATCGTCATGAAGCAGATAGGAGCACCATACAACTGACAACATGGAAGCACATGAAATTGACTAGGTAGTGGCAAAGACGTTCCAATGGCCACGAGAGTATCCTTAGTCAAGCAAGATATTGGCCATGGCCGAGTGTAGGCCAACCTCTGGCTTACCATTGACATCCTTGGCCACCTCCCAAACCCTCTTCATCCACCTTATCAAGTTGGGACTCCTGATTTATTTGTCAATAAAACCTATGAAATCAGTAATGGCATCCTCCCCTATAACTTTGTGTTTCTGCCTCTTAACAAAGGCCTCTGCCTACTTCCCTCTTCTATCTTCCATGTTCAACTTGACTCCCCCCAGGTGGTGCTTCCTAGCAGTGAAAGCCATCGGAATCAACAATAGAAAATAATTGTAGTTGACATGCAATGAACATTGCCACCCAATTTATTGGTCCTTCACACCTGCCAACATACTTAGCACTAAATGATCACATGCTTCTATCTTAACTCACACTTTTTTATTAATGACTTCTCTTCTTTCCTTTTTTGCTAATGATGGCTTCTCGATTGTTCTACTTTTGACCCCTTATTGAGTGGATATATATATTGCAAGTATGGGCCTAACCAGTGTTGTCATTGATGTCAACATACTCCTGTTGCATTAATGATAAGGATTGGATGACCTGTGTGTTGAGGATATTGAGAAAATTAGTCCTAATCAGGAACAGAGAAGAATAGTGAAGACAGTGAGGTAAAGATCCTAGTTAAGATAAAAATTAGAGGATGTACTTCAAAGGGTTTGTAGATATGTGTCTTGAGATGATCCAGTAAAGATTTTAGAGGTCTACATGAAGATCTAAAGAAATTATGGCCACTTAAGCAAAACCGATTCTGGCAGGTGTTCAAAGGTGACAGAGTGATACAGATAGGTCTAGTGAGATCTAGAAATGAAATATCTTGTTCTATGGATTTGGTGCAGTGTTTAGGAAGTCCATGTGAAGTAACAACTCAATTGGTTCGTGATCTGGAGGTCTATAAGCATCTATTCCAATATGACAGTGATGATAGACTGTGTTCTTGAGGTTTTGGATGGAGAGAATGATTTTAGTACACAGTAGTAGTGTGTATGTTCTTGGTGATTTAGGCAAGCTTGTGGAGGTCTTTGGATTGTGTCTAGTTCATGTTGATGGTCCGCATTGAAGATTGAGCTCGTAATTAAAGATTTACTTCCAGATGATGATGTTCTTCTTCAGTCTAGCTGACCGGATGAGTTACACATTCTACGGATGATCTGGAAGGTGTCCTGTGAAGAATGGCATGTTCCCAAAGAAAGATTGAAGTCTTAGATCTGTGTAGCCGATAGTGTGTTGATCCGCGTGAAGTCTTTTTGTAATAAGTCATGTTGTATTTATGTACTTTCTCTGTTATGTATGCCGACTTGGATGATAATTCCTAAAGTCAATGTCTTGTATAAATAAGTAGTTGTAAAGTCATTTCAAATCATGTCTTGTGGAGATGAGAGTGTGGTAGAGAGGAGAAGAGCAAAAGGCAGAGCATAAGTATTGAGCTTAAATGGAACTGACTCAAGCATGGTGCAGATGCTATTCTCCACTTCAAGTATGTAACACTTATTATTTTGTAGACAGTGTGTCTCCTATAGGCAGTGAGCCTCTTGTGAGCAGTGTGCTCAGGTAGTGAGCAGTGTGCTCAGGCAGTGAGCCCTAATTGGCATGTGCCATTTTGTTCTTTCTATTCTTCTAACAGAGAATAAAATCTTGGGTTAATCACCCCGTGGTTTTTCCCTTAACTGGGTTTCCCACATCAAAATCTTAGTGTCTTATGTGTTAATGTGTTTCAGCTCTTGATTTAATGCATTATGTTTCCATGATTAATTTATTATTATACTGCTGAATTACAAAGTGGATTTAAGTGTTTAATTGAAGAAAGTTTTGGACAACTGGTTCACCCCCCCTCTCAATTGTCTGTCTGAAATCTAACAATTGGTATCAGAGCTAAGTTCCTCTAAAAGAGCATAACTGCTTGAGGAGATCCAGGATGTCGTCCTTCAAGAAGGATAGTCCAAATTTTGATGGAACCAATTTTACTCTTTGGAAAAGTCTCATGCAATGCCACTTGCAATGTATGGGAATACAATATTGGACCATGGCCTTAAAGAAGTATACTCCTCCACAGAATGGTCTGAAATCCGTAGATGAAATCACAGATGCTGAAAACAATCTGCGGACTAAAGAAGCTCTTCTAAGTGCCTTGTTTGATTCAGAGCTGACAAATGTTGTTGACCTACAAACTACTTTTGAGATTTGGGAAAAACTGGAACTTCTGCATGATGGAGACAAGTATGTCAAATGTGCCAAGCTACATAGTCTGAAAGGAAAATTCAAAAATTTGAAGATGAGAGAAGATGAAAATATCACTACATTTATGCCAAGAGTAAATGAGCTTGTTTGTGGCATTAGATGTGTTGGTGGAGTCTTGGATGAAGATGAGATTGTTGGAAAAGTTCTCAAATCCCTTCCTGATTCTTACAAGTACAAGGTTGCTGCTATTGAAGAATTCAGATCTATTTCAGGTATCACAAGAGATCAATTGGTTGGTAAATTGGCTGCATTTGAATTGATTGAGTTTGGAGATGCCCCCCCAAGACTGAATCTGCATTCAAAGCTAGTGCATTTGTTAAAGGAAAACAAAAGTTTGATCCGGGAGAGAACTCCTCAAAGAAACTATCGTGGTATGTGAAAGCAAGAAAAAACCTGGAAGAAGATGAAGCAGAAGTTGCTCAACTTGAAGCCCTTATTGTGAAAAGGCTACCAAGAGGATTTGGTAAGTACGAAGGCAAATTGCCTTTTAAATATTTTAACTGCAATAAGATTGGTCATTTTGCCTCAAGGTGTCCAGAAAGATTTTCAAGGCTAAATCCTAAGAAATCAAGGTTCCAGAAGAATTGTTACTATGTTCATGAAGATGATGATAATGAAGGAGTAACAGATGATGAATCAAAGATAGGAAACAAATCCTAAAGTGACTGAGTGTGTATTGACATCAAAGAAGAAGATCCAATGCCCTCTAAATCTGTCAATCATAAAATTGTAGAAAGAGCTCTGGCTGCCCAAGTTGAGGAAAGGGGTGATTGGGTCATTGACAGTGGATGCTCTCACCATATGACAGGTGACAAAAATAAATTCATAGATTTGGAAAGGTATGAAGGAGGAGTGGTAAAATTTGGTGATAATTCTGCTGGCAGAATCAAGGGTAGAGGAGCTATTTCTTTTGATGGAAAGAACAAAACTAGTAATGTACTATATGTTCAAGGCCTAAAGCACAATCTTCTCAGTGTTGGATAGTTGGTGGACAAAGGCTATGATCTCTGATTCAAAAATGGAAAATGCAAGATCTTTGAAAGTTTCGAAACAGAGATTACATCCGGTACTCAAACTAAAGGTAACATCTTCCACTTGGTTGGTACTGGTAAAAGTTGCTTATTTGTTCAAATTGATCAAAGTTGGTTGTGGCATAGGAGAATGTGTCATGTGAGTTTTGATAATATCATCAAGATAAGCAACACTTAGGCTGTAAGAGATCTTGCAAGATTGGTAAAACCTACCAATAGTTTGTGTAAGGAATGTCAGTTGGGTAAACAAAGCAGAGTCTCATTCAAAAGCAAGGAACAATCTTCTACTAGATTATTGGACTTAGTTCATACTGATCTATGTGGTCTGGCAAGAATTAGGAGTGTGCAAGGTGATAGATACTTAATGTTATTAATTAATGACCATTCCCGGATGATGTGGGTGACTTTTCTGAAAGAGAAATTAGAAGCTCTTGAGAAATTCAAAATATTCAAAGCTATGGTAGAGAATGAAACTGGATTAAAATTAAAATGTCTAAGGTCTGATAGAGGTGGAGAATTCACAACCGGTGAGTTCATAGAATTCTGTGAGAAACATGGAATAAAAAGATAGTTGTCTACTCCTAGGAGTCCACAGCAGAATGGAGTAGTGGAGAGAAAGAACTAGACCATCCAAGAAGCATCTAGAACCATGATGATGGAAGAAAATGTTCCTCAGATCAATTGGAGAGAAGCTGTAAGCACTGTAGTCTATACTCTCAATCAAGTACAAATCAGAAGCAATACTAGTAAGACTCCTTATGAACTTTGGTTTGGCATCACTCCCACTGTGAGGTATTTCAGAGTCTTTGGTAGCAAATGTTACATTAAAAGAGATGAAGATCTAGGAAAATTTGATGCTAGAAGTGATGAAGGAATATTCTTGGGTTATTCTACTCAAAGCAAAGCATACCTGTGTTATAACAAAAGATTAAGGAAGATTGTTGAAAGTACAAATGTGAAGGTTGATGAAGGTGTTGAAAAACCCTCAAGGTTTTATGAATATGATAAAGATGATCAAAATGATGTTTTTGTTCAAGAATTCCAAGCTCCCTCTGAAATTTAGATTCAGACTAATTTGGTAAATCAGGAAGAAGAGATAAGTTTGAATGAACCTATTCAGGAATCAGAAGTGCAAGAAACTCCCAAAGTTTCCAGGTATCTAAGACTAAATCACTCTGAAGATCAGATCATAGGTGATAAAAGCAAAGGTGTGCAAACAAGAAGAAGGATTGCTAAAGATTTAGAAGAGTATTGTCTGATTTCAAAGATTGAACCTAAGACAGTAAATCAAGCTTGCAATGATGAAAATTAGACTAAAGCAATGGAGGAAGAGCTGATGCAAATTGAGAAAAATCACACTTGGGATCTTGTTCCTAGACCTAAAAACAAGAATGTGATTGGAACCAAATGGTTTTTCCGGAACAAACTGAATGAAGATGGTGAAGTAGTCAGAAACAAAGCTAGATTGGTCTATGATGAGTGCCAAGTTGCACCCATGAAATACACATTTTTACCTCTCTTTTCTCCTTCTTGATCCCATCTTTCTTAATGTCTACACCCAAATAAGCTAGCAAGATAGTTCTAGTTAATGATTAATTGAGATAGATTACTTAAGATCATAATTTCTGATTGAGAGACTAATGTGCATGGAATTGATGGAAAAATGCAGAAACTTCTCTCTTTTTGAATCAACAGGTGTAGATGCTAGGAACAACAATTTTGTGCATCTCCGAAGATAGTCTTCAATGATCTCTGGAGACAATACCAGAATACCATGAAACCAGAAGTTTTGAAGGAAAGAGAAAGCCTCTCTAGAGTTGAACAAAGAAGGCCACAATGGTATCTCTGGAGCTACAGACATCTTCAGAGCTACAGACATCTCCGGAGCTACAGACATATCTCTGGAGCTGCAGACAGGGACATATATCTCCCGCACCTCCTAAGAGCAGGGCATATTTCCAGCATAAGCTGTTGATCAGGACTCTCAACAGTGATCATAATACCCCTTATTTCACTCAAATCATCACCTGAGTGGTGAAGGGTCATCTTTAGTTAAACTACTGGAGTTTTTATCTTTTAAAAGTTTTTACATGAGTTACGGATAGAATTGATTCAATATCCATATTTTTAGGGCCTCACTGCCCAAATGTATTAAGACTCAAACTTAGAATTCTGAGTGGACTTCTGTTCCATTCAGTCTACTTTTATTGCATGATTATTTTCCATAGTTAGATAGCTAGTGTAATAAAGAGATGGATGTCATCTCATAGAAGAATTGGTAGATAAGATAAGTGATATGTCATCACTCATTTTCATATATATTGATAGAAATAGCAGAAGAAATATATAATGATTTGGTTATTTTAATTCTGAGTAATCTTAGTTCGGTTATATTAATATTTTTCATGAATGCAAAGCGAATGGAATTGGATTAAATTTAGTTGTGATCTTTTTCTTTTGTGCTGATTCCCTATCGTAGCCTTCAGCCCCAAGGGTGTGGAACAAGGGCCCACTCTCACCACCAAGGCAGAAGGCTAGTACCACTGTTTTGTTACTTCAGATTTTGTTGTGAAAAGTATTTACT
Organism: Cunninghamia lanceolata; assembly: GCA_027924645.1. Lineage (NCBI taxonomy): Eukaryota > Viridiplantae > Streptophyta > Pinopsida > Cupressales > Cupressaceae > Cunninghamia > Cunninghamia lanceolata. The sequence goes on along the minus strand of BSBN01001134.1, from coordinate 806,602 downwards.
GATTTATAGATAGATGCATGTTACTATTTTTTAGATTGCTTTAAGTAACTTCCTGTTTAATTATGTTTTCATTATTCCTTAAATTTATTTAGTAAGTAGATAGATTAATCTTTTCAAATTAGTAGAAGTTGTTAAGATTAGCTAGGAAAACTGGTAACTGTAGAATCCTTAATTGCAGACAACCGAGGACACAGCCCCTAGATTTTGACATCTAAAAACAGATTAAATGATGAGGTACAACGACACCTTGTCAATCTACAAGGTTTACTCCCAAGTAGAAGGAGTTGATTTTGAAGAAACTTTTGCTCCAGTGGCAAGAATTGAAGTAGCCAGAATATTTCTTGCTTTTGTTACCTTCAAGGATTTCAAAGTATATCAGATGGATGTCAAATCTACCTTCCTGAATGGTGACTTGGAAGAATAAGTATACATTGAGTAACCAAATGGATTTCAATTGTCTGATCATGGTGATATGGTCTGCAAATTGAAGAAAGCATTCTATGGACTCAAGCAAGCCCCAAGAGCCTAGTATGAGAGATTGGATAAGCACCTTTTGAAGATTGGTTTCAACAAAGGTACTGCTGACAGTAATTTGTATTTCAAAATTGATCATGAAAATATCTTGATTGTTGAAGTGTTTGTTGATAATATCATTTTTGGAGGAAGAGATAGTATGTGCAAAACCTTTGTAAATCAAATGAAAAGTGAATTTGAGATGTCCATGTTTGGGGAAATGAATTTCTTCTTGGGTCTGCAAATCACTCAAACAAAGAAAGGAATCTTCATTTCTCAGATCAAATATGTGAAAGAATTGTTGAAGAAATTTGGGATGGAAGACTCAAAACCAATGAATACTCCCATGGCAACTGGATACAAATTGAGAAAAGATGATGACTCTCCTAAGGCTGATCAGAAAAAAGTACAGGTCAATGATTAGAGGATTATTATATCTCACTCAAACTAGACCTGACATTCTGAATGTTGTTGGTCTTGTTGCTAGATTCCAAGCTAATCCTAGAGAATCTCATGTCATGGAAATCAAAAGAATTTTTAGATATCTAAAAGGGACAGTTGAGTATGGGTTGTGGTATCCTAGAGATCATAATTTCTCTCTTCATGTATATACTGATGCGGATTGGGCAAGAGATGTGGATGACTAGAAGAGTACTAGTGGTGGATCATTCTTTTTGGGGAAGAGCTTGGTTTCTTGGCTAAGCAAGAAATAAGAGGCAATATCTCTGTCCACTACAGAAGCAGAATATATTGTAGCAATAGGTAGTTGCACTCAAGTATTGTGGATGAAGCAAACACTAAGAGACATCAGAGTGGAGTATGAGGAACCTATCACAACCTTCTATGATATTTCAAGTGCAATAAACATATCAAAGAATCTGGTGTTGCATTCAAAGACTAAACATATATCCATCAAGTTTCACTTTTTGAGAGAGCAAATGAACAAGAATGAATTTAGATTAGAGTTTGTGCCTTCCAAGGATTAGATTGTAGATATTTTTACTAAACCTCTACCAAAGGACTCTTTTGAGTATCTCAAGGAGAAGTTAGGGGTTATTACCCCTCCAGTTCTAAATTAAGGTGCACTGATGTGCATCAGTCCGGTGGATCTCACAGTCATATCTTGTGGTCTGGATTGATGATGGGAAGTTGCTACTCAGGGGGAACAATTGGCATGATTCTGAAGTAATGCAAGTATGCGCCCTTTGTCATTGATGTCAAAGGGGGAGAGAAGACATGTGAAAAATAAGTAGTTGATGATCAAAGGGGGAGAAGGAAAGGAAGAGAAGACATGTGAATGGTTGTTGCTGATAGGGGGAGTTGTGATAGTAAGGAGAAGCTCTTGTTTTGATGGTCAAAATAGTTTTTCACATCATATGTTGCCATCAATGACAAAGGGGGAGATTGTTGCAAGTATGGGCCTAACTGGTGTTGTCATTGATGTCAACATACTCCTATTGTATTAATGATAAGGATTGGATGAGCTGTGTGTTGGGGATATTGAGAAAATTAGTCCTAATCAAGAATAGAGAAGAATAGTGAAGACAGTGAGGTAAAGATCCTAGTTAAGATAAAAATTAGAGGATGCACTTCAAAGGGTTTGTAGATATGTGTCTTGAGATGATCCAATAAAGATTTTAGAGGTCCGCATGAAGATCTGAAGAAATTATGGCCACTTAAGTAAAACCGGTTCTGGTAGGTGTTTAGAGGTGACAAAGTGATACAGATAGGTTCGGTGAGATCTAGGAATGAAATATCTTGTTCTATGGATTTGGTGGAGTGTTTAGGAAGTCCATGTAAAGTAACAACTCAATTGGTTCATGATTTGGAGGTCCACAAGCATCTATTCCAATATGATAGTGATGACAGACCGTGTTCTTGAGGTTCCAGATGAAGGAGAGAATGATTTCAGTAGACAGTAGTAGTGTGGATGCTCTTGGTGATTCAAGCAAGCTTGTGGAGGTCTTTGGATTGTGTCCAGTTCGTGTTGATGGTCCGCATTGAAGATTGAGCTTGTAATTAAAGATTTACTTCCAGATGATGATGTTCTTCTTAAGTCTGGCCGACTAGATGAGTTACACATCCTACAAATGATCTGGAAGGTGTCCTATGAAGAATGGCGTGTTCCCAAAGAAAGATTGAAGTCTCAGATCTATGTAGCCAACAATTTGTTGATCCGCGTGAAGTTTTTTTGTAATAAGTCATGTTGTATTTATGTACCTACTCTGTTATGTATGCTGACTTGGATGATAATTCCTAAAGTTGATGTCTTGTATAAATAAGGAGTTATAAAGTCACTTCAAATCGTGTCTTATGGATATCAGAGTGTGGTAGAGAGGAGTAGAGAAAAAGGTAGAGCAAAAGTATTGAGCTTAAATGGAACTGACTCAAGCATGGTGAAGATGCTATTCTCCAGTTTAAGTATGTAACACTTATTATTTTGTAGACAGTGTGTCTCCTATAGGCAGTGAGCCTCTTGTGAGCAGTGTGCTCAAGCAGTGAGCCCTAATTGGCATGTGCCATTTTGTTCTTTCTATTCTTCTAACAGAGAATACAATCTTGGGTTAATCACCCTGTGGTTTTTCCCTTAACCAGGTTTTCCACGTCAAAATCTTAGTGTCTTGTGTGTTAATGTGTTTCAACTCTTGATTTAATGCATTATGTTTCCATGATTAATTTATTATTATGCTGCTGAATTACAAAGTAGATTTAAGTGTTTAATTGAAAAAAGTTTTGGACAACTGATTCACCCCCCCTCTCAGTTGTCTTCCCGAAATCTAATAATATATATACACACACACACATAGAGGGAGGGAGATAGATAAAGAGGTAGATAGAGGAGAGATATAGATAGGGAGAGAGAGATAGAAAGAGAGTCCTAGTTTTCTTATTTTCATTTCCTTCATAGATAAGGGAGAGGGAGAGATAGGGAGATATAGGAATGATAGGGGGAGAGAGGCAAGAGATAGAGAGATAGGGAGAGATAGCTAGGTAGAAAGAGATAGAGTGGAGATAGATAGGGAGAGATATAGAGGAGACAAAGGGGAGAGATAGTGAGATAGAGAGTGAGTGAGATGTCCAGAGAGATAGGGAGATAGAGGAACGATAGGGGAGAGAGAGCAAAGAGATAGGGAGAGCTAGGTAGAGAGATCTAAAGAGGAGATAGATTGGGAGAGATACAGGAGACAGAGGGAGAGATAGGGAGATAGAAAGTGAGTGTGATGTCTAGAGAGATAGTGATGCAGAGCATTTGCCTAGCTGAAGCGTGTGAACCAGTTCAAAAACCTCTTGGAGCTCGCAAGACAGCCAAAAGAAACTATATCGGCAAGACTTTGGAATTGTCTCACCGATGTGTACCCACTCTTGCCTATCGGCAAGACAATAACTATCGGCCCACCTTTCTTCAGCGTTCACCGATACTGAATGTCACGCTGAACACTTATCACTAGCTGCTCCGTCGGCATGACTCCCATGTTCGTCACCCCGATCGGTGAGACTTCCTACTGTCGCTCTAGCTTTCAATTCTTCCGCCGATGCCTCCTTTCTTGCCGATGACCTATCTCTATCGACGAGACCACCTACCGTCGGTGCCACCTTTCTTCTTTCTGCCGATGAGGGGACTCATGCCGATATAAACTACATCAGCCAGATTTCTCCGTTATCACTCCGATGACTATGTTGATCCCTCCGTCGGGCTGACCTCTACCGTCAGCCCAGCGTTGAGTTCTTTCGCCGATACACCCCTCTCTCGCCAATGACCTCAACTCTATTAGCGAGACCACCTATTGTTGGCGCCACCTTTCTCCCTTCTGCCGATATCTCATGTTCCGCCGAAACTCCTACGCCGACCCCTTTCAGCCAGACTTCCCTACAGCTCACGCCGATGACTTGAATGCAAACCGTTGTCGGTGTGACTTGCTACCATCGGACCAACACACTTCCTCTTGGCCGATGCCCTGACTCTCGCTGATGCCTTCGGCCGCGATTACTATTGATGAGACTTTCACCGTCGGATGAATCTAATTTCGGCACGCCGATATCAATCCTTACGCCGATGGTTTCTCCGTTGGAGGCACAGTTGGAAACTCACGCCGATGTCTCCAAAACATACATTTCAGGCTTGAATTGACATCTAAATTATTCAACGATGCTCATATAGACACAACTGAAGGATACACACAAAATATTCACTCTGCAAATGCAGTAATACACATACTTAAGGACGATCTTCTTAGGAAAGGATTCTGCAAATTCTATCCCACCATACTTAACAGTCAAACAAATAAACAAAAATGGAGGGGGATAGTTTACAAATCCATTCCACTGATTTCCCCAAAAATCTGCCAGTGGAATGGATTTATCTAGTTCATTCGACCATAGAGACCCAAAATTAATTTACATACAATTTCTACATAGAATGAATTTCTATACAGGGTATCTACACAGCATTCAGACTCTAAAAAGAAAGCAATTTCTAGAACTCCTATTCCTCCTTAATGCTTCTGAATTACATTACCCTCCTCCTTTTCTCAAAAGACCAACATATATATCATCCCCCTTCCTACAAAAAGGTTTTTCCCTTTTTATTTTTCCCAATGTGAGGGACTGACATTCCCCTTTGTTTCTGGGATTTGAATTTTTCAAAACTATTGGTAAAGACTCCTAATTAGTTACATGACACCTGCAGAGTATAGGACAGCAAAACTCTAGTGCTTAAGACACCTTGATTAACTTTCCCTTAATCCAAGCTGTCAGAAACTTCATACAGAAAATGCTAACATTACATTATAAACAGGAAATGCTAACATTGGATGTTACATTTGAAGATGCTATAGATAACATGAAATGTTAACTTAAAGTTAGTCTTCTTCTCCTTCCTCTTGTGTATATTGGTCCTTTTGAAGGGGTGCACCTGAACCATACTCCCCGAGAGAAGAGATCTCAAGCCCCTTTGAGATCAGGGTTGGTAGGTCTGCACCATGATTAGAAATCTGATCAGCAGTCATCCAAACTGCCTCTGAATCGGGTTGTCCTTGCCAGGCCACCAAATACTCCAAGTATTCTTTGTTTCTAGTCTACTTGACCACTCGTGAGTCTAAGATGTGGTGCAACTTTGGTGGATCATGCTTCGGAATGTCATCAGCTGCTGCCTGCAATGGTGCCTGTTCTACATCTGCACTTGGTGTGTATGGAGTCAAATCACCGACATTGAAAATTGGTGACAATCCAAGATCTGGAGGAAGTTGGATGTCATATGCATTCTGTCCACACTTCTTTAAAATTTGACAGGGTCCAATCTTCCTCTGCATTAGCTTAGTATACTTACCTTTGGGGAGCCTTTCCTTTTTCAGATTTACCCAGACCAAATCTCCAATTTCAAACTATAAATCTCTTTTCTTCTGGTCAGCATATGTTTTGTACTTTGTTGTAGCCTGTTGGAGTTGATGCTTGACCTGATCATGTACTTCTTTAATAGTTGAAGCAAAAGCTTCACCATCTGCACTAATAGGTTCTCCTACAAGTAGATCTCGCAGCTCCAGAATACCCCTTGGATGAATTCCATACACTATCTGAAAAGGTGACTTCCCTGTACTCCTATTGATGGTGTCATTATAAGAAAATTCTGCTTGTGGGAGGATATTATCCCATTTCTCTCCATGCTGTCTGGTTAAACACCTGAGTAGGTTACCCAATGAACGGTTAACAACTTCAGTCTGCCCATCTATTTGAGGATGGTAGGCTGATGAGAAAGATAAATTAGTTCCCAACTTTTTCCAAAGAGTTCTCCAGAAGTGGCCAATAAACTTCACATCTCTGTCTGATACTATGTTTAATGGTAAACCATGTATTATCACTATCTCCTTGAAAAACAAATCAGCTACATATGAAGCATCACAAGTGGTTTTACATGGCAAGAAATGTGCCATTTTACTGAATCTGTCGACTACCACAAAAACACTATCATATCCTTTCCTTGTCCTAGGCAAACCTAGTACAAAATCCATGCTTATGCTCTCCCATGGCCTAGAAGGAATGGGTAATGGCTGATACAAACCTGCATTTGTGGATCTTCCTTTGGCTTTCTGACATATTATACATGCTTCCACAAATTTTCTCACATCTGACTGTAACTTAGGCCAATAGTAATGCCTTTTGACAAGATCAAGAGTTTTATCAAGACCAAAATGTCCTGATAGAGCCCCACAATGTTTCTCCTGAATAATATTCAGTCTCATAGAACATCTGGGAATACACAGTTGTCCACCTTTGAAAAGTAATCCATCTTGGATCAGAAATTCAGAAAACTCAACATGATATTTGTCTCCAAAAGAAGTACATACCGTATAGATCTCTCCAAAGTCTTCATCATCTGCATACATTGTCTTCAACGAATCAATCCCAACACTCTCCAATTGGATCTGATTTATGGTCAGAACTCTCCGGCTCAAAGCATCTACTACTTTGTTCTTAACCCCTTTCTTGTGCTTGAGTGTGAAAGTGAAAGCTTGCAAAGTTTCCACCCATTTCATGTGTCTATGATTCAGCTTCTCTTGACTGTTTAAGAAACTGAGAGCCTGATTATCTGTGAACACTATGAATTCTTTGGGCATCAAATAATGCCTCCATTTCTTAAGTGACTGGACTAGAGCATACATCTCCAAATCATAGGATGAGTATCTCTTCTTGGCATCATTTAATTTTTCACTGAAGAATGCAATTGGCCTACCTTCTTGGCTAAGTACTGCTCCAATAGCAATATGACTTGCATCACATTCTACTTGAAAAATCTTGCTGAAATCAGGAAAAGCAAGAACTGGCTGTTCTGCTATCTTCTTCTTCAACATTTCAAAAGAATTATCTGCCTCCTTTGTCCATGTAAACTTGCACTTCTGTCCCCCCTTTATAGTGTCAAGCATGGGTGCACAGATATGACTAAATCCCTTTATAAACTTCCTATAAAAGGTTGCTAATCCATGAAAACTTCTAACATCATGCATAGTTTTGGGTGTTGGCCAAGACAGTATGGCACTTACCTTTTCTGGATCCATTCTCAGTTTGTTATGTGAGATAACAAATCCTAAGTAAATGATTTCTTCTTGCAGAAACAGACATTTTGCTAAATTTATCATTAGCTGCTCTTCATGTAACCTTTTGAGAACCAAGTCTATGTGGATGAGGTGTTCTTCCCTCGTAGTGCTGAAAATCAGGATGTCATCTAGATATACTATGACAAATTTACCTATGAACTCTCTCAAGACCTCATTCATCAATCTCATAAAGGTACTAGGAGCATTGGATAAACCAAAAGGCATGACCTTCCACTCATATAACCCCTCATTTGTCTTGAATGCTGTTTTCCACTCATCACCAGGTCTAATCCTAATATGATGATAACCACTCTTTAAATCTATTTTGGTGAAGTATTTAGCTCCTCCTAAACAATCAAGTAAATCTTCTATTCTAGGGATTGGAAATCTGTACCTGATTGTTATTTTGTTGATAGCCCTTGAATCAGTGCAAAGTCTCCAAGTGCCTTCCTTCTTTGGTGCTAGTACAGCCGGTACCGCACATGGGCTTAAACTTTTGCCAATTAGGCCTGTCTGCAACAACTCTTCAATTTGTCTTGCTACCTCTGTATTCTGATCTGGAGTGAGCTTATATGCTGCTTTGTTGGGAAGTGTAGATCCTGGGATCAGATCTATACAATGGCTGATTTCTCTTATAGGTGGTAAGGAACTTGGCATCCCATCAGAACTAATGCCTTTGTACTTGTCCAATAGCTCTTGGACAGTTGGTTCTATGGATTTTTGTCTCTTTTCTCCCTTGACTTCTTTCTGCTATTCCTTGTTTACCATTAGGCAAGGAATTAGAGCATATGTATCTGCTCCTTCTTCTCTTATCTCTTTCATGAATTGTCTTCCTTCTACCATCATCACTTTAACCTCTTTTCCTTTTGTCTCCCCCTCTGTCTCCATTAATGGTATCAATTCTATCACTTGACCATTCTTGGTAATTAAGTAGGTGTTCCTAACACCATCATGGTATGCTTTTAAATCATACTGCCATGGTCTTCCAAACAGGAGATGGCAAGCATCCATCTTGGCAATGTCAAACAATAGCTTATCCCTATATGGGCCAATTTGAAATTCTACCCAAGCCTGTTCTTCTACAACTGTTTGCTGTCCTTGGGTAAGCCATGAAATTTTATAAGGGCAAGGATGTGGCAGTCTCCTAAGCTTAGGTTTTTCTACCATCTCAATGGATACAAAATTCTCAGTAGATCCAGAGTCAATCAAAACTTTACATACCTTTCCTCCTGCCTTGCAAGTAGTTCTGAAGAGAGACTTCCTTTGTGGAGGTTCTTTTCCAGGTACTTTCATGGTGGTCATTGCTCTCCTAATCATCAAAGATTCTCCATTCTCAGGATACCCATAACTACTAGGAGCATTCACACTTGGAATAGTGCTTGAGCTTGCTGCACTTTGACAATCAGATTCTTGGATCAGATTGATCCTCTTTTCTCCTATTGAACTTTTTGCCTTTGCTGGACATCTACTGGCTATATGGCATTCTTGGTTGCAATTGTAACATCTGATAGGTCCTCTGCCCTGAGATCTTCCTCTATAAGGTGGTCTTCTGCCCCTGAAGTTTCCCCTTTGATTGTAGCTTCCTCCTTGGTTCTGACTGTTATCTCCTCTGCTGGTCTCTTGGTTGGATTCACTCTGGTATCCAAATCCTCTACCTCTAAAAGGACTTCTTCCTCCTCTCTGCTGTCTTCCCCTACCTCTATGATTCTGCTCCTGCCTTCTCTTTAGTTTTTCTTCCACTTTGAGTGCTAATTGATAGCACTTTTGAACTATATCTGGATTATGCAGATTTAACTCTTCCTGGATGTTAAGTCTCAATCCATTGAGGTATCTTGCTACCTTCTCTTCCTCATCTTCCCTTACCCTTGTTTTTACACACAACTTCATGAATTCTTCTGTGTATGAACTGACATCTAGCTCCTTCTGCTTCAAATTATGTTTTCTCTTATGTAATTGGATATTGTAATCCAAAGGAACATAGGCTTCTTTCACCAATACCATCATTCTCTTCCATGTTGTAACTCTGCTCTTTCCCTCTTTCACCCTGTCATCTTGGGTGAAATTCCACCAAGTCAGTGCAGCTCCTTTCATTTTGGACTGAGCCATCTTTACTCGTTGGTGTTCTGGTATCTCTTCTGTCTCAAAGAAATTATTCAAGCAGTCTATCCACTCCATTACTGAATCAGGTTCCATTTTTCCTGCAAACACAGGCAGGTCTATTTTCACATCCATGGTCCTTCTTTCCATGGACTTGAGGGCATTGAGTAAGGGTCTTTGGTCTGCAGGAACCTCTAGCTCTTCCTGCTCTGGGGTCTCCTCTTCATCCCCATCTTCTCGTTCACCAGAGTTTTCTTCCCCTTTCTCCACTCTTTCCCTCAGCTTCTCTAGTTCTTCCTTCATTGCCTGATTCTAAGCTCTATCAGCTCTACTTTCTGCTATTTGCTTCTTCACCAAGGCTGTCAATTCAGCACTGGACATCTTTGCTGGAAGAGTGTCCGAGGCTTCTCCTTCCAACATTCTGCTTTCTCCTTCTACTACTAGATGGAACAAATAACTTCAGAAATGAAATTTTCACACTAACCTTTCCCAGAGCTTCCTCTAGCTCTGATACCACCTGATGCAGAGCATTTGCCCAGCTGAAGCGTGTGAACCAGTTCAAAAACCTCTTGGAGCCCGCAAGATAGCCAAAAGAAACTATATCGGCAAGACTTTGGAATTGTCTCACCGATGTGTACCCACTCTTGCCTATCGGCAAGACAATAACTATCGGCCCACCTTTCTTTAGCGTTCACCGATACTGAATGTCATGCCGAACACTTATCACCAGCTGCTCCGTCGGCGTGACTCCCATGTTCGTCACCCCGATCGGTGAGACTTCCTACTGTCGCTCTAGCTTTGAATTCTTCCGTCGATGCCTCCTTTCTCACCGATGACCTATCTCTATCGACGAGACCACCTACCATTGGCGCCACCTTTCTTCTTTCTGCCGATGAGGGGACTCATGCCGATATAAACTACATCAGCTAGACTTCTCCGTTATCACTCCGATGACTATGTTGATCCCTCCGTCGGGCTGACCTCTACCGTCAGCCCAGCGTTGAGTTCTTTCGCCGATACACCCCTCTCTCGCCGATGACCTCAACTCTATCTGCGAGACCACCTATCGTTGGCGCCACCTTTCTCCCTTCTGCTGATATCTCATGTTCTGCCGAAACTCCTACGCTGACCCCTTTCGGCCAGACTTCCCTACAGCTCACACCGATGACTTGAATGCAAACCATTGTCGGTGTGACTTGCTACCATCGGACCAACACACTTCCTCTTGGCCGATGCCCTGACTCTCACTGATGCCTTCGGCCGCGATTACTATCGGTGAGACTTTCACCGTCGGATGAATCTAATTTCGGCACGCCGATATCAATCCTTACGCCGATGGTTTCTCCGTCGGAGGCACAGTTGGAAACTCACGCCGATGTCTCCAAAACATACATTTTAGGCTTGAATTGACATCTAAACTGTTCAACGATGCTCATACAGACACAACTGAAGGATACACACAAAATATTCACTCTGCAAATGCAGTAATACACATACTTAAGGATGATCTTCTCAGGAAAGGATTCTGCAAATTCTATCCCACCATACTTTATAGTCAAACAAATAAACAAAAATGGAGGGGGATAGTTTACAAATCCATTCCACTGATTTCCCCAAAAATCTGCCAGTGGAATGGATTTATCTAGTTCATTCGAGCACAGAGACCCAAAATTAATTTACATACAATTTCTACACAGAATGAATTTCTATACAGGGTATCTACACAGCATTCAGACTCTAAAAAGAAAGCAATTTCTAGAACTCCTATTCCTCCTTAATGCTTCTGAATTACATTACCCTCCTCCTTTTCTCAAAAGACCAACATATATATCGTCCCCCTTCCTACAAAAAGGTTTTTCCCTTTTTATTTTTCCCAATGTGAGGGACTGACATTCCCCTCTGTTTCTAGGATTTGAATTTTTCAAAACTATTGGTAAAGACTCCTAATTAGTTACATGACACCTGCAGAGTATAGGACAGCAAAACTCTAGTGCTTAAGACACCTTGATTAACTTTCCCTTAATCCAAGCTGTCAGAAACTTCATACAGAAAATGCTAACATTACATTATAAACAGGAAATGGTAACATTGGATGTTACATTTGAAGATGCTATAGATAACATGAAATGTTAACTTAAAGTTAGTCTTCTTCTCCTTCCTCTTGTGTATATTGGTCCTTTTGAAGGGGTGCACCTGCACCAGATAGGGAGTAAGATTGAGAGGTAGAGGGTGTTGAAATGCAGAAGACAACTGAGAGGGGGGGTGAATCAATTATCTCAAAAACTTTAACTACTTATGAATATCAACACATCATATGTTTAACTACTATTATTAATATTTGACAATGAAAGCATGAAGCAAGAAGCTCAATACAATAACACATTCAACACATGCGACACCAGATTTTTTATATGGAAAACCCTATAAGGGAAAAACCATGGTGGGTGTTATCCCACATAAATAAATATGTTATAACAATACCAAAAAATAGAGGCTCACTTCCTTAGGGCTCACTGCCCAAAATGCTCACTCTAAATATTAGGGCTCACTACCAAGATTGGCTCACTACCAAGGGTTGGTGAACTGATTTGATAGCATCTACTTCATGCCTGAGTTTAGTTCCATTGAAGCATAGTATAACTCCTCTACTCTGCTCTTCTTACACCTTTTCACGTACCTTCATATTTTCATATATGGAAATATTTTTCGTAACTTCAATACATGTTTTTATAAAATTCATCAACCTTAGAATGTACATCAAGGTCGGCATTACATTCATCAACCATTGGAACCATCTCTAAGGTTGGTATTACAAACATACATAGAAATAGGTCTGGACCTAAACAAAATTAGCTAAGGAAAAGATGTATGCAAATCACGTTATCCCTAAGATGGGACTCAAATGTAATCTTCCACGCCACAACACACTTCCACAATCTTCAATGTATCTCCACAAGTAGTGAAAATAACCAGGTCGGCCAAGACTGGTGTTAACACTAATTCTTCTAAGAACTGTCTTCATCCACGATCCAAATTTCTTTTTGTGAACCAATCCAAAGGTAGGAACATGATAAGGAGACATCCACAAGCACATCATAATCATCAGGAATTTCTACACCACCTCTGATCACTTCATTCATAAGATTCTTGAAACTAGAGCATATTAACATAACTGTCACCCATTGTCATAAGAAAACGATCACTTGCAAATTACCAAATCATGAACCATTAGAGTTATAGGCACATAACAACATTACAAACTTAATTCCAGAACCATAGACTAAAAGTCTAAAATGCGGAGTAGAATACATTCTTCTTGTCACCACCAAATGTACAGAAAAAGTAGTTTTCACTCTGGTGAACATAACTCACTCAAATATTCATACCAGAGGCTCAAACTTGGAACATAGCATCTTCAGCATGCCTGTAAATAACTTCCAATCTATAGACAAAGATATTTAATCTACAAGAAATGTGGAGCAATCTATTGGACTATTCTGCTATAAACAAAGATACTCTTCAATACACTGCATCTATTGGAGGGGTAGATTTTCTCAAAATCACTTGGAAATTTAGTATGAGGAATACTTATTCATTATCTTCAACACTTATATAAGCCAATGTAAACCATCTAACTCATTACAAGCAAGTATCAAAACAAGAGCATAGTTGACACCAATGACAACACAAATATGTTGATATCAATGACAACACTGGTTAGGCACATACTTACAACAATCTCCCCCTTTGTCATTGATGGCAACATATGATGTGAAAAATTGTAAAGACCATCAAGACAAGATACTCCCCCTTTCTTTTTACACATCTACATTCTTTCTCCCCCTGAGTTTTTCACATGATTTCTCTCCCCCTTTGACATCAATGGCAAAGGGCACATACTTGCACTCTGCTGCTTTGATTTGAAAGGAAGCTAGGTGTGCAGAAATCGCTTCCTACACTAATCTAAGGAGGGGAGGGAAGTGCAAATTCAAATTTATCCTAACTATTACAGAAACATTAAACCATTAACATGAGATATTACAGAAAACACATAAGGAAGAAATGATGACAGAAGAAGAGAGACATAAAATATACGCGGGGAAAACCCTTACGGGTGAAAAACCCCACACTCCAAAACACTACTCAACTGTATTACCTAAACAAAGAGATTACAATATAAATCAAAGCCAATGGTCTTGTAAAAGTCTTTGACACTCATATCTGGAGATAATCCGGTAGCATAACAGTACCTATAAAACCTGTAATACATCTTCTCCTCCAAGAACTTGTTTATATAGAGTTTACAAGGCAGTTTTGGCTCTATCTTGGAATGGACGTCCAACATGGCCTCATGGCTCAAAACTCATGCCTATGGACACTTGTCCAACCTTGTAGAATGTTCCTAACACTTGTCAAGTCACCCCATCCCAAAGAGGTCACCTATTCCCAAAATGGGTGATGACAGATGCTTCTATGACTCTTATGACCATCATAGAATCTATCATAGCATAATTACTTATAGTTGTAAGAGAATCTATCATACACATGCTATAAATAGCACATTCTCTTACAACATGTCATAACCCACCTTGGGGTGCCCAAAGATGCTCTTCGACACTTGTCTATACCTGTCATAGAATCTCCTATTTCTGACTCTTACATGTCATAAAACTGTCATAGGAATCTGTCATGACTGTTTCAGTCAATATTCCCTTACACAATAGCCAAGATGCTGACACATGGAAAAATATTCCTACCACTAAGTGGGATGCCTATCTCCTCATGTGAGGACAAAATTACAAGTTGTCATCTTCCATGTAGGATGACACATCACTGTGCCACATCCCACAAGATGACATGGGATTTACAATTAATTTACCAAAATAATGCAAGGAATTACCAAGGTTGAGACACCTTAATTCCTAACATTCTCCCACTTGTCGAACACCTTGTAAGATCCAATAGAATAATAGGATTTAACTGCTATAGGCCAAGAGGCCCATAGACTCTAAAAACCATCTAAACTTCTATGTGCCCACTGGCTTCGTCAATGCATCTACAACATTCTTCAAAGTATCTACCTTCTCAAAATTTACTTTCCCATCCTCTACCATGTCTCACACGAAGTGAAATTGTACATCAATATACTTTGTTCTGGCATGGAAAGTTGGATTCTTCGCAAGGCAAATTGTACTCTAACTGTCACAACTGATCGTAATTTGACCTACATCAACACCAATATCTGAACATAATCTCTTAATACAAATGGCTTCCTTACAAGCATGAGTTGCAGCCATATACTCAGCTTTTGTAGTGGACAAACTAACCACAACTTGTCACTTACTCATCCAACTAATTACACCACCAAACATTGTGAACACATATGCACTGGTGGATCTCCTGCTGTCAATGTCACTTGCCCAATCAGAATCCACAAATCCATGAATACAAACTGAATGTGGAGGTCCTGTAGCATTTCCATGATAGAAAATGGAATACTCAGAAGTACCCCTCAAATATCTAAACACTTGCTTAACTGCATCCCAATGTACCTATCCATGATTAACCATAAACTGACTAAGGACTCCCACTGCTTGGGCAATGTCTAGTCTTGTGCAGACCATAGCATACATCAAAATGCCAATAGCACTAACATAAGGTACTCTGCTCATGTCCTCCACCTCACTAGGAGATTTTGGAAAATCACTAACAGATAACTTTTTTCCCAATGAAACAAGAACACGCACTGGTCTACAATCTACCATGCTAAACCTATCCAACATGGTCTTCACATACTTACTCTGGCTTAACCAAAGTTTTCTATTTGTTCTGTCTCTTCTGATCTCCATTCCCAAAATGTACCTGGCTGCCCCAAGATTTTTCATCTCAAACTATGCTGACAACTAAGACTTCGAATCAAAAATCATATTCTTACAATTTCTAATCAACAACATATCGTCAACATATGATGCAATAATGAGAATGTGATCATTGTCAAACTTGTAATACATACAATGATCTGATTTTGATCTCAGATAACCAATTGACAACACAAAGGCATCAAACTTCAAGTACCACATCCTAGGAGACTGCTTCAAACCATACAAACACTTCTTAAGCTTGCAAACACAAATTTCTTTACCTTTCTCTATGTAATGCTCTGGCTATGACATGTAGATTTCTTCCTCCAAATCACCATGAAGGAAAGTTGTCTTCACATCCATCTGTTCTACCTCTAAATCATAAGCAGCTACAACAGATAACAAAAATCTAATGGATGTCAGCTTTACAATGGGACAGAAAATTTCACCATAATTAATTCCCTCCACTTGTGAGTACCCCTTCGCAACTAATCTAGCCTTGTACTTTTCAACACTGCCATCTACACTGAATTTCTTCTTAAACACCTATTTGCAACCAACGAGTTTCTATCCATCAGGGAAAGGCACCAAGTCCCATATTTTATTCTTTTCCAATTTGACAGATTATTCAGGGTAGCCATGTGTATTCTAAATTTGATTTAACCAAGGGTTATTGGCAAATTAATCTTAAGTCAGAAGATTATTATAAAACAGCCTTTTCTGTACCTCAAGGTCTGTATGAGTGGAAGGTATTACCCTTTGGTATCAAAACAGCTCCCTCTATATTTCAGCAGAAAATGGATATCCTGTTCCGGCCTCATGCCAAGTTTATTCAACCATACATTGATGATATCCTAGTCTTCAGCCAAACTATGGCAGATCATGAGGATGGCCTCCTTCTAGGAACCTGCATCTTTCATGCCCATAGCCTCTTTCACAATTCTAGGCTCATCAGTGTTAGAAAGTAAAGAAAAAGCACAACTAGAATCAAGTAATGAATAACCAAACCTATCAGGTTGCTTTCTTGTTCATGTAGACCTCCTCAATGGCTGAGGTTAAGGTTCTGCTTCTTCTTCTTTGCTTCCAGAGATGATAGAGCTCTGCTCATCATCAGGCCTCACAGGGTCTGTCAGTTCAATCTTCTTAGGGGTAGAAGGAAACTGAACCACATCTTCTTTCTTTTTTGATTGTTCTAGCTGTAGAACAATGGAAGGTGTTAGTTCTCTGAAGATAGTACTTCCGCTATACAACACTTTTTCAGTCACGGGATCCCAAAGCTTGTATCCTTTCACACCTACACCATAGACAATGAAAATACATTTAATAGCCTTGTTCTCCAACTTAGACCATTTCCCCCTAGGCACATGTGCATATGCCTCACAACCAAAAATACGAAGATGCCTTACTAAAGGCTTCTTACCAGACCACACCTCCATAGGTGTTTTGGTAACAAGAGTTGATGTAGGAGATCTATTTACCAGATAGCAAGTAGTGGCAATAGCTTTAGCCCAAAACTTTTTTTCGAGGCTTGCTCCACTAAGCATATTCCTAGCCTTCTCCATTAGTGTCCTGTTCATCCTCTTTGCAACTCCATTTTTCTATGGGCTGTATGGAGTTGTCTTATGCCTTTCAATCCCTTGCTCCTTGAGGAACTTATCGAACTCTGCCAAACAAAACTCACCACCGTTGTTAGTTCTCAAACACTTAATCTTTTTACAAGTCTGATTTTCAGCAAAGGCTTTAAACTCCTTACATTGACTAAGGACTTCAGTCTTGCTTCTGATAAAATAAAACCATGTCCTTCTACTGTAATCATCTATGAAAGATACAAAATATATAGATTTTGAAATTGAAGGAACATTCACAGGACCAAACACATCAGAATGAATTAGATCCAATACACTAGAAGACTTGTGAGAACTAGAGTAAAATTAAACACGGTTTTGTTTTCCATAAATGTAATGTTCACAAAAGTTGAACTCGAGACTACAATCATTTAACCCCTCAATGAAGTTTTTATTTTTTAGGGTACGCAGACCCTTCTCACCAATGTGGCCATATCTCAAATGCCATAACATAGTGTTTTCAGTAGGAAGCTTGGCTTCCATGGCATGTGCACAACCATCGGAACTGGTTACAACAGATTTCTTCACTGCATATTCATATGGTGGGGATGAAGTGACAACAACTCATTTCCTTGAGTTAGAAGAACTATTACACTATGAAGTGCATGCCTCCAGCTGAAATAGAGTACCTCTCTGAGTACCCTTCGCAAGCACCATAGATCCTCTAGTCATCTTGCATCCATCCTTCGAAAAGACAACATGCACACCTGCATCATTCAGCATACTTATAGAAAGCAGGTTCCATGCAAGGCCTGGAATGTACATAACTCCAGTGATCCCCTTCACTCATCCATCAAGGAATCAGATTGAGACTCTTCCATGACCAAACAATCTTCAGATGAGAGTCATCACCAAGGTACACCCTTCCACCATCGAACTCTCATACTTAGTAAACTAGTCTCGGTGCGAGGTCATGTGGAATGATGCACCAGAATCAATCAACCACACATCATCAGATGCATGGGTGGCTAGGGCTGCGATGAAGGCATCACCATCATCTTTGTTAGATTCTAAATCAGGAGCTTTCTTCTTCTTTTTCTTCTCCTCTTTGCATTCCTTTTGGAAATGCCCAGACTTGCCACAGTTCCAACAAAGAGCTTTGGACTTTCCAAGAGATTTGGATCTCCCACAGGATTTGGATCTACCCTTCTTAGCTTTCTTGTCT
This sequence comes from Cunninghamia lanceolata, assembly GCA_027924645.1. NCBI lineage: Eukaryota > Viridiplantae > Streptophyta > Pinopsida > Cupressales > Cupressaceae > Cunninghamia > Cunninghamia lanceolata. The sequence goes on along the minus strand of BSBN01001134.1, from coordinate 788,253 downwards.
TTCTTCTTCCCTTTCTCCTTGGGTCTTCCATGAACCACAAGAGCCTCTTTAGCTGATTCGGATGTCTTCCTCCGCATTTCTTTAGATAACAATGAGGACACTGGACATCTTCCATCTTGAAGGTGGTAGTGGTGCTTCCAATAGCCATTACAAGATGATCCCACGAATCTAGCAAAGAACAAAGTAGGGTCATGCAACAATCCTCCTCCATTTTCACACCCACAGATGTCCACTATGCAACAATCATGTTGAAAGCATTCATGTGGTTCGCAACAGATCCTCCATCTTCCATCTTCAAAGAAAACAACTTCTTTTCCAGGAAGAGTTTTTTCACCAAGGACTTGGCCTGATAAACATCACCCAACTTCTTCCAAAGATCCTTCATTGTCTTCTCCTCATGGATGTTCAATAGAACAAAGTCAGCTAAACAGTGTCTAATGAGACCCTTAGCCTTTTGATCTTTGAGGTCCCAATCAGCTTGTGACATTGTGGTAGGTTTCACACTAGATACAATTTCCCATAGGTCATAATCAACAAGTAGGTCCTCCATCTTGAGTTTCCACAACTTAAAATTAGTGGCATTGAATTTCTCAACCTCTAACCTTCTAGATGTCGTTGACATCTCCTTGCTGCAATAAGATATAGAATACTCTGCACAAGACTCCCACTCAACCTAAGATTAGCTCAAAAAACCCCTACCCAATAGTTAGAACCAAAAAATGGCCAGGGTCTGATACCAATTGAAAGGAAGCTAGGTGTGCAGAAATCACTTCCTACACTAATCTAATGAGGGGAGGAGAGTGCAAATTCAAATTTATCCTAACTATTATAGCAACATTAAAACATTAACATGAGATATTACAGCAAACACATAAGGAAGAAAGAATGACAGAAGAAGAGAGAGACACATGATATACGTGGGGAAAACCCTTATGGGTGAAAAACCCCACACTCCAAAACACTACTCAACTGTATTACATAAACAAAGAGATTACAATACAAATTAGAGCTAATGCTCTTGTAGGATTCTTTGACACTCATATCTAGACATGATTAGGTAGCATAACAATACCTGTAAAACCTGTAATACATCTTCTCCTCCAAGCACCTGTTATATAGAGTTTACAAGGCAATTTTGGCTCTATCTTTGAATGGGCATCTAGCATGGCCTCATGGCCAAAAACCCACACCTATGGACACTTGTCCAACCTTGTAGAATGTTCTTGACACTTGTCAGGTCACCCCATCCCAAAGAGGTCACCTATTCCCAAATTGGGTAATGACAGATGCTTCTATGACTCTTAGGACCGTCATAGAATCTGTCATAGCATAATGACTTATAGTTGTAAGAGAATCTATCGTACACATGCTATAAATAGCATATTCTATTACATGTCATAACCCACCTTGGGGCACCCAAAGATGCCTTCCCCAAAGATGATCTTCGACACTTGTCTGTACCTGTCATAGAATCTCTTATTTCTGACTCTTACATGCCATAATACTATCATAGGAATCTGTCATGACCTTTTGGTCGATATTCCCTTACACAACATCCAAGATGCCAACACATGGAAAAATATTCCTACCACTAAGTGGGATGCCTATCTCCTCATGTGAGGGCAAAATTACAAGTTGTCATCTTCCATGTAGGATGACACATCACCGTACCACATCCCACAAGATGACAACATGGAATTTACAATTAATTTACCAAAATAATGCAAGGAATTACCAAGGTTGAGACACCTTAATTCCCAACATGATCAAATTGCTCTTTCATCAATATTGTAACATTTACTACTTTTTGTCAGGAACACATATCGGGAACACTTGCTACTCCCCCTGAGAGGGAGTTCTCAAAACATCAATCCAGATCAAAGAATGAGGCTTTAGACACCACTGGTCTGATGCATTCTTATGCATCTTAGTTCAGAGTAGGAGGGGTAATAACCCCTAACTTTTCTCTGAGATACTCAAAGGTATCCTTAGGTAGAGGCTTAGAGAAATATCTACAATCTGATCCTTTGTGGACACATATTCCATCTTTACTTCATTCTCTATCACCTTTTCTCTCAAAAAGTGATACCTTATTGATATATGCTTTGTTCTTGAGTGCATCACTGTATTCTTTAAAATGTTTATGGAACTTGTATTGTCACAAAAGATTGTAATTGGGTCTTCATACACAATTCTTATGTCCTTCAAAGTCTACTTCATCCATAACACTTGAGTGCAACAACATGCTGCTACAATATACTCTACTTCTACAGTAGACAAGGAGATTAAATCTTGCTTCTTGCTCAGCCATGAAACTAATCTATTACCCAAGAAGAAAGCACCTTCAATTGTACTTTTTCTATCATCAACATCTCCAACCCAATATGCATCTGTATAAGCACTAAGAGTGAAACCATTATTCTTTAGATACCATAAGCCATGATTTGATGTGCCTTTTAAATACCTCAAGATTCTCTTGGCTGCCATCACATGTGAGTCTCTGGGATCTTTTTGAAATATTTCCACAAGACATACTACATGCATTATATTAGGTCTAGTTTGAGTTAGATAAACTAATCCTCCAATCATAGATTTGTACCCTTTCTAAATAGTCTTAGGTGATTCATCAGTTTTGTTCAACTTGAAGCCAATCACCATGGGAGTACATACTGGTTTGGAGTCCTCCATCCCAAACTTCTTCAACAACTCTTTCACATACTTAGACTAAGAAATGAAGATTCCTTTATCTGATTGAGTAATTTGTAGACTTAGAAAGAAATTCATTTTAGCAACCATAGACATCTCAAATTCATTTTGCATTTCTTCTACAAACTTCATGCACATACCTTCATTTCCTCCAAAGATAATGTCATCAACAAAAACTACAACAATCAGAATTTGATTATCATTGATTTTGAAATAGATATTGTTATCAGCAGTTCCTTTACTGAACTCTAATTGTAACAAATACTTGTCTAACCTTGCATACCAAGCTCTAGGGGCTTGCTTCAACCCATACAAGACCTTCTTCAATCTGTACACCATGTTATCTTGGTTTGTTAGCTAGAGTTCTTCTGGTTGTTCAATGTAGACCTCTTCTTCTAACTCGCCATTTAAGAATGTAGACTTGACATCCATTTGATACACTTTGAAATCTTTGAATGCTGCAAATGCCAAAAACATTCTTATTGCTTCAATTCTTGCCATAGGAGAAAAGGTCTCCTCAAAATCTATCCCTTCAACCTGAGAATATCCTTTGCATACCAATCTTGCCTTGTTCCTTATTACTTCTCCATTCTCATTCATCTTGTTTCTGAAAACCCATTTGGTGCCAATCACATTTTTTTCAGCTGGTCTAGGAACTAGTTCCCAAGTTTGATTTTCCTCTATCTACATCAGTTCTTCTTCCATAGCCTTTACCCAATTTTCATCATTGCAAGCTTCACTAATATTTTTAGGTTCAACTTTTGAAATTGAACATTAATTGATTTGTTCTTCTGCAACTCTTTTCCTTGTCAGTACCCCTTTGTTTTTGTCACCTATAATCTGATCTTCAGAATGATTAGTCCTTACATACGTAGGAGTTTTGACAATGCTTTCTGGAGCCTTTTCTTCTTCATCTTGACTATCTTCTTCTTCAACTTTTTCTTTAGTCACTGTAGCCATAGGTTCATCTAATTCATAGCCACTCAGATATGATATTCTTTCCTTTTCTTCATCAACCTTCACATTAACACTTTCAATGATCCTTTTTAATCTCTTGTTGTAGCATTGGTAGGCCTTACTCTTAGTAGAGTAACCAAGGAAGATTCCTTCATCACACCTAGCATCAAACTTGCCTAGTTCTTCTTCTCTTCTAATATAACATTTTCTACCAAAAACTTTGAAATACTTCACTATAGGAACTCTTCCGTACCATAACTCATAAGGAGTTTTAGAGCTGTTACCATTGACTTGAACTCTATTTAGGATGTACATAGCAGTATGTATGACTTCTCTCCAGTACACTTTTGGTAGGTTAGCTTCCTTTAACATAGTCCTAGCAACCTTGTAAATTGTCTTAATCTTTCTTTCAACAACTCCATTCTACTGAGGAGTCCTAGGTGCAGACAACTACCTCTTTATCCCTTATTCTTCACAAAAAACATTGAATTCATTTGATGTGAACTCACCTCCTCTATTAGACCTTAAGCATTTGATCCTCAACTCTAACTCATTCTCAACCATTGCCTTGAAAGCTTTAAACTTGTGTAGAGCTTCAGATTTTTCTTTTAGAAAAGTAACCCAACTCATTCTAGAATAATCATCAATAAGCAACATAAAGTACCTATCACCTCACAGACTTCTTGTTCTTGTGGGACCACACAAATTTGTATGTACTAGCTCCAACAATCCATCAGATAATTGCTCTTTTCTTTTGAAACGTGTTCTTGTTTGTTTCCCAAATTGACACTCCTTGCAAGTGGTGTTGGCAGGCTTCACAAGTTTATGAAGATCTCTTACAGCTTGTGCATAACTTATCTTCACTAAATTGTCAAAATTGATATGACACATCCTTCTATGCCATAGACAGATCTCATCAGTCTGAGCCAACAAATAGTAATCATTTGTTCCTTTAAAATGATAGACATTACCTCTAGTCTTCTTACCAGTAGCAATCACTATTCTGGAGCTCTCCATGATCTTGTATCCATTGTCCTTGAATCTCAGATCATAAACTTTGTCACATATCTGACCAACACTCAAAAGATTATGATTTAAACCCTTCACATATAGAACATCATCAGTATTATGCTTTCCATCAAAAGAAATAGATCCTCTTCCACAAATCTTGCCAGCTGTATCATCTCCAAACCTAACCAGTTGTCCATCATACTTTTCTAAACTCATAGACTTACTTTTATCACTAGTCATGTGATGTGAGCATCCACTGTTAATAACCCATTCATCTTTATCTTTCTCAACCTAAACAACCAAAGTACTTTCTTCCACTAGTTTCCCTTCCTTCACACAACTAGCAAGATTAGAAGAGACAAGTTCTTCTTTAATTGTAATAAACAAGCATTCATTTGCACTAGTACTAGCATCATCAGATTCATCATTTGTCACACCTTCATCATCAAGATCTCTAACATAGTAGCATTTCTTTGGAACCCTAGGTCTATTCTAAAATCTTTTTCTATTCCTTTCAATTCTCTCAGGACATCTAGAAGCATAGTGACCAACCTTACCTGTCATGTCTCGAATTTGACTTTCATTTAATTTCCATAAGTTTGGGACTCAATTAGATAAAATCTATGATGATTAATTAAATTAAGGTGAAAATTGCATGTGAATGTGTTAACTGTATTTAATTAATTGATTAATGATGTTTATTTTTTATAGAAAGATTGAATACTTGTGCTTCGGCTATGATTTCTTAGAAACTAACCTATTAATGGTGGAATGAGTGTGCATGATGCAGGTTGTTGAAGGCAAGAACATGGGTTGGGAAGAGGAGTCCTAGCCATTGGTAAGAATAAGGTGGATGTAATGGGTGTATCACACACACTCACATAGTTCATGATGGCCTGAAAGTTGCATTGTTTGACTATCTTGCATACTCGAGTTTACCCTTGTCATTTCTATTCAATCGTTAATTTCCGTCATGGTGTTCATTGTTACTTCTCGTCATTTTATTCCAACATTTATTTCCATCAATGTATTCTAATGTTGCTCGTGTGCATATCCATGTTTACTTTCTGTCAGTGATTTTGATATTTACTCCATTGTGTTTATGCATTTTGGAAAGGTAATTAATCGTTGTTTTTGGATTTATATATGTATGTGAAGATAATTAAATTAATATATACTTATGCATATTTCTTATTTAATTTATATAAACTTGAAAACTCAGATTTTAAATATCAAAGTGAAATATAATAAAAAGAAAGATATTAAAAGGTTACACACACACACACACACATTAAACAAAAAGTTAAGAGAGGGCATGTATGGGAAGAGAGACGACCTAAATAAGCATCCCCAAATCTGCTATAAAAGGTAGATTAAAGCAAAGGAAACATAAGCCACTGGACTTCCATTTTATAAAACTAAAGATTGGAGTATCATGCGTGGGGAAAAACCATGCAAAATAGGAAGATGGATGGGGGTTTTAAAAGATAAAAAAATAAAAGAATTTAGGGCTCTATTTGGGATGCCAAATATAGGATTTGTAAATGCTTTTTGGAGGAAAATATACCAAAAAAAATAGTAGAGGGAATTAGGGGAAAAACACAGCCATATACACAACAATTAGAAGGAAAAAGAAGGAAGAAAGAGGGCAGAAGTAAGAGAAGATCATATACAGAAAATGGAAAAGAAATACAAAGGAAAAAAAGAAAGGAATTGGAAGGAAAAAGGAAGAAGAAAACTCCCTTCACCGGATAGAGATCTTCTTTTTATAGGTTCATCTTAGTTATTTATCTATTACAAGGAATGGCATATAGGAAAGAGGTATTTTGTTTGATTGTCTTGCTGTTCTAAACTTCTATGGGCATGTAAAAACTCCATTTCAGCCTCCATGAGTAATTTTATGCTTTTATTTGGTAGAAAAATGTAGATCAATAGTTATATATGCTTTTATTTGTTGACATGAAATTAGTACTATCATGCTGATTTTAAACATTTGAGACCAAAAATTCTTCTTGATATTGTATTTTAAACCTATAGATTGTTGAGACAACTAATAATACTGTTGTAGCATGCATATGAACTGTAGTAGCATGCATATACACTACTACAACATGTATAAGTACTATTGTTCCAGCTTTTTCTATGATCTATATTGTTGTTATAACATATAGAGACATTGCCTACTGCTGATATAAAACCAGAAATGTTATTATGATTGTTATTAGAATTTAGAGGACATTTTTATCACTATCATAAACTTCTATTCCAACCTTTTCTACTGTTGTTCCAACCTTTTATACTGTTGTTCTAAACTTTTACACTGCTATCCCAAGTTAAAACACTATTATCCCAAGTTAAAACACTATTGTTCCAACCTTTTATACCATTGTTCTAAACTTTGACACTGCTGTCCCAAGTTAAAACACTATTGTTCCAAGCTTTTAATAGTTGTTCTGACTTAAAACATTGATGTTATAAACATACATGCTACTGTTATAAACTTCTAAGAGATTTTTAGAGTGGAAAACAATAGCAAAACAAATGTGGACAATGAGAGTTAAACTAAAAATTGTGAGCAAACAAAGATCTTTAACTATCTTTTTGGATTATTTTGAGTATTTTATATACCATTGAAACTTATAGTTATTGCAAGATCATACATGAGGAAACATCTATTTGAAAACATGACTGAAACATGGTATTTATTTTTAACATACGAAATCAACCATATAAACCATTTCAAGGATATAGAAGTTGAAAATATTCATTTGAATTACCATATGCATTATTGGATAAACAAAGGCATTCATGTGAAAGAAAACTTGCATTGAATACTTAGAAAGATTGTCTAATTTCCATTTATGAAACAAAGAGAAATGAATCTTTATTGAGAGTAACCTTATTGCTTTGTTGTTATGATTGTTCTAGTTTTGGAAAAAGAAATACAAAAGTATGCTGAAATCAAACATAACGATTTGTTTATTTCCTAAGTCATGCTTGAATGGAAAAAGAATATTTTACTTTGAAAAGGAATTGAATGCATTGCTTGATATGCTTTGTGTGTTTTGGGGAAAGATACCTTCTAGGATGGGTGCCGAATGAGGATAATAGACAAGTGGGTTTTCTTTTGCAAAACCTACACGATCGTTATAATCGGTTTCATATTTTGATCAAAGTTAACTTTTGGACCATTGAAATAGATGGAATTATGCCTAGTTGTTTTATTTCTCTGCCTCATCCTATTAATGAGATGTTTCATTCATGTTAGGGATGCATGTAGGTTAATAGACATGCACTAGATTCCATCCTGCTTATTGTTACAGATTGCTAGGCTCTTCGTGCAGGGTCGGGTATCCTTCTTGTTAAAGGATTTCAGGGAAGTGTATGCTTTGTGGTTGGGTGGAAAAGCACCCCATCCATATTCTCGTCCTTGGCTTGCGGATGGCAGACTAACTCATCAGCAGCTAGAGAGACTTTTTGATTTGATTGACATTATTGTTATTTCCATACTTGTATTATATTGAGATTCCTTCATTGATGTTAGGATAATTGGATGGGCTATTATAAGCCTAGGATGTATAGATATTCAGAATTTGTAATAATATGAACTTCTAAGTGGTTATAGTTATATTAATGTGAAAACTAATATTATGAATGAAAGATGTATATATTTATTTTTTTGATGTAGGGGCATCTTAACTCTCTCCATTTTGGTTTTGTTTCTAATAGTTTGGTTTGTTTGAATAAAGTAGGTTCTTGGCTTTCTTTTCCTCTTATCAACCATTTCATATCATTTATTTCCTGCTAATTTTTGAGGACGACGTGGCTATCTATTATATCTAGATTTAGAAAGGTAAAAGGCTTCCTTTCATGCATATTAACAATAAAGCCACCGATCTAAAAGAGGACTAGCTGGCAAATTTGATCTTCCCTCCTATTTAACGAATCAACTAAATTAGAAACACCACTTATTTCTTCTTCATAGCAGTAAGCTTTTCCCTGGCATTCATGGTCAATTTGCTATCTTTTCTCTCACAATTCCATTTTTGGAATCTTCTTTAGGTAGTGGACATCGTGGGTCATCTTCTTCTTGGTAGTGACTATTTTATTTATCTCTGGCAGTTGCATTTCTCTTGGTAGGGGTGACGGCTATCCATTGTTAGGGAGGTTGCTATTTTTTTCCTTCTCTGTAGATTTATTTACCTCGACGGCTCCATCAATAAAATATACCCAGAGTGGTCGACAACTAAAAAGGGAAAAAAAATTAATAATAGAGGAGAAAACCAAACTAGAAGAAGGGGGCTAGTTTAAAAAGGCAAGGAGGATGATATTTTGAGGATCGATAGTTGGGGAAAAATGATTGGATTTTTGACATTTTGCTTGGTGTGAGTCTCTACATAAGAGAGGTCATTGTATGGTTGACTTTGGTTTTTGTAATAACAACATGAGAAACAAATAAATCTTGTCTCATTTCATTATCTCCTGTCTTTTCCATCTGATTCTCTCCTGTCATTTTCTCATATTGAATTGTGTGTTTGATTTCTAAATTGTAATTATGAGGTGATTGGCAAGGTTGTGCTATCAGTTTGGTATTAGAGCAAGGTTGAGATTGGGTATTGGAAGTGGTCAATATGCCTCCAAGAATGATGGGCAGAGGCCAAGGCAGAGGTCAAAGAGACCATGGTGACCCTAACTTGATGCAAAATCTGATTGCAAGGTTGGATGCTCTTGAGAGGGCACAGAGGAGAGGAAACCCAGACATTGAAGATGTCAGTTATGAGGAAGAAGAACCCTAGAGAGAAGAAAATGTGGAAGGATAGGCAAACCCAGATGATGAATTTGGTAAAAGGATGATAAGGTCAGTCATAAATTTGGGATCCAAACCCAAGATAGATGTACCAACTTATGCTGGAAGTCTTAATGGAGAAGACTTAATCGACTGGATAAATGACTTGGACAAATATTTTGAAAATGAGAATGTAGCAAAAGAGAAAAGAGTAAACTTTGCCTGCACGAGATTGAAAGGTCATGCGGCCATGTGGTGGGACTTTACCCAAACTGAAAGGAGAAACAGAAATAAGGAAAAGATTAACTCATGGGATAGGATGGTAGCCAAGTTGAAGGGTAAATTTTTTCCTAGTGACTATCAAGCTAATCTCTTTAAGAGATTACAAAATTTGAAGCAAAAAGAGATGTTTGTGAAAGATTACACAGAAGAGTTTTACAAGCTCATAATCAAATATGGGCATGCTGAAGAAGATGTGGAGAAAATAACCCATTATGTGAATGGTCTAAGATACAGTCTTTAGGATGAGATGAGTCTTTTGTCTCCTAGAAGCTTGGAAGAGGCTTACCAACTTGCCTTAAAGGCATAAGAGAAGCTGCAAAGGAAGCAAAGTCAACAAGAGAAGAGGAGAGGAAGAGGATTTAGAGGAAGGGGACAACAATCTGGTAGAGGACAACAACATCATCAAAGTGAAGAAGTTGGAAGTTCTAGTGGAACAGTCTGTTGCAAGTATGAGCCTAACTAGTGTTGTTATTGATGTCAACATACTCATGTTGCATTGATGTCAAAGATTGGATGAGTTGTGTGATGAGGATATTGAGAAAATTAGCCCCATCAGAAATAGAGAAGAATAGTGAAGACATGGAAGTTCTATGAAGTGAAGATCCCATTTTGATGAAGATTAGAGTACGTGCATCAAAGGGTTTTTAGATATGTGTCTGAAGATCCTCCAGACAAGTTCTGAGAGGTCCGCATGAATATTTGGAGAAGTTATGGCCATATGGGTAAAACTAGTTCTGGCAACTATTCAGAGGTGGCAGAGTGACACAAATAGGTCCGGTGAGATCCATAAATACAATATCATGTTCTGTGGATTTGATGGCATGTTTGGGAGGCTAATATTCATCGACAAGTCAATTGGTTCATGGTTTGGAGGTTTGCAAGCAAACCTTCTATTATGATAGTGATGATTGCCTATGTTCTTGAGGTTCTGGGTGAAGATGTGATTGATTACAGTAAGCAGAACTGGTGTGGATGTTCTTTGTGATTCAAGCAAGCTTGTAGTGGTCTCTAGATTATGTCTAGTTTGTGTTAGCGGTCCGCATTGATGATTGAGCTCAGGAATGAAGATTTACTTTTGGACAATTGGTGTTCTTCCCAGTTTTGGCAGACCAGATGATTTGCACATGTCACAGATGATATTGAAGATGTTTTGCAAATCATCGTGTGTTCCTCAAAGATGATTTAAGTCCCAGCTGTGTGTGGCCGACATTGTAGTGATGTGCATAATAAGTCAGGTTGCATTTTTGTAATTACTCTGTAAATAAAATAAGTATATGTTGTGCCAACTTTGATGATCATTCCAAAGTTGATGTCATGTATAAATAAGAGTTATGAAGTCATTCAAAGGCATCTCTATGGTCATGATGAGAATGTGGTAGTGAAGAGGAGGAAAAAGCAGAGTAGAGGTATTGAGCTTAAACAGAACTGACTCAAGCATTGTGAAGATGCTAATCTCCAGTTCAAGTATGTAATATTTAATCTTCTGTAGACAATGTGTCTCCTGTAGGCAGTGGGCCTCTTATGAGTAGTGTGCTCAAGTTGTAAGCCCTAATTGGCAAGTGCCATTTTATTCTTCTTTATTCTTCTAATAGAGAATACAATCTTGGGTTAATCACCCTGTGGTTTTTCCCTTAACCAGGTTTTCCATGCCAAAAATTTGGTGTTATATGTGTTGAATTTGTTTCTTCTCTTGAATGATTACATTATGCTTCCATGATTAATATATGATATGCTATTGACATATAAGAAGGCTTAAAACAAAAATAGAACTGAGATTTTCATAACAACTGATTCACCCCCCCTCTCAGTTGTCTGTCCTAAATCCAACATAGTCAAGAATGAGAGAGGTGGTTTTCCAAATAGAAGAGGAAGATCTTATGGAAGAGGTGGCTCACAAGGTAGAGGTAGAGGATTTGCTGGAAAATGTTACAAGTGCAATCAATATGGACACAAGAGTTGGGACTGTATTGAATCATCACAAGGAGGACACTCCAAATTTGAAAGGAGCAATCAAGTTGTTCAAGCTGACCAAGAAAGTGTGGGATCTCCAGTGTTAGGGTTAGCCGATAGAAGATATCAATTAAATGCAAATAAAGATTAAACAGAGAAATGGAAATACACAGAAATAATAATAGCGAGAGACAAGTTTTAACGTGGTTCACCCAAACTCGGGCTACATCCACCAAACAGAGAGTCTGATATTATTATCCAGTAAATCAAACCAATTACAATCAGCAATCCCTGCAACTCAATACCGCTGCAAAATGCTACAATACAATATCAAAACCCTAACCCTTAGCCGCTTTTTATCAAGCTTTTTGTCGGTTACAAAATAGGGTTTTCTTATGTCGGTCAATGAAAAAATTAACTCCCGGTGCATTATAAAATAATAAAAAACAGTGTGAGGTTTCGGGGGCGTTGCCCCCGAGCCCCCACAGGGGCGCTGCCCCTCGACCCCGCCCTGTATCGCGACAGGGAACGCGCCAGGGGCACTGCCCCTGGACCCCGCAAGGGGCGCTGCCCCTTGACCCCGTAGGAATTTGGGGGGAAACCGCGCTGATAAAAGTGGGGTAAATATAACCTCTGAGTCTAATTAGACTCCATATAACAACATCCAGTACATCACAAGGATGGAGCAGAATCAGGAGAATCCTTGATGCTTAAAAGAGCATTGTTAAAGTCACAGAAGGAAAGTCAAGAACCAATTCAAAGGAGAGCATTGTTCAGAACAAAGTGTAAGTCACATGGTAAATGTTGCAAACTCATTATCGATAGTGGTAGTACTAACAATATTGTTTCAAATGAAATGGTAGAGAAGCTGAAACTTAAATGGATTAAACACCCAACTCCATATAAGGTAACTTGGTTACAAAAATGCCATCAAATATTGGTTATTGAGTAGGCCTATGTTGACTTTCAGATTGGTAGTTATAAGGATTGTGTTTTGTGTGATATAATGCCCATGGATGTGTGCCATGTTTTTCTTGGAAGACTGTGGCAATTTGACAGAAATTTAGTCCATGATGGAAAGGAGAATACATATACCATTATAGAGGACAGAGTGAAGCATACCCTGCTGCCCATAAAGGAGAAAGAAGAAGACAACAATAGTAGTAGTTAGGTAATGATGGTAAGTGGTAAAGAGTTTTTGAAAGATTTGAAGAATGAAGAAATTGGTTTTGCTTTGGTTCCTAAACCACAATGTGTAATGACTTCTACAAAGTTGGATGATTTGCCTATTGAGATATAAGATATGTTGAATGATAATATGGATATTATTGCAAATGATTTGCCTAACGAATAGCCTCCTATTAGAAGCATAATTCATCATATGGATTTGATTCCAGGTACTAGCCTTCCAAATAAGGCTCCATATAGATTAACCCCTATGGAGAATGAAGAGATAAGGAAGCAAGTGGCAGATCTCTTGGAGAAAGGATTGATAAGAGAAAATCTAAGCCCTTGTGCTATTCTTGCAGTGTTGGTGCCAAAGAAAGGAGGAGAATGGCATATGTGTATTGATTCAAGGGCAATAAATAAAATCACCACAAGATATGGATTTCTCATTCCTAGGATTGAAGATTTAATGGATTGTTTGAATGGGTCAATGTATTTTTCCAAGATAGATTTGAAAAGTGGTTATCATCAAATTAGAATCAGACCAGGGGATGAGTGGAAAATTGCTTTTAAGACTAGTGATGGGTTGTATGGGTGGCTGGTTATGCCTTTTGGGTTGTCTAATGCTCCTAGTACTTTTATGAGGTTAATGAATGAGGTTTTGAAACTGTTTATTGGTAAATTTGTGGTCGTGTATTTGGATGACATTTTGGTATTTAGTAGGTCAAAAGAGGAGCATCTTGATCATTTGAAGTAGGTTATGAAGAGACATCAGGAAGAAAAGTCACAGATTAATTTAAAGAAGTGTGTGCTTTTGCAAACTGAACTAGTTTACTTGGGATTTTTGGTGTCAAAGGATGGATTGAAGATGGATAAGGAGAAGGTTCAGGCTATACTTGATTGCACCTATAAGGAGTATCATGGAGGTAAGAAGTTTTCATGGTCTTTCTAGTTTTTACAAGAAGCTTATAAGAAATTTTAGTCATGTTGTAGCACCTATTTTAGAGACTATTAAGGGAAGAAAAAGACCATTTGTGTGGACTAAAGAGGCTGAAGAAAACTTCAGATTTTTTAAAAAGAAGGTGAGTGAACAGCCCATACTTGCTTTAGTGGATCTTGATAAAGTGTTTCAAGTAGAGTGTGATGCTAGTGGTTTGGCTATTGGGGTAGTTTTAAGTCAAGAGGGAAAGCCAGTTGCTTATTTTAGTGAGAAATTGAATAATGCAAAAAGAAAGTATTCTTCTTATGATTTGGAATTTTATGCTTTGGTTCAATCCCTCAAGAAATGGAGACATTATCTTTTGCCCAAAGAATTCATTGTGTACACTGATAATCATGCTTTACAGTTTACTAATAGCCAGCATAAATTGAATCAGAGGGAAACTAAATGGGTTGAGTATATTCAGATTTATAATTTTGTTTTGAAACATAAAAGTGGTCAAATGAATAAAGTTGCCGATGCTTTAAGTAGGAAGAATTTGTTGTTATGTGAGATAAGGACTAACAGTGTGGGATTTGAAAGTTTGAAAGAGTTGTATGCAGAAGATGCATATTTTGGAGAAGCATTTGTAGCTTGCAGTGATCTTGTTTGTAGGAATAAAGAGCCATGGATTGATTATATGATACTAGAGGGTTTGTTATTTAAAGAAAATAAATTGTGTATTCCTCAAGGCTCCATGAGAGAGAATTTGTTGAAGGAAAAACATAGTTGCAGTCTTGCTAGTCACTTTGGACAGGATAAGACTTTTTAACAATTGAGCACTCATTGTTATTGGCCAAGGATGAAGGCAGATGTGAGAAGCTATGTGGAGAGGTGCAGAGTTTGTCAACATGCTAAAGGAAGAAGTCAAAATGCTGGATTATATCGGCCATTGGCAGTTCCAACCAGGCCTTGGGATTTTGTGAGTATGGACATTGTTTTTGGTTTACCTCGTACTCAAAGGGGTAATGATTCAATCTTTGTTGTAATTGATAGATTTTCTAAAATGGTGCATTTTATACCATGTAAGAAGACTAGTGATGCAACTAACATTGCAAATTTATTCTTTAAAGAAGTTGTAAGGCTGCATGGTATACCAAGAAGTATTATTTCTGACAGGGATACTAAGTTTGTGGGTCATTTCTGGAGGACTCTATGGAAGAAGTTGGGCACAAATCTGAATTTTAGTTCTGCATATCATCCTCAAATGGATGGATAGATCGAGGTTGTCAATAGAAGCCTTGGAAATTTGTTGAGATGTCTTGTTGGTAAGTCAACTAGAAGTTGAGATCTTATGTTAGCCCAAGCTGAATTTGCTTATAATGATTCCCCGAACAAAAGCACAGGTTTCAACCCTTTCTATGTGGTTTATGGTATCCATCCAAGAGGTGTGTTTGAGTTTCATGGTCTTTCTGGAATGGAGAAGAGGAGTGCCTATGGGGAAGAATTTGCTCAAGTCATTCATAATATTCAAGAGAAGGTGAAGAATAATATTGAAGTTAGCAATTTGGAGTATAAAAGGCATGCTGATTTGAAGAAAAGAGAGCTGCAATTTCAAGTTGGAGACCTTGTATTGGCACATCTTTGAAAGGAGAGATTTCCTACAGGGACATACAATAAACTTTAGATGAAAAAGATTGGTCCTTACAAAATCTTGAGGAAGTTTTTAGCCAATGCTTATGAGATATCACTGCCTGAAGAGCTGAATATATCTCCCATTTTTAATGTTGTAGATCTATATACATACAAGGGGGATAATGGGATAGATGAAGTTGAAGTAGTTGATTCATTTCATGAAGAACAAGTTGGGACAGCCACAGTTCCACAACAAATAGAATGCATTCTAGATCAACAAGTGTTGAAGAAGACCTGTAAGAAGGAATATTTTAAGTATCTTGTCAAGTGGTGCAACCATCCCATTGAAGATGCATCATGGCTTATTGAGGATGAGATCATTAAGATGGGCCATTCAGTTGTAGACCTCATGAGCTAGAGCTCATGATTTCATCCTTCCTGGGAGTTTGATGTAGGGCCATCTAAACTCTCTCCATTTTGGTTTTGTTTCTAACATTTTGGTTTGTTTGAATAAAGCAGGGTCTTGGCTTTCTTTTCCTCTTATCGACTATTTCATATCATTTATTTCCTACTAATTTTTGAGGAGGATGTGGCTATCTGTAATCTCCATATTTAGAAAGGCAAAAGGCCTCCTTTCATGCATATTAACAATAAAGCCTCGTATCATGCGATCTAAGAGAGGACCAACTGGCAGATTTGAACTTCCCTCCTATTTAATGAATCGACTAAATTAGAAACAACACTTATTTCTTCTTCATAGCAGTAAGCTTTTCCCTGGCGTTCATGGTCGATTTGCTATCTTTTCTCCCACTATTCCATTTCTAGAATCTTCTTCAGGTAGTGGATGTCATGGGTCATCTTCTTCTTGGTAGCGACTATTTTATTTATCTTTGGCGGCTACATTTCTCTTAGTAGGGGTGACGACTATCCATTGTCAGGGCGGTTGCTATTTTTTTCCTTCTCTATAGATTTATTTACCTCAACGGCTCCATCAATAAAAGATACCCAGAGTGGTTGATGACTGAAAAGGGGAAAACAAATTAATAATAGAGAAGGCCGAACTAGATGAAGGGGGGGCTGGTTTAAAAATGCAAGGAGGATGATATTTTGAGGGATCGATAGTTGGGAAAAAAAGATTGGATTTTTGACATTTTGCTTGGTGTGAGTCTCTGCATAAGAGAGGTCATTGTATGGCCAATTCTGGTTTTTGTAATAACAGCATGAGAAATAAATAAAGCTTGTCTCATTTTTTTATCTTTTATCTTTTCCATCTAATTCTCTCCTGTCATTTTCTCGTATTGAACTATGTGTTTGATTTCTAAATTATAATTGTGAGGTGACTGGCGAGGTTGTGCTATCAGGTTTATTTTGAGAATTATGAACTAGAGTTAATCTTTGACTATGATTAAGTTAATGGAACTTTTAGGACCTTACCTTTGATATCAAAGTGCTAGGTTCAAGGCTAGGGCCTTTGTGTCTATTATGCTAATGTGTGGAACTTTGAATTCAGAATAACTTAACCTACCAAGAATAATACATAGGGAACTCTGGGGTGTTTTCTCTACTCAATTGACTAAACATGATTGGGATACTTGTGTGTGGGCATGCTGTGAATAGCATGTGTCATCTTCTGATATGTCTTCCTTTTTGTGTATGGGAAAGTAATGCATTCTTAGATGGATAGATAGGCCCTGGTGAATTCCAAGAGGTTGCTTATGTGTGATTACCTTCTCAATGTTTTGATTGCTTGGCATGAACACTTGCAATGTATGTAAGTTATGAAGTGACCTTTTGTAGAGTCATGCTCATGCTTGTGAGACCACTTTGATAGTGGAGTTTTGGAAACCGTTGTGTAAAAGGAAGTACCATGTTCTTGAGTATTGTTTTAACCTAGTGTATTTAATTTTGGGATAGCCATCTGCATGTAAAAGAGATGAAACTTTGAGCATATGCATGTTATTTGAGGAATTTATTTTGAAATGCTTGCATGAGATACATCTTGCATTGTTGTCTCTTAAGGCATGTTCTTGTGTGTGAATCATTTATCTGGGAGAAAGAAAGAAAGTATTGCATTGCATAGGAAAAAGTGAAAGAGAAAAGGGGTTGTGAAAGGATTCGTGCATAATTATTTGCAATGCATGATGTGTTTGAATCATGAGAGAATTAGCACAGCTTGCATCTTGTGACTTAAGTTGTGCTCTTCCCATTGCATGGAATGCATTTGACCTTGGCAAGATTGTTGGGTTGTATTGCACTAAACCTAAACCTCTTGTCATTCCCTTGTGAATCATGTTAGTGTGATAACCTTGTTCATTAAGAACATGGTTGAGTGTTGCGTGATGTAGGTCTTCCTTTCAAGTAAGGTTTCATGTTGTGATATTGTTAAGAGTGCATTCTATTTTAGTTATGTTTTTCATCATGTTGTGGTGAAAGTTAACCTCATGCAGATGAAATGTTGGATAAGAGCTTGACCCCAACCTAATTCTACCTCATATTTCATTTGAGCTGAATGTGAATGTTACATGAATGCATTCTCCATATGATTGATGTATGGTGGGAACTGGTAACCTCTCTTTGTTATGTGAGTGATGTGTTAGATATCTTGTTTTGTGAATGTTTCTTGTGAGTCATTTCTTGATGATTGTGATTCCCTTGAATGGGATGCAACTTTTGTTGCTGGGCATCTTGATTGACGTTGGTTTGGTTGAGTTAAGTAGAAATAATCTCTTGTTTTCATGTGATTGGAGTCTTAGAAGACTCATTTGCTTGATTTGATTGAGTGTGTTCTCTTACTTACCTCAGATTTTGGAATCCAGGTGTAGTATAGTATGGTACTCCCTCTCTTGTGACTAGAATTAGTCATGTAGTTCATGTGAAGTGTAACTTTTGAAATTTTGAATACTTTATTTTATTTGAATTCGGTGAAATTGTTAAATGTTGTCAAGACCAACATTGAATTTTTAATTCTTGTTTATGGAGTACAGCCATCGAATTTTGGAATTTAATTATCTTGTGACCTTTATGGTCATGTTTGAATTATTATTGAAATCGCGCGTATTTTATGCCTTATTGTTGGAATCAAATTTTTCTTACACTTTAGTTTGATTTATTTCTAAATGGTGGTTGTGCTCAAATGTTTTAAACTATTGGTCATGTATCATGTTATGTTTTCTATCATGTCCATGATGGGCTTTTGATGGATTGTATATGGGAGTAATTCTTGGTGTATTGCTAGGACCTTACATTTGCTAGGACTATGTTAGATTAAGTTTCTTGATTCGTTGTCCGATGCGAGTGGAATGGTTTGGGTTGCTATAGATTAATTGATGGGAGTATCTTGTTGATTGGTATGATTGTCAACCTGGATAGTAAAGAAGGATGTGAAATGGAATTCAAGATTAAGCTAAATGTTGACTTCTGAATATAATTATGTCAATGAGATATAAGACAACTTGTTTTTGGTTATGATGAAATTGCAAGTAATGGCAAAAAGAATGTTAGTTAAGGAAACAAAAAAATTGTGTAGTAGACTTCAGTTAAAGTTGGATAAGTAGAGAAATAAGGATAAACGTAAGACAAGGTGAAGATAGATATGAAGCAAGTAAATAGGAAATTGTGTGAGTTTAATATGAAAGATAGAAGAGTGTCAGATACTCATATATTAACCAGAAGATAAGATAATAAGATACTAGTAATGTAAGAACTGTAATTGGAAGAAAATGGTTTAGAAAATGTAGAATGTTGGTGTGAAGTAAGACAATTTGTTCCAAGGGAGAAGCGGTAGTTGAAATAGACTTGTTGTGTTGCCAACATTGGGAATTTGATTGCTTTGGAAGTATCTCCTTAGTAGTTCAGAGGTTCCCTAGCTTGATGTTGGAAGGAATGCAATTCTTGTGAGAAGAAGTTGTTGTCTTTTGTGTTCCATTTTATGGATACTTGGTGTTTAGTCTGTGAGGAAGTCATGTGTTGTCTAGCCGATCATGAATTCATGGTCGTGTTGTGTTGTTTGACCTTTGGGTCTAGCTTAGATAAGAATTAAAGTGATGTTGCAAGTTGTGAAAAGATAGAATATAGGGCAAATGTAGGGAGCATAAGTTGCTAGATCAAAAGTAGATACTTCTAGTACTTGAAGAATAGAAATGATAATGGAGTAGGATGGGGAATTCCTCATAACTGTGTGAAGAATATGATGTGGAATGTTGTATTAACATAGAGTTAGAATGGAAGAATGAAAGACTAAAATGACAAGATAATAATATAGGAAGTTGAAGGTGAGAAGAAACCTTTGAGACAAGAAGATTTGTGTGGAAATGAGAGGAAAAGATAAGATTGAAAGAGTTGATTGAAGTTTGACAGACAGAGTGTATTGCTAAAAATGGATAAGAAAAGTGTTGTAGAACTAAAAATGGATAAGGAAGTTACTAGAAGGTACTTTAAACTAGCATAAACCAATAGTTGGTAATGGAAGTAAAATTAGAAGATAGAGAATATATAATATTGTAAGATGGAAAAGATGAATTAAAAGAAGTATAATTCAAAATAAGATGAAGACATGACTCAAATTTGAATTGAAGTACTAAAACATAAAGAAGAGATAGATCAATAAATGAAGACATGGATGTAGATATTGTTATAAATGAGAGAAGTATAAAGAAGGTACACGTTAAGATGCACGGAAAGTTAAAAACCAGAATTAGCAAAAGAAAATGGATAGAAAGTGTCCTAGTATTAGAGGAATTGGTATGCACGTTGGGTGGTTTGGACCTAGTTGGTGCACCTCTAGAGTTTGTTTTGTTGTGTTTGTGACCTCAACCTAGTGATGGTTAGGAGGTAAGATCTTTTGAAAATATGTTGTGTTTTATCAAAATTTGAGATGCTCATTTCATGCTTAAAGTATTATTGATAGATTATGATTTATTCATTGAAGGTGTGATTATTCCCTTATGCTTGATATTATGATATCATTCTTTTATGCTTTGGCAAGTGTGCCATATGTTCTAGAATGCGATTAGATGGTAGTTGTACCATGTGTGAATTATATACATTGTATTGGCTATTGTTCCATGTGTATTGTGTGTTTTAATTTGGCATGCTTTTGGGGAAAAAGGATATAGGAGTGGTGCTAGTGGAGCCCATTCAAATCCTAGAGACGTGCAACGTTAATTTGCATAACAGAGATATTGTGTAGTACAAGGTCCAATGGGACCAATATTCAGTGGATAATGCCACATGGGAGGATGTTGCAAAGATTGATGGTTCATTCCTACATTTGGGGGAAATAGCATAGATGATTTTATTTCATACACATTAGAGATACTCTAATACTTTGATGATGATACATTTGCTGCATTAAGTAGTATTAGTTTGATAGTTTATTGTTTTTATGTTGTATTAAGACATCGAGACGATGTCTCTTCCAAATAGGGAAGGATATCACTTCTTGAATTTGACTTTCATTTAATTTCCATAATTTTGGGACTCAATTAGATAAAATCTATGATGATTAGTTAAATTAAGGTGAAAATTGCATGTGAATGTGTTAATTGTATTTAATTAATTGATTAATGATGCTTATTTATTATGGAGAGATTGAATACTTGTGCTTCGGCTATGATTTCTTAGAAACTAACCTATTAATGGTGGAATGAGTGTGCATGATGCAGGTTGTCAAAGGCGAGAACATGGGTTGGGAAGAGCAGTCCTAGCCATTGGTAAGAATAAGGTGGATGTAATCGGTGTATCACACACACTCACTTAGTTCATGACTACCTGAATGTTGCATTGTTTGACTATCTTGCATACTTGAGTTTACTCTTGTCATTTCTATTCAATGGTTAATTTCTGTCATGGTGTTCAATGTTACTTCTCGTCATTTTATTCTAATGTTTATTTTCGTTAATGTATTCCAATGTTGCTCATGTGCATATCCGTGTTTACTTTCCGTTAGTGATTTTGATGTTTACTCCATTGTGTTTATGCATTTTGGAAAGGTAATTAATCCTTATTTTTAGATTTAAATATATATGTCTGTGAAGATAATTAAGTTAATATATATATATATATATATATATATATATATATATATATACTTATGCATATTTCTTATTTAATTTATATAAACTTGAAAACTTAGATTTTAAATATCAATGTGAAATATAATAAAAAGAAAGATATTAAAAGGTTATATATATATATATTAAAAAAAAGTTAAGAGAGGGCATGCATGGGAACGGAGATGACCTAAATAAGCACCCCTAAATCTACTATAAAAAGTAGTTTAAAGCAAAGGAAATGGAAGCCACTGGACTTCCATTTTATAAAACTAAAGATTGGAGTATCATGTGTGGGGAAAAACCATGCAAAATAGGAAGATGGACGGGGTTTTAAAAGATAAAAAAATAAAATAATTTAGGGCTCTCTTTGGGATGCTGAATATAGGGTTTGTAAATGCTTTTTGGAGGAAAATATACAAAAACAATAGCAAAGGGAATTAGGGGAAAAACACAACCATATACACAACAATTAGAAGGAAAAAGAAGGAAGAAAGAGGGAAGAAGTAAGAGAAGATCATATATATATATAATGAAAAAGAAATACAGAGGAAAGAAAGGAAGGAATTGGAAGGAAAAAGGAAGAAGAAAACTCCCTTCACCGAGCAGAGAAAATTCTTTTCACAGGTTCATCTTATTTATTTATCTATTACAAAAGAATGGCATATAGGAAAGAGGTATTTTGTTTGATTTTCTTGTTGTTCTGAACTTCTATGGGCATGTAAAAACTCCACTTTAGCCTCCATGAGTAATTTTATGCTTTTATTTGGTAGAAAAATGTAGATCAATGATTATATATGTATATGTGCCAATATACTATATATATTTGCATATATTACCATTCACATGGCTGTACAATTCATTTGTTGACATGAAATTAGTACTATCATGCTGATTCAAAACATTTGAGACCAAAAATTCTTTCTGATATTGTATTTTAAGCCTATACATTGTTGAGACAGCTCTAATAATACTGTTGTAGCATGCATATGCATTGCAATAGCATGCATATACACTACTACATCATGTAAAAGTATTGTTGTTCCAGCTTTTTCTATGATCTATATTGCTATTATAACATATAGAGACATTACCTACTACTGATATAAAACTAGAGATGTTATTATGATTGTTATTAGACTTTAGAGGACATTTTTATCAGTGTCATAAACTGTTGTTCCAACCTTTTATATTGTTCTAAACTTTTACACTATTGTCCCAAGTTAAAACACTGTTGTTCCAACCTTTTATACTATTGTTCTAAACTTTTACACTGTTGTCCCAAGTTAAAACACTATTGTTCCAAGCTTTTAATAGCTGTTCTGAATTCAAACATTGATGTTATAAACATACACATTGCTATTATAAACTTTTGAGAGATTTTGAGTGGAAAACAATAGAAAAACAAGTGTGGACAGCGAGAGTTAAATTGAAAATTGTGAGCAAACAAAGATATTTAACTATCTTTTTGGCTTATTTTGAGTATTTTATATATCATTGAAACTTAGTTATTGTAAGATCATACATGAGGAAACATCTATTTGAAAACATGAGTGAAACATGGTATTTATTTTTAACATACGAAATCAACCATATAAACCATTTCATGGAGATAGAAGCTGAAAATATTCATTTGAATTACCATTTGCATTATTGGATAAACAAAGGCATTCATGTGAAAGAAAACTTGCATTGAATACTTAGAAAGATTGTCTAATTTTTGTTTATGAAACAAAGAGAAATGAATGTTTATTGAAAGTAACCTTATTTCTTTGTTGTTATGATTGTTTTAGTTTTGGAAAAAGAAATACAAAAGTATGTTGAAATCAAACATAACGATTTGTTTATTTCCTAAGTCATGCTTGAATGGAAAAAGAATATTTTACTTTGAAAAGGAATTGAATGCATTGCTTGATATGCTTTGTGTTTTTCGGGGAAAGATACCTTCTGGGATGGTTGCCGAATGAGGATTAACAGACAAGTAGGTTTTCTTTTTCAAAACCTACACTACCGTTATAATTAGTTTCATACTTTGATCAAAGTTAACTTTTGGACCATTGAAATAGATTAAATTATGCCTAGTTGTTTTATTTCTCTGCCTAATCCTATTAATGAGATGTTGCATTCATGTTAGGGATGCATGTAGGTTAATAGGCATGCACCAGATTCCATCATGCTTATTGTTACAGATTGCTAGGCTCTTCATGCAGGGTCAGGTATACTTCTTGTTGAACAATTCTGGGGAAGCATATGCTTCCTGGTTGGGTGGAAAAGTACCCAATCCATGTTCTCATCCTTGGCTTGCGGATGGCAGACTGATTTGTTAGCAACTAGAGAGAGTTTTTGATTTGATTGACATTATTGTTATTTCCATACTTGTATTATATTGAGATTCCTTCATTGATGTTAGGATAATTGGATGTGCTATTAAAAGCCTAGGATGTATAGATATTCAAAATTTGTAATAATATGAACTTCTAAGTGGTTATAGCTGTATTCATGTGAAAACTGATATTAGGAATGGAAGATGTATATATTTATTGTTTTATTTTGAGAATTATGAACTCTAGTTAATCTTTGACTATGGTTAAGTAAATGGAACTTTTAGGACCTTACATTACCACATGTAATATATTTGAAAGGTAATTTTCCTTTGAACTTACCAGAACCTCTTTGTAGTCTGTCAACAAAGTTTTCTTCAATTTCATCAAGCTCATCATCAGGTTCCACCTTGTACTTCTCATCTCTGGAGATCTTCTTTGAAGTGTTGGCTTTTAAATCAGTCTCACTCTTTAGTAGAGCATCACCAAACTCTCTCATTTCAAAAGCTATAAGTTTTCCAAGCAACTGATCCTTAGTGACTCCTTGCATAGTCATTACTTCTTCAATTGTAGCTACCTTGTGACTGTAGGACTTAAGTAATGACCTACGAATTTTCATCACAATTTCCTTCTCATCAATAGTTCCTACCATAGAGCCTGCATGGGTAGTGGAGTTGGCTCCTGGGTATGCTCCCCAAGGTCCTAGGTTTGATTCCCTACGTGTGCTTACCTGATGCATGTGGTTTGCAGACTATTGTGTGCATCCCTAGGGCTAGTCTCACCTCCTCCTCGCTTGCCTCTAAGTGACGCTAGGCTGGGCGGAGTCACGAGGATCACCTAGGTTAACAAAAACAATAGTTCCTCCCATACCTTTTATTCCATTAACAATTTTATCAACCTTTTGCATGTAGGTAGTTATGTTTTCATCTTTGCTCATCTTTAAACCCTCATATTTCGCATTCAGGCCCTGTAATTTGGTGCTCTTTATAGACTCATATTTAACATATTCTTTGATTTTGTCTTCAGTTGTTAAACCATTTTGAGGCATGGTATACTTTGTCTTTACTGCTTTCCATACTCTATAACCAAGACAAAGGAGATGGCTTTTCATTCACACCTTCTATAAAGCATAATTCATCCCATTAAACTATGGATCTTCCTTCTTGTAAGACATGCTAGATCAACCTTAAGTTGTTAGGATTACTTTCAAGGAACCTTGCTCTGATACCAGTTGTTGAAATGCACAAGATAATTGAGAGGGGGGGTGAATCAGTTGTCTCAAAAACATTAACTACATATGAATATCAACACATCATATGTTCAATTATTGTTATTAAGATTTGACAATGAAAGCATGAAACAAGAAGCTCAATACAATAACACATTCAACACATGTGACATCATATTTTTTATATGGGAAACCCTATAAGGGAAAAACCACAGTGGGTGTTAGCCCACAGAAATAAATATGTTATAACATACCAATAAATAGAGGCTCACTGCCCAAAATGCTCACTGCAAATATTAGGGCTCACTGCCAAGCTCGACTCACTGCCAAGGGGTGGCTCAATACCAAGGGTTAGTGAACTAATTTGATAGCATCTACTTCATACCTGAGTTGAATTCCATTGAAGCACAACATAACTCCTATGCTCTGCTCTTCTTACGCCTTTTCAATTATCTTCACATTTTCACATTTTCACATATGGACATATTGTTTACAACTTCATTACATGTTTTTATACAATTCATCAACCTTGGAATGTACATCAAGGTCGGCATTACATTCATCAACCATTAGAACAATCTCCAAGGTCAGCATTACAAACATACATAGAAATAGGTCTGGGCCTAAATAAAATTAGCCGAGGAAAAGATGTATGTGAATCATGTTATACCTTAGCTAGGACTCAAATGCAGTCTTCCATGCCACAACATGCTTCCACAATCTTCAATGCATATCTGCAAGTAGTGAAAACAACCAGGTTGGTCAAAACTGGTGTTAACACTAAGTCTTCTAAGAATTGTCTTCATCCACGATCCAAATTTCTCTTTGCAAACCAATCCAAATGTAGGAACATGATCAGGAGACATCCACAAGCACATTATAATCATCAGGAACTTCCGTACCACCTCTGATCACTTTATTCATAAGATTATTCAAACTAAAGCATATTAACATAACTATCACCCATTGTCGTAAGAAAAAGATCGCTTGCAGGTTACCAAATCCTGAACCATTAGAGTGGAAGTCATATAACAACATTACAAACTTTGTTCTAGAACCGTAGACCAAAAGTCTTAAATGTGGAGGAACGCAGAGTAGAATACATTCTCCTTGTCACCACCAAATGTACAAAAAGAGCAGTTTTCACTCTGGTGAACATAACTCACTCAAATCTTCATACCAAAGGCTCAAACTTAGAACATAGCATCTTTAGACATGCCTCTAAATAAATTCTAATCCACAGAGAAACATATTTAATCTACAAGAAATGTAGAGCAATCTACTGGACTATTCTGTTGTAAACAAAGATACTCTTAAATACACCGTATCCACTGGAGGGGCAAATTTTCTAAAAAGCACTTAGAAATTTAGTATCAAGAATACTTATTCATTATATTCAACACTTATATAAGCCAATGTACTACATCTAACTCATTACAAGAAAGTATCAAAACAAGAGCACAATTGACACCAATGACAACACAGATATGTTGACATCAATGATAACACTGGTTAGGCACATACTTGCAATGGAGGGATAATAGAGAGGGAGATAAGGGAGAGATAAGGAGATAGAGGTTTAGGGTTTCTTAGGTTTAGGGTTTAGTGGTTATGGGTTAGGGGTTAGGGACATTATTTAGGGTTGAGGAATTTAGAGAGAGAGAGAGAGACTTCTTTTGACATGCAACCATAAACACTGAATAATGTCCCTAAACCCTAAACCTGAGCAACCCTAAACTTCTAAACCTTAAATAATTCCCCTAAACCTTAACCCCTAACCCCTAAACCATAAACCCTAAATAATTCCCCTAAGCCCTAACCCCTAACCCCTAAAACTTAAACCCGAGAAATCCTAAACCCCAAACCCCTAAACCCTAAACACTAAACCCAGGCAACCCAAAACATTTAACTGCTTATCTCTAGGTATCTCCCCATCTCCTTATCTCTATCATTCCTCTACCTCTCAATCTCTCCCCCTATGTCTCTGGCTATGTCCCTCACTCTCCATATCCCTATCTCTCCCCTCTGTCTCCTCTATCTCTCCCTATCTGTCTCCTCTCTCTCTCTATCTATCTAGCTATCTCCAAACCTAAGCAACCCTAAGCCCCTAAACCCTAAATCCAATCAACTCTAAACCTCTATCTCCCTATCTCGCCTTTATCTCCCTATGATCTAAATTTTAATGGAGAATTCAGATAACAATACCTAGCGATGAGCCTATGGTATTGTAAAAGTAAATAAGAGCTCTCAATGTGTAGAACTCATAGAGAGTTGTAGGCAACCAAAGAGATTTTATTAATTGCATCAAAATGTTTATATACAATGAAGCGAGAATGTGAAAGGTCACCTTATCTATATAATTTGAAATGGATAGTTGGAAGGTGACAAAAAAAACAACTAACTACTAAAAATTCAAAATTTCAAATTTTTAAATTTTCAAAAAACTACTAAATTCGGAACCCCACTTAGTAGGGTCATAACTTCTATCCAGCTAGTAGAAATTTAGACTTCTCAGACTTGTTGAAAAGATCTCCTAGAGAGCTAGAGCGAGTTACATCGATCCATGCCTATGGCTATTGCTCAAAGAAACTGATGAAAATCTTGACCCCAAATTCCACCCTGAAGGCCTTTGAAAATGTCAATTACTAGGATGTAGACAATTCTGAATAAAATACTGAAAACTAAAAAACATAGTTCCCTGAACAAATGCCACCCTAATGCTTCTAAATCTTTGTGGGATATTATATCCCCCTTGAGAGGAAATGGGCCCCATTGCACTTGTGTTTCAACAGATGAGGAAATTTCTTCTCAATCTGGTCCTTAGTGAACCATTTTCCCTGATGTGGAAGTTGTCCTGCCTGTACCACCTGATAGAGAGGAATCTATTGCTTCTTCTATGTTTTGACCACAACATCAGTAATCTGATCACATTTGAGAGGGGTAGTAGTGTCTGGATTCAACTCTGTGCTACTAATATGTTCTGCAACATTTGAAGTGTCCAACAATGGTGGAAAATATGGACGCAACAATTCAACATTGAAAACAAGATGTAGTCCAAGAAAAGATGGTAGATTGAGTTCAAAAGCATTTTCACCAACTTGTTTGAAGATGGTGTATGGACCATACCGAATGGGATGGAGTTTCCTATGAGGCCCTTGAAGTCTTTCTTTTTGAAGGTGAAGCCAAACCTTGTCACCAACCTTAAACTAATGAGGTGTATGATGTTGATCATGTCTGTCCTTGTATTTTTGATAACTATATTGGAGTATCTCATGCACTTATTGTTGAATATGACTTATCTTATCAACAAACTTAGTTGCCCTATCTTCTTGTTTCTCTAAATATGTTGATGGGTCACTCAACTGTTGCAAGTATGTGCCTAATCGGTGTTGTCATTGATGTCAACTGTACTCCTATCTTGTTGCATGCTTGTAATGAGTAAGATACTTTATATTTACTTATGCAAGTAATCTTGATGTTGAGAATATTGAGAAAATTAGCTTCTCCAGTAGAAATAGTGAGTTGCAGTGGAAACAGTGTATAGCATATAGAAGAACAGTCAAGGAGATTTCTCCACATTTCATGTACAATGAATATTTGTGTCTGCAGATTGGAATTTATTTAGAAGTCCATCTGAAGATGCTATGTTCTAAGTTTGAGCCTCTGGTATGAAGAATTGAGTGAGTTATGTTCACCAGAGTGAAAACAACTTTTTTTGTATGTTTGGGAAAGACAGGGAGAAAGTATTATGCTCTGCATTCCTCCGCATTGAAGTATTTTGATCTACAGTTCTAGAGTTAAGTCCGAGATGATGTTAAGTGCTTTCAACTCCAATGGTTCATGATTTGGCTGTCTGAAAGCTATCCTTTCTTTATGATAGTGGCTGACAGTGTTGTTCTTGTGCTCCAGTTTGAAGAATCTTCTTGACAGAGTGGTTAGAGATCGTGCAGTTGTTCATGGTGATTACAATGTGCTTGTGGATATCTCCTGATCATGTTTCTACCTTTCAACTGGTCCACAAAGAGAAGTTTGGATCATGAAAGAAGAATGTTCTTAGAAAACCTAGTGTTAACTTCAGTCTTGGCTGACTTGGTTAATTTCACTACTTGCAGAGATTCATTAAAGTTTGTAGAAGCATGTTGTGGCTTAGAGGATTGTGTTTGAGTCCCAACTAAGGTGTGGCATGTTCATCATAATTCTCTACATCTTTCCTTAGCTAAACTTTGTAATAGGTCTAGACCTATTTGTGTGTATGCTTTGTAATGCCAACCTTGGAGAATGTTCCAATGGTTGATGAATGTAATGCCAACCTTGATGTACATTCCAAGGTTGATGAATTGTATAAAACCATGTAATAGAGTTGCAAAAAGTATGTATATGTGCAATTATGAAGAGATAAGTGTGAAGGTGTGAAGGAGTAGGGCAGAGAAGTTATATTGTGCTTTAATGGAACTGAATCATGGCATGGAATAGATGCTACTTAATCAGTTCACTACTTTGGCAGTGAGCAACCCTTTGGCAGAGTTGTTCTTTACAGTGAGCAATTTGGGTAGTGAGCCTTTTAGGCAACGAGCCTCTATTTTTTCGTAATGTTATAACTCATATATTTTTGTGAGCTAACACCCACCATGTTTTTTCCCTTTAGGATTTTCCACGTAAAAATCTGGTGTCTATTATGTTGGATGTGTGGTTGTGATTAAGTTTATGATTTCATTCTTTCATGGTTGAATCTGATTATAAGTAATTAAGTTGTTTATGGTTTGATATTCAAATGTGTAACGCCAGAAAATGTCCCCTTGGGGACTTTTCCCTCTTAAGGGTTAGCTCACGGGTCTTTGATCTGCATTTAGGACATCTTGCATCATATTTTAGCATCCTGATGAGAAAACCCCTAAGTTTCATGATGAATGGGACCTAGGGGGATCCCTTAAGACAGATCATACCCAAAATAGGGGGGAGGACTTGGGTGCTTGCGCCCTAGTCCTACCCTATTTTAGGTCAAGCCCAAATTTTAAGTGTTGGTTTATGACCGTTATTTGGTTCCTCGGCCGACATGGTAAGTTTGAATTATGAAATTCTTGGCAGGAATGTTTGTAGTTCCATATGTAAGCATATTTAGGCATTTATTTGTAAACTAGATGGTTATTGTGATCTTTATGCATTCTAAAGGTGATTCAAGGCATTCATTGTGTGGAAAGAGTAGATTTTGTGTTGTTTATGTGTTTGTATTTGTATATTTGAGCATCCATCTCCTTGTGGCATGAAAATCTTCTTCCTTCCATGAGATCTCCACTACAAGGTGACATCAATTATTCTTTTGATCATTTATCATTTGGATTTTGCCTCTATCCCACAAGGACACGCACTCTTTATCTGACAATGATGTTTAAAAGATTTGAATGTCTCCTCAGGGCTTGACTGATGCAAGCCACTAAACAACACAACCCCCTCCCCACTTTTCTGTGATTGCAGGTTAAAGGTTGAAGAAGCAAGAAAAGTGGAATTGCAGGAGAGTGTTGCAGAGTGTCAGAATTGTAGAACATAGCTAAAAATAGGGACCTAGGTTCGGGCGCCTACTCATTAGTCCTTCGAGTCCCGCATCAGAAGCATCTCCAGAACATCAAGAACAGGTTGCAAACAAGGTTCCCAGTTCCTGACAAAAATTAGGGTACTGGACTAGGGCGCCTGCTCATTAGGCCCTGACTATTCTGCTTCCTGAACTTCAAAAATTGGTACACATTTGTCTATTATTTTACATCTTTCTGTAGCAACATTTTTTAGTAATTTGTCTGTTTGCTTCCGTATTGGCATAATTAGGGTTTTAAGCATAAGTGGGCATAATCAATAAATCAAATCACACAAATCCAAATTTCCCTACATTTCAAGTGACCAAGGGCCTGATAGTAGATTCCTACTCAACTCAAAGTCCTTGAATGCTTTAGGGTGAAAGGAGGATACACATAAACCATTAAAAACCCTCTATCTAAATTTTACCCTAAACATTTTGGTGAACCCATGTTTTTAAAGAATTTGGCACCTTGTTGAGTGTTTTTATTCAGATTTACATTGATTTAATTCATTCATATCATCATTCATCTTATTGCATTGGAAAAATTACAAAAAAATTTGAAAATTTTGAAAATTTTGAAAATTTTGAAAAAAATTGCATTCTAGGGTTTGCATTTTCATATAATTCTCATCTATTAATTTGAATTTAATTAAGATTTTGATTTTTGCATTAGATCTAAAATAAATTGCAGAAAATTACAAAAATTGAATCACTTGCATTGCATTTTCATCATAAAATAGCTAGGGTTTTGTTAGAAATTTTGAATTTTTCATATAACCTAGTAATTTCAAAAACTAGGGTTTGTAGGTAAAATCTTGTTTCAGATTTTCCTACTGATCTTAGACACTCATTAAAAATTTCATTTGGATGTAGTGTTGCATTTTACTGTAAATTTACATTTAGATCTCAAAAATTTGCATTTTTTACATAGAAAATTTCAATAAAAACTAGCACTTTTCATTGATTTTTCATTAGATTTGTGCTTGCATTTTGCATTGTAGGGTTTGAAAATCATTTTCAGATCTAAGGGGAATTAATTTTCATCATAAATCAGATTTCAAGACATTCATATAGCATTTTGTATTAACATCTCATGCCTAGGGCTTGAAAAACCTTGATTTTCACTAGATTTGGCCTTATCAACTCTCTAGATTTGCACCATACGTGTGTTTTGAAGAATATTTTTGTACTAATTAGCTTTTATCAGGGTTATTATCTGCTTTCCCTCCTAAAAATATTCACAACACCATTTTATTGGGTTATTGTATTGAAAATTTGGTGAAAAATTGCACATTTTTTGCTATATTTGCCCTAGGGTTTGACCTTGATTTGCACTCCAAGCGTATTGTGACAAGTTTTATGGCTTGATATGACTGATATTATTGCCATTATTTTATGTACCTCCTCAAACTCCTTACAACACCTCTTTCATTAGTTTTTGGAATTGAAGAATGGTGAAAAATTACACATTTTAGAGCATTTTCACTAGGTTTGACTTATCATCATCCTAGATTTACATCAAAAGCATGTTGTGAAGGGTTTTATTGCTTTATTGGACTCAAAATAGACATGTTATTTGTTTTCCTAATCAAAATCTTCACAACAGCTTTTCTTTCATATATTTGCATTGAAAAAGTACAAAAAATCAAGCAATTTTGGATCTTAAATATATCCTTCTCTTAGGGTTCGTTCTATTAGCTGGTGCATTGAGTGTTGTATTCTTATGTATAAGCCTTATGAACCACTACCCTAAAAACAATATCCCTTTAAGAATAAGTAGAAGACTCAAGGGATCTAGCACTTTTGAAGAAAACAACATCCCTACCTCTAACAATCCATCGAATACTTTCTTTAAAAAAGGAGAAACACAAATTGTGCAAGATACTATAACTCATAAAACCACTATGGAAGATCAAGTATTTCATGATATTGAAGATAATATGGAGGTATTAGGGCATGTGCCTATGGAGCAAGTAAATAAACCTGATAAAGACCTAGCTGAATTCCAAGAATATGTGCAAACTAAGAGGATAGCTGAAGAAGCTATACTTGTGATTCACCATGTAAGAGAATTGATAAAAGAAGGACAAGATGGTATTAATGTTATTCAAGGTTTAACACAAACTATGCAAACTAATGTCATTCCAATGACTAAATGTACAAATTTTTTTAACAACATGTCATCACCGTCGCATACACAAGTATCAGCACCTATACTGACTACGGAAATATCTACCTTTACATCAATAATCTTAACAATTGATGCGAATGCTTGTAGTAATTTTACCACTAGTATTGGAGTATCTAATGGCACTAATTAAAAAGTCATGGGATTTGATTAATAGAATTTGATTCCCAAGGTGACCGTTTCTATGAATAATTTCTCTCAACCACCTCTTCATCCCACTTATTCTCAACCTCCCATTACATATAGCTACTCTCAACCATCTTCCACCTACCATTATGTCCAACCACCATTGACCTATTCATATCCTCCACCTATCTCATCTTAGGCTCAATCACCTCCTCACTTTGGTTCCAATTCCTCACAGCAAACCACATCTCCCAATGATGCCATCCTAAACCAACTTTTGCACGACATGACTACTTTACAACAAAAGGTAACAAATTTGACAAATTATTTGCAACCTAATATACCAACATATCATGCTTGTAATCCCCTATCCTATGTAATTTTGAGAACTCCTATGCCCGAGAGGTTTGAGACTCCTCGCTTTGAAAAATATGGTGGAAAAAGTGATCCTAATACTCATGTGGCAGCATTCATGGCTATGTGTACTAATTTCTACTTTGAAGAAGACTTGTTAGCAAAACATTTCCTACGATCTCTCAAAGATACTGCTTTAGAATGGTTTTGCTCTTTACCTTCGAATTCAATACACTCCTTCTCGCAACTAGTTGATCAATTTTTACAACATTTTCAAGCAAACATTAGACCTCAAGTCTCTTTGATTGATTTATTTCATTGCAAGCAAGGCCCAAAAGAGAAGTTAACTAAGTTTATTAGTTGATATCAAGCTTTATATGCACAAATTCAATATCATATGAAAGATGAGGATGTTTAGAAGGTATTTATTACAAATCTACAACCTAACATCCGTGATAAGATTCTCTTGTTGAACTATAACTTCTTTCAACATTTATGTATTGCCCTTCATTATTATCAACTTTCGTCTAGTCCGTATGAAAACCAAAACTCATTGACTTAGGTTGGTCAATCCATGGGTGGATCATCACAAAACAACTTTAAGAGGAATAATAATAGGAGTTTCATCAAGATTAATGGACCAAATATGAATAACTTTTCTAACGTGTCTACTATCACTAACCCAAAGAAGGCATTGTATCAACCAAGAAAGTTTACTCTGATATTTGAGTCTTATCATTCTATCATGAATCAAGATGTGAGAAATAATATTTTGAAGCTTCCCTCGATTAAGCCTTTAGATCCTAGTAAAGAACAAGGACCTTATTTTGATGCTAATGCCTTTTGTCATTTTCAATAGACACAAGGACATGATACTGAATGATGTATGCATCTTAAACATGAAATACAAGACATCATTGATTCGAATGTCATACAGGTATTGGGTGTGAATGATAATGGAAATAAATTGGTTGCTTCCCCGAATCAGAATTTATAAATCTTCACTAATCCTTTCCCTAAGCATACTGATAACAATATGTTGGAATAAGGTTTAGTTTAATTATCCGATGATGTTTTCTTGGAATATGATAACATCATAGGTATGATAGAAGTGGATAAGGAAAAGTTGGATAACCCACCTCGTCCACGTGGAAAAAGATTTTATGTTGAGGTTCCTCTTCCATTATCCTTACAAGGATCAGGAGGTAACCAAAACATATCAGAATAACAAATGAAACAACCAATACAAATGAGTGAGATGGTACAAGATGATTCTTGTTACTATGATAGATGACATCAACAATGAAAACTTACTAAAAATTGGAAAAGAGTAAGACGACTATCAGTAGTTTGAAATAATAGTGATTCTCCTCCTCATAAGAAACAAAAAGTCTCATTTACACAAGGATTTGAGAAATAAGTATCATATGATAATAAATAAGAATTTCATAAGAACCACTCAAACTTTGCACTAAACATGGTTGAGTACCTCTCCAAGAGGTTCACAAGTTCAACAATCTGATACAATGATCTCCACAGGTAAGTATTTTTAACCCTTTATCTCTCATGATGTGTTTCCCTCATGATGTGTTATGTGTTGTTTAGGCCTCCTGGGATGACCCCTAATTTTCTTGTAAGGTCCGGGATACTAGGAGACTACCTCTATTGTGACCTTCTTCTATTTGTATCATCATTCTTCTATATTGCTTCTCCTCTATTTTCATTGTTGTATGTTGTGTCTTATGGACATAGCATTGTAGTTGGCGACTTGGGGGCACCCTCCTACATGACTATCCCTAAGACACTTTCTTCTCCTCTCTTATTTCATTGTTTCCCTTCCTCTAGTGTTTCTATCTAGTGGACGGATGACAAAAAACATATTATAATGATGCGGACCTAGCATCCCTTTAACAAGAAATCAAAAATTGGACTTAGTTCCTAATATGATGATGGGGTTGTAATATATTATTCGACGCTTGGCTAGTAGAAGCACTCCATGCTTTCTATATAGTGATCTTGATGGTGTTTTATCTCACTTACAAAACATAACAATACTGCTGCTCTGTGCACTTTGTCTATTTTGAATCTTGCATTCGTTAGATTTCATATGCATTGTTGTTTATCATGATTATGTGGACACTAACATGTTTCTTGTAGGGATGTGTTTGTGGGAACATTTGGCAATCGTAAAGTACATGTCACCTCTAGGGGGCATGGGATTTACGAGAGTCTATGTTCCCTTATGTGTTTTATTCCTACCTTAACGTGCTTGATATCGATACTTGATATCAACCACCTTAAGGTGGGGGCATATGTAAGGTAAGTTGTCTATTGTAGATGTTAGCAATGTGCTTGTCCTCAAGTGCAGTTTAAAGACTAGTGGTGAAGAGTTCCTCCTACACTTTGAGCTTTTGTTTGCAATCAATCAATCATCAATCATCTTAAGCCCTCTGTGGAGGCGGGGATGGTGTATTTCTTGAAGAGAGTGCACATCTTGTCATTTTCAAAAGTCCTCTGTAGAGGCATGGAGTGGTTTTGTGACTAACTCAACCCTTAAGTGTGCCTTTGGTGATTGTTGTGGAGAAACCCAATCATCGGTGTGTGCCTGTAATGTGCCTGATATGGTGATGAGCCTAGAAATAGGAACACTCCATCACTTGTTTGCGATATTTTCTCCATGTCTTCCAAGTGTGTGTATTGCGTGTTTATTCTCATGCATAGTTTAAAGACCAGTGGCAATATGTCCCTCCTATGCTTTGGAATTTGTATCACATGTTTGATTTGTTTGGTGTGTATGGTGTGTGTGTTGCCCCATATGTAGTCTAAAGACTGGTGGTGATGAGTCCCCCCTGCATTATGGGTGGTGTGTTTACTTTCCTGTACTTGCATCTGCATTTCATATATATATGAGAAAAAGAAAAAGAAAAAAATAAAATCATCACTGTCTTCTCTGCATTCACTATATTCACTGTGTTTTGTGTGCATTCAATGTTGTCTTCTCTGTGTTTTACGTGACTGTAACTATCTTCTCCATGTTTTGCGTGCTTGTTATTGTCTTCTCCATGATTGGCGTGTCTTCTCTGTGATGGGCGTGTTTGCTGTGTTTGTTGACCATACTTTAATGCATGTATTGGCCTTGCATTTATACATACATTAATGTGGGGGCTAAATGTAACGTTGGAAAATGTCCCCTAGGGGGCTTTTCCCTCTTAAGGTTTAGCTCCCGGGTCTTTAATCTGCATTTAGGACATCTTGCATCATATTTTGGCATCCCAATGAGAAAACCCCTAAGTTTCATGATGAATGGGACCTAGGGGGATCCCTTGAGATAGACCCTGCCCAAAATAGGGGGGATGACTTGGGCGCCTGTGCCCTAGTCCTACCCTATTTTGGGTCAGGCCCAAATTTTAAGTGTTAGTTTATGACCATTATTTGGCTCCTAGGCTGACACGGTAAGTTTGAATTACAAAATTCTTGGCAGGAATGTTTGTAGTTGCATATATAAGCATGTTTAGGCATTCATTTGTAAACCAGATGGCTATTGTGATTTTTATACATTCTAAAGGTGATTCAAGACATTCATTATGTGGAAAGAGTAGATTTTGTGTTTTTTATGTGTTTGTATTTGCAGATTTGACCATCCATCTCCTCATGGCATGAAGAGCTTCTTCCTTCCATGAGATCTTCACTACAAGGTGACATCAATTGTGCTTTTGATCATTTATCATTTGGATTTTGCCTCTATCCCACAAGGACATGCACTCTTTATTTAACAACAATGTCCAGAAGACTTGAATGTCTCTCGAGGGCTTGATTGAGGCGAACCTCTAAACACCACAACCCCCTCCCCACTTTTCCATGATTGTAGGTTACATGTTGAAGAAGCAAGAAAAGTGGAGTTGTAGGAGAGTGTTGCAGAGTGTCAGAATTGCAAATCAGAGATGGAAATAGGGACCCAAACTCGGGCGCCCATTAATTAGTCCTCTGAGTCCCACATTGGAAGAATCTCTGGAACAACAGGAACAGGTTGCAGACAAGGTTCCCAGGTCCCGACAAAAAATAGGGCATTGGACTAGGGCACCCGCTCATTAGTCCCCAACTATTCCACTTCTTGAACTTCAAAAATTGGTACACATTTGTCTGTTATTTTACATCTTTCTATAGCAGCATTTTTAGTAATTTGTCTATTTGCTTCTATATTGGCATAATTAGGATTTTAAGCATAATTGGGCATAATCAAGAAATCAAACCACACAAATCCAAATTTCGCTACATTCCAAGTGACCAAGGGCCTGATAGTAGATTCCTACTCAACTCAAAGTCCTTAAATACTTTAGGGTGAAAGGAGGATACACACAAACCATTAGAAAACCTTTATCTAAATTTTACCCTAAACAAAATGAAGCTAAATTTTTGGGACAACTGATTCACCCCCCTCTTAGTTGTCTGATGTATTTCAACAATTGGTATCAGAGCCAAGTTCCTTGGTGGTAAGCTTAATAGATTGAGGTAGATCTAGGATGTCTTACAAAAGGGAGGCTCTGTAGTTTCATGGGATGAATTATGCAACTTGGAAGATTTGCATGAAAAGCCATCTACTTTATATTGGTTATAAAGTATGGCTAGCAACACAGACTGAATATACCATGCCGGAGAATGGTCTGACAACTGAAGATGAAGTCAAAGAATATGAGGTAAATATAAAAGTCAGAGATGCTCTGCTAAGTGCATTGACTGACTCTGATTTAAGAAAGGTCATGGATTATGAGTATGCTAAAGAAGTCTGGGATAAGCTGAGTAATCTGTATGAAGGAGATGATTCTGTGAAGAGTGCCAAATTGTAGGGACTGAAAGCCAAATATGAAGGTCTTAAAATGGGAGAAGATGAAAACATAACATCCTTCATGCAAAAGGTTGATGAACTTGTTACTAGAATCAAAGGTATGGGAGGAACTGTTGATGAAATTGAAGTTGTGATGAAAATTCTTAGGTCATTACCTAAATCCTATGCTCACAAGGTAGCTGCAATTGAAGAAATAATGACTGTGAAAAAGATTAATAAGGATTAGTTACTTGGTAAGATTATTGCTTTTGAAATGAGAGAGTTTGGTGATGCTCTGCTAAAAGTAGAAATTGCTTTCAAAGCCAGTACTTCAGAAAAGATCTCCAGAGCAGAAAAGTAGAAGGTAGAACTGGATAATGAGCTTGATGAATTTGAATCCAACTTTGTTGACAGACTGCAAAGAGGTTCTGGTAAGTTCAAAGGCAAATTGCCATTCAAATGTTTCTCATGTGGCAAAGTAGGTCACTATGCTTCCAGATGTCCTGAAAGAATTGAAAGGAATAGAAAAAGATTTGAGAATAGGCTTAGAGCTCCAAAGAAATGCTACTATGTTAGAGATTTTGATGATGAAGGTGTGACTGATGATGAATCTGATGATGCTAGTACTAGTGCAAATGAATGCTTGTTTATTTCTATTAAAGAAGAACCTATGTCTACTAATCCTATGAGCTGTGTGAAGGAAGAAAAACTAGTGGAAGCAAGTGCTTTGTCTGTTTAGGTTGAGAAAGACAAGGATAAATGGATTATTGATAGTGGATGTTCACATCACATGACTGGTGACAAAAGTAAGTTTGTAAGTTTGGAAAAATATGATGGAGGACTGGTTAGGTTTGGAGACAATACAACTAGTAAGATTTGTGGAAAAGGATCTATTTCATTTGATGGAAAGCATAACACTGACAATGTTCTCTATGTGAAGGGTTTAAAGCATAATCTTTTGAGTGTTGGTTAGATGTATGACAAAGGTTATGATCTAAGATTCAAAGACAATGGATACAAGATAATGGAAAACTCTAGAACTATGATTGCTACTGGTAAGAAGACCAGAGGTAACATCTACCAATTAAGAGGAACCAATGATTTGTTAGGAACCCATGTTTAACCCTTCTCATTACTTTGTTAGTATATTACATTTGGATGCATATGCTTTGTAAGTCATCCCGTGAGTATATTGTATTATCCCACATTCATGGGAAGTAATAGCTGTTTAGATTAGACTTAGTATATGAGTACGTGTTGAGGCCAATGAAGGTATCCATGAATTAATTGTATTGAGCTTGCTCAAAGGAGGTTGCCCCCTCGAAGTGGCCTGCGATCAATAAATTCCTTCTATGTTTCTGCTACTTCTGTTATTTCGTGCATTTTTCATTATATTGTTGTAGGAGGTTCCTCTCATCTGGTATCAGAGCACTTTCTTGGGTTCGCTGGGTGGAATTTCTACCAAATTGTTTTTCCACAGTGGCCTCCAAGCACTGTGATTATTACAGTAGTTCTTTTTTTGGCATCTATATTGTTCATTTCAATTACAGGTTCAGATCAGGGAATAATCCCTATCTTATTAACTATGGGAAGTGCCTAGGCATAGCCCTAAAACTCATTGTGAGGAGTACCACAGGAACCCTACAGTAGTTGGCCCATTGAGAGGACCTGCCAGTGAAAAGGGCAACGGCCCCTACCTGATTGACTAGTTCCCATCCATGAGGTAAACCAAGAGCTGTTGTTTGTGAGAAAGTGGTTATTAGTTTTACCTGAGCCATGGAGTGAGGGGTACTGCCCCAATACGCAAGCCATTAGACAACATTGCTAGCTGAGTGAATCCCCTGAACCTTTAGGAAGTCAAACATACCTGGGGTCCATATCTATTGATAGCTGGAAAATCATAGATTGAATCAGTCTAGAGTCATTTGTATATCATTTCCAGGAAAAAAAATCCTTGTTATGGTTGTCACCCACGCAGGAGCAAAAACCATGGAGGATGAACTTGCAACCCTCAAGACCAAACTCCAAGATTTGGATGAAAAAATTCATGGGCTCAATCTTTAGCATTTAGCCATGAATAATAGATAGCAGCCAGAGTCTTCTGTAGACACAGGGTTTTCTTCTTCCAACAATTTTCATGGGCCGAAGCTTGATTTTCCTCACTTCAATGGTGATGATCCGACTCGATGGATATACTGGGTAGAACAATATTTTAGTCTGCATAAAAATTTTGATGTCAACAAAGTACCACTTGCATCCTTTCATTTGGAACATGAAGCCCTTCAATGGTTCTGTTGGTACATCAAGGCTCATGACGAGCCAAAATAGATAGATTTTTGCAAACTCATTTTGTAAAGATTTGGCCCTAGTGCTTTTGATGACTTCACAAGAGCACTCATGAAGCTGTACCAAATAGGCATTGTGAGGGAATATCAGACAGAATTTGAAAAACTAGCCAATCACATAGAGGGATTGTCTGATGAATTCTTCAGGAGTTGTTTTGCCAGTGTTTTGAAGGATACAATTCGCTCTGAGGTTAAAATGTTCCATCCAAGCACAATGATGGAATCCTTAGTATTGACTAAGTTGGCGGAGGACAATATCATAACTCAACAACGCTCCAAATCTAATTTTGTTCCATTTAGAAATATGGATTCCCAAAGCCCTCAAATAATGATAGCTCCTAGAACAACTCCTATCAAGCATTTGACTGAAGTAGAGATGCAAGCATGTAGAGAAAAAAGGGCTTTGTTATAATTGTGATGAGAAATTCACTCGGGGACATAGATGTGTTGAGCAAAAGCTCTATCTCTTGGATGTGGATTCTCTACCTGAAATTAAAGTTTATGCAGATTCTCAGGATACAGTAGTTGATCAGGTTGAAACTCAACAATCACCTGTTGACCCTACTTCTCAGGAAGACCACCCAGAGATCTCTCTCCATGCCTTAGCAGGAGTCACTACCCCATAAACCATGCAGGTCAAGGGTTACTTCAAGAAGCTCCCTCTTACAATACTCATTGATTTTGGTAGCACTCATAACTTTATTGACCCTTGATTAGCCAAACAGGATGATTGTTTTGTTCATCCTTGCTCCAGCTTTGAAGTCATGATTGCCAATGGGGGCACATTACCTTGCAAAGCGAAGTGTCACATGAGCATATCTCTATTGGAGATTATAACCTGTGCTCTGACATGTTTGCCTTGCCCTTAGGCAGATGTGATGTGGTTTTGGGCACCCAATGGTTATGCACACTTGGACCCATCTTATGGGATTTTGCTGAACTTTGGATGCAGTTTTTAGACAATGGGCACAAACACACATTGAAGATCTTACAACCGGGGTCTCTCAACATCATAAGTTCACATTGCTTGGAAAAGCTTCTTAAGAAGAATTCACATGGCGTCATCGCTTAGCTTCATTCCATTTAGATGCAACCATCCGTGGTCTCTACTCCTTCGGATCTACAACGAATGATGGCTATTTTTCATGTAGTATAGAAGTGGCAGTCATACCAACTAGGGAATCATTTTTGCATCAAGACTACTCACTAGAGTCTTAAATATTTCCTGGAACAATGGGTCTCCTCCCCATCACAACAGAAATGGATCAGAAAACTCATGGGTTATGGCTATGAGATCACTTACAAGAAGGGTAAGGACAATATTGTGGTAGATTCTCTTTCTCACACATGTGATGACCAAGCTTCTCTTTCATATATTTCTATGCTTGTTTCAACTTGGTTGGAATCTATCCAACAGGTTGTCTTCTATGAACTCTATGTTTCTCCATTGGTAGGGCACTCTGGGTTCCTCAAAACTTATGAGGGGGCATGATGTAACTTCTTTTGGAAGGGAATGAAAAGGGTAATTCAATAGATGGTGGTTGAATGTGATACCTGCCAATGCAACAAGGGTGAAATGACACTCCTTGGATTGCTCAAACCCTTGCCCATCCCTACATGGATTTGGATAGATATTTCTATGGATCTCATTGAGGGGCTCCCTAAATCTGGAGGGAAGACAATGATCTTGGTTGTGGGTGATCGCCTCTCAAAATATAGTCATTTTTGTGCCCTTAGCCATCCCTATACCACCTTGTCAGTCACAAAAATTTTCATGGACCAAATCTTTCGTCTTCATGGCATCCCTTCTTCCATTGTCTCAGATTGTGATGCAACTTTCATCAGTCATTTTTGGACAGAACTATTTCGCCACACTGGCACCAAACTGAAGATGAGTTTTGGGTATCACCCACAAACAAATGGTTAGACTAAAATTATCAACAAATGTTTGGAAACTTATCTTCATTGCTTCACCTTAGAACAATAGCATCAGTGGGCAAAGTGGCTTCCTCTCAATGAATGGTGGTACAATACCTCCTACCACACTACATCTTGATGAGAGTAGATTGTCATTGATGTCAAAAAGGTGTTGGTATTGATAGAAGTTGTTTATGGTTTGATATGATTTATAAGAGATGCTCTCATTTGATTAGGATATTGTAATGTTTGTTTTAGAATGGATTCTTATGTTCTTGATTCATATTTGCTCAAGGTGTTATGATGTATTGAATTGATCATATCCACAGGACTTGTTTGATCAGTTTGTGTACATTCTTGATATTCACAAGACTGGGGGATCACAATCATCCATCAGGATAAGTATGATACAATGCATATGTTTTATGATACAAGGTTACTGATAAAGTTCATCTTGTCATGCTTGATCAGAGTGAGGCATTAATGTTGATAGAGGCATTAATGTTTATTAATGGAAGAATCGATGGTTATCATTGTGAATTAAGCATTTCACTTATTCTACTATGTTAGGATTTTGTTATCAAAATGCCTAAAATATTAAAATCCTAACTATAAGCTCTAAGATTATATAAGGAGATCAAATGTCATAAAGTATGACTTTATTTTATAAATGGTTGTTGACCTACAAGTGTAGGTTATTCCACTTGAAGTTACCTATTGAATATATTCAAAGGTCCTTATTTTATGGTGGGGAGCATGAATAAGGCATAAAAATAGCCATACTTTAATTTAGAAACTTTGATTTTTTTAATCTCCTTATAAATCAAATAAAGTGGACTTTATATGCTTAAAAAGTGGGGAGCAAAAGCATTGATTATTTAAATATATAAAAAGCAAAGATTTTGGAGGAAACGTGAATAAGCCATTTCATGGCTTTATTTAAATATATAAAGTTTGTTTTTTATCCTATTTTGTTGACCCCCTTTAAATGTCATAATTTTATGACATAAATAAAAATGTGAAGTTACATGATTTTTTTAAGGAGTTTTTCAAACCTATTTTTAAGGAGATTTTAAGGAGATTTTCAAAGCTATTTTTAAGGAGATTTTTGTGGGAGATTTTATGAAGATTTTTTCCTTTCTATTTTTTAAACTCTCCTTCATGGCAAGAAGAATATTAAGGAGTAGTTATTTTTTAAAAAAAGAAGGAAAGTTATTTTTGGAGAGATATTTCTTATTTGGTTTTCTAATGAGAAGATTAAAAGAGTTTTGTGGAGAATTATTATTATTTTTTTTTTGCAGAGGGTTTTTGGAGAAAAGGAAGATTGAACATCATGATAAAGAGTTTCTTCAAACAAAGCAATTTGGATAAAATTCTTTGAAGATTTTATTATTGCAGATTCAAGAGATTGAAGAGTCATTTTTTTAAGATGAAAGGGTTTTTTATTTTTTATGAGGAAGTTGATTTTCTTGTAGATAGACCGAGAAGAGATTGAATTCCCTGAAGTTTTTTTTTATTGAAGATGGAAATCATTCAAGATGAAATAAAAAATGATAAGAGAATTTGAATAAGATTTATTGATTTTTTGTTTGCAAACAAAGAATGTGATTTTTTAGGGGAAGATGAAATTGAACAGGGCAGATTTGATTTTTCTTGAAGATGAAAGGATGGGGATTTTTGAAGGATATTTTTTTTCAAAATGTTTTATGGATGAATTTTACTCAAATATTAGAGAAAATGAAAAGTCTTAATGATGCTTGTTGTGAAAAATGAAAGATTGAACAAATTGAAGAAAATGATTTTGCAGAGTAATAGAATGTGAAAGGTCATTTCATATTTAATGGCATTGCAGGTTCATTGAAGAAAGTGTTGTTGAGTGGATCAGTATACAGGGTTGATTATTTTGAATATCCTCTTGAAGAGAAAATGTAGATGATATAGATGATAAGTTTTATATGTGATCTGGGTTGATGAGAAGTATGGTCATATGACACACATGTGAAAGAAGAAGTGATTTGTATTGAAACAAAGAAACCCTCTGAGTTCTTGATTTTAATTTGAGTATGTATTAGGGGTTGGTGCTCCTTGAAGTTGGTGCTTCTAAAACATTGTAACCAATGAGGTTTTTACTTAAGCCAGTGAGGCAGTTTTGAGTGGTTTTTCTACCCAAGAAGGGTTTTCCACTCGTGAAAAGCATGTGTCATGCTTCATGTTGTCTTCATTTGTATGTGTGTATATTAGTGCTTTGTTTTTTAAGTTTTGTTCACATCCTTCATTATTAGTCTTGTGCATATGAGCTCAACAAATCATTAATGTATTCCTCTTTTTTCTCTTGTAAGATAAAGTTTGCAAAAAG
Source organism: Cunninghamia lanceolata (assembly GCA_027924645.1). NCBI lineage: Eukaryota > Viridiplantae > Streptophyta > Pinopsida > Cupressales > Cupressaceae > Cunninghamia > Cunninghamia lanceolata. The sequence continues at coordinate 743,564 of BSBN01001134.1, read as the reverse complement.
TTTTAAAAGATTTGAAAACTAATACAACACTGATTCACTCCCCCTCTCAGTGTTGTCCTGGACTCCTACAATTGGTATCAGAGCCTAGGTTCACTTTTGAAGCTTAATCAGCTTGGGTAGGTCTTGTGTGTGGAGTACCATGGGTAAATGCAAAAGAAATAAGAGCAAGAAAATTGTCAAGTCTCAGACTTGTCAGAACTCTTCATCTTTATCAAATTCAAAGGTTGATATAGAACCTCTTAATATAAATGTTCCCCAAGTTGAATTTGATATTGTATTAGAAGAAAAATTTTCAGGAGTTCCTCAGTTTGATGGTTCAGATTTTTCAGTTTGGTATGTTAGAATGCAAGTATATTTATCCTCTTTAGGATATGATGTTTTAATGTCAGTTGAGAATGGGTATTGTGTTACTGTAAATAACAAAGAAGCTATTGAATGTAATCATATTGCAAAGAAGGTCATATTGTCTGCTCGATCTAATGATGTTTCTTGTAAAGTCATGCACTATGTTACAGCTCAGGATATATGGAGAGAATTGAAAAGAATTTATCAAGGTAATGATAAAGAAGAGGACAATTTGGTGTCTAATGAAAGTGACCATGAAAGAAGACAATCACATGAAGAAGTTGAAAGCCAATTAGATTCAAAAGAAGCTAACATCATAAGTGATGATGATCAGGAATATGATGAACAAGATTGTGAGATTGATATGGAAGGAGAGCTCATATATGCTCTGAGTGAACTCAAGAATTAAAAGAAGGAGAATCAAAAATTAAAATTGCAGCTACAACAAGAAAGAGAATCTAAAGACAAAGCACTTTTAGACCTTGAAAGTGTATCTAAAGATCTTGAAGAGGCCAAATGTCAGGTTTAAAGACATATATTGATGATTCAGACAAATTAATTGCTAGATTAAAGATTGAAATTGAGGAAGCTAAGAGGATAGCAGATGTTTCAAAATTTGACCTTGAAGTTAAAAGGATTGAGAATATGAAATTAGAGGGTGATATTATCAATCTGAGAAAAGAGTATGATGGTCTCAAGGCTTTATCTAAGAAATATCAAGTGTTTGAAGATAGCTCAAACAAGTTGCATGAGATGTTTGGCAAACAGAAGCATCATAAGGACACTACTAGTTTAGGATTTGAAGGAAAGTGTTCAAAAGCTAGAGAAACTCCCAGAAAGAAAATTGATCTTCATACTAGTGCTCCTAAAGACAAAAAGAAGTTAGAAGCTGAAATAAATACTAAAGATGATTTTGTTAAAATGCATAATCAAAGGAGAAGAAATTTTAGAATAAATGCTCCTATAAGACAAGCATACATGTACAGGTATAACTATTCATTTAATAGTTTTTGTTATACTTGTAATCATTTTGGACACAAAGCAATTAATTGTAGAAGGAATACTGATATTGTTTGTTACAAGTACAATAATGTTGGTCACATACAAAGATACTGCAAAATGCATAGAAGGTATGATCCTGCATGGAAGATTACCATGAATGCTCAAAGGTACTATCAATCATTTGATTATGATTGTAACATAGTTTATTATAATTGCAACACTCTTGGTCATAAAGCACACAGTTGCAGGAAAGTTTCACTTGATTTGAAAAAGTGGAAAAGAAAAGAAGCTGAAAAAGTCAGGAAGAAGAAAGAACCTATAATGGTTTGGAGACTGAAGAAAAAACAAAGTGAAAAGAAGATAGATTCTAAACTTGTGCATTTTACACAAGTCACTTCATCAATTGCATAATAAATAGCATGAAGTTAGGAGGAGTTGTCCTTGTTCTATCAATTATCCCCAAAATGTTTCAGGAGGTGCATACGTGATCAATGGTTCATGATGTCATAATGTATACATGTTGATAAGATGTTCAATAGTTCTCTACACAAAGAGTTTGATGATGTTGAGTGATTTGATCCTTTTATATCTTGTTCATATCATGTTGAGTTATCATGATGTTGCAGTTCAAAGTGTGCTTGATATGTTTCAGAAAATGTGAAGTGTTGTTGCAGGAAGAACTTCATGATGCAGTTAGTTTATTGATGTGCTTATTTGATGAGCTAGTTTGAATGACAAAGTCAAGAGGTAGCAGTTCTTGTATATTATAGTATGTTTCAGATGTGGTTTTATATTTATATTAGAATTGACATTGTGTTGTAAAAAGTGTCTTGTGCAGTTACAGAAGGATGGTCCTCATTCTTAAGAAGTGTGGGCATGAGTAGATTCATTGGAGACTTTATGCTTTGGGAGTTATTGGAGATTTGTCATGTGGGTCAAAAAGAGTTGATGATTGAAGAAATTGTTTGTTGGGAAGTTTGTTTTTCAATCACATGTGATGTCATCAGAGTGTGTTAAGAAGTGGTATTGTGCTTCAGGATGTAAGTTTTCAGATGTGTGTCTCATGGTGTTATTGTGTTGCTCTCAAGTTTAAAATGTTGTTCAAGATGTAGATGTGCAAGGACAGAGCTTTCAAGATAAGTTTTGGACAACAAATTGTAAATGTGATTAGTGCCTTAAATTTTCAGAGGCTAGCGGTATCAAAGGTTTGGGTAAGTGATATTTCAATTCTTGGTTGGTATGCATGATAACAAGTGTGATCCAAGAAATAAGTGAGCAGTTGGTTGATATCAATATAATTTGCTAGTCTCATGCTAATGTTGTTTATGATTTATTCTTCACAGGGGGAGACAATAGCCTTTGTCATCAGATGTCAAAAAGGGGGAGAAAGAAAAATGTATTAGGTAGTTTTGCCATCAATGACAAGGGGGAGATTGATGAGAGTAGATTGTCATTGATGTCAAAAAGGTGTTGGTATTGATAGAAGTTGTTTATGGTTTGATATGATTTATAAGAGATGCTCTCATTTGATCAAGATATCATCATGTTTGTTTCAGAATAGATTCTTATGTTCTTGATTCATATTTGATCATGGTGTTATGGTGTATTGAATTGATCATATCCACAGGACTTGTTTGATTAGTTTGTGTACATTCTTGATATTCACAAGACTGTGGGATCACAATCGTCCATCAGGATAAGTATGATATAATGCATATGTTTTATGATACAAGGTTGCTGATAAAGTTCATCTTGTCATGCTTGATCAGAGTGAGGCATTAATGTTGATAGAGGCATTAATGTTTATTAATGGAAGAATCAATGGTTATCATTGTGAATTAAGCACTTCACTTATTCTACTATGTTAGGATTTTGTTATCAAAATGCCTAAAATATTAAAATCCTAACTATAAGCTCTAAGATTATATAAGGAGATCAAATGTCATAAAGTATGACTTTATTTTATAAATGGTTGTTGACCTGCAAGTGCAGGTTATTCCACTTGAAGTTACCTGTTGAATATATTCAAAGGTCCTTATTTTATGGTGGGGAGCATGAATAAGGCATAAAAATAGTCATACTTTGATTTAGAAACTTTGATTTTTTTATCTCCTTATAAATCAAATAAAGTGGACTTTATATGCTTAAAAAGTGGGGAGCAAAAGCATTGATTATTTAAATATATAAAAAGCAAAGATTTTGGAGGAAACATGAATAAGCCATTTCATGGCTTTATTTAAATATATATAAAGTTTTCTTTTTATCCTATTTTGTTGACCCCCTTTAAATGTCATAATTTTATGACATAAATAAAAATGTGAAGTTACATGATTTTTTTAAGGAGTTTTTCAAAGTTATTTTTAAGGAGATTTTAAGGAGATTTTCAAAGCTATTTTTAAGGAGATTTTTGTGGGAGATTTTATGAAGATTTTTTCCTTTCTATTTTTTAAACTTTCCTTCATGGCAAGAAGAATATTAAGGAGTAGTTTTTTTTTTTAAAGAAGGAAAGTTATTTTTGGAGAGATATTTCTTATTTGGTTTTCTAATGAGAAGATTAAAAGATTTTTGTGGAGAATTGTTTTTTTTTTTTTGCAGAGGGTTTTTGGAGAAAAGGAAGATTGAACATCATGATAAAGAGTTTCTTCCAACAAAGCAATTTGGATAAAATTATTTGAAGATTTTATTATTGCAAATTCAAGAGATTGAAGAGTCATTTTTTTAAGATGAAAGGGTTTTTGATTTTTTATGAGGAAGTTGATTTTCTTGCAGATAGGCCGAGAAGAGATTGAATTCTCTAAAGTTTTTTTTTTATTGAAGATGGAAATCATTCAAGATGAAATAAAAAATGATAAGAGAATTTGAATAAGATTTATTGATTTTTTGTTTGCAAATAGAGAATGTGATTTTGCAGGGGAAGATGAAATTGAACAGGGCAGATTTGATTTTTCTTGAAGATGAAAGGATGGGGATTTTTGAAGAATATTTTTTTTCAAAATGTTTTATGGATGAATTTTATTGAAATATCAGAGAAAATGAAAAGTCTTAATGATGCTTGTTGTGATAAATGAAAGATTGAACAAACTGAAGAAAATGATTTTGCAGAGTAATAGAATGTGAAAGGTCATTTCATATTTAATGGCATTACAGGTGCATTGAAGAAAGTGTTCTTGAGTCGATCAGTATATAGGGTTGATTATTTTGAATATCCTCTTGAAGAGAAAATGTAGATGATATAGATGATAAGTTTTATATGTGATCTGGGTTGATGAGAAGTATGGTCATATGACACACATGTGAAAGAAGAAGTGATTTGTATTGAAACAAAGAAACCCTCTGAGTTCTTGGTTTTAATTTGAGTATGTATTAGGGGTTGGTGCTCCTTGAAGTTGGTGCTTCTAAAACATTGTAACCAATGAGGTTTTTACTTAAGCCAGTGAGGCAATTTTGAGTGGTTTTTCTACCCAAGAAGGGTTTTTCACTTGTGAAAAGCATGTGTCATGTTTCATGTTGTCTTCATTTGTATGTGTGTATATTCGTGCTTTGTTTTTTAAGTTTTGTTCACATCCTCAATTATTAGTCTTGTGCATATGAGCTCAAAAAGTCATTAATGTATTCCTCTTTTTGTCCTGTAAGATAAAGTTTGCAAAAAGTTGTAAAAGATTTGAAAACTAATACAACATTGATTCACCGCCCCCCTCTCAGTGTTGTCCTGGACTCCTACACATCTAACATGACTCCATATGAAGCAGTCTATGGTCAGGCACCGCCAACAATCCTTCCATACTCTGCCAGCAGTTCACGAGTTTAGGTAGTCAACACAGTTCTCTGCTCCTAGGATCAGATTGGGCATCATAAGCTAGCTCCACAATTCTATGGGCCATATAAGGTTCTTCAAAAGATTGGGTCAGTTGCTTATAAATTAGAGTTTCCTCCTTCTCACGTTCATCCAGTATTTCATGTCTCTTGTCTAAAGAAATTTCTTGGCACCAATGACAGATCACAAACTATTTTACCACAACTAGATAATGAAGGATCCATCCTTTTGGAGCTGGAGGCAATCCTTGACAGGCACACTCATCATCTTCACTCCCAATCCATCACAGAGGTTTTAATTTAGTGGCATGGAATGCACCCAAAGATTGCTACATGGGAACCACTCCTTTAGATTCAACAATAATCTCCACATATTACGCTTTGAGGACAAAGCATTTCTAAGAGGGACGGGATGTTAGGAACCCATTTTTAACCCTTTTCTTTACTTTGTTAGTATATTAAATTTGGACGCATATGCTTTGTAAGTCATCCCATGAGTATATTGTATTATCCCACATTCATGGGAAGTAATAATTGTTTAGATTAGACTTAGTATATAAGTACGTGTTGAGGCCAATGAAGGTATCCATGAATTTATTGTATTGAACATGCTCAAAGGAGGTTGCCCCCTCAAAGTGCCCTGGGATCAATAAATTCCTTCTATGTTTCTGCTATTTCTATTATTTCGTGCATTTTTCATTATATTGTTGCAGGAGATTCCTTTCATGATTACTATTTATTTGCCCAAGTAGATAAAAGTTGGTTGTGGCATAGAAGGTCGTGTCATATAAATTTTGATAATCTAGTAAAGATAAGTTTAGGTCAGACTGTAAGAGATTTAACAAGGCTTGTGAAACCCTCCAATACTATTTGCAAGGAATGTCAGTTGGGAAAGTAGAGAAGAACAAGTTTCAAGAGTAAAGAGCAATTTCTACCAGTTTGCTGGATCTAGTTCATACAGATCTATGTGGTCCTACAAGGATACGAAGTTTGCAAGGTGACAAGTACTTCATGTTGCTTATTGATGATTATTCTAGAATGACTTGGGTTACTTTTCTAAGAGACAAACTAGAAGCCCTAGAGAAGTTCAAATCCTTCAAAGCAATGGTTGAAAATGAAATAGAACTAAAAATCAAATGCTTGAGGTCTGATAGAGGAGGTGAGTTCACATCAAATGAATTCAACATTTTTGTGAAGAACAAGGAATAAAAAGATAGTTGTCTGCACCTAGAACTCCTAAGCAGAATGGAGCTGTGGAAAGGAAGAATAGGATAGTTCAAGAAGCTTCCAGAACAATGATGAAGGAAGGAGGCCTGCCAGAAGTCTTCTAGAAAGAAGCTATACACACTGCTATCTAAATTCAAAACAGAGTTCAAGTGAAAGGTAATGGAACTAAAACCCCCTATAAATTGTGGCATGCAAGAATTCCAACAGTAAGATATTTCAAAGTCTTTGGCATTAAATGATATATTAGAAGAGATGAAGACCTAGGGAAATTTGATGCAAGATCTAATGAAGGAATCTTCCTTGGATACTCTACCAAGAGTAAGGCCTACCAGTGCTACAACAAAAGGTTGAAAAAGATTGTGGAGAGTGCAAATATGAAGGTGGATGAAGGAAAAAGAAAAACATCAGATCAGAGTGGCTATGAGTTAGATGAAAGGTATGTAAGAAGAACTAATATAGATAGAGAAGAATGAAATTTGGGAATTAGTTCCTAGCCCTGTTGACAAAAATGTTATTGGAACCAAATGGGTTTTCAAGAATAAGCTAGATGAAAATAGAAAAGTGGTAAGGAATAAAGCAAGACTTGTGTTCAAAGGATATTCTCAAATTGAAGTGATAGATTTTGAAGAGACTTTTTCTCCAGTAGCTTGGATTGAAGCAATCAGAATGTTTCTGGCATTTGCAACTCACAAAGATTTCAAAGTGTATCAGATGGATGTGAAGTCTGCATTCCTGAATGGGGAGTTAGAAGAGGAAGTCTACATTGAACAACCAGATGGATTCCAACTATCAAATCAAAGTGATATGGTATGCAGGTTGAAGAAAGCATTATATGGACTCAAGCAAGCTCCTAGGGCATGGTATGCAAGGTTGGATAAGTACTTATTACAGTTAGGATTCAGTAAAGGCACTACTGATAGTAATCTTTATTTCAAGATTAATGGTGATCAAATTTTGATTGTTGAAGTCCTTGTTGATGATATCATCTTTGGAGGAAATGAAGGTATGTGTATGAAATTTGTTTGTGAAATGCAAAAAGAGTTTGAAATGTCTATGTTTGGTGAGATGAATTTCTTTCTAGGTCTGTAAATCAATCAATCAGATTAAGGAATCTTTATATCTTAGTCTAAGTATGTGAAAGAGTTGTTAAAAAAGTTTGGGATGGAAGACCCTAAACCGGTATGTACTCACATGGTGATTGGCTACAAATTGAGCAAAATTGATGAATCACCCAAGACTGATCAGAAAAAGTATAGATCCATGATTGGAGGATTACTTTATCTAACTCAAACCAGACCTGATATTATGCATGTAGTTTGTCTTGTTGCAAGATTTCAAGCCGATCCAAGAGAATCACATGTAATGGCAGTAAAGAGAATCCTGAGGTATTTAAAAGGCACTCTAGATCATGGCTTATGATATCCAAAGGATAATGATTTTACTCTTAGTGCTTATACAAATGCTGATTGGGTCAGAGTTGTTGATGACAGGAAAAGTACAAGTGAAGGCACATTCTTCTTAGGAAATAGATTAGTTTCATGGTTGAGAAAGAAACAAGATTCAATCTCTTTGTCAACTACAGAAGCAGAGTATATTATAGAAGCATGTTGTTGTACTCAAGTGTTATGGATGAAGCAAAATTTGAAGGATATAAGAGGTGTTTATGAAGATCCCATTACAATCATGTGTGATAATACAAGTGCCATAAATATTTCCAAGAATCCAGTGATTCATTCAAGAACAAAGCATATATCTATAAGGTATCAGTTTTTGAGAGAAAAGGTGACAAAGAATAAAGTAAAGTTGGAATATGTGTCCATACTAGATCAGATTGCAGATATTTTCACTAAGCCTCTATCTAAAGATACTTTTGAGTATCTTAGAGAAAAATTAGGGGTCATTACCCCTCCTGCCCTAAACTAAGATGCATGAGAATGCATCAATCCAGTGGTGCTCAAAGTCTCATTGTTTAAACTAGATTGATGTTTTGGGAGCTACCTCTTAGGGGGAGCAACTAGATGTGTTGGTAACAATTCAATTGGTTCAGAGCAGCAGAATGCAAGTATGTGCCCTTTTCCATTGATGTCAAAGGGGGAGAGAAATCATGTGAAAAACTTAGGGGGAGAAAGAATGTAGATGTGTAAAGAGAAAGGGGGAGAATCTTCTCTTGATGGTCTTTTCAGTTTTTCACATCATATGTTGCCATCAATGACAAAGGGGGAGATTGTTGCAAGTATGTGCCTAATCAGTGTTGTCATTGATGTCAACTATACTCCTATCTTGTTGCTTTCTTGTAATGAGTAAGATGCTTTGTATTTACTTATGTAAGTAATCTTGATGATGAGGATATTGAGAAAATTAGCTTCTCTGGTAGAAATAGTGAGTTGCAGTGGAAACAATGTATTGTATACAGAAGAATAGTCGAAGAGATTGCTCTGCATTTCCTGTAGGATAAATATCTAGGTCTACAAATTGGAATTTATTTAGAAGTCCATCTAAAGATGCTATGTTCCAAGTTTGAGCCTCTGGTATGCAGAATTGAGTGAGTTATGTTCATCAGAGTGAAAACAGCTTTTTCTGTATGTTTGGCAAAGATAGGGAGAAAGTATTATGCTTCCTATTCCTCCACATTGAAGTATTTTGATCTGCAGTTCTAGAGTTATGTCTGAGATGATGTTAAGTGCTTTCAACTCCAATGGTTCATGATTTGGCGGTCCGCAAGCTATCCTTTCTTTATGACAGTGGCTAACAGTGTTGTTCTTGTGCTCTAGTTTGAAGAATCTTCTTGACATAGTGGTTAGAGATCGTGCGGTTGTTCCTGGTGATTACAATGTGCTTGTGGATGTCTCCTGATCATCTTCCTACCTTTGGACTAGTCCACAAAGACAAGTTTGGATTGTGAAAGAAGAATGTTCTTAGAAAACCTAGTGTTAACTCCAGTCTTGGACGACTTAGTTAATTTCACTACTTGCAGAGATTCATTAAAGTTTGTAGAAGTGTGTTGTGGCTTGGAGGATTGTGTTTGAGTCCTAGCTAAGGTATGGCATGTTTATCATACTTCTCTACATCTTTCCTTAGCTAAAATTTGTAATAGGTCTAGACCTATTTGTGTGTATGTTTTGTAATGCCAACCTTGGAGAATGTTCCAATGGTTGATGAATGTAATGCAGACCTTGATGTACATTCCAAGGTTGATGAATTGTATAAAAGCATGTAATAGAGTTGTGAAAAGTATGTATATGTGCGAATATGAAGAGATAAGTGCAAAGGTGTGAAAGAGTAGGGCAAAGAAGTTATATTGTGCTTCAATGGAACTGAATCTTGGCATGGAGTAGATGCTACTTAATTAGTTCATCACTTTGGTAGTGAGCCACCCTTGGGTAGTGGGCCACCCTTTGGCAGCGAGCCACCCTTTGGCAGCAAGCAATTTGGGCAGTGAGCCCTTTAGACAGTGAGCCTCTATTTTTTAGTATTGTTATAACTCATATATTTTTGTGGGCTAACACCCACCGTGGTTTTTCCCTTTTAGGGTTTTCCACATAAAAATATGGTGTCTACTATGTTGGATGTGTGATTGTGATTAAGTTTATGATTTCATGCTTTCATGGTTAAATCTAATTATAAGTAATTAAGTTGTTTATGGTTTGATAATCAAATGAAGTTAAGTCTTTGGGACAACTGATTCACCCCCCTCTCAGTTGTCCAGTGTATTTCAACATCAACATGGTTGGCAATGCCACATCAATTAGAGCCAATGGTTGGTAGCCAAGACATACCTCAAATGGACCATGCCCTGTGGAACCATGCAGTGCTCGATTGTAAATATGATGTACATATGGAAAGGTTTCATCCCAAGTCCAAGGATGTTTGGAATGGTACATCCGCAAAATGTGAATGATCATTCGATTCACCACCTTAGTTTTCCCATCTATTTGGGGGTGGAAGGCAGTGGATTTCGTCAACTTTGTGTCCATCAAGGCCTAGAGTGCTAACCAAAAATTGCTAATAAATCTACTATCCCTATCATATATGATGGTTTGTGGCAATCCAAAGTGTACCCAAACATTCTCAAAGAAAAGCTTGGCAGTTTCTTCCGTAGAGACTCACTTCTTGCAAGCCACCATGACAACAATTTTTGAAAACCTATCTACCACCACATATACACAATCATGCCCCTGTTTGGTAGAAGGTAGGCCAATATTAAAATACATTGAAATTGAATGCTATGGTTTGTTAGGGACTGGAAGAGGTGTATACAATCCTTGCTTACGATTGGCAAGTTTTGCAATATCACAAGCAGTACAAGCTCGGATGTATAGAATGACATCATGTCTCAATTTGGGCCAATAAAAATACCTCTTAAGTACAACAATGGTCTTCTCCACCTTGAAGTGTCCTACAACATGATTGTAGTGGGCCTCCCATATCATCTTTTATTTCTCCTTGGATGGAACACATATGTGTCCCATGTGACAGAGAATCCCATCCTTCAAGTAAAAAATCAGTAGCTTGTTTCCCCTCTACTAGGTTGTTGTAGATCTCAACAAAATTAAAATTTGTGCCATACAGTTGATGACAATCTATTGTTTTGTGACCACAAGAATCCAATACCATTGTTAGGGCTATGATCAAAGGTCTACTCAAATAGTTTGCAACTTTGTTAGTAGCTCCCTTCTTGTGGCAGATATTGAGGTGAAATTGTTGCAAGTAGGTAGACCATATTTGATGCCTATCATTTTGTAGTTTCCCTTGTGTTTGTAGAAATTATAGAGGTTTATGATCTGTGTGAATGATAGTCTCCTACCCCAAAATGTAGTGTTTCCATTGTTTGTAGGTTTGCACAATAGAATACAACTCCTTATCATATGTGGGATACTTGTGCACTGTGTAAGAGAAAGTCTCACTATGGTAGGCAACTAGATGCCCATGTTGCATGAGAACTACCCCTAGTGCATAGTCTGAAGCATCTATTTCAATTTGAAAGGATTATTGCAGATTTGGGAGTGCTATTACTAGTGTAGAGCATAGCCTCCTCTTCAACTCCATGAATTCTTTCTATTGTGCCTTTGTCTAGCAAAATTTTGCTCTTGGTCCTCCCCTAAGTGCCTAATTCATGGGCCATTCCAAATGTGAAAAACCAAGTACGAATCTCTGGTAGAAATTGGCTAGACCCAAGAATCTATGAAGTTGATGCAGAACGGGTGTCAATATGTTCCAACTAACTCATTCCAATAGGCACTTTTCATCTTTGACCAAGACTGATGGTGCGTGCTTCGTAATCAGACCTTTATCCTTGTAGCCCTGTCTAGGGTGTATTTCTTACCTAACTCCCATGAAATGAGCTCAAACCATAATCTAATTAGTGTTTAGGATACCCTTTATCAATTTGTTGAACATATCCAAGGATGAGATAGGGTTGTTTCAGGACTTATGGCTCAAAATAGAGAAATACAGTCTACAATTAGGCCTAATTAGGCCACCTTAACAAAGCAACCAATGGTAAATCTCACTCCAAACTTGCCAAACCACCTCGGGATCATTGTACACATCATAAATGTTCAAACTTACCCAATCACACCCCCTGCAACAACTTCAAATTCACAAATTTACCACTGTCCCACTACAAGGCCTAATACATGGGCCTTATTAGGCATCAACTTGGCAAACTCCTGTCAAAACCCCACTTCCTACCTTGTCAAGTGTCAAAATAGTAAAAAATACTCTACAACACTCCATTCTACCAATTTAGAAGAGATTAAGTTGGTGGAATGGCCCAAAACACCATCGTTTAATCCTCAAAACCCTAGTTCAGGGTTTTTGACAGTTTTAGGAAAAACAAAGGTATCTCCCTTAAAAAATAATGAAAACACTCCAAACTAGAGGCAAATGATAGTTAATACATTTCCCTATCACCAGCAACAATTTTTAGTTCATGAAAGAGTCGTACAGTGGCATGGTATGGTCTATACCAACAGGAAAATAAAGAATTTAGCAGAAAGCAGAGTTTTAACTCAGAATTTTCTTCAACAATCTCATCCAACCCCTATTCTCAAGGTGTGTAGAGGCTTTTATACATGATACAAATAGTTTGCATCAATTTCTAACTAAAAAAACCACCTATGTGGTCATTCTACACCTTCCAAATGTTCTATGAATTAAGTTGCAAAGCAACTGCCTCTACATTGTTTAACATCATTGATAAAAACAAAACACAAAACTTATGACTTGGTCATTATTTGAACTTATTACATTGTATTTGATGACAAAAGACATCACATTCTAGTCCTAGACCACCTAGGACCTTATTCCCTTTTCATAACCAAAACTTGCAAATGTGCCCCTACACCATGCAATCAGGGTGAAAAAGACTTCATCATCCTGATGAAAGAAGTTCTTGGACAGAGCTCCCATGCTATTTGATATCTTCTTATAACATCCAAGTGGCATATTCATTTGGTAATCCAAGCCATTTGACCAAATTCTCATTATAGACCTTGTTTCTTGTCCTCTTTACCTCTCTTGTGTCCAAGATGGCTTCAAGCTTCTTTGGATGGCTAGGAGGAAAGTCCTTTATCCAGTCTTCATCGTCAACTCCATCTACTTCTTCATCTACAATAGTAGATCCCTTGAAAGGATACACGTCTGCAACATTGAAGATGGGTGAGATAGCAACTCTAGGAGGGAGTTCTATCTCATAGGCATTCTGGCCAAACTTGTGGACCACATTGCAAGGTCCTATCTTCTTCATCATGAGTTTGGTATATCTTCCCTTAGGGAGTCTTTCTTTTCTTAGGTGTGCAAGTACCATATCCCCAAATTTGAATTGGACATCTCTCCTTTTCAAGTCTACCTTCCTCTTATACCTTTCAACACTCTTCTCAAGAGTTTCTTTGACTTGCTGATGGATATCTCTCATGGCAGTGGCAAAGTCTTCTCCTTGAGCACTTCTTTTCTCCATCCCCTTCAAATCTCTCAACTCATGCACCCCTCTTGGGCTCATGCCTATGCTTCTATTGAGTGAGTCATTGTATGCATACTTAGCCTGAGGAAGAACTAAGTCCCACTACTACCCATGCTCCTTTGTGAGGCACCTCAAGAGATTACCAAGTGAACTATTGACCACTTCAGTTTGCCCATCAGTTTGGGGATGATAGATAAAACTGAAGGCCAAGTTTTTCCCCAACTTTCTCCATAATGTTCTCCAAAAATGGCCAATGAATTTGGAATCCCTATTAGATACAATGCTAAGTGGCAATCCATGAATCCTTACAATTTCCTTGAAGAACAAACCAACAATGTGTGATGCATCATTTGTTGTCCTACATGGGATAAAGTGAGCCATCTTACTAAATCTATCCACAACCACATACACGCTATCATATCCCCTTTGGGTCTTGGGTAAACCCATCACAAAATCCATGCTTATGGCTTCCCATGGCCTATTAGGAACTGGTAAAGGCTGATACAAACCTACATTACTACTTGATCCTTTAGCTTTTTAACATACCACACAACTTTCAACAAGCTTCTTAACATCTATATGCATTCTAGGCCAATGGTAGAATCTTCTAACCTACTCCAAAGTCTTATCTACCCCAAAATGCCCACTCAAACTGCCACAATGCTTTTCTTTTATCAAATTTGTCCTCATGGAACACTTGGGCACACACAATTGAGCCCCTTTGAACAAAAGACCATCTTGTAGTACAAAATTAGAGTACTCTCCATGAAATGCATTGGAAAATTGATTACAAACAGCAAAAGATTCCTTAAAATCATCATCTTCTTAGTACATACCTTTTAGAGAATCAATTGCCACACTTTGAAGTTGTATCTCTTGGACCATCAGCACTCTTCTACTAAGTGCATCAGCAACTTTGTTGGCTTGACTTTTCTTATGCTTGATTGTGAGTGTGTAGGCCTACAAGTACTCCACCCATTTCATGTGCCTATGATTCAATTTGTCTTGGCTATTCAAGTAACTCAATGCATGGTTATCAGTGAAGACAATAAACTCCTTGGGCAAAAGATAGTGCCTCCACTTCTTAAGGGCTTGTACCATAGCATATAATTCAAGGTCATAAGATGAGTACCTTCTCTTGGCCTCATTTAGATTTTCACTAAAAAATGCCACCAGTTTGCCCTCTTGACTCAAAACTGCCCCAATTGCTTGATTGCTTGCATCACATTCTATGGTAAACACTATGTTGAAGTCAGGTAGAGCAAGAATAAGCTATTGTGCCACTCTTGTTTTTAGCTATTCAAAGATTTTATCTGCTGCAACAGTCCATTGAAACTTATTCCTCTTCTCCCCTTTGATGGTGTCAAGAATGGGTGAGCATATGTGACTAAAATTCTTGATGAATTTCCTATAAAACGTGGCTAATCCATGAAAACTCCTCACTTCTCCAACTGATTTAGGTGTTGACCAATTGAGAATGGCCTCAACCTTTGTAGGATCCATCTTTAGGGTGCCTTTGGAGATGACAAACCCAAGGTAGACCAACTCCTCCTTCAAAAACTCACATTTCTTAAGGTTGATCATCAACTTTTGTTCATCCATCCTCTTGAATACCCTATCCAAATGCTACAAATGATCCTCTTTTGTCTTTCTATATACAAGGATATCATCCAAGTACACTACTACAAATTTGCCAATGAAATGTTTTAAGACTTCATTCATGAGTCTCATGAATGTGCTAGGAGAATTAGATAAGCCAAAAGGCATCACCAACCACTCATAGAGACCTTTATTTGTTTTGAAGGAAGTCTTCCACTCATCACCTTCCCTTATCCTTATCTGATGGTAGCCACTCTTAAGATCAACTTTTGAAAAATAGAAAGCACCTACAAGGCTGTCCATGAGATCCTCTATCATTGGTATAGGAAACCTGTATCTAATTGTGATTTTGTTCAAAGCTCTTGAATCCGTACAAAATCTCCATTCTCCACCCTTTTTAGGTGCCAAAATAGTAGACATAGCACAAGGACTCATGCTTTCTCTTATTAAACCTTTGTCAAACAATTCTTGGATCTGATTTTTGACTTCTTCATTCCGCTGTGGGGTCATTTTGTAGGCTACCTTGTTGGGCAGACTTGCACCAGGAATTAGATCAATGTGGTGGATAACATCTCTCATGGGAGGCAATGAATTGGCAACTCCTTCTCCACTATATTATCATACTTCTCCAATAGGGTCTGCACTTCCTTGGGAATTTCAATTGCATCAGCTGCTGCTTGGTCTGATATAGGTTTACCGACAATGGCAAAAACAACTCCTTCTTCATGTAGGGTCTTCAAGAACTCCTTCTCTTTCACTACCATCACACTAGGTCCCTCATGTGCTGCACTTTCATCTTCTTGCAAAGGTGTGAGAGTGTATGACACTCCATCTTTCTCAATCACATATCAAACTGCACTTTCATCTTCATGCTTGGCCTCTCTATCAAATTGCCATGGTCGGCCTAAGAGCAAGTGGCATACATCCATGGGGATGATGTCACACAAAACTTTGTCCTTGTAAGCACCAATATTAAACTCCACCCAAGTATATTCATTCACAAGCACTTGTTGGTCCTTGTTGAGCCATGATACCTTGTAGGGTGTAGGGTGAGGATTTCTCTTCATTTTTAACTTTTCTACCATTTCCAAAGACACAAGATTGTCAGTAGAACCAGAATCAACAATCAATTTACATACCTTTCCTTGGGCCTTGCAAGTTGTTCTGAATAAGGTTTTCCTTTGTGGAGGCTCCTTGTTCGCTGGTACTTTAAGTAATGTCCTTCTTATCATCAAGGACTCTCCTACCTTTAGGTCTGCATGCACTGAAGGTGAGTTTACACTCTCTTGGTCCTCCTCTTGCACAATTTGTGTTCTCCTTTCTCCTCCATGAGAACTTGTACCAAGTTTGTCTGGGCATTTCCAAGCAGGATGACCAAATTGGCCACATTGGTAGTACTTGCCTGAGAAGGTATTAGACCCTCTTCCTGGTCCACCAAACCTCCCTCTATTATTTGGTCTTCTACCTCCTCCAAAATTGCCCCTTGATTCACTTGTTTGTTCTTGCTATCCACTTGATTCTCCTTGTTGTTTTTGGAACTGACCTCTTCCAAAACTACCTCTACCTCTATTATTTCTTCCTCTACCCATGCCTTGTTGTTCCTTATTTCTTTTGATTCTTTCTTCTACCCTCATGGCCATTTGAAAACACTCTTCTACTATCTTAGGGGGACTCAAACTAATTTCATCTCTAATATTCAGCCTCAAACCGCTTAGGTATCTAGCCACTCTTTCAACCTGATTTTCATGGTGACCCGTTCTAATGCACAACTTGTGAAATTCCTCAATGTAGGAAATCACATCCAGTGTCCTTTTGCTTTAGGGTTTGCAACTTCATGAAGGTATGTATGGCATAGTCTGTAGGTAGGAATTGGGCCTTCACTTTAACCTGTTGTGTGGTTACACAACACGCCCCATTTTGACTTGGCAAAACAGGGACCCAGCTTTTGTTTTGGCTTGTGTTGTCTGTTTCTGGCGGTTTGGTAAAAATTAAGTCAGGTGCATCATCATCATGAAGGTCAGGATGAGGTAGGTCATCATCATGAGGTTAGTTTGTCAAAGTTCATATTTTGTTTCTATGACTTCATGGTTGGAAAGAGCTTGAAATTCCATGCAGGTTTGCCTTTTACATCACTTGAAAATTCGTCCATATGAAGGAGTTGTAAGCAGTCAAAGTTTTGGTTAAACCTGATAATTACTGTATGAGCATCATCATCATGATATTCGAAAAGCCCCCCGATAATATCCTAAGGTCGAAACATCCGGACGTCAAGTTTAAGTCGTAATAATCCTTTCCCGTCGGGCGGTCTTTTGTATCGCCAAAGGTCATCATCATGATCTTACTCTATCACCTGATAAAAATCATGCAGTCCCGAAACATCCGGACGTCAATCTTAAGTGCTAGTGTGTTTTACCCGTCGAGTAACCTTGGAAACATTGCGAGCATCATGATATTCCAACATCACCCGATATTACAATATCATGCTGATATTGTAATATCACCTTACTTAGAGAAATCTGCCATCTGCATAATTTGCGCGCGCACGACAGTCTTGGTGATCAGCATCATCATGATATTTCGAGACCCAACATTTCCTAATATCCTCCTGACCTCCTTTTGCGTGATCATGATGATCACCTTATCTTTCGAAACGGAGGATGATTTTCCTTTCCCAAACCTTGTTGAACAAGATCATCATGATCTTGTTAGTCTTTCCCGACAGTTCGTAGTATCATCCTGCTGACAAGTATAACCTTTTGCAAATATGATGATGACGATGACGTCACCATCACCTTTCTCCTTCGGCAGGATATTTTCCAAGGCGTGATCCATTTCGCCAATATGATGATGACGATGACGTCATGTTTTAAGACTAACACAAGCCCCGGATATCCTGATGACGTCATCAGGACTTTCAGCAGGATCGTGTTTTAGATCACCTAATGCAAATATGATGATGATGATGTTCATCATCCTAATCTTTCGAGCGGATAGCCTTGGCCGAAAAGGGTCGTATTGCTTTCATCCACGCGATCATCTTCCTTGGGGGGAACCCGATATTCCAGTTATCTCCTGATCTTCACGAAACATGATGATGACGTCATCCCTTTGCATTTTAACCAAGCCTGATGATGACGATGACATCATCATGATATTCCTCGGCGGCAGGATAATTTTTCCAAGTCCTACTGTTTGTCTTCATCATGATGATGATGACGATGTCTTTCCTTCCCGAATATGCAAAAACAAAACATCCTGATGTGCTTTTCCTCAGAACATTCGGAGGCGTGGAGCATCATATTTCACAATATCCTGCGGCCGGACAGGGGGCATGTAGAGTTGGTCATCCTCATGATGTTTGGCGTCGGTATAACTGTTGCCGTCGGCCTAAGGTAAAACTGTCACCCTGATCATATGTAATTTCGCCGATGCAAATATGATGATGATGCAAGGCCGGATTCTGGGGATGGTTGAAAGGAAGTTATTTCCTTGTATAATCTGTGATCATCATCATCATATTCCGAACCCGATATACAAGAAAATGGGCAAAACATGAAGCGATAGAAATTTGAAAGCCCGACTGCCTGAATTTTGGTCAACGAGGGTTGACCTGGTTGTTTTTATGCTGTTTATGCATTTAGTGCATTTTGTTCACAGGTAAAGCTTGATTGCCTGTAGCTGCACATGGGGAGGTATGTTTAATAAGGTGTTTACTTCCTGTTGTTTATCCACATGATGACAAACTTAATGTTTGTCTGTTTATTTGCAGGAAGTCATCATGATGCTGCTGAAGCTCAACATTGAGGTCATGATGCTGCTGAAGCTGAGCGTGGAAATCATGATGATGCTGCTGAAGCTGATAATTACAAAGTTACGCGTGGAGTCAACATGGGCCAGACATGAGGAGGATATTGTCAAATATGCTGTTTGCCAGCTGGAGACCGAATCAAGTCGAAGATGCTGGAATATTCTGTGCCAGCTGTACATTTGCCAACTGATGAAGCATGTGCTTTTCATCTGGACCGTTGTTTGTTATGAGAAGATCCTGATCCTTGGATCATTGTAACCGTTTTCTGACAGTTGCTCTATATAAGAGCCAGAGCTTGTCATTTTAAAGAAGGGAGGAATACATTAGAATACACAGACGCATCTGGCGCAAAAGTCAATTACTGTAGAATAAGTTAGGAGATCGGATTACTGAGACTAATGAGGATAGAATTGTTGAAATGTCAAGGTTCTTTCTTCAGATCACTGTAAATGTACCTGTTCTTGAGCATACTGAATGAATATGAAGTTCCAGATTACATCCTGATTGTAAATTTTACGTAATCTTCTGTTGATTTCTGGATATGTACTGGTGAATGCTGTGTTCAACTGGAAGCGCTTTCATTTCATTACATGTTGTTGTCAACTTTCCTTTGAAGCTTTGCACTAGATCATGCGGATTTGTGGAATGTCCTGGTGAAGTATGATTTCTAGTTTTTCTTCTTTTCATTGCAAGTATGGGAGCTTGTATGTGGATCAGTGATCTAAGTCCAGTAGTTTTGGGAATCTCATTCTCTAACCCTTTTCCTTTTTTCAATTTCATTAATTCATCACCATAACTGCGAATCATGATAAATAACAAGCAGAAACAGTGAAATATGCTGAAATCCCGTAGGTAACTGAAGATCCTTAGCATATTTGAGTTAAATGCATGTAGTACTGAAAATATCATGCAAAGAATCATAAATAATGATAGAAATCATGCAAATATCAGCCTGTATGTACATTATTTGACTAAATTTACAGTGCAGAGGTAGAATTGTTGGAGACTTATGCAGAGCGAACATCCAGAGCAGGATATTTGAAGATGATGATGATGAACAATGCAGAAACACGTAAGGCCCCTGAATGGAAAACAGCAACACACATCAACCACTGAGTAACGTCAGTAGATTAAGACCTAATCAACGGAGACTTGGGATCATGAATTCTTTGAATTCATCGTATCTTTCAAGATGAGTAAAGGTTGTTGTGTAACTTTTATTCTATGTTTGCGAATGACTAACATCATGACCAACATAAATTGGCGCTAGAAGGAGGGCTGAGTCCGGAAGATCACGTTCATCATCAGTACTTTCAGGTTTGATGACGCTCAGAGTAAGGTAACTTCAGATCATTTGTGAATTTCATCAAATTGCGTAAATATTTGCTGCGACAAGTTTGTATTTGCACATTCTGTGTAAAGATTTCCAAATTTCACATAAATATTGCAAGCTTTACAGTAGATTTCTTTAAATTTACTAAATATTGGCCAAAGATGCATAAATTTGTTCAAGCTTTGAGAATTTGAGCCTTAGACACGTGAGATCTGGTGCTACTGGTCGAAATATCCCAATATCCTGTCATATTTGCAGTATCTTCGCAAATATCGCGTAAATATTCAGTCTGATTTGCAAGTTGACCGCAAATATCACCTCGTCCGGTGGAATCCAGCCAATATTTGCAAAGTTTCAGCTAATTGGCCTCCAAATCGAGAAATCCTGGCTCACAGGATAAATACCAGGTCTAGACATAGTGAAATTTTTGAAGAATTGCCTGTCAGAGGTTTTAGACCTAAGACTGTAGACGTTCACCATACTCCAGAGTCCAGTGCGTCCAGAACTTCACCAGGACCTCCTCCTGTAACTCCTGTTGGTTTGCAAATACCTTCCGGTATACCCGTGACACCTCCTGTTCAACCTCAGGGTATACCTTTAGTCCAACCTCAGCCAACTGCACCACCAATTCAGCCCCCTCAGGTTACAATGTCGTTCTTTGCAGCAGAATCACCATTGACCTTTACTGCATATCATGAGTTAACAAAGTATCCGGACAAGCTTTGTCCAAAATACCATCCTTATCAGGATGCGGATGATCATATCAGGACGTTTAAAGAAGCTTGCTGCAGAGCCAGAATAGAACATCAGGATGTGGTGTGCAGATTATTCCCTTTTTCCTTAGGGGAAGAGGCTTATAATTGGTTCATCAGTCTTGGTCAATCTTTTGTAGGTTCGTGGGCTGTCTTAGAGAAGGCTTTTCTTGACAGATTCAAGGTCCCTATTGATCCATCCATGAATTACCACCTGTTTGCCACAATCAAGAGATTTGAGCATGAACCTATTGCAAATTTCAATGCTAGGTTCCAGAAAATGTTGTCCAAGCTAGTTACCCCATATGTGGTGGCTGATGATGCTACCAGAAGTATTTATTATTCAGCCCTGGATCCATTAACCGCCATGTTCATCAGGAGAACACATCCTGCGATCACCACATTGACAGGAGCTTTTCAAGAAGCTATCAAGGTAAATCAACAGCTGATACCTGCTCCTACTCCAAATATAGCATTCCCTGCTTTGCCTGGCATGCAGTCACAATATCCAGCACAGTATCCTGCAGCTTATCCTTCGCAATATCCTGCACAATACCCAAATGGAGCAGTGATGCCCCCAGCAATCATGCCTACACCTTTGCAAGTACCCCCATTGAGTATCATGCCTCCTCCTAATGGAAATGGCCAATCGCCACAATATCCTGCACATACTCAGACACCTCAGGGTACAGATCTATCCCACAATAACCATGGATCTTCCTTTTTCCAGCCTCAGCCTGAAAATGTAGTGGCCAAAGCTCAAGAGGAGAAAGAGGAAATCAAAGAAATTGCTGCTCAGTTGAGAAAGCTCACCACAGAAGTAACACACTTGAGAAATAAAGGGTTTTATTCACAGTCAGGTCAGAATAGGAGTTATTCCAATGACAGACCAAATTACCCTGACAGAGGATACAACAATAACTTCAACAGTAGTGCTACAAATAACAATAATCCTCCTAGGCAGCCCAGAGTGTGGAACTCCAGGCCAAATAATGGTTCATTACCATCACCCCTAGACAATCAGCCTCCTGGTGAAGCCAAACAAACTACTAGAGTCAATCTTGCTGAAGCAGCCCTTACCAATTGGTGCAGGATTCACAATACCAATGCACATGCAGAATTAGACTGTCCACAATTTAGGATTGCTGCCAGCATTTTTCAGACTGAAGTGTCTAATACTTCTGGAAGTCCACCTCAGGCAGAAGGAAATGAAATAGTTCCTTGTGGATATGATTCAGCTTTTGTGCTGGAAACCTACACTAATCAGCCTCATCAGGATTATAATCAGACCGGTGAAGAATCTGCCTTAACCTTTGAAGCAAATTATGTCTTCCCTTTTGAGGATGAAAATGAACCTACAAGAGAGCATGAGGAAGTACATGCATACCAGCAGCAATACCCTGGTAAGCACAATTATAACCTGAGGAGTAATGTCAACAGACCTGCCGGTCCATTGACATCATCTCTACCTCCAAACAACTTCAACACACCTCCTGATCCTAAGGCTAGCAATAACCCTGGGTTCCCTAAGGTGAATGCTCAATACTTGTCTCCTCAAAACACAGTAACAAAAGTCACAAATGCACCTCATGAGTCTGACAAGTTAGTTAGCTATTTGGCTGATGAAATGAAGAAAATCAAGATCAGCCTGTCCCTATCTGAGTTACTGAAAACTCCTGCCATCAAAAGGGCATTCATGAAGTCGCTGGATGATCCTGCTTCTAAAGAGGATAATCACCTTTCGAGTCAATCCAATAGCAGAGACCTGTTGTGTGGTTACACAACACGCCCCATTTTGACTTGGCAAAACAGGGACCCAGCTTTTGTTTTGGCTTGTGTTGTCTGTTTCTGGCGGTTTGGTAAAAATAAGTCAGGTGCATCATCATCATGAAGGTCAGGAGGAGGTAGGTCATCATCATGAGGTTAGTTTCTCAAAGTTCATATTTTGTTTCTATAACTCCATGGTTAGAAAGAGCTTGAAATTCCATGCAGGTTTGCCTTTTGCATCACTTGAAAATTCGTCCATATGAGGGAGTTGTGAGCAGTCAAAGTTTTGGTCAAACCTGATAATTGCTATATGAACATCATCATCATGATATTTGGAAGGCCCCTCGATAATATCCTGAGGTCGAAACATCCGGACGTCAAGTTTAAGTCGTATTAATCCTTTCCCGTCGGGTGGTCTTTTGTATCGCCAAAGGTCATCATCATGATCTTACTCTATCACCCGGTGAATATCATGCAGTCCCGAAATATCCGGACGTCAATCTTAAGTGCTAGTGTGTTTTACCCATCGAGTAACCTTAGAAACATTGCGAGCATCATGATATTCCAACATCACCCGATATTATAATATCATGCTGATATTATAATATCACCTTACTTAGAGAAATCTGCCATCTGCATAATTTGCGCGCGCACGACAGTCTTGGTGATCAGCATCATCATGATATTTCGAGACCCGACATTTCCTAATATCCTCCTGACCTCCTTTTGCGTGATCATGATGATCACCTTATCTTTCGAAGCGGAGGGTGATTTTCGTTTCTTAAGTCGTGTTGAACAAGATCATCATGATCTTGTTCGTCTCTCCCAACAGTTCGTAACATCATCCTGCCGACGAGTATAACCTTTTGCAAATATGATGATGACGATGACGTCACCATCACCTTTGTCCTTCGGCAGGATATTTTCCAAGGCGTGATCCATTTCGCCAATATGATGATGATGATGACGTCATCTTCGAAGATTAACACAAGCCCCGGATATCCTGATGACGTCATCGGGACTTTCGACAGGATCATATTTTAGATCACCCAGTGTGAATATGATGATGATGATGTTCATCATCCTGATCTTTCGAGCAGGGTGGACTTGGCCGAAATGGGTCATACTGCTTTCATGACCTGATCATCATCCTTAGAGGGAACCCGATACTCCATTTACCTCCTGATCGTAACGAAACATGACGGTGACGTCATCCCTTTGCATTTTAGCCAAGCCTGATGATGACGATGACGTCACCATGATTTTTCCTCAGTGGCAGGATCATTTTCTGAGTCCTCCTGTTTGTCTTCATCATGATGATGATGACGATGTCTTTCTTTCCCGAATGTGCAGGAACAAAACATCCTGATGTGCTTTTCATCAGAGCATTAGGAAAGGAGGATCATCATATTTTGTGATATCCTGCGGACAGACGGAAGGCATATAGTTGGTCATCATCATGATTTTTGGCATTGGTATAACTGTTGCCGTCGGCCTAAGGTAAAATTGTCACCCTGATCGTATGTAGTCAAGCCGATGCAAATATGATGATGATGCAAAGCCGGATTCTAAGGATGGTTGAAAGGCGATTATTTCTTTGTATAATCTGAGATCATCATCATCATATTTCGAACCCGATATACAAGAAAATGGGCAAAAACATGAAGCGATAGAAATTTGAAAGCCCGACTGCCTGATTTTGGTCAACGAGGGTTGACCTGGTTGTTTTTATGCCGTTTATGCATTTAGTGCATATTTTCACAGGTAAGACCTGTTTGCCTGTGGCTGCACATGGGGAGGTATGTTTAATAGTGTGTTTACTTCCTGTTGTTTGTCATGATGATGATGAACTTAATGTTTGTCTGTTTACTTGCAGGAAAGCATCATGATGCTGCTGAAGCTGAGCGTTGAAGTCGTGATGCTGCTGAAGCTGAGCGTTGAAATCATGATGATGCTGCTGAGGCTGAGCATTACAAAGTTGCGCATGGAGGCAACATGAGCCAGAAATGAGGAGGATATTGTCAAATATGTTGTTCGCCAGCTGGAGACCGAATCAAGTTGAAGATGCTGGAATATTCTGTGCCAGCTGTACATTTGCTAGCTGACGAAGCATGTGCTTTTCATCTGGGCCGTTGTTTGTTATGAGAGGATCCTGATCCTTGGATCATTGTAACCGTTTCTGGCATTTGCTCTATATAAAGGCCAGAGCCTGAAACATAAAGAGGAGGAATACATTAGAATACACAGACGCATCTGGCGCAAAAGTCAATTACTGTAGAATAAGTTAGGAGATCGGATTACTGAGACTAATGAGGATAGAATTGTTGAAATGTCAAGGTTCTTTCTTCAGATCACTGTAAATGTACCTGTTCTTGAGTATACTGAATGAATATGAAGTTCCAGATTACATCCTGATGGTAAATTTTACGTAATCTTCTTGTTGATTTCTGGATATGTACTGGTGAATGCTGTGTTCAACTGGAAGCGCTTTCATTTCATTACATGTTGTTGTCAACTTTCCTTTGAAGCTTTGCACTAGATCATGCGGATTTGTGGAATGTCCTGGTGAAGTATGATTTCTAGTTTTCCTTCTTTTCATTGCAAGTATGGGAGCTTGTATGTGAATCAGTGATCTAAGTCCAGTAATTTTAGGAATCTCACTCTCTAACCCTTTTCCTTTTTTTTCAATTTCATTAATTCATCACCATAACTGCAAATCATGATAAATAACAAGCAGAAACAGTGAAATATGCTGAAATCTCGTAGGTAACTGAAGATCCTTAGCATATTTGGTTAAATACATGTAGTATTGAAAATATCATGCAAAGAATCATAAATAATGGTAGAAATCATGCAAATATCAGCCTGTATGCACATTGTTTGACTAAATTTACAGTGCAGAGGTAGAATTGTTGGAGCTTATGCAGAGCGAACATCCAGAGCAGGATATTTGAAGATGATGATGATGAACAGTGCAGAAACACGTAAGGCCCCTGAATGGAAAACAGCAACACACATCAACCACTGAGTAACGTCAGTAGATTAAGACCTAATCAACGGAGACTTGGGATCATGAATTCTTTGAATTCATCGTATCTTTCAAGATGAGTAAAGGTTGTTGTGTAACTTTTATTCTATGTTTGTGAATGACTAACATCATGACCAACATAAATTGGCGCTAGAAGGAGGGCCTGAGTCCAGAAGATCACGTTCATCATCAGTACTTTCAGGTTTGATGACGCTCAGAGTAAGGTAACTTCAGATCATTTGTGAATTTCATCAAATTGCGTAAATATTTGCTGCGACAAGTTTGTATTTGCACATTCTGTGTAAAGATTTCCAAATTTCACATAAATATTGCAAGCTTTACAGTAGATTTCTTTAAATTCACTAAATATTGGCCAAAGATGCATAAATTTGTTCAAGCTTTGAGAATTTGAGCCTTAGACACGTGAGATCTGGTGCTACTGGTTGAAATATCCCAATATCCTGTCATATTTGCAGTATCTTCGCAAATATCGCGTAAATATTCAGTCTGATTTGCAAGTTGACCGCAAATATCACCTCGTCCGGTGGAATCCAGCCAATATTTGCAAAGTTTCAGCTAATTGGCCTCCCAAATCGAGAAACCCTGGCTCAGAGGATAAATACCAGGTCTAGACATAGCGAAATTTTTGAAGAATTGCCTGTCAGAGGCTTTAGACCTAGGACTGTAGACGTTCACCATACTCCAGAGTCTAGTACGTCCAGAGCTTCACCAGGACCTCCCCCTATAACTCCTGTTGGTTTGCAAGTACCTTCAGGTATACCAGTGACACCTCCTGTTCAACCTCAGGGTATACCTTTAGTCCAACCTCAGCCAACTGCACCACCAGTTCAGCCCCCTCAGGTTGCAATGTCGTTCTTTGCAGCAGAATCACCATTGACCTTTACTGCGTATCATGAGTTACCAAAGTATCCGGACAAGCTTTGTCCAAAATACCATCCTTATCAGGATGCGGATGATCATATCAGGACGTTTAAAGAAGCTTGCTGCAGAGCCAGAATTGAGCATCAGGATGTGGTGTGCAGATTATTCCCTTTTTCCTTAGGGGAAGAGGCTTATAATTGGTTCATCAGTCTTGGTCAATCTTCTGTAGGTTCGTGGGCTGTCTTAGAGAAGGCTTTTCTTGACAGATTCAAGGTCCCTATTGATCCATCCATGAATTACCACCTGTTTGCCACAATTAAGAGATTGGAGCATGAACCTATTGCAAATTTCAATGCTAGGTTCCAGAAAATGTTGTCCAAGCTAGTTACCCCATATGTGGTGGCTGATGATGCTGCCAGAAGTATTTATTATTCAGCCCTGGATCCATTAACCGCCATGTTCATCAGGAGAACACATCCTGCGATCACCACATTGACAGGAGCTTTTCAAGAAGCTATCAAGGTAAATCAACAGCTGATACCTGCTCCTACTCCAAATATAGCATTCCCTGCTTTGCCTGGCATGCAGTCACAATATCCAGCACAGTATCCTGCAGCTTATCCTTCGCAATATCCTGCACAATATCCAAATGGAGCAGTGATGCCCCCAGCAATCATGCCTGCACCTTTGCAAGTACCTCCATTGAGTATCATGCCTCCCCCTAATGGAAATGGCCAATTGCCACAATATCCTGCACATACTCAGACACCTCAGGGTACAGACCTATCCCACAATAACCATGGATCTTCCTTTTTCCAGCCTCAGACTGAAAATGTAGTGGCCAAAGCTCAAGAGGAGAAAGAGGAAATCAAAGAAATGTCTGCTCAGTTGAGAAAGCTCACCACAGAAGTAACACACTTGAGAAATCAAGGGTTTTATTCACAGTCAGGTCAGAATAGGAGTTATTCCAATGACAGACCAAATTACCCTGACAGAGGATACAACAATAACTTCAACAGTAGTGCTGCAAATAACAATAATCCTCCTAGGCAGCCCAGAGTGTGGAACTCCAGGCCAAATAATGGTTCATTACCATCACCCCTAGACAATCAGCCTCCTGGTGAAGCCAAACAAACTACTAGAGTCAATCTTGCTGAAGCAGCCCTTACCAATTGGTGCAGGATTCACAACACCAATGCACATGCAGAATTAGATTGTCCACAATTTAGGATTGCTGCCAGCATCTTTCAGACTGAAGTGTCTAATACTTCTGGAAATCCACCTCAGGCAGAAGGAAATGAAATAGTTCCTTGTGGATATGACTCAGCTTTTGTGCTGGAAACCTACACTAATCAGCCTCATCAGGATTATAATCAGACCTGTGAAGAATCTGCCTTAACCTTTGAAGCAAATTATGTCTTCCCTTTTGAGGATGAAAATGAACCTACAAGAGAGCATGAGGAAGTACATGCATACCAGCAGCAATACCCTGGTAAGCACAATTATAACCTGAGGAGTAATGCCAACAGACCTGCCGGTCCATTGACATCATCTCTACCTCCAAACAACTTCAACACACCTCCTGATCCTAAGGCTAGCAATAACCCTGGGTTCCCTAAGGTGAATGCTCAATACTTGTCTCCTCAAAACCCAGTAACAAAAGTCGCAAATGCACCTCATGAGTCTGACAAGTTAGTCAGCTATTTGGCTGATGAAATGAAGAAAATCAAGATCAGCCTGTCCCTATCTGAGTTACTGAAAACTCCTGCCATCAAAAGGGCATTCATGAAGTCGCTGGATGATCCTGCTTCTAAAGAGGATAATCACCTTTCGAGTCAATCCAATAGCAGAGACCATACTGCTAAAGATAGCACTGTCAAGCCCAAAGTGTCAGCCACAGTCCAAGCTGCTGAAACCTCTCACATGACCTTGTACAGAGACAAAACTGAATCACCTCCGTTTCTCCTCACCATAAGAATGTTCAGTAAGAATTTGCACAATTGTTTAGTTGATTCAGGAGCCTCAACTAATGTTATGCCTTTGTCAATATGCAACGCATTAGGACTGCATCCTGCTAAATCCTTAAAGAAGGTCACTCAACTGGACAAGACAGAAGTAAGTGTCGTAGGAGAACTCACTCATATTCACATGCAGCTAGCGTCTGATCCTAGGATCCAGTATTACATTGACATTCAGGTAGTTGACATACCTGATACATACGAGATGTTGCTTAGCCGGGACTGGTCTAAAACGCTTAACGAATACATGTCCACAGACTTCAGTCACATGTGGTTGCCATGGAAAGGTATACCTAATCAGATCAGGATTGATGCTGAGCCTAGGATGAAGCATATGATCACGGAATATAACAGAACTAATGAGATCATGTATGTAAACGTAGAACCTGGAGTTTATCACATCAGGCCGCAAACTGTCCAAATAGAAGAGGTCCTGATGCTTGATGTTCATCATCATCATGATGATGATTATCATGAGGATATGCCAGTCGTAGAACTTAATAATGATCCTGATAATGAGAATGAAATAGATCGCTTCAGGGATTTTCAGATGCATTTATCTACTCAGATAAAACGTTGTCAATTATTAAATATACCTGCTAATGATATCTTGATTGACGGATGGTGCAGATTGCATGGAGAAGCACACTCGGAAAAGACTTGCGAACCATGCTTAGACATGATCATGCTGGAGCAGACGTATAGTGAAGCATCATCATCATATTCCGAGGTGAGTGCTACATCTGATGATGATGATGATACTAATTTTTATTTGTCTTCTGCAGGAACAGAAGAGTCGACGGATCCTGATGAGGATCATATCCGAAAAACAGAAGAGATCCTGGTGTCCAATCAGACAAATGATGCGAGAAAGGAAAAGATCACTCCTGGTAGTGATTGCTTCATGGAACCGGATTACGAGTTGTCTGATGAGGATAAAGGCAGTAACCTGACGAAGTTCGAAGAATTTCTGGTCAAGGAAATAAAAAAAATGACACAACAGTGTAGATCTCCCCAGGAGGTTTTAATCAAAGGTTGGTGTAGGCTGCATGAGGCGCCTCACTCAGAAACCACTTGCTCACTGTGCTTACACATTTTGAAGAAGCATGCAGTTGTATGTGCTGAGCATCATCCTCCTGCTAGGATGGAAGAGAAAACAGAAAAGCCATCAGGCTCATCAGATAAAGGAAGGAAGAAGCTTGAAGATGGCACACCTAAGTTAAGGTGGATATCAGGCGGAGCAGCAGCCAGAGCTGCAAAGAAAAAGGAAAGTTCAAATAAATGTCCCGCTGAAGATAAGCCTTGGATCCTGAGGTTTGATGGATCCAAATCTAAGCAAGGTTCTGGAGTAGGGATTGACCTTACTGATCCATCAGGGAAATCCCATTTAGCAGCTTACAGATTACAGTTCCCCTGCACTAATAATGTCACAGAGTATGAAGCTCTGATTCATGGACTGTTGTTTGCACATAAGAAGAAGGTGAAGATCCTGCATGTCTTTGGAGATTCAGAACTAGTTGTGAGGCAAGTACGAGGAATCTACTCTTGTAACTACAGAAAGCTGTCAAATTACAGACATCGTGTGTGGGACCTGATTGAAGACTTTGATGCCTTCAACATCGTTCACGTGCCAAGAGAACAGAACCAAAGGGCAGATGCACTTGCTCAGGCCGCCAGTACGCTGGAACCACTGTCTATATCTGGTCTGAAGAGATTTTCAGTAGAATTGGTGTCAGTACCTTCGGTACCTGACAATGTGACCAATCTCCAAGTGTTTGATGATGATCAGCACATCCTGGACTTCATATCAAACAGAGATGTATTTGAAGCTCAGATCATAGATGAAAATGGTATGGAAGATCATGTCTGGGAAGAAGATGAGATTTTAGAGTTGCCTGGCAACACAATTCCCAAAGGTATGATTGAATTAGAAAGAGCCTTTGATCTGGATAATATGCTCAAGCATAAGGATCTGCCTAAGGCAGATGGAGGTCAATATTCACAGGTGAATATTGGACAAGCTGATGACAAGAAGAATGTCTTGTTGGGTAAGGTTTGTACACCTGAAGAGTTAGATGGAATAACTCAAGCCCTTAAGGATTATATACATGTAATTGCATGGACTTATGACGAGCTGAAGACGTATGACACTTCTGTCATAACTCATACTATACCCCTCAAGCCAGATGCAAAACCTTTCAGACAGAAGCAGAGGCCAGTCAATGCTCTGCTTGAGCCCATCATCCTTGAGGAGGTCAAGAAATTGTTAAATGCCCGGATAATTTTTCCTGTAAGGCACTCCACTTGGGTGGCAAATCTGGTACCAGTCAGGAAGAAGAATGGAGACATCAGATTGTGTGTGGATTTCAGGAACCTGAACAGAGCATCAGAAAAGGATAACTATCCTTTGCCCTCTTTGGATGAAGTTCTGCAGATGGTAAATGGAGCCAAGATGATGTCCTTCTTGGACGGTTTTTCGGGATACAACCAAGTGATGGTTGATAAAATTGACAGATTAAAGACTGCCTTCACCACAAAATGGGGGATATTTGCATATAGACGTATGCCGTTTGGATTGATAAATGCTGGAGCTACATTCCAGCGAGCAATGGACATAGCCTTCAGAGGCTTAATAGGAAAAAGTATAGTCATCTACATGGATGACCTGACAGTGTTCTCCAAAGAAAGGGGAAATCATGTTGCTGACCTCAGAAGTGTGCTAAAGAAGTGTGAAGAATATGGAATATCTTTGAATCCCAAGAAGTGCATATTCGGGGTCACAACAGGAAAGTTATTAGGCCACCTGATCACAGAAGATGGGATTATCATTGATCCTGACAGGGTGGAATCTATTATGAAACTACCACTTCCAGGAAGCAAAAAGGAGCTTAAATCTTATTTTGGTAAGATAAATTTTGTGAGGAAGTTCATCACTGGCTTTGCTGAGATTGTCAGACCACTGAATGCCATGTTGAAAAAAGATGCACAAATTGACTGGACACCAGAAGCCAGAGCTGCTTTTGAAGATATAAAGAAGGCCATTTCAGATGCTCCTGTCCTCATTAGTCCAGATTATACAAAAGATTTCTACATCTACTCATTTGCTTCAGAACATACTTCTGCAGCAGTGTTAACTCAAAGAAATGAAGATAAAGAAGAGAAACCAATTGCCTTCATGAGCTGTCCTTTCAGGGATGCTGAGTTGAGATATGTAGATGTTGAAAGACAGGCTCTTGCATTAGTCAGAGCAGTAAAAAAGTTCAGACATTATATACTGAGGAGAAAAGTGATTGTTGTGGTACCAGATGCAGCAGTAAAGATGCTGCTGATGCAGAGTGAACCTGGTGAAAAAAGGGCCAAATGGATTACGGTACTACAAGAATATGACATGGAGATCACACCCATGAAGCTAGTAATAGGACAGGCTCTAAGCCAGATGATATCTGAAACTGATCCAAACATCATCAGTCAACAGTATATGATAGATGAGAAAGACAATAAAGAATGGTATTCAGACATCAGGCACATCCTGATCACTGGAAAATGTCCTTTTAGGATGCAGGCTTCACAGAGAAGAGCCTTAAAGATGAGATCCCAGAAATATATGATGAAGGGAGGAGCCCTGTTTAAAAAGAATTATGAAGGGATATACCTGAGATGCTTAGAGAAACCAGAAGCCAATAAAGTTTTGACAGAGCTACATGACAAGTTTGGAACTGCCCACGGATCAGCGTTGGCCACAACACATGCAATCCTCAGAGCAGGATATTACTGGCCTACAATTTTTAAGGACACAGCTGATCATGTTAAATGTTGTCATGTTTGCCAGGTTGCTGCCAACAGAGAAAAATATGCTGCACAACCATTGCAGCCAGTGATGGAGGAGCGCCCATTTGCACAATGGGGCATGGATTTCATAGGACCAATCAATCCTCCGTCTTCTTCAGGCCAGAGGTATGTCCTAACAATTACTGATTATTGTACCAGATGGACTGAGGCTATCAACAGCAAAACTTGTACTGCTGATGATGTCATTAAATTTCTGGAAAGCAACATTGTCACCAGGTATGGAACTCCTTATGCATTGGTAAGTGATAATGGTTCTGCCTTCGTTTCCACTAAATTGTCAAGTTGGGCTTTTGATCATGGGATTATACTTAAGTTCTCATCCAATTACTATCCCCAGGGAAATGGATTAGCAGAATCCACCAATAAAAATTTACTGAGTATCATAAGAAAATTGATAGAGAAAAATCCCAGGGAATGGAACTCATTTCTGAAGTATGCCTTATGGGTAGACAGAACTAGAATGAAAATTGCATTAGGAAACTCACCTTTCCAGCTAGTATATGGGGTAGATCCTATCCTCCCTGTAAACTTGAAAATTCCTACTCTGCAGTTTGCCCAAGACTATCTAGGCATAGATAATAAACAAGAAGTCAGGTTGCTTCAGTTGATGCATCTGGAAGAAAAAAGAAGCCAAGCAATTGACCAATTTGTAAAACATCAGGCTGTTGTCAAACGCTGGTTTGACAAGAGAGCCAGAATTAAAGCTTTCAGGATATCCGATTTAGTCCTGATGTGGGATAAAGCCCATGAAAGGAAAGGTGATCATGGTAAGTTCGATAGACTATGGATAGGTCCCTTTCAGATTTCTGAAATTTTAGGAGACATCACTTATAGGCTTAAGAACCTGACAGGTGAGGATGTCTCGTTGCCAGTCAATGGACAATTCCTCAAACATTATTTCCAGGCCTGAGTGACTTCATGGCAGTCTTGTGTATCATATTGTATATTTGTATAGTTGTTTGTACAGTGTTTGCTTGTTGTTGTTGTTGTTTTGTTGGTTGGGACCTTGTTCTGGTAAGTCAGGATGATGCACTTCATCACCTAAGAAAATAACTAAATTGTTAGGATTCAAGTGATGAGATCAGATTTAGATATAGATTGTAATTCATTCTGATAAATACTCATGATCAGGTTTATGATGTCTTTTCATCAGGGTACTTTTTCTTGTCCAAAGTGAATCAAACACAATGAAACACCTAACAACCTTGGGTTTGTTGAAGATATGAGTATAGGTGTTAAGTGAAAAATCTAAAGGGACTCCCTTGCTACCAATACAATCTCCAACCTAAAGCTGCAAGTGACTACACCTTGTACAAATGAGCAGACATGATGATATCAAAATTTAAATTTTTAAAGGAAAATCAGAAACAAAATAAAATTAGGCCATCTAAGTAACTCTACCGGGGCTATGGACGCCTGCTGGCAGTGGGGCTCTACTTAGGGAGATTGTATAGATAACCTTGCCGGGGTTATAGACACCTGCTGGCAGCAAGGCTCTATCCAGGTTGGCTATGAGGGATGATCTCCAACTATGTAGTTTAACACCAGTTACTTATGTTTTCAACTTACTTTCAAGATGAGGATAATTAATCATCTGCACACACCTGATCCTTTGTTAGCTTTATCACCATAATGAAATTTTATCATTCAGAGATCATGATGATTTACTTAGACAGAATTAGAACACTATAGATGAATGTGATCACATCACTTGAATCATTTGAATTTTGTTGTTTTCTTTGGTGGCAAGTTGTTGTGTGGTTACACAACACGCCCCATTTTGACTTGGCAAAACAGGGACCCAGCTTTTGTTTTGGCTTGTGTTGTCTGTTTCTAGCGGTTTGGTAAAAATAAGTCAGGTGCATCATCATCATGAAGGTCAGGATGAGGTAGGTCATCATCATGAGGTTAGTTTCTCAAAGTTCATATTTTGTTTCTATAACTCCATGGTTAGAAAGAGCTTGAAATTCCATGCAGGTTTGCCTTTTGCATCACTTGAAAATTCGTCCATATGAGGGAGTTGTGAGCAGTCAAAGTTTTGGTCAAACCTGATAATTGCTATATGAACATCATCATCATGATATTTGGAAGGCCCCCCGATAATATCCTGAGGTCGAAACATCCGGACGTCAAGTTTAAGTCGTATTAATCCTTTCCCGTCGGGCGGTCTTTTGTATCGCCAAAGGTCATCATCATGATCTTACTCTATCACCCGGTGAATATCATGCAGTCCCGAAATATCCGGACGTCAATCTTAAGTGCTAGTGTGTTTTACCCGTCGAGTAACCTTAGAAACATTGCGAGCATCATGATATTCCAACATCACCCGATATTATAATATCATGCTGATATTATAATATCACCTTACTTAGAGAAATCTGCCATCTGCATAATTTGCGCGCGCACGACAGTCTTGGTGATCAGCATCATCATGATATTTCGAGACCCGACATTTCCTAATATCCTCCTGACCTCCTTTTGCGTGATCATGATGATCACCTTATCTTTCGAAGCGGAGGGTGATTTTCGTTTCTTAAGTCGTGTTGAACAAGATCATCATGATCTTGTTCGTCTCTCCCAACAGTTCGTAACATCATCCTGCCGACGAGTATAACCTTTTGCAAATATGATGATGACGATGACGTCACCATCACCTTTGTCCTTCGGCAGGATATTTTCCAAGGCGTGATCCATTTCGCCAATATGATGATGATGATGACGTCATCTTCGAAGATTAACACAAGCCCCGGATATCCTGATGACGTCATCGGGACTTTCGACAGGATCATATTTTAGATCACCCAGTGTGAATATGATGATGATGATGTTCATCATCCTGATCTTTCGAGCAGGGTGGACTTGGCCGAAATGGGTCATACTGCTTTCATGACCTGATCATCATCCTTAGAGGGAACCCGATACTCCATTTACCTCCTGATCGTAACGAAACATGACGGTGACGTCATCCCTTTGCATTTTAGCCAAGCCTGATGATGACGATGACGTCACCATGATTTTTCCTCAGTGGCAGGATCATTTTCTGAGTCCTCCTGTTTGTCTTCATCATGATGATGATGACGATGTCTTTCTTTCCCGAATGTGCAGGAACAAAACATCCTGATGTGCTTTTCATCAGAGCATTAGGAAAGGAGGATCATCATATTTTGTGATATCCTGCGGACAGACGGAAGGCATATAGTTGGTCTTCATCATGATTTTTGGCGTCGGTATAACTGTTGCCGTCGGCCTAAGGTAAAATTGTCACCCTGATCGTATGTAGTCAAGCCGATGCAAATATGATGATGATGCAAAGCTGGATTCTAAGGATGGTTGAAAGGCGATTATTTCTTTGTATAATCTGAGATCATCATCATCATATTTCGAACCCGATATACAAGAAAATGGGCAAAAACATGAAGCGATAGAAATTTGAAAGCCCGACTGCCTGATTTTGGTCAATGAGGGTTGACCTGGTTGTTTTTATGCCGTTTATGCATTTAGTGCATATTTTCACAGGTAAGACCTGTTTGCCTGTGGCTGCACATGGGGAGGTATGTTTAATAGTGTGTTTACTTCCTATTGTTTGTCATGATGATGATGAACTTAATGTTTGTCTGTTTACTTGCAGGAAAGCATCATGATGCTGCTGAAGCTGAGCGTTGAAGTCGTGATGCTGTTGAAGCTGAGCGTTGAAATCATGATGATGCTGCTGAGGCTGAGCATTACAAAGTTGCGCATGGAGGCAACATGAGCCAGAAATGAGGAGGATATTGTCAAATATGCTGTTCGCCAGCTGGAGACCGAATCAAGTTGAAGATGCTGGAATATTCTGTGCCAGCTGTACATTTGCTAGCTGACGAAGCATGTGCTTTTCATCTGGGCCGTTGTTTGTTATGAGAGGATCCTGATCCTTGGATCATTGTAACCGTTTCTGGCATTTGCTCTATATAAAGGCCAGAGCCTGAAACATAAAGAGGAGGAATACATTAGAATACACAGACGCATCTGGCGCAAAAGTCAATTACTGTAGAATAAGTTAGGAGATCGGATTACTGAGACTAATGAGGATAGAATTGTTGAAATGTCAAGGTTCTTTCTTCAGATCACTGTAAATGTACCTGTTCTTGAGCATACTGAATGAATATGAAGTTCCAGATTACATCCTGATGGTAAATTTTACGTAATCTTCTTGTTGATTTCTGGATATGTACTGGTGAATGCTGTGTTCAACTGGAAGCGCTTTCATTTCATTACATGTTGTTGTCAACTTTCCTTTGAAGCTTTGCACTAGATCATGCGGATTTGTGGAATGTCCTGGTGAAGTATGATTTCTAGTTTTCCTTCTTTTCATTGCAAGTATGGGAGCTTGTATGTGAATCAGTGATCTAAGTCCAGTAATTTTAGGAATCTCACTCTCTAACCCTTTTCCTTTTTTTTCAATTTCATTAATTCATCACCATAACTGCAAATCATGATAAATAACAAGCAGAAACAGTGAAATATGCTGAAATCTCGTAGGTAACTGAAGATCCTTAGCATATTTGGTTAAATGCATGTAGTATTGAAAATATCATGCAAAGAATCATAAATAATGGTAGAAATCATGCAAATATCAGCCTGTATGCACATTGTTTGACTAAATTTACAGTGCAGAGGTAGAATTGTTGGAGCTTATGCAGAGCGAACATCCAGAGCAGGATATTTGAAGATGATGATGATGAACAGTGCAGAAACACGTAAGGCCCCTGAATGGAAAACAGCAACACACATCAACCACTGAGTAACGTCAGTAGATTAAGACCTAATCAACGGAGACTTGGGATCATGAATTCTTTGAATTCATCGTATCTTTCAAGATGAGTAAAGGTTGTTGTGTAACTTTTATTCTATGTTTGTGAATGACTAACATCATGACCAACAAGACCATACTGCTAAAGATAGCACTGTCAAGCCCAAAGTGTCAGCCACAGTCCAAGCTGCTGA
The DNA here is from genome assembly GCA_027924645.1 of Cunninghamia lanceolata. NCBI lineage: Eukaryota > Viridiplantae > Streptophyta > Pinopsida > Cupressales > Cupressaceae > Cunninghamia > Cunninghamia lanceolata. Next base: position 706,197 of record BSBN01001134.1, on the reverse strand, counting down.
AACCTCTCACATGACCTTGTACAGAGATAAAACTGAATCACCACCGTTTCTCCTCACCATAAGAATGTTCAGTAAGAATTTGCACAACTGCTTAGTTGATTCAGGAGCCTCAACTAATGTTATGCCTTTGTCAATATGCAACGCATTAGGACTGCATCCTGCTAAATCATTAAAGAAGGTCACTCAACTGGACAAGACAGAAGTAAGTGTCGTCGGAGAACTCACTCATATTCACATGCAGCTAGCGTCTGATCCTAGGATCCAGTATTACATTGACATTCAGGTAGTTGACATACCTGATACATATGGGATGTTGCTTAGCCGGGACTGGTCTAAAACGCTTAACGGATACATGTCCACAGACTTCAGTCACATGTGGTTGCCATGGAAAGGTATACCTAATCAGATCAGGATTGATGCTGAGCCTAGGATGAAACATATGATCACCGAATATAACAGAACAAATGAGATCATGTATGTAAACGTAGAACCTGGAGTTTATCACATCAGGCCGCAAACTGTCCAAATAGAAGAGATCCTGATGCTTGAGGCTCATCATCATCATGATGATGATTATCATGAGGATATGCCAGTTGTAGAACTTAATAATGATCCTGATAATGACAACGAAATAGATCGCTTCAGGGATTTTCAGATGCATTTATCTACTCAGATAAAACATTGTCAATTATTAAATATACCTGCTAATGATATCTTGATTGACGGATGGTGCAGACTACATGGCGAGGTACACTCGGAAAAGACTTGCGAACCATGCTTGGACATGATCATGTTGGAGCAGACGTATAGTGAGGCATCATCATCATATTCTGAGGTGAGTGCTACATCTGATGATGATGATGATACTAATTTTTATTTGTCTTCTGCAGGAACAGAAGAGTCGACGGATCCTGATGAGGATCATATCCAAAAAATAGAAGAGATCCTGGTGTCCAATCAGACGAATGATGCGAGAAAGGAAAAGATCACTCCTGGTAGTGATTGCTTCATGGAACCGGATTACGAGTTGTCTGATGAGGATAAAGGCAGTGACCTGACGAAGTTCGAAGAATTTCTGGTCAAAGAAATGAAAAAAATGACACAACAGTGTAGATCTCCCCAGGAGGTTTTAATCAAAGGTTGGTGTAGGCTGCATGAGGCGCCTCACTCAGAAACCACTTGCTCACTGTGCTTACACATTTTGAAGAAGCATGCAGTTGTATGTGCTGAACATCATCCTCCTGCTAGGATTGAAGAGAAAACGGAAAAGCCATCAGGCTCATCAGATAAAGGAAAGAGGAAGCTTGAAGATGACACACCTAAGTTAAGGTGGATATCAGGCGGAGCAGCAGCCAGAGCTGCAAAGAAAAAGGAAAGTTCAAATAAATGTCCCGCTGAAGATAAGCCTTGGATCCTGAGGTTTGATGGATCCAAATCTAAGCAAGGTTCTGGAGTAGGGATTGACCTTACTGATCCATCAGGGAAATCCCATTTAGCAGCTTACAGATTACAGTTCCCCTGCACTAATAATGTCACGGAGTATGAAGCTCTGATTCATGGACTGTTGTTTGCACATAAGAAGAAGGTGAAGATCCTGCATGTCTTTGGAGATTCAGAACTAGTTGTGAGACAAGTAAGGGGAATTTACTCTTGTAACTACAGAAAGCTGTCAAATTACAGACATCGTGTGTGGGACCTGATTGAAGACTTTGATGCCTTCAACATCGTTCACGTGCCAAGAGAACAGAACCAAAGGGCAGATGCACTTGCTCAGGCCGCCAGTACGCTGGAACCACTATCTATATCTGGTCTGAAGAGATTTGCAGTAGAATTGGTGTCAGTACCTTCGGTACCTGACAATGTGACCAATCTCCAAGTGTTTGATGATGATCAGCGCATCCTGGACTTCATATCAAACAGAGATGTATTTGAAGCTCAGATCATAGATGAAAATGGTATGGAAGATCATGTCTGGGAAGAAGATGAGATTTTAGAGTTGCCTGGCAACACAATTCCCAAAGGTATGATTGAATTAGAAAGAGCCTTTGATCTGGATAATATGCTCAAACATAAGGATCTGCCTAAGGCAGATGGAGGTCAATATTCACAGGTGAATATTGGACAAGCTGATGACAAGAAGAATGTCTTGTTGGGTAAGGTTTGTACACCTGAAGAGTTAGATGGAATAACTCAAGCCCTTAAGGATTATATACATGTAATTGCATGGACTTATGACGAGCTGAAGACGTATGACACTTCTGTCATAACTCATACTATACCCCTCAAGCCAGATGCAAAACCTTTCAGACAGAAGCAGAGGCCAGTCAATGCTCTGCTTGAGCCCATCATCCTTGAAGAGGTCAAGAAATTGTTAAATGCCCGGATAATATTTCCGGTAAGGCACTCCACTTGGGTGGCAAATCTGGTACCAGTCAGGAAGAAGAATGGAGACATCAGATTGTGTGTGGATTTCAGGAACCTGAACAGAGCATCAGAAAAGGATAACTATCCTTTGCCCTCTTTGGATGAAGTTCTGCAGATGGTAAATGGAGCCAAGATGATGTCCTTCTTGGACGGTTTTTCAGGATACAACCAAGTGATGGTTGATAAAATTGACAGATTAAAGACTGCCTTCACCACAAAATGGGGGATATTTGCATATAGACGTATGCCGTTTGGATTGATAAATGCTGGAGCTACATTCCAGCGAGCAATGGACATAGCCTTCAGAGGCTTAATAGGAAAATGTATAGTCATCTACATGGATGACCTGACAGTGTTCTCCAAAGAAAGGGGAAATCATGTTGCTGATCTCATAAGTGTGCTAAAGAAGTGTGAAGAATATGGAATATCTTTGAATCCCAAGAAGTGCATATTCGGGGTCACAATAGGAAAGTTACTAGGCCACCTGATCACAGAAGATGTGATTATCATTGATCCTGACAGGGTGGAATCTATTATGAAATTACCACTTCCAGGAAGCAAAAAGGAGCTTAAATCTTATTTTGGTAAGATAAATTTTGTGAGGAAGTTCATCACTGGCTTTGCTGAGATTGTCAGACCACTGAATGCCATGTTGAAAAAAGATGCACAAATTGACTGGACACCAGAAGCCAGAGCTGCTTTTGAAGATATAAAGAAGGCCATTTCAGATGCTCCTGTCCTCATTAGTCCAGATTATACAAAAGATTTCTACATCTACTCATTTGCTTCAGAACATACTTCTGCAGCAGTGTTAACTCAAAGAAATGAAGATAAAGAAGAGAAACCAATTGCCTTCATGAGCTGTCCTTTCAGGGATGCTGAGTTGAGATATGTAGATGTTGAAAGACAGGCACTTGCATTAGTCAGAGCAGTAAAAAAGTTCAGACATTATATACTGAGAAGCAAAGTGATTGCTGTGGTACCAGATGCAGCAGTAAAGATGCTGCTGATGCAGAGTGAACCTGGTGAAAAAAGGGCCAAATGGATTATGGTACTACAAGAATATGACATGGAGATCACACCCATGAAGCTAGTAAGAGGACAGGCTCTGAGCCAGATGATATCTGAAACTGATCCAAGCATCATCAGTCAACAGTATATGATAGATGAGAAAGATAATAAAGAATGGTATTCAGACATCAGGCACATCCTGATCACTGGAAGATGTCCTTTGAGGATGCAGGCTTCACAGAGAAGAGCCTTAAAGATGAGATCCCAGAAATATATGATGAAGGGAGGAGCCCTGTTTAAAAAGAATTATGAAGGGATATACCTGAGGTGCTTAGAGAAACCAGAAGCAAATAAAGTTTTGACAGAGCTACATGACAAGTTTGGAACTGCCCACGGATCAGCGTTGGCCACAACACATGCAATCCTCAGAGCAGGATATTACTGGCCTACAATTTTTAAAGACACAGCTGATCATGTTAAATGTTGTCATGTTTGCCAGGTTGCTGCCAACAGAGAAAAATATGCTGCACAACCATTGCAGCCAGTGATGGAGGAACGCCCATTTGCACAATGGGGCATGGATTTCATAGGACCAATCAATCCTCCATCTTCTTCAGGCCAGAGGTATGTCCTAACAATTACTGATTATTGTACCAGATGGACTGAGGCTATCAGCAGCAAAACTTGTACTGCTGATGATGTCATTAAATTTCTGGAAAGCAACATTGTCACCAGGTATGGAACTCCTTATGCATTGGTAAGTGATAATGGTTCTGCCTTCATTTCCACTAAATTGTCAAGTTGGGCTTTTGATCATGGGATCATACTTAAGTTCTCATCCAATTACTATCCCCAGGGAAATGGATTAGCAGAATCCACCAATAAGAATTTACTGAGTATCATAAGAAAATTGATAGAGAAAAATCCCAGGGAATGGAACTCATTTCTGAAGTATGCCTTATGGGTAGACAGAACTAGAATGAAAATTGCATTAGGAAACTCACCTTTCCAGCTAGTATATGGGGTAGATCCTATCCTCCCTGTAAACTTGAAAATTCCTACTCTGCAGTTTGCCCAAGACTATCTAGGCATAGATAATAAACAAGAAGTCAGGTTGCTTCAGTTGATGCATCTGGAAGAAAAAAGAAGCCAAGCAATTGACCAATTTGCAAAACATCAGGCTGTTGTCAAACGCTGGTTTGACAAGAGAGCCAGAATTAAAGCTTTCAGGATATCCGATTTAGTCCTGATGTGGGATAAAGCCCATGAAAGGAAAGGTGATCATGGTAAGTTTGATAGACTATGGATAGGTCCCTTTCAGATTTCTGAAATTTTAGGAGACAGCACTTATAGGCTTAAGAACTTGACAGGTGAGGATGTCCCGTTGCCAGTCAATGGACAATTCCTCAAACATTATTTCCAGGCCTGAGTGACTTCATGACAGTCTTGTGTATCATATTGTATATTTGTGTAGTTGTTTGTATAGTGTTTCTTCTGTTTTGTGTTGTTTTGGTTGGGACCTTGTTCTGGTAAGTCAGGATGATGCACTTCATCACCTAAGAAAATAACTAAATTGTTAGGATTCAAGTGATGAGATCAGATTTAGATATAGATTGTAATTCATTCTGATAAATACTCATGATCAGGTTTATGATGTCTTTTCATCAGGGTACTTTTTCTTGTCCAAAGTGAATCAAACACAATGAAACACCTAACAGCCTTGGGCTTGTTGAAGATATCAGTATAGGTGTTAAGTGAAAAATCTAAAGGGACTCCCTTGCTACCAATACAATCTCCAACCTAAAGCTGCAAGTGACTACACCTTGTACAAATGAGCATACATGTGGTATCAAATTTAAATTTTTAAAGGAAAATCAGAAACGAAATAAAATTAGGCCATCTAAGTAACTCTACCGGGGCTATGGACGCCTGCTGGCAGTGGGGCTCTACTTAGGGAGATTGTACAGATAACCTTGCCGGGGTTATAGACACCTGCTGGCAGCAAGGCTCTATCCAGGTTGGCTATGAGGGATGATCTCCAACTATGTAGTTTAACACCAGTTACTTATGTTTTCAACTTGCTTTCAAGATGAGGATAATTAATCATCTGCACACACCTGATCCTTTGTTAGCTTTATCACCATAATGAAATTTTATCATTCAAAGATCATGATGATTTACTTAGACAGAATTAGAACACTATAGATGAATGTGATCACATCACTTGAATCATTTGAATTTTGTTGTTTTCTTTGGTGGCAAGTTGTTGTGTGGTTACACAACACGCCCCATTTTGACTTGGCAAAACAGGGACCCAGCTTTTGTTTTGGCTTGTGTTGTCTGTTTCTGGCGGTTTGGTAAAAATTAAGTCAGGTGCATCATCATCATGAAGGTCAGGATGAGGTAGGTCATCATCATGAGGTTAGTTTGTCAAAGTTCATATTTTGTTTCTATGACTTCATGGTTGGAAAGAGCTTGAAATTCCATGCAGGTTTGCCTTTTACATCACTTGAAAATTCGTCCATATGAAGGAGTTGTAAGCAGTCAAAGTTTTGGTTAAACCTGATAATTGCTGTATGAGCATCATCATCATGATATTCGAAAAGCCCCCCGATAATATCCTGAGGTCGAAACATCCGGACGTCAAGTTTAAGTCGTAATAATCCTTTCCCGTCGGGCGGTCTTTTGTATCGCCAAAGGTCATCATCATGATCTTACTCTATCACCTGATAAAAATCATGCAGTCCCGAAACATCCGGACGTCAATCTTAAGTGCTAGTGTGTTTTACCCGTCGAGTAACCTTGGAAACATTGCGAGCATCATGATATTCCAACATCACCCGATATTACAATATCATGCTGATATTGTAATATCACCTTACTTAGAGAAATCTGCCATCTGCATAATTTGCGCGCGCACGACAGTCTTGGTGATCAGCATCATCATGATATTTCGAGACCCGACATTTCCTAATATCCTCCTGACCTCCTTTTGCGTGATCATGATGATCACCTTATCTTTCGAAACGGAGGATGATTTTCCTTTCCCAAACCTTGTTGAACAAGATCATCATGATCTTGTTAGTCTTTCCCGACAGTTCGTAGTATCATCCTGCCGACAAGTATAACCTTTTGCAAATATGATGATGACGATGACGTCACCATCACCTTTCTCCTTCGGCAGGATATTTTCCAAGGCGTGATCCATTTCGCCAATATGATGATGACGATGACGTCATGTTTTAAGACTAACACAAGCCCCGGATATCCTGATGACGTCATCAGGACTTTCAGCAGGATCGTGTTTTAGATCACCTAATGCAAATATGATGATGATGATGTTCATCATCCTAATCTTTCGAGCGGATAGCCTTGGCCGAAAAGGGTCGTATTGCTTTCATCCACGCGATCATCTTCCTTGGGGGGAACCCGATATTCCAGTTATCTCCTGATCTTCACGAAACATGATGATGACGTCATCCCTTTGCATTTTAACCAAGCCTGATGATGACGATGACGTCATCATGATATTCCTCGGCGGCAGGATAATTTTTCCAAGTCCTACTGTTTGTCTTCATCATGATGATGATGACGATGTCTTTCCTTCCCGAATATGCAAAAACAAAACATCCTGATGTGCTTTTCCTCAGAACATTCGGAGGCGTGGAGCATCATATTTCACAATATCCTGCGGCCGGACAGGGGGCATGTAGAGTTGGTCATCCTCATGATGTTTGGCGTCGGTATAACTGTTGCCGTCGGCCTAAGGTAAAATTGTCACCCTGATCATATGTAATTTCGCCGATGCAAATATGATGATGATGCAAGGCCGGATTCTGGGGATGGTTGAAAGGAAGTTATTTCCTTGTATAATCTGTGATCATCATCATCATATTCCGAACCCGATATACAAGAAAATGGGCAAAACATGAAGCGATAGAAATTTGAAAGCCCGACTGCCTGAATTTTGGTCAACGAGGGTTGACCTGGTTGTTTTTATGCTGTTTATGCATTTAGTGCATTTTGTTCACAGGTAAAGCTTGATTGCCTGTAGCTGCACATGGGGAGGTATGTTTAATAAGGTGTTTACTTCCTGTTGTTTATCCACATGATGACAAACTTAATGTTTGTCTGTTTATTTGCAGGAAGTCATCATGATGCTGCTGAAGCTCAACATTGAGGTCATGATGCTGCTGAAGCTGAGCGTGGAAATCATGATGATGCTGCTGAAGCTGAGCGTGGAAATCATGATGATGCTGCTGAAGCTGATAATTACAAAGTTACGCGTGGAGTCAACATGGGCCAGACATGAGGAGGATATTGTCAAATATGTTGTTTGCCAGCTGGAGACCGAATCAAGTCGAAGATGCTGGAATATTCTGTGCCAGCTGTACATTTGCCAACTGATGAAGCATGTGCTTTTCATCTGGACCGTTGTTTGTTATGAGAAGATCCTGATCCTTGGATCATTGTAACCGTTTTCTGACAGTTGCTCTATATAAGAGCCAGAGCTTGTCATTTTAAAGAAGGGAGGAATACATTAGAATACACAGACGCATCTGGCGCAAAAGTCAATTACTGTAGAATAAGTTAGGAGATCGGATTACTGAGACTAATGAGGATAGAATTGTTGAAATGTCAAGGTTCTTTCTTCAGATCACTGTAAATGTACCTGTTCTTGAGCATACTGAATGAATATGAAGTTCCAGATTACATCCTGATTGTAAATTTTACGTAATCTTCTGTTGATTTCTGGATATGTACTGGTGAATGCTGTGTTCAACTGGAAGCGCTTTCATTTCATTACATGTTGTTGTCAACTTTCCTTTGAAGCTTTGCACTAGATCATGCGGATTTGTGGAATGTCCTGGTGAAGTATGATTTCTAGTTTTTCTTCTTTTCATTGCAAGTATGGGAGCTTGTATGTGGATCAGTGATCTAAGTCCAGTAGTTTTGGGAATCTCATTCTCTAACCCTTTTCCTTTTTTCAATTTCATTAATTCATCACCATAACTGCGAATCATGATAAATAACAAGCAGAAACAGTGAAATATGCTGAAATCCCGTAGGTAACTGAAGATCCTTAGCATATTTGAGTTAAATGCATGTAGTACTGAAAATATCATGCAAAGAATCATAAATAATGATAGAAATCATGCAAATATCGGCCTGTATGTACATTATTTGACTAAATTTACAGTGCAGAGGTAGAATTGTTGGAGACTTATGCAGAGCGAACATCCAGAGCAGGATATTTGAAGATGATGATGATGAACAGTGCAGAAACACGTAAGGCCCCTGAATGGAAAACAGCAACACACATCAACCACTGAGTAACGTCAGTAGATTAAGACCTAATCAACGGAGACTTGGGATCATGAATTCTTTGAATTCATCGTATCTTTCAAGATGAGTAAAGGTTGTTGTGTAACTTTTATTCTATGTTTGCGAATGACTAACATCATGACCAACATAACCACCATCCTATCCCAAGAACTTATCTTGGGCTTCCCTTTCTTGACCCACTCTTCTTGAACAAAGTTCCACCAAGTCAAGGCTGGTCCTTTCAACTTGGATTTTGCATATTTCACCTTCTTTCTATCCCCTATGTCTTCAAATTTGAAGAAATTCTCTAATGCATCAATCCAACTCAAAACTTCTTCACTATCCATCCTCCCACCATATAGAGGCACTTCAAATTTCATCTTAGGCTCGTGTTGTCACCCTTTACTACCTTCAGAATCTTGATCATCATCTTTTCTTCAGGGTCCAAGTCTTCCTCTTCATCTTGGACTCCTATTGGAGGACTTTCCTCTTCCTCCTCCTTGTCACTTTGGTCATCATTGACCACTCCCCTTCTTTGATTCTTCTCCAAGACTACTATCCTAGCTAGGGTGGCTTCCTGAGACTGTCTATAGAGCCTATCCTTCTGGAGTAACTACTCTTTTAGTTCCCTTATCTCTTTGGCCATTGAACTGGTTTTTGGAGGCATCTTGCCTAGGCACTCTTCTTCACACTTCAACTTTCTACTTCCCAAATCAGAACCTGATGCTTTGATACCACTTTGAAGTAGAAGGGGTGTCAAGATGTTCTAACTAACTCATTCCAATAGGTACTTTTCATCTTTGACCAAGACTGATGGTACTTGCTTTGTAATCAGACCTCTATCCTTGTAGCTCTACCTAAGGTGTATTTCTTACTTAACTCCCATGAAAAGAGCCCAACCTAGAATCTAATTAGTGTTTAGGATACCCTTTATCAAGTTGTTCAACATATCTAAGGATGAGATAGGGTTGTTTCAAGACTTATGGCTCAAAATAGATAAATACAATTTGTAATTAGGCCTAATTAGGCCACCATGACAAAGAAACCAATGGCAAATCTCACTCTAGACTTCCCAAACCATCTTGGGATCATTGCACAGATCATAAATGTTCAAACTTACCCAATCACACCATCTGCACAACTTCAAACTCACAAATTTACCACTGTCCTGCTACAAGGCCTAATACATGGGTCTTATTAGGCATCAACTTGGCAAACTCCTGTCAAAACCCCACTTCCTACCCTGTCAAGTGTCAAAATAGGAAAAACTACTCTACAACACTCCATTCTAACAATTCAGAAGAGATTAAGTCGGTGGAATGGCCCAAAACACCATCGTTTAATCCTCATAACCCTAGTTTAGGGTTTTTGACAGTTTTAGGAAAAATAAAGGTATCTCCCTTAAGAAACAATGAAAACACTCCAAACTAGAAGCAAATGATAGCTAATACTTTTCCCTATCACCAACAATGATTTTTAGTTCATGACAGAGCTGTACAGTGGCGTGGTACAGTATGCACCAATAGGAAAACAAAGAATTTAGTAGAAAGCAGAGTTTTAATTCAGATTTGTCTTCAACAAACTTGTCCAACCCCTATTCTCGAGGTGTGTAGAAGCTTTTATACATGATACAAATAGTTTGCATCAATTTCTAATTGAAAACCACCTATGTGGTCATTTTACACCTTCCAAATGTTCTATGAATTAAGTTGCAAAGCAACTGCCTCTACATTGTTTAACATCATTGATAAAAACAAAACACAAGACTTATGACTTGGTCATTATTTGACCTTATTACATTGTATTTGATGACAAAATACATCACATTCTAGTCCTAGACCACCTAGGACCTTACTGCCTCTTCATAACCAAAACTTGCAAATGTGCCCCTACACCAAAAGTTCTGTGAGATTTTTGGGAGATGGCCAATCTTTGAGAACTTGTATCTTTTTAGGGTCCACACAAACACCAGTTATGTCCACAATGTATCCCAAAATATTGAATACTCTCCATACCAAAGGAGCACTTATCTCTATTAGTATATAGCTCGTGTTGTCACAAGGTTGAAAGCACTTGTTGAGCATGCTGCAGATGGTCACCCCATGTTTTGCTAAAAATGAGTATGTCATCAAAATAGACGATAATGAAAGAACCAATGAATGGTCTAAGGACATCATCCATCAATCTCATGAAGGTGGTAGGGGCATTGGTCAAGCCAAAAGGCATGATTAGCCACTTAAACAACCCTTGGATTTGAAAGCAGTCTTCCACACATCTGATGGCTCAACTGGGACTTGGTGGTATCCAAATTTCAAGTCAATTTTAGTGAAAAAAATTTCCCCCCTGAGTTGGTCCAGAAAATCATTAATGCAAGGGATTGGATATCAGTTCTTCATAGTGATCTTGTGGAGAACACGATAATCAATACAAAGTCTCCACATGGTTCCATCCTTCTTTTTGGCCAAAACAATTGGACTTCCACACGGTGAGGCACTTGGGCAAATGTGTCCTTTCTTGATCAACTCCTGAACTTGCTGTTGGAATTCTTCATTCTCCAAAACTGATCTTCTGTATGGTGGCCCATTTGGTAATGGTGTCCCTAGAATTAGATCAATCTAATGCTTGACTTAGCAGTGTAGTGGTATTCCTGTTGGTGAATTGAATACATCCTGATATGTTGACAATATTTGAACCATCTATTTTTGTTCAGTTGTGGTAGTTGCCACTTTGGTATGAGTGCTAGCCACAATGGACCTTGCCTCCTGAGGTCAAACCATTAGTAGGACAAATTTTCTAGTGTGAGCAATCAAACGCTTACATTGTTTTGCAATAATCAAAGATACTAGTTCAGTAGGACTTACCTCAGGTATTTGATACCTCTTTTTGCCCATCTTGATGGTAACACTGCATGGCCTAGATTCATAGACTCCATGGCACTTGTACATGTATGTGTACCCCAACAATATGTCTCATACGTCCAAAGGTGCCACATCACATATCACTTCATCTTTGAATGGCTTAATAGAATAAGGTAAGTGACATTGTTTATTCACCAAAATGTCTTGTCCATAACTTACCCATCCCATATGATATGGCTGTGGATGTCATGTTGTCTGCAGATTCAATCTCTTCATAGTTCAAGTAGAAATCAAATTCTTTTGGATTCCACTATCAACAGTGAAATGAAGATCCTTTCCATTTACCCACATCTGTAAGTGGAATAAGCACTCATCATCTTCATGGGGCATGACTTTGGTAGTGGAAACTATGGCATGTCGGTCAGCCTCAATGACATGTTTACCATCATTTTGTTCACAAGGGTTTGTAGGCAGCAAATCATGTTTCATCTCTCCTTAACAGATTTCTGCCAACAAAATCTTTGTGGCACGACAATCTTTAGTGTTATGTCTAGAGCTCTTATGTAATTCACACCACATATTTTTGTTACCCTTGTTTGTTGTTGATGAGGTTTGTGAGGAGAAGTCCTTGGTTGTCTATTTCCCACCAAATTTGCTACCACCTTCATGCTTGGATTTGTTGTTTGAGAAATAACCCGTCTTCCCCTTTTGTTTGAATTTTTCCTCTATCTTTACTACATATTTGAAGGCAGTTCTCAAAGTCTCAATATGTAGGAAATCCATTTATGTCTGGATATATCGATGAAGCCCACTGCGATACTTCAATGCCTGATGCTTTTTTGTGTCAATGATTCCTAATTTTGATGAAAGTGCATGAAATGTATTGGTATAATCTTGAACAGATTGGTCCTTCTTTTGTCAGAGTAATTGCCATTGTATTTATTTCTCTTCATATGAATTTTTAGGGCAGTATTTCTCCTTGATGTATTCCACAAATTCTCCCCATGTGGGATTGTATTCCACCAACACATCAAATTCTTGGCTATCAGGGCTATTTCTGGCTAGTAGTTTGTTCTCCCAGGATTGTTTCACATGTTCCTCAGCTTTGAGGAGTGCAAAGGGTATTTTCTCAACATATGAGAAGTGATTTACATAAAAAAATTTATCTAGTTTTGATAGCCAATCATCAACAAGATATGCATTAATTTTTCCCTCAAAATTTGAAATGTTAAAATTTACTTGTTCCTTGAATAGGGTGTGACCATGAAATGGCACTCTAGTTGTATCTTGTGGTTGATGATTTCATTGGAGGATTTGAGAGGATTCAGTCATCATCTGTTGACATTTTCTTGCCAAATCTTCTTGTACCAACTCCTTGAAAGGGTCGGATCCATCTCCTTGTTCTTCCATCTTAGGTCATGTGCATCTCAAGGGTAGGTAATCTGATGGGTCTCGTGTCTGCAATCCCAACTTTTGATAACCAGACCGCGTGTGATGTGACATACAAGAACGAACCTCTCTAATACCATTGATATAAATTTTAATGGAGAATTCAGATAACAATACCTAGCATTGAGCCTATGGTATTGTAAAAATAAACAAGAGTTCAATGTGTAAAACGTGTAGAGAGTTGCAGGCAACCAAAGAGACTTTATTAATTGCATCAAAATGTTTATATACAATAAAGAAAGAATGTGAAATGTCACCTTATCCATAGAATTTGAAATGGATAGTCTTGAAGGTGACAAAAACAACAACTAACTACTAAAAATTCAAAATTTTAAATTTTCAAATTTTTAAAAAACTACTAAATTTGGAACCCCACTAGGCAGGGTCAACTTCTAGCCAGCTAGTCAAAATCTTGACTTCTTAGACTTGTTGAAAAGATCTCCTGGAGAGATAGATTGAGTTACGTGGAGTCTTACCTATAGCTACCGCTCAAAGCAACCAATGAAATTCTTGACCCCAAATTCTACTCCGAAGGCCTCTAAAAATGCCAATTACTAGGATGTAGACAATTTTGAAAAAAATATTGAAATTTTAAAAAACATAGTTGCTAGAACAAATGCCACTCTAATGCTTCTGAATCTTTGTGGGATCACCCTATCTCTATATCCCTCTACCTCTCAATCTCTCTCCCTATGTCCCTAGCCATGTGCCTCACTCTCTATCTCCCTATCTCTCTCCTTAATCTCCTCTATATCTCCCTATCATTCCTCTATCTCTATAAACCCTAAAACTTGACCCTCTAAACTTGAACCCCTAACTCCTAAAAAATAAACCCTAAACCCTAACCCCTAACCATTAAACCTGAGAAACCCTAAACCCCTAAACCCAAGTAACCTAAAACCTATATCTCCATATCTCTCCCCTATCTCCCTATCACCTTTGTCCCTCTACATCTCAATCTCTCTCCCTATGTCTCTGGCCATGTCCCTCACTCTCTATCTCCCTATCTCTCCCCTCAGTCTCCTCTATATCTCCCTATTGGTCCTCTATATCTCTTTAAACCCTAAACCTCTAAACCTTAACCCCTAAACCCTAAACCCTAAACAATTCTTCTAAACACATGCAACCCTAAACCTCTATCTCCTTATCTCTCCCATCTGTCTCCTCTATCTCTCCCAATCTCTATTAGTCCCCTCTCTCTATCTCTCTTTAAACTCTAAACCCTAAACCCCTAAACTCTAAATAATGTTGTTAAACCCTAACCCCTAAACCCTAAACTGTAAAATTGAGCAATGCTAAAATCATAAACCTCAAATAATGCCCCTAAACCTTGACCCCTAACCCCAAGCAACCCTCTCTCTCTCTCTCAAAACCCTAAATAATGCCCCTAAACCCGAATAACCCTAAACCTCTATCTCCCTTATCTCCCTTATCTCCCTATATCTATCATCCCTCTACCTCTCCATCCTTCTCCCTATCTCTCTAGACATCTCGCTCACTCTCTATCATCCTATCTCTCCCCTCTGTCTCCTCTATCTCTCCATATCTATCACCTCTCTCTCTCTCTCTATCTAGCTATCTCTCCCTATCTCTCTATCTCTTTCCTCTCTCTCCCCTATCATTCCTCTATCTCTCATGCTCCCTTATTGATGAAGGAAATGAAAACAAGAAAACTAGGACTCTATCTGTCTCTCTATCTCTTCCCCTTATCACCCTATCTCTCCCCTCTCTCTCCCCTCCATCTCCACCCTCTCTTCATCTTCATCCCTATCCATCTCCCTTATCAACAACGCAAATGGAAACAAGAAAACTAGGACATACAAAGAGGGATGAGGGTATAAATTGGGAGGATGAAATGGAAACAAGACAAAACTAAAGTTCATTGGATGGGAAGAATGATGGGAGGAGAGGTGGAAAATAGTAAAATAGGGAAAATTTGGTGGGATCTAAAGGGAAATTGGAAAGCAAAAGAAAAACTAGGAAAGCTAGGAAAAGGATTTAACTAGGAGGTAGATAGGTCAGAGAGAGAGAGAGAGAGAGAGAGAGAGAATGTTTATATGGAAACTATTGAACAATGATAAAATGTAATGTGGTAGGATGTGGTGAGTTTTAGATGTTGTGATATAGCATGGAGATATGTCTACATGTGGTTATGCTATGGAAATTTAGCCATGACTAATTTGAAGAAGTACTCACAACTACATATTTAATTGTGCTAGTAGAAGCATAAATAATAATGCAGGTGCACTTGTAGCAAAGTTGAAGTTCATGTGGAACAATCTAGAGGCTTGGTTATGTTAAGAGAATGTTCTACAATACTACAAGTTGAAAGAATTGGTTAGATGGTTGTATGTGTTACCACATGTTTATGGTTGGTAATGGTGGTTATACAAGAAGACATGAATACATTGACTATAGTTAGTAATAAACTATTGATATTTAATGTGTAACAATATATAGTCATCTATAATGATTATCCACATGGAGGCATCATGTTTGGTGATATATGTGATATATTGATTTTACGATATGGTCAACATATAGCTTTGTGACTCTTGGTATTCCAAGGGTTGGTTGGATAGTTAGACAATTGATATTCTATGATGATGCATATACCTATCTACTCATGTGAATGAAGAATGGTTGGATTGTGATTAGTTAGGTGTTGGATGTGAGAAACATTGAAGAAAAGTATGCTATAAGCATGTAGATATCAACTCTATCGAAAGAATTCTTCTATTAAATCAATGTATTCTAAATAATATAATGGTAATGTAGAAACTGCCAAGATCGTGGAGATACAACAAGCATGAGATTGCAAGTGAAAATGAACAAATGTATTAACAAATACGAAGATATAAATAGGATAAGTTGGATACTTGACTTTCCACAAAACAGAGATAGGTGGTGACTTACAAACCATATGAATAGTGCAACTACCCTAGAGAATAGCGGTGAGGTGTCCATTGGAATGACACATCTTCCAAATGACCAACCAATTTGACAATGTCAAATAGAATGTGTTGGAATTCACCTAACTTTGATTGAGTTAGTGTAAACTATAGGAGTTATACACCAACACCCCCCCTTAAGCATAACTTAGGTGAGTTTATGAAAGATGGGTCTCAATTATGCATTTGATTAGGTACCCATGTACAAATGCATCTCTCAAAAAATGGAGAAAGAAAGAAAACCCTATTGGAAAAAAATTTCCTCTAAAAAAGAGAAAATAGAGAGAAAGGCTTAGATATCCCCACCAAAAGATGATGATGTCAATGTAGACTACACACCAAGAAGAGTTCGTAGATGAATGAACTTTCTCTTAGTAAAGGGTTTGCTGAAAATGTCAGCAACCTACTCTGAAGACTGGCAAAAGACTAAGTCAATGATTTGATCATGAATAAGCTCTCGAATATAATTCATATGAATCTCTATGTGTTTGGTTTGTTGATGTTGAACTAGATTCCTGCATATCTGAATAGTGCTCTAGTTATCACAATAGATAACTGTAGGTTGTCTGAAAGGAATACCAAACTCAAAAAGAATGCCTTGAAGCCATATGGCCTTAATAGCTGAGCTAACAGCTCCCTGGAACTTTACCTCTGTAGAAGATATAGCAATAACATTCTACTTCTTGCTCGACCAACTGATAGGACCTGAACCAAGTGAAAAACTATAATCAGAAGTGGACTTGCGATACTTAGTATCACTAGCCCAATCTGAATCTATGAAACCAACCAAATCAACTGATGAACCAACTCTGTAGTGTATCCCAAGTGCAAGTGTACCATGAAGGTAGTGAAGAATCCTCTTAGCTTCTTTCCAGTGCAACTCATGAGGTTCCTGCATAAATCTGGAAACTATCCCAACTGAATATGATATGTCAGGCCTAGTATGTGTTAATTATATAAGACTACCTATAAGTTGCCGATACAATGTAGCATCAACTAAAGGTGTAGGTCAAGAAGTCTCAAGCTTTACTCTAGATAGGAAGGGAGTCGGAGATGGTTTACAAGTAGTCATGTGAAAACATGCAAGTAAATCAAGAGTATACTTAGGCTGAGCAAGAGTAATCCTTGAATCTGACTGTGACATCTCAATACCAAGGAAGTACTGCAATAAACCCAAGTCTATCATGTCAAATCTATTCTGAAGTGTTGATTTTACTACTGCAATGGTAGATGAAGTACTCCTAGTGATTAACGGATCATCAACATATAGAACCAGTATCAAAAGTGAATCATCCTACCACAGAAGATACACATTAGGATCTAAATTGCATCAAGTAAATCCTAAAGATAGAAGGTAAGTTTTGTTATATGGAGCCTAGTCAGACTCAGAGGTTAAATTTACCGCACTTTTATCGGTGCGGTTTACCCCCAAATTCCTATGTCATCAAGGGGCAGCGTCCCTTGCGGGGGTTTGGGGGCAGCACCTCCAAGACGGGGTCAAGGGGCAGCGCCCTCGCAGGGGCTCAGGGGCAACACCCTCAAACCTCACACAATTTTTTATTATTTTATTAAGGCATTGGGAGTTATTTTTCATTGGCTGACATAAAAAAACCCTATTTTGTAACTGACAAAAGTAGAAAAAGGTGTGAAAGTAGGCACCTTATATCTTTGTACATGTCATAATGTTCCTTCTACTTTAGCTGTTGTAGAGAAAAAACAAATAGGTTCAGGAACAGTTGCTACAGGTTTGCAGGAAGAGACTGAAATAGTTGTTACAGGTTCTGAGACAACACTGTGGCATAATAGACTTGGACATATAAGTGAAAAAGGTATGAAGGTACTTCATTCTAAGAAAGTTTTACGAGGTCTGAAATGTATTAATATGGATTTGTGTGAAAGTTGTGTGTATGGCAAACAAAAGAGAGTCAGTTTTCTCAAGGATGGGAAGCAAAGGAAAGATGAAAAGTTGGAGTTTGTGCATATAGATGTATGGGGACTAGCTTAGGTATCTTCTCTCGGTGGCTCTTGGTATTATGTTACATTCATAGATGATACAACTAGGAAGGTATGGATATATTTCCTTAGGCATAAATCTGATATATTTGAAACATTTAAGAAATGGAGAAGCTTGGTTGAGAATGAGACGGGTAAAAGATTAAAATGTCTTAGATATGATAATAGTGGTGAGTATTGCAGTAAAGAATTTGAGGATTATTGTTCCTTTAATGGAATTCGTAGGCAAAAAATAGTTCCAGGGACTCCATAAGAAAATGGAGTGGCTAAACACATGAATAGGACAATAATGGAGCCTGCAAGGACCATGAGATTGCATGTTGGGCTACCTTTAAACATGTGGGCAGAGGCTGTCAACACCGCTATATATTTAATTAATAGAGGTCCTTCAGTTCCTTTGGGGGTTGTGGTATTCCAGAGGAAGCATGGACAGGTAAGAAGGTGAGTTATTCTTTTCTAAAAACCTTCGGCTATGAAGCATTTGCACATGTAGATTCTGAAAATAGATCCAAGATGGATGCAAAATCAAAAAAATGTACCTTCGATGGATATGGCATTGATGAATTTGGTTATAGGCTTTAGGATTTTGAAAATCAAAAAATTGTGAGAAGCAGGGATGTTATATTCAATGAGAAGGTGTTGTACAAAGATCAGTTGTAGTAGCATGAGAAGAAAGAAAAGGATTGTGTGGTGCTAGATGATACTCCAAAAGGATTAGCACCCATAAAATACATCTTTTTACCTCTCTTTTTCTCCTGTTTGATCCCAACTTCTTGATGTTTGCACCCAAATAGGCTAGCAAGGTTGTTCTAAATAATGATTAACTGAAGATAAATTACTTAAGATCATGATTTCTGATTAAAAGATCAATGTGCATGTAATTGATGGAAATATACAGAAAAACTTCTTTTTGAATCAATAGGTGTAGATGCTTAGGATGGCAATTTTGTACATTTCTGGAGGTAGTCCTAAATATCTCCAGAGACTATACCAGAATCTCACGACAGCAGAAGTTTTGAAGTAAGAGGAAGAGCATCTCCAGAGCCAAGCAAGAAGGCCGCAATTATGTCTTTAGAGAAAAAGACATATCTTCAGAGCTACAAACAGAGACATACATTTCTGGTGCCTCTTCAGAATAGGGTAGATTTCCAGCACAGCTGTCGGTCAGGCACTTTCAACAGTGATTGTGATACCCCCCTTTTTATTACTCAAATCATCACCTAAGTAATTAAGGGCCATCTTTAGTTAACTGCTGAGAGTTTTTATCTCTTTTAAGTTTTTGCATGAGTTACTGATGAAACTAATTTAATATCCATATTTTATGGGCCTCGCTGCCCAAATGTATTAAAACTCAAACTTAGAATTTAGAGTGGACTTCTGTTCCACTCATTCTATTCTTATTGTATGATTATTTTTCATAGTCAGACAACTAGTATAATAAAGAGATGGATGTCATCTCATAGAAGAACTGGTAGATAAGATAAGTGATATGTCATCACTCATTTGATATATATATTTACTGAAGCACCAAAAAAATGGACGGATTATTTTTATGTAATTTTAATTAAGATATCAATATTTCTATGAATGCAGAGTGAATGGAATTGGACCGAATCTAGTTGTGATCTTATTCTGTAGTATTGATTCTTTACTATAGCCTTCAGCCCTAAGGGTGTGGAGCAAGGGCCCACTCTCACCACCAAGGCAAAAGGCTAGTACCACTATTTTGTTGTTTCAAATTTTGCTTTATAGAATACTTACTGATTTTGATAGACATATGCATGTTGCAGTTGTAGATTTACTTTGAGTAATTTACTGTTCAATTTTGTTTTGAGCATTCTTTGAATTCATTTCATAAGCAGATAGATCTCTTTAAATTAGTAAAAGCCATTAGAATTAGCTAGAGAAAACTAGTAACTGTAGAATCCCTATTTGTAAACAGCCGAGGACACAGCCCTAGATTTTGACATTTGAAATATGATTAAATGATGAGGTACAATGACACCTTGTCATTTTTGGCACCATTGCCGGGGCTAAATTGTGTTAATTAGGGAAACTTAGCTAAACCGTTTTTAGGTTAGGTCTGTATGGTTAGAGCTAGACACTCAAAAGGAAGATACAAAAAGCAGACACTCCATCAACAAGCTATAGGAGAAACCAGTAGGGTGGCACAAGATCTTGTTGAAGAAAGAAACCTGGAACCTACCTTGGAAGCGGCATCTCAAAACAATAATCCCTTAGATCCTACAAATCTTCCACTCGTTGATTATATCTAAGAATTACAACAAAAGTTTTAGGCATATCCTTTGATAGAACCTGATATCCTAGAACCTCAGGGAGAAGATCCAGTACTAAACATGGATGATAATAATGATAATCATGAAGAAGAAGAAAATTAGGCTCCAAGAACCTTCTCATATCCCATTGTTTTGGCTGCTGGAGACAATGCTCCTATGAAAAATATCTCACCAGCACACCTGCAAAATTTTAGAGGTCTTTCTTCTGAAGATCCAGATCAGTTTCTATTAGAATTCAAAGTATTATGCCAAACTTATGATTATGGATCAGACAACCAAAAACTCAAACTATTCCCTTCAACCTTGAAAGATTCTGCGATGAGATGGTTTATGGGTTTGCCCTGAAACTCTATTCATTCTTGGGATCAGATGGAAACAGAGTTTTCAGGAAAGTACCAAGATTACTGTGGAGTCAGTAATAAAAATGAGGAATTGTTTAAAATTAGGCAAGGAGAGGAAGAGGCCTTAGAAGACTATGTGGACAGGTTTAACTTTGCCTTGAGAAGATATGGTAACCTAGTAAATCACTATTTGAACATAACCCTATTTGTAAAAGGATTGGATAAGGAATCAAAACAAGGACTGGATCTAATGGGAAAAAGGGAATATCAACAAAATGGATATACCTGCTATAGAATAACTTTGCAAGAACTATTCTAGAACCCAAGATGGAGTGAAGTCATCCAAAACTTTCAAAGGGAAGAATGAAATAGGACAATTAATGGAAGATATTACAAATCTAAAAATAGATATTCTAGTCCAATTGAATACCACATTGGATGGGATTTAGGCAAAAACTAGAACAGCTAATTAGAATAGAACAAATGAACCACTCTCCATCTATTATCCTAGGTGTAGAAACAAGCATCTGTTGAGAGAATGCCCTTTAGACAAATCAGAGATTTGTCAGATCTATGACAGGGAACATCCTGCCAGTCAATGTAGTCAACTTCTAGCCTTAAAAAGATTGAGTAAGAAGAATTGAACTATGTGGGACAAAAATAAACTGGGAATTTCCCTTATAATCAGTATCCAAACCAGCCTTCTTGCAGGGGTCCTTCTAATTGGGGAAATAATCAATGGAATCCAACTTGGCATGGGCCTCAGAATAATCCTCCTTGGGGACAACAGGATTGGCCAAATCAACATTGGCAAAACCAAAATTGGCAAAATCAGCACTGGGGAAATCAACAGTGGCCACCACAGTTTGGATCTCAAAACATGCAACCTCAATGGGGTCCTCAACAGGGATATAATCAATAATACCAGGGACAACCTAGACATTTCCAACCTCAACAATAAGCTTTACTAACTGGACCCTCCAACACACAAGGTCAATCACAAAATGAGTCGGTTAGTCAACCACCCTTACCAGCTCAGCCTATACCAAACTCACGAAATAAATAGGGAACAATTGTTTACATGACAGAGCAAAAAAAATGGATGGTATTAATGCTATATATTCAAATAATATCCAGCTGTGTTCTAGGAAAGCATTCCCAAGACCGTCTCCTCCAACTATAGTTGAAGTAACCAATGATGAGGAACCTAAAAATTCATCCACTCAACTCCTAGAGGAGATTACTATCGAAAAAGTGCTAAAAGAATCATCTCTGGATAACTCTGGAGTTGTTCCTAAAAGACCAACTCCGGAAAACATTCCTAGACACAATTTTGATAAAAGCTCCAGAGATGCTCCGGACATGGAAAAATTAGCACTGTACCTAGAATGACTCAAACAACATATCCCCCAGAAAAAGATCTTACAAAAACAAGTCCAACCCAACCTAGAATCAGAACTTTTACAAGAAATTAGGCAACTAAACATTGAAATTCCTCTCCTCCAAGCAATCAGAGATGTACCAGAACTAAATCAATTCATTAAACAACATTGTGTCAAAACACAGGGTAGGAGGAAAAACTTTCCTTCGACAATACAGGTGGAAGGATCTATTGATGGGAGAAATGCTTCTCCCAAAATATGGAGACCCTGGAAATCCTGTCATAACTATTTTCATCTCATGGGTAGAAATTTTAAATGTTTTGGTTGATTTGGGAGCAATAATTAATGTGATGACAGTTCATACAATGGACAAATTAGCTCTATCAGGTATCCAATCCACAACTACAATTCTTCAACTTGCTGACCAGTCAGTAGCTGTTTTGAAAGGAGTAATCATTGACCAGTCAGTAGCTGTTTTGAAAGGAGTAATCATTGATGTACCAGTTGTGATAGAATCATGGGAATTTCTAGTGGACTTCCTAATATTAGAACCTAGAAACCAGAGAAATGCTTATCCACTGATTTTAGGAAGACCATGGCTGGCTACAGTAGCAGCATCTATTGATTGTCAAACCGGGGATATGGTCATTTCTAATGGGATAGATTTGAAGAAAATATCTTTGTATCCTCTAGCTAAACCATCAATACATTATACAGGAAGAGTATGGGTGGATGAACCAGAGAACAACGACAACATTGCCTCAGTAGCCATGGTAACCATCAGGGAACATCTGGGAGAATTGGAAGAAGAAATCTACTATAATACAACAAAAGATATTACCCACATCCTAATCAATGAGGATGTGATGGAGCTTGCCCAAGATTCTAAGAGAGAACTTCTTACTTCTTCTCATTGTACCCTTGCAAATATCATTCCTTGTGGGGAAACCTTTACAGAGACTTAGCCACGTTCCACATGTTGCTTCCACATTCTTGTCCCCTTAATAACATGACTCCAGTGTCCGGATTAACTACATCCATGGATCAAATCACAAAATAGGTCATGATTTTACTAGGGAAAACACTTAATATCAATATTTAGTTAATAGAAAATCAGGAAGAAAAACTTATCTAACTTTTGATTTCCCATTTAGCAGCTTTTGCTTGGGAATACCAAGATATGAAGGGCATACCTCCTGAGATCTATACCCATCATATATACACTGAGGATCTTAAACCTGTCAAACAACCCCATAGAAGATTGAATCTTGCTTTAAAGAACATTGTCAAAACTGAAATAGAAAAATTACTGCAAGCAGGGTTTATATATCCAATCTCAGATAGTCAATGGGTCTCACCCCTTGTCATAGTGCCTAAAAAGAATGGGAAATGGAGGGTGTGTATTGACTATAGAGAGCTAAACAAAGCTACAAAAAAGGACTACTTTCCCTTACCATTCATTGACCAAGTACTGGACAACCTTGCTGGAAGAAAGTATTTTTCTTTTTTAGATGGGTTCAGTGGGTATAACCAAATTCAAGTAGCACCTGAAGACTAGGACAAAACCACATTCACTTGCTCTTGGGGAACTTTTGCTTATAAAGTTCTTCCATTTGGATTATGTAATGCCCCAGCTACATTTCAGAGACCTGTTTTAGCTATTTTCACTGAACTAGCTAATGAATGCATGGAGGTCTATATGGATGAATTTACTGTGTATGGGGATAATTTTGAAGAAGCTCTCACAAACCTTGGGAAAGTACTAAAATGTTGTGAGAAAAATCAATTATCTCTTAGCCATGAAAAGTGCTTCATGATGGTAAAAGAAGGAATTGTATTGGGACACCACATTTCAGCAAATGGAATCAAAGTGGATCAAAACAAGATAGAAGTGATCACATAGTTGCCTTCACCCAACAATTAGGCAGATGTTAGAAGTTTTCTAGGTTATGCATGCTACTATAGGAGATTCATAGAAAATTTTAGCAGAATAGCTACCCCCCTGTTTACCGTGCTTAACAAAGACATAATTTCTATGGACAGAAGACTATTAATCAACATTTGAAACCTTGAAAGAGAAGCTTACTGTAACACCAGTTTTGAGAGGACCTAATTGGACTTTACCATTTCACATACAAACTAATGCTTCAAATGAGTCCATTGGGTAGTTTTAGGACAAAAGGAGGAAGGAGAGAGTATGCATGCCATTTATTACATCAGCAAAAACCTTACATCTGTAGAAAGAAATTACACCACAACTGAAAAAGAATTCTTGGCAGTCATTTATGCTATAAACAAATTTAGACATTATATCACTGGATATAAAATATTTGTGCACACTGATCACATAGCCATCAAGTACCTAATGAATAAGCTAGTGGTGGGTGCAAGGATCATTAGGTGGTTATTGCTATTGTAGGAATTTGATATTACCATCATTGATAATCTAGGCAAGTTTAATTTGGTTGTTGATTTTCTGTCAAGATTGCATACATGAGGAGAAAACCAACCAGTGGAGGACAGGTTCCTAGAAGAACATTTTTTTGCTATCTCTTCTGCTGTACCTTGGTTCACTGACATAGCTAATTTTTTAGCTACAGGCTTGTATCCATCCCATTTTACTTCAAAACAGAAAAAGTGTTTAGTTAAGGAAAGCTTATCTTACAAATGGTTAAATGGATTATTGTTTAAATGTGGTCCTGATTTCATTTGGTGCAGATGTTTGAAAATTGATAAATTTTTTGATGTATTAAGAGCATGTCATGATGAACCATCTGGTGGGCATTACTCTTCCCACAGAACTATCCACAAAATCTTGGGAGCTAGTTACTACTGGCCCTCTCTTCATAAGTATACTAAGATGTATGTGCAGTAATGTGACTAGTGCCAAAGAATGGGACAACCAACCTTCACCCAAGAGATGTTACTACATCCTCAAGTCATGATGGAACCGTTTGAGCAGTGGAGTTTAGACTTTGTGGGACCAATTTCCCCACCATCATCAGGCAAGGAGTATATTCTAGTATGCACAAACTATGTTACTAAATGGGCTAAAGTTCAAGCATTACAATTTGCACGAGAAGAAAAAGTTGTTGATTTCCTTTATAATAAGATTTTCTTGAGGTGTGGAGCCCCAAGATCCATAGTTTTAGATAGAGGACCTTAGTTTACTTCATAGGTAATCAGAGCATTCACAGATTTATATCAGGTCAAGCACAGGAAATCTTCACCTTACCATCCTCAAGCCAATGGGCAGGTAGAGGTAACTAATAGGGAACTTGAAAATATTCTGACAAGGACTGTAGCAATGAACAGAAAAGATTGGGCTAACAGATTACCTGAAGCAGTTTGGGCTTACAATACCACTTAGAAATCCACAACAAAATTCTCACCATATGAATTAGTTTATGGGAAAAAGCCTATTCTGTCTATAGAATTTAAACTCCAGACACTTAAAACTACATTGGATATTGGTCTACTATTGTCCATAGCCCAACATAACATAATTCTTCAGCTCAATGAATTGGATGAAATCCAGGCAGAGGCCATTCAACAAACAAAACTAGTTCAGTATCAAAGGAAGCAGTGGCATGACTAACACATCAAGAGGAGGACATTTCAACAAGGTGATTGGGTTCTTCTTTATGATTCTAAATTCAAGGAGTTCAAAGGGAAATTACAAACTCATTGGATGGGTCCTTATCAGATAAAGGAAGTTTTTGAAAATGGAACCGTACTATTGGAACCTATTGATGGAAGCACACAAACACATTCTTAGTGAATGGCCACTAAATCAGACTCTATAAAAGGCCATCCACTAAAGAAGAGTTCCTCAACGATTTATGCTTTGATACAAGGGATAGCTCCTCTATCACAGTTTTGGATTAGTAAAAAAAATAAAAAAGAGAAGGTTGAAAACCAGCAAATGGTGGCCTTCTGCGAAAAAAATAGAGAAGGTTGAAAACCAGCAAATGGCGGCCTTCTGCAAAAAAAAAAGTGGGGGGAAGATGGAAAACTAGTAAATGGTTGTCTTTCTCGACCAAGGGAATTAAAAACTAGAAAATAGTGGTTCCCTTCTTCATGCTAGTTGAGAATAATCAAGCTACGGAGGTGATTAGGTGCTAGGAGTTACTCAAACACACCTCTGACGCTTCACAGTTAGAAGCACTTCCAGCGCTTTGTAACTAAGTGCATCTCTGGCGCTCCACCAATAAAGGGTTATTTATAACCATAATCAGTGGGAGGGGACCCACCTCTCCAAGCAATAAAGTAGCAACGTCAATTGATGAGGTCATCATGACTCATCATCTACTTTATGACAGAAATAAAATCAAATCAACATTCATCTCAAGAGAAAAAAATTACTCTTGTTTGCACAGATACTTGCAAATACTGTGTTGACGTCACCTAGGATACATGGATTCTTGAACTACTCAGCGGGAGAGGGAATGATTACAGGTTACATGACAATGGAGGTGATTGACGTCATCTCATGCCACACAAAGCTGCTAAGGTGCCACGTTACATCCAATCTCATCAATGCCGCAGTATCTCAGCCAAGTACATCGCGCTTCATCATTAAAAATGGTTCAGGTAATTTTATCTTCATTAAGCATTAAATAGCAACTGTCTTGTCTTTCTATTTTTGGGTACCGTCATTATGACATGTCCTCCTACCATCGCTTTTCTTCCCAAATTCATGTATGCCACCATCTTGGTTGTACTGTCACCATCCCTACAGAGTGTCCCATCACTTTGCTTCATTTATGATCACATGAACACTCTAACTGATTCCATTTCTTTCTCCATCAACCTAAGCCGTTAAGCAAATTAACAAAATAATCCTCATTTAAACTATAACATTCCCTGAAGAACAGTGTCAGCTGAAATAGTCCTCTGGAGCCTATGGAGTGAGAAAGGATTGTAAGCACAAAGAACAAACAAGGAATTTAAGATGGGGGTTAAGAAGAAATCATAAGTAGAAAATGCTACAGGCCTTTTATAGGATGAAGCTGCAGCAAACGTTCTGAGGAACGCAGGATGGTTAGAGTTTCTGGAAAATTTTGAGGGATTTCAAGAAGATATTGTTGATGAATTCCTAAGGAATCTTAGGGACAGTCAGACAACTATAATGGGAGTCAAAATCAACCTCTCTGCTACCATTATTGGTCATATTTTTGGGTTGCCTAAACAAGGTGAGAGGTTCTATCATCTGAAAACCTTATATACTAATTTGATTAGGAATTTCTCTGTTGAAGGTGAAACTGGAATACAATTGTATTTAAATAAAAATGAGGTTAAAGGAATTCTTAGGTCCTCACTACCAAACCCTTGGCAATCTATAGCTATATGGCTGATGAAATATTTCACATGTGATGGTCAATTTTCCTTAGTTTTAGGACCAATAATGAAAATGTTGATTTTTCTGAGGCATGAGAATGGACACCCTAAATTCAGCATAAACATTCCCAATTTCCTATACTCTGCCATTAGGGTAACTGCTAAAAGATATCAACAAAACAAGGGTCCTATGAAACATCATGGCCTCATTTTTCTGATAGTGAAATACCACTTTCTGTCTCAAACCAATGGGGAAGAATTATGGAAAACATTTCTTGAACAAAATCCCTAGAGCAGAGAACCAGAGAAGGCACAATCAGAGGGTGAGGGTTCCTCCACCTAGCCAGAAGAAAAGACAGAACCTTCGACTTCCTCTATGGTTGTTCAGGAAGGAAAGAAGTTATCACTAGAGGCAACTTCAACTGCAGCCTCTGTTTCTAATAAAAAGAAGATAGACAAATAAATTAGAGAACTTGCTCTTGAGCAAACTCCATATATGGCTCGCTCAGCCCAGAGGAGAATGACTCTGGCTGAGGAATCTTTCCCTGAGGAACTAATAGGGAAGAGGTCAGTGCATAAAGCAAAGAAAACCCCAAAGAAATCTAACTCTAGAGAACACTATTGGGTTGAAGAACCATCCCATGATTCCGATGAGATCCCTCTAGTGAGAAAGAAAAGACTGAGAGAAGTTTCACCAGAACCATCTGTCCATTTGGGTTCAAGACCAACTTCAGAACAATCCCCTGCTCTGGAGACAGAACACAGGCAAACCTTTACTATTTCCTCAGACTCTGAGGATGAGACACCCACTCCAGAGGCACCTACCCCACCTATGCTATGGAGAAGCAAAAGAAAAAGGCAGCTCTTCCAAACAGAGAAACATATTGCTCTCCTAGCTGAAGTGCTTTTGGGTTTCAAAACTTCTGAGAAGAAATCTGGGCCTTCATCAGTTCCAACACAAATAGAAGAAACCCTAGAAGAACCTCAGGACAAGGAAACTTCAGGAAAAGATAAAATAGAGCTGGGTGCAGCTGACAGTGTAGGACAAATGGCTATGGAAGATCCTGGTATGCGGCAAATAGAAGAAGAAACAGGAACTTTCTCTCATCCCTCTGATCAAGAGGATATCAAGATTTCAAAAGAACAGCAACTGTTGGAAGAAATTGATAATCTAAAATGATTACTTTGGGGGGAAAATCAGATTATCACTGACCTCAAGAAGGACAAAATAGAAATAGAGCTGGAGCAAAAACAAATATTTGAAAAACTACAAACAAAGCTCTAAAATAAAGACCAAATAATTCAAGAGATGGAAGCAAAACTGGAAGCCCAGAAGACAGAGATAGCTAAAATCATGAAGGAAAAAGAGATAGAGGTAGTACAAAGTATCTCTGATCTTACCAAAGCTAGAGAGAATAGTCTCATAGTAATTGCAACATTAATTGAAAAAGTACAAAGTCAAGATAAACAATTGACTTGGGCTAACAACAAAATAGATGATCAAGAAGAGTATATTCAAGAGTTGCTTGGTCCAAGGGCAACTAGTGAACATGAAGTACAAATAGATCCATATGTGGGTCCAATCCCCATTGATATTCCTAAGGCCCTATTTTATTGGGAAAGGAGATGTAGAGAATAAGAGGCTTCTAAGCCTATGTTGCAACTAAAGAGGGCAGTTACGGCCATGACAAAAAGAGTGGAAACCCTGGAGAAAATAGTCATTCAAATGGCCTCCATTTCTTCTGAGATTTTATCTTGCAGACCTCCAAGTGTCAGTTATGCCATGTTTTTACAAGAAAGAGTCCTAGAAAGAAGGTTGTCTTCAGTTCTGTCTAATCTGCCTAAGACACGAAAACAACAGAGGGGTTCATGGAAGCCTATACAAGGAGCTCTGATGAAGACAAAAAATTTCTGTGTGAATTATATCTACATGGATTCTATGTTGATGATATAACCTTCCTTATTAATTATTTTGTAGGAGACTGCTAGTTGAAAGCATTCATGTCAATGATAAGGAATCATCAGATTTGGAATGAGCGAATGGAGGCTCACCTCAAGAAGGATACATACACAAATATTTTCATCAAAAAAGAGTGTCCTAACCCTCAAACTTTCAAAATCCAATTCAGGGCATATGTCTATCACCCTAATAGTAAGAACACAATTTTGCCATTATACCTGAAAATTTTGTAAGAGTGTTCCATTGATTTTGGTCTTTTTATGAACAGTTCAGCTAATCTAGTGCTTGCAATAGCAAAGAAAAGGTGGAATATTCTGACCTTAGAGCAGAAAATGAGAGAGGTGGTCACCCCTGCAAACTTAAGGTTGTTTATGAGGAAGGCAAGATTAATATCCAAAATGATGGATAAGCATAAATAGGAGTGGATAGGTGGGCGTTTCAGGCCACCACTCATAATTGAACCACTCCCTATCTAGACCGAACAGATGGAAGATGAGAAGTTGTAGGACTGGTTAAAGCAGGTTGATTAGTACAGGGGAAATGGTAATACCAACCACACCACTTGGTCTACCTATACATAAGACTACAGCTTGACTGACAGGCTACTCCACCAGAACAAATCCAGATTGTGAGAAGCAGGAGGACCTGCTAAACCTTAGGTATGGGGGGATGATGAGTGCCAATTAGCACCCATAAAATACATCTTTTTACCTCTCTTTTTCTCCTTTTTGATCCCAACTTCTTGATGTCTACACCTGAATAGGCTAGCAAGGTTGTTCTAAATAATGATTAACTAAAGATAAATTACTTAAGATCATGATTTCTGATTAAAGGACTAATGTGCATGGAATTGATGGAAATATGTAGAAAAACTTCTCTTTTTGAATCAATAGGTGTAGATGCTTAGGATGGTAATTTTGTACATCTCCAGAGGTAGTCCTAAATATCTCCAGAGACTATACCAGAATCTCACGACAGTAGAAGTTTTGAAGTAAGAGGAAGAGCATCTCTGGAGCTGAACAAGAAGGCCGCAATTATATCTCTGGAGCAATAGACATATCTTTGGAGCTGCAGACAGAGACATACATTTCTGGTACCTCGTCAGAATAGGGCAGATTTCTAGCACAATTGTCAGTCAGGCAATTTCAGCGGCAATCATGATACCCCCCTTTTTATTACTCAAATCATCACCTAAGTAATTAAGGGCCATCTTTAGTTAATTGCTGAAAGTTTTTATCTCTTTTAAGTTTTTGCATGAGTCACTGATGAAACTGATTTAATATCCATATTTTCAGGGCCTCGCTGCCCAAATGTATTAAAACTCAAACTTATATTTTAGAGTGGACTTCTATGTTGGCAAGAGACACTATATGGATTCATGGTTGTTGTCATTGATGGCAACAAAGGTCATCCCACATATCCGCAAGTCATGGAGTGTCTCTACCGGAAGTCAGAATAAAGATTGTTGTGGTCCGGTGAACAAGAACAGAGCATGTGGCAAGGTCTGACAGATTGGACCGGATCTCTCAGAGGAAGTGTCTTGGTGCAGTGTGGATTTGGGGAAGTCAAGAGGACTACCTAGAGTGGTATATTCCAAGGATTTAGCCTCCGGTGATGGACAAGGAAAAAGATATGAATAGTTGAGTACCGGATTCCTGAGAGACAGTGAAAACAGAGGATGAACTGACTGACAGAGTATCAGACTACTTTCCGGATGTGTTACTGTTGATGATAAAGGTTGTGAAGGTAGGAATCATGTTTGGCTGACATGATTAATGATATCTACAAGTATATGCTTGATCCGCATTGCTTGGTGAGCAAGGATTCAGCCGACAGAACAGAGTTTGTAAGAAACTAGACTGTTCCGGATGCCGACTAGAAAGGTGATGAAATTACTTGTGCGGATATATATAGAGGATGGATTTAGTTGTGAAGGGTGTGATGATGTTAAGAATATATGCGAAGAAGAGCAGAACAGAGCAGAAGTACCAAGACAGATCCGGTATGTGAAAGGATAGCAGAATAAAGAACAGAGAAAAGATGAAGTGCAGCAGATCAGTGTACTGAGCCTAACCGGAACTGAACTCCAGCATATGCAGATGCTTCCAATCAGTTCAAGACTGTGATTCTTATCACTTTGTAGACAGTGTGTCTTCTTGTAGGCAGTGGGCCTCTTGTGAGCAGTGTGCTCGGGCAGTGAGCCCTAATTGGCAAGTGCCATTTTGTAATTTCCTATTCTTCTAACAGAGAATAATTTTGGGTTAATCACCCCGTGGTTTTCTCCCTTAACCGGGTTTCCACGTCAAAAATACTGTGTCATGTGTTTCTTATTTCATGGTAATGTTTTTGTGTTTGATTCAATGCTGCATTAATTAATAAGAAAGTTCAAAAAGGAAATAATTAGGATAACTGATTCACCCCCCCTCTCAGTTATCAACAATTGGTATCAGAGCCAAGTTCCTCCTAATAGAGCCGAACAGCTTGAGGAAGATCTGGGAGTTCAAATGGATGCATATGGTTTAAGGGAGCAACTCAAGACTACCCTTGAGGATCTTGAACAGTCAAATTCTGAAGTCAATGAATTAAAGGAAAGACTCAAACAGGCTGATGAATTCATGAGAGAATTAAAAGACAAATTAAGTCTCTCTATGAAAAAGAGAAAGGAGCTGCTCCAACAGTTGGCAAGACAAAGTGAAGAAAGCAATACAAATGAAGAATTGACTGAGCAAACCAAGTTATGTGAAAAGTTATCAAAAGAAGTCATTATGTTAAGACATGAAATGGAATCAGGAACTATAAAGTTTACTCAAGAGATTGAAGAAAAAAGAAAGGCTGAAGACAATCTAAAACAATCTCTTAAAGAAAAATCAGAAGAATGCCACCAGATGGACAGGATTATCAGACATCTTGAATCTGATCTTGAAGATGCCAAAGATAATGAAGAAAAACTTGAGGATCAAATTGCCTCTCTCAAAAGAGACCTTCAAACAACAAATGAATATAAAGAGAAATTTAAGATAAGTTCTGCTCAGCTTGAAGTTCTTCTTGGAAGTCAAAAAGGGACAGATGACAAGTATGGTTTGGGATATGAGAAAGGAGAAAGCTCCGGATCCGGTCAAAAGAATTTTGCATCAGAAAATCCAAGAAACAGGCCTAGAAGACCTCCGGTAAGACAGCCCAATGCTCAAAGATATTCATCTTTCAATGGATACTGCCACAGCTGCAACCACTTTGGTCACAAAGCTAATCAGTGCAGAAAGAGAATGAATCAGATTAATTCATCCTTCTCCGGACAGTGCTTCAACTGCAAAAGGTATGGACACAAATCCCATGAATGCAGAAATATGCAAGTAAACAAATCATTCAAAGGTAGATGCTTTACATGCAAGAGAATAGGTCATATGGCTAATCAATGCAGATCAAGAGGATATCAGTCAATTATGCAAAGAAATGTTATTTGCCAAATCTGTAATAGGTCCGGTCATAATGCTAAAGTCTGCAGAAGCAAGAATCAGGACAAAAGAGGTCCGGTGTATAATCAGAATCAAGACAAGGGTAAACAAAAGATGAATGCGGATGAAGTTAGGAATCAGATGAGCAAGATTTGGGTGAAGAAAAGTTCAGAGAATGTAGAGGTTGGATCCGCACCAGACTCTGGTGCTGATATTTCTTCCGAAAATTAAAAAGTTAGCTCTGGCTTAGGGGGAGACTCAAAGAAAATCCTGTTCCCCCAGCCAATCAAGTGGTGCCTAATGTGGCACAAGATGCGGAATAAAAAGTTTAAAGATATAAGTCTTGAGACGATCCAAATAAGATTTCAGAGGTCCGCATGGAGTTATGAAGAAGCTGTGATCGATCAAGTAAGACTTGTTTCGGGAGATGCTTCAGTATGACAGAGGATTACAAAAAGGTCCGGAGAGATCCGGAAGTGCACTATCTTATTCTGCGGATTGGACAGAGTGTTTGGGATGTTCTTGTAATGTGTCACCTCGATTTATTCATGATTGAAAGATCCGGATGATGTTCACAGATCAGGACTGATCCGGGATACTCCAAGCTATCCAGACAAGGTAAACCGGAATAATATAGGTGAAGCATTTATTGCAAACAGATATTAGGGTTTGCGGAGCAATATAAGGGATTTCTCAAAAATCATTTGCTCATTCTGCACTCAAGAAGAAGCGAAAAGAGGAGCTCTGCAACAAAATTCATCAAGCACACCAAAGATCTCCTGCCAAAGTCATTGCATAAAGAAATCAATCCCACCACTCCGTGCAAACCGAAGGCGCATAAGGTATTCTCCGTTTTTCATTATCTCACTGCAAATCTTTGAAGAATGGCTACTCCAAATATAGTTAAGATCTCTGATAGACCTCGCCCCACATTCAAGAAACATCCTTACAAATCATTGGAGGTAGATCCATTAGGAGCCTTCTCTAGTGTTCCTCATGGTGTATTGCATACGGAAGATATTAGGGTTTACATCCATGCGAATCTTGAAGACTTTGGAGAATCAAAGCTGATGGATATCTATCACAAACAATTGATAGATGACTCCTTTGAGATCAAACCTCAGTACAAAGCCATCCGGGACAAACACTTTGCACAGTGCATTCATTTCCCCTGTTTTGAAGAAGATGAATGGGTCCGGTATGTACTAAGTAGAGTACATGACAACTTCCTATGGTTGAACCAGCCCTTCAAGATCACCAAAGATGCAATTAGGGCTGTAACTGGTCTGCACTCATCTGGTGGTTTACCTGTTCTCAAGTCTGTCAAAAATCAGACAGTTAGTGATGCAATCGGATCCAAGTTTGACAAGAGAGCTATGACAGTTGATGACATCACTGAACCGGATGTCAAATTTGCAGCTATGATAATTGGTTACAAAATCTATCATTCCAGTAGGGAAAATTCAGTACCGGGAACTGCAATCTACACAGCTTATCAAATGTTAAAGGAGAATGCAGACTATGACTTGTGTGAGCTTCTTGTGAACCAACTCTTTGAAAATCTGCAGAAGATCAAGAAGGACAAGAAAAACTCCTTCAAGTATGGCAATCTGATCCTTTGT
The DNA here is from genome assembly GCA_027924645.1 of Cunninghamia lanceolata. Taxonomy (NCBI): domain Eukaryota; kingdom Viridiplantae; phylum Streptophyta; class Pinopsida; order Cupressales; family Cupressaceae; genus Cunninghamia; species Cunninghamia lanceolata. The sequence continues at coordinate 671,772 of BSBN01001134.1, read as the reverse complement.
CTCTTCTTCTACTACATGAATGAGCTTCCCGGATCCAGTGGATGGATATGGCAGAATGACAGACCGGTTGCCATCCAAATCAGAGACTATTTGCATGGACTTGGGGATGCTAAAGCAATAAATACAGCTCTTTGGGGATACTTCAAGAACTTCCAAAGCATGATGCATGCAAGAGAAAGAATACCCCAATCCCTTGTAGAAAAGTACAAAGACACAGTATGCTTCATGGTTGAAACAGATCAGTGTCTAATGGAGGCAGTGGAGCCTAGGACTGTTTGGATCATGCCCATGGGGTATGAAGTGGATGAACAGATAGTAGAGCTACATGTTCAACACATGCTAAGCCAGCCCAAAGATCCTAAGGCAGAAAGGTTTGGAACCTTTGAGGAACTGAGTGTAAAGATACATGTAGAACTCAGGGAACCGGAGATAAAGAGGAAGGTAAGAAAAGAAGTTGAGCATATTGCTCAAGGCCTAGGAATCTCAAAAGAGGCACTTGATGCCAGCCAGGAAAAGAGGAGGAAGGCTGAGGAAGAAGAGAAGAGTAAAGAAAGTGTTCCGGTTGAAACTCCCACCCGGACCAGATCATCAAAAAGATCTGCACCTCCCACAACCAAAAGTTCAAAACCGGAAGTCCAGGCATCCGGTAAAAGATCCAAGACAAAAGCCACAAGGGCTTATGAAAGCCAAAAGGATGAAGAGGAAACAGAGTCAGATGAGGGAGTAAAAGAAATAAAGAAGCAGAAGAAGAAAGGATCCGGTAAACCCTCCACAAGCCAAGACAAGGATGAAATGGCAGAGGTATCTGTTGAAAAGCCCACTCTGTCTCTAGAGAGTATAATCAAGTCAGTCACGGTGGATGGAAACCTTCAACCAATGACTGAATTTTATGATGACTACAGTGAGGCTGACCAAAAGATTCTGCAGGAAGCCACAGTCAAATATCTGAACATATACAATAAGGCTTTCATTGAGATCATATCTCTTATTCCTAAAAGCCTAGAAAAGGAATTAGAAATAAGAAAGAATAATGCTCATGCAAAAGATCTTGAGATCCGGGAGCAGATAGCTATTCAGCTATATCCTCAAATTGATCCCAAGACAATGAACATAATCTTCAAAGACTGCAAAGATGAGTTCCAAAGTAAAGCCAGGATGAATCAACTCATGCTTGGTGAGACTGACAAAGTGGCCCAAGAGACAGAAGAGATCCTCCGGAAGGCCTTCAAAAGGTTCAATCTTCCTGTTGTAGAGAACTTAGGTGCAGAAACAGCTGCGGATTTGGAATCATCTGTTCCGGAAGAAGTGGGCCCTGAACAGACAAACATCTCTCCTCCGGTTTCCCCTACAGTCTCCGGATCCAAAGAAGAAGAGAAATTACAGGAGAAGGAAGCAGGGGTGAAAGATAAAGAGGTTGACAGTTCCAAGACTGCAGAAGAAAAGAAACATCTGTCTCCGGCAAGAGACACTGCACAAACTGTTCAACAATTTTTGAGCAAAGCCACTATAGAAATTGATGAACCGGACCTACTGAAAGGACCATTAGATTTTGACTCTTTGTCACCGGTGCAAACAATGAAAATAGCCTCATTTGCAAATGAGAAAGTCAAAGAGAAGCTGCTGAAATCTCACATGGAAGACTGTGAGCTTATGGAGGTAGCATCTGGAGTGCTAGAAAAGATCATGCCATCCTTTCAAAAGGATCCCACAGCCTCCTCTTCCGGTAATCTCAAAACCTTAGTCAGCAGTGTTAATACACATTTTGAATCTCTAGAAAAATCTGCTGAAGAAAAGGTCCGGAAGGAATTTTTGGATAAAAGATTTTCTGAAGTATTAGAATCAATCTCTAAAGATAGGAAGATTGTGAGTATTGGAATAAAGAGCTTAGAGAATGCTCTTAAGGATGGCGGTGACATTTACAAATTTTGTATATCCTGGTCAAAGGCAACAGCAGCAATTGATAAGAAAATAAAAGAGGAATAGGACAAGCTACAAAGCTTGTCTCAAAGTTTTGATCCTCTCTCTTCCTCCATAATAAATCAAGAATGTCAGACTATTGCAGTCTTGAATGAAATAAAGAATCTTGAGAAGGAAAGGAAGAACATCACTAACCGGATGGGAGAACTTAGAAGGATTATAATCCCTAAGTTGGAAACTATGCATGAGGCCATCAGTGATGCTCAGACCACCGCCCAAACAAATGATCCGACAGATCTCAAGCGGGTAGAAGCTTTTGCATTTTTGTTGAGTGGTCACATTTCAATTTTGGATAGAATGAAGCAAAGTTGGGCTACAGAAATGATCCAATTGCAGACATCCTTTGCAGACATTCTTCAGTATATGTGAGTATGTAAATATGCGGCTATGTATAGAAATTTTTTTTGAAAATTTTGATGTGCGGACCCTACCCTTTGCCATTGATGTCAAAGGGGGAGTGAGGAGCAGTGAAAAATGAGGAATCCAATTAAGGGGGAGTTCCAGAAATTGTATATAAAGACAGAGCATCAGCAAAGGGGGAGCATAGTGTAAACACTTAGTCATTTTTCACTAAGTGTTGCCATCAATGCCAAAGGGGGAGATTGTTGGCAAGAGACACTATATGGATTCATGGTTGTTGTCATTGATGGCAACAAAGGTCATCCCACATATCCGCAAGTCATGGAGTGTCTCTACCGGAAGTCAGAATAAAGATTGTTGTGGTCCGGTGAACAAGAACAGAGCATGTGGCAAGGTCCGACAGATTGGTCCGGATCTCTCAGAGGAAGTGTCTTGGTGCAGTGCGGATTTGGGGAAGTCAAGAGAACTACCTAGAGTGGTATATTCCAAGGATTTAGCCTCCGGTGATGGACAAGGAAAAAGATATGAATAGTTGAGTACCGGATTCCTGAGAGACAGTGAAAACAGAGGATGAACTGACTGACAGAGTATCAGACTACTTTCCGGATGTGTTACTATTGATGATAAAGGTTGTGAAGGCAGGAATCATGTTTGGCCGACATGATTAATGATATCTACAAGTATATGCTTGATCCGCATTGCTTGGTGAGCAAGGATTCAGCCGACAGAACAGAGTTTGTAAGAAACTAGACTGTTCCGGATGCCGACTAGAAAGGTGATGAAATTACTTGTGCGGATATATATAGAGGATGGATTTAGTTGTGAAGGGTGTGATGATGTTAAGAATATATGCGAAGAAGAGCAGAACAGAGCAGAAGTACCAAGACAGATCCGGTATGTGAAAGGATAGCAGAATAAAGAACAGAGAAAAGATGAAGTGCAGCAGATCAGTGTACTGAGCCTAACCGGAACTGAACTCCAGCATATGCAGATGCTTCCAATCAGTTCAAGACTGTGATTCTTATCACTTTGTAGACAGTGTGTCTTCTTGTAGGCAGTGGGCCTCTTGTGAGCAGTGTGCTCGGGCAGTGAGCCCTAATTGGCAAGTGCCATTTTGTAATTTCCTATTCTTCTAACAGAGAATAATTTTGGGTTAATCACCCCATGGTTTTCTCCCTTAACCGGGTTTCCACGTCAAAAATACTGTGTCATGTGTTTCTTATTTCATGGTAATGTTTTTGTGTTTGATTCAATGCTGCATTAATTAATAAGAAAGTTCAAAAAGGAAATAATTAGGATAACTGATTCACCCCCCCCCCTCTCAGTTATCAACATTCTATTCCACTCATTCTATTCTTATTGCATGATTAGTTTTCATAGTTAGACAACTAGTATAATAAAGAGATGGATGCCATCTTATAGAATAACTAGTAGATAAGATAAATGATATGTCATCACTCATTTGATATATATATTTATTAAAGCAATAGAAAAAGGGATGAATTATTTTTGTGTATTTTCAATTAAGATATCAATATTTCTATGAATGCAAAACGAATGGAATTGGACCGAATCTAGTTCTGATCTTATTCTCTAGTATTGATTCTTTACTATAGCCTTCAGCCCTAAGGGTGTGGAGAAAGGGCCCACTCTCACCACCAAGGCAGAAGGCTAGTACAACTATTTTATTGTTTCAAATTTTGCTTTATAGAATACTTACTGATTTTGATAGACAGATGCATGTTGTAGTTGTAGATTTGCTTTGAGTAATTTACTGTTCAATTTTGTTTCCAACATTCTTTGAATTCATTTCATAAGCAGATAGATCAATCTCTTTAAATTAGTAAAAGCCATTAGAATTAGCTAGAGAAAATTGGTAACTGTAGAATCCCTATTTGCAGACAGTCGAGGACACAACCTTGGATTTTGACATCTGAAATATGATTAAATGATGAGGTACAACGACACCTTGTCAGTGGCTGCTAAAGATTTGCATTTGGAATAGCTAGATGTGAAAACTACCTTTCTCCATGGTGATTTGGAGGAGGAGATATATATGGAACAACCCCAAAGATTCGAGGTCAAAGGTAAGGAGAAACTGGTGTGTAGATTGAAGAAGAGTTTGTATGGCCTGAAATAAGCACCTCGGCAATGGTATTTGAAATTTGATAGTTTTATGGCTGAGCAAGGCTACAACCGGTGTAACTCTGACCATTGTGTTTATTTTAAGAGGTTGGATAATGATAGCTACATTATTTTATGTTTATATGTTGATGACATGCTTGTAGCTGGGTCTAACATGGATCACATAAGAGAGTTAAAATAGCAGTTAGCACAGTCATTTGCTATGAAGGATTTGGGGGCAGCAAAACAAATCCTTGGTATGAAAATTTGCAGAGATAGGAAGAACAGAAAATTGACTCTATCTCAGGTTGATTATGTTGAAAAGGTGTTGTAGAGATTCCATATGGAGAATGCAAAAGCTGTCAGCACACCTTTGCTTAATCATTTGAAATTGACTAAGGAGATGTGTCCTAAGACACCAGAGGAGGAAGAAAAAATGTCCAAGGTACCATATGCTTCAGCTGTAGGAAGTTTAATGTATGCCATGGTATGCACGAGACCAGATATTACACATGCTGTAGGAGTCATAAGTAGGTATATGAGTCATCCCAGATTGGAGCATTGGAATGCAGTAAAATAGATTCTCAGATATTTGAGAGGTACATCTAATAAACATTTATGTTTTGAAGGCTCTAATACTGATTTAGCAGGTTATGTAGACTCAGATTTGGCAAGGGATATTGATACCAGACAGAGTACTATAGGTTATGTCTTTATTGTAGGTGGGATAGCAGTGAGTTGGATCTCACGATTGTAAAAGGTTGGTGCTTTATTCACCATAGAGGCAGAATATGTAGCTGCAATAGAGGCAAGCAAGGAGATGATATGGCTACAATCTTTCATGGAAGAATTGGGCAAACAACAAGTTAACAGTTATTTGTTTATGGACAGCCAGAGTGCCATACATCTTGCAAAGAATTCTGCCTTGCATTCAAAGACCAAACACATATAGTTGAGGTATCACTTTATTCAGTCGGTGTTGGATGATGGACAATTACGACTAGAAAAGATACAGATAAAAATCTAGCGGATATGTTTACAAAGACAGTGACAAGGGAGAAGTTGAACTCCTCTTCAGCTTTGGTTGGTCTTCTAGATTGAAAACAACAAAAATAGAACAGCAGAGTCCAGGTTACTTATTTCCAGTGGGAGCTATAGGGTCAGTGGTGTTATGATTAGTCTCCAAGTGGGAGATGATGTGGTGTGGAGTCTAATCAGTCTCCAAGTGGGAGATTGTTGTTATATGGAGCCTAATCAAACTCAGAGGTTAAATTTACCCCACTTTTATAGGTGCGGTTTCCCCCCAAATTCCTACGGGGTCAAGGGGCAGCGCCCCTAAGACGGGGTCAAGGGGCAGTACCCTCGCGGGGGCTTGGGGGTAGCACCCCCGAAACCTCACATAGTTTTTTATTATTTTATTAAGGCATCGAGAGTTATTTTTCATTGGCCGACATAAAAAAACCCTATTTTGTAACTGACAAAAGTCACGATAAAAATGGCTAAGGATTAGGGTTTTCGTTGATATTGTATTGTAGCATTTACAGCGGTATTGAGTTGCAAGGATTGCTGGTTGTAATTGGTTTGATTTACTAGATAATAATATTGGACTCTATATTTGGTGGATGTAGCCTGAGTTTAGGTGAACCACGTTAAAACTTGTCTCTCGCTATTATTATTTCTATGTATTTCCATTCCTCTGTTTAATCTTTATTTGCATTTAATTGATATCTTCTGCCGGTTAACCCTAACAATTAGAATCCATCTTGGCATACCAAGCCCTGGAGGCTTGTTTGAGACCATAGATAGATTTCCTTAGTCTACACACTAAGGATGAATCCTAAATGAACCCTCTCCCTTTTACCAATGTTGGGGTATCATCACATAAGTTGACTAAAGGCATTCTAGATGGCCCTAAGGATGAAAAAACAACCTGAGTAGAATCCATATGATGAGTAGCACTAGAATCAATAATCCATGATGCAGATGTAGTAACAACTAGAGCTTTACCTTTAAATTTCTCTTTGTCCTTAGTATTATTCTAAGTTGATGTAGATGCCTTGAAAGAATCAGACCTTAACCCAATATTATTTTGTTTAAGAATAGTTGAGAGACTTTCAATTTGTTTCTTCATGCATTGATGTTCATCATGCCCTAGTTTTTTATAGAAGGCACAGTAACCTTCTCAATAATTGGCTTACTTTGTTGAGAAGAATTATCCTTTTTGAAGTTGTCAATTTTATTAGATTTCTTACCATCCTTGTCCTTTTTAGTGTTCTTTTTCTACCCTTTTGAAGTTTGTGGCTTATCATTCACTGCAATTAGAGCTTGAGGCTTTGTAGACTTCAAAGAACCCATTTGAATTAGTTTTTCTTGTTCCCTTGTGAGATCAGAAATAAAGTTATCTAGAGTGGGCATTTTCCATGATGCTCCAAGAGCACTTTTAGTAGACTAGAAAGTTGATACAAACACAAAAAATTTAGGACCTAGTTTGGAAAGTACAAAAAGGATTAATTGATCCTCTTTCTTGTCAATTCCATAATCTTTTAACTGCAACTTTAAAGGTTTGAATTTTGTGAAAAAATCTTCTAAAGTTGAGAAACTTCTAGGAATAAGACCTAAGAGTTGATTTTCCAATTCATGACTTCTGAGTTCATCAATTTTCTTGAATAATTTGTCTAAAGTATCCCAAACTTCATTGGGTGTAGTTAAATTCTCAACATTAAACAACAATTCAGGAGATAAATTTAAACAAAGAAAACCAAATGCTTGGTCACACTTGTTGAAAAACTTTTCTTTCTCTTTGGTTGCATTAGGTTCTTTTTCCATTCCCATAGTTATCCTATATAAACCCTTGTTTTTTAGCACAAGACTTACTTTAATCTTCCAATCATGATAATTGAAAGGCATTAGGGGTGGTATAGGAATCGTAGACTCCATGATGCTTTAGTCACTACATAGTAGTTGCAGAAATCTAAAAAGTAAGAGCTAAAGAAATGCAAGTGAAGATGCGAAAGGTAACACAACCCACACAAAATCACTTCTCTAGGAAGTGTGAAATATGAACACAGTAGACCCCCCTTGATTATGTGTTTTCCCCCCCAAATTGTGCAATGAATAGAAGAAGTGCTTTGAGTCACCCTAAAACACCCTGATCGGGCACTTTATAATTGCAGTGCGATATCAAGTTAGTTGGATCGAGGACGAAAAAAGAACCACTTTTGTAAAAAGAACAACTTGATTTTGAGTTGTTTTACAAAAGTTATGGGCCTTTGAAAAATTTTGCTTTCACAGAAAAATACACCTTCCAGAAAATTTTTCCAATGTGCTTGGAAAAAAAAAATTGCATACAATTTTTAATGGAAAAAAAACTTGTGGAGAGGCAAAAGTTTAGCCCCCATTGGTAGAGTGCGACCAGGGGCTTATTAACCCATATGACCAAGGGCTAATAAATAAAAAATTGCCCCCCACTTTCTTTGATGACCTCACCCCCCCAAATTTCTTACATTAGCAAAAGGCCCACAAATTTTAATGAATAGTGCCACCTTTTGTGTCAATAAACTTGACACCCATCACAGTCAAAGACTCAATAAAAAATGTGGCTTCCCAAGCCACTTTTCCTGCCAAAATTTGAACTAGTTTGGGTGACGTGTAGAGAGGATGTTGCCACGTCGAGGTGATGTGGCAAAGAGACTCCACGTGGTGGAGTTCATGGTGCTTCTGAGGGGTGCACGAAGAGGCTGTCGAAGGCTTTGGCTTTGGCATGGACTGTGTCCAAGGTGCCAAATAAGCCTGTCTTGGATGATTGTAAAAGGACGGCGGTGTGTAGATAGAGGCTAGTAGAGCCTCTATGTGAGGCATGGCCTTTGTTGACTTCAGGGCCAATGAGAGCCTTCTCACGATGTGCGTTGGCCTACGTGATAATGGCCTCTAATGAGACTTCCAAACAATGCAATACACACCGATGGATGGCGTTGAGACTTCCTGTCATGTGCATGAACACAAGCCAATTGATGGCCTTTTAGTGGCATTGAAATAATGCCCTCTGTGGGCAGTTCAAAACTCACAACGAACGCACATGATTAATGTTAAATGATAATAAAAAATTGAAAGAAAATGAAATCTCACAGAGATGAAAACCCGTCGTCAATGAAAATGATTCGAACAGTGAGCAAATCAACTTGAGGCTGACCACACCAGCTCTGATACCATGTAGAAACTACCAAGATTGTGGAGATACAACAAGCACAAGATTGCAAGTGAAAATGAACAAATGTATTAACAAATACGAAGACATAAATAGGAGTTGGATACCTGACTCTCCACAAAATAGGGATAGGTGGCGACTTACAAACCATGTGAATAGCACAACTACCCTAGAGAGTAAAGGTGAGGTGTCCATTGGAATGACACATCTGCCAAATGACCAACCAATTTGACAATATCAAATAGAATGTGTTGGAATTCACCTAACTATGATTGAGCTAGTGTAAACTATAGGAGTTATACACCAACAGGTAACTATCTTTTACTAATAGGTTATCTCACATAAGGGTTTCTAACATAAAATCTAGTGTCCCATATTGTTTCTTTTGGTTTTATATACTATCATGACCTTTCTTAAATGTTACTAGATAGATAATACATTTGTATCATTGTCTTTGATCATATTATTTAAGTTACTCCTCTATCATAGTATGTTGGCCAATTGCAACATGGTTTCTTAGTCCCAACATTTGGTATGAAATAATACAATTATTTCGAATCTTAACTTAAAGAACAATAAAATGAACTATAACTTAATCTAAGACAACAAACTAAAAAATAATTAAAATAATTGGGTAAAGCAAAATGGATATCCGTTTTGCAAAATGAATATTCGTTTTGGGCAACCTAAAATGGATATCCATTTTGCAAAACATAAAAAAGGGAAAAAGATATTTTACCAAAGAAAAACAGATATCTGTTAATAACGAATATCCATTTTGCTTTGGTTTTGCCTTGTACATGTAGGCTTGGGACTATCATAGTTGACTTTCCCTCAATTCTAATGTTTTTGCAGGTTTCACTCTCTTTTTTGAACTTCACCCTTTGTTATGATGACTTTGTTTTTATGTAAAATTGATAAAACGAAAATGGTTTGTAGAATAAATTATCAGCTTTATGAAAATATAAGATTTTTTTGGTTATCATTTTATTAAATAATTATTAATAATTTTCTATATAGTGTGTCTAAAATCCTGATGGACACACTGATTGAAAAACATCCATAACTTTTAAACTGTTTCACCTTTTTGAGATCTAAAAGTTATGTCACACTTTATGCTTTTCTGGGTATAGGTTAAGAAAATAAATTGAATTTTGATTTTTTTTATCGAGTTAGGTTGGCTAGAAAATTACTTTTTAGTTTTAAAAAAAGTCACAGTAAAAAAAATCATACCTAATTATTTTATTGGAAAAAAATTTCAAAAAATATGTGTCACATCCGAGTAGGAGTCCTCTACTTATTTTGAAAGTTTCAAAAAAAAAATCTCATAGTTAGGTTGGCTGGAATGACACCCTTTTTTTTATTTTTTTTCTAAAAAAGTTAATAGATGTTCATTGAAATATTCATTTTTCACTAAGTAAATTTAGTTTTTTTAAAAAAATAGTAGCCCATAAACTAGATTCAATTCTCTACAAATTTCGTTTTTACATCTTTTTCAAATTGTGTAGATAATCCATTCAAATTTTCACATGAACTTGATTAAGTCTGATGTTTTGTATTTTCATTGCCACTTAGAGGTATAGTTTGGCTCATCATGATCCTGCACATAGCCTTAATTCTCTTTTTTGACTTAGAATATTAGTTTTAATGGAATTCATGAAGGACATGGAGCATAATGGTGGTAGTTACAAACTCATTTGAGGTTAATTATGACTCATTTCCAATCTTAGGTGCTAGGAGGAAGTTACAAAGCATCTTACATGTATTGAGTGGGTATTGTACTTGTTAGTGGAGGCAATCAGATGCCATTCTCAGGAGACATGCCCATTTCATGTAGTTATGAGTCAAAGATGTTGTCCACTATTATGATTTACTATTCTTAGACGAAGCTCTTCATGTGGGGTCTTGGTTTTTGTATGAAACCATGTTTTTGGTTTTACATTACTTTGGGAGACCATTTGTGGTTTTTCTCTACCATTATTCTATAAATTGGAGGCATAAGATAGTAGTTTCATGATTTTATAGATTTAGGTATATCCAAAATGTTGTTAGATTGAATAGAGAAGTGTGTTATTTATGTATTCTTGTTCAATCAAGATTAATACATACTTGAGCCTCCCTTTGATGGTAAAGTATTTTTTTGAAAGGATTTCTCCATGTACATCTAATGTTATGTGATAGAATATTATGGTTTTCTGATTTTATTATTTCTGCATTTTGATTGACATGGTGGTTAATACATGAACACTAACAAATTTGTACACTTAGTTTAATGTTATTGTTGTAATAGTACATTTTATTTTCAACACAAAAGTGCCCCCTTTGTCTCTTTATACTTATTCGATCATTTTCTAGGTGTCTACCACTTGTCACTTTGTCAATCTTTCATTTTTACCCCTTAAATGATGCACTCCCTTTTTTATCAATTTTTGCTAGGGTGACTAGTGTCTATGGTACTGAATGAATTATTGGTAAAAGGTGTGAATGAGTCACTTTTGTTTTTCTTCATCATTATCTTCCATGGTGTCTTTCTTTGAGCCTTTTATCTTTTTGATTTGATGGATGTAAATGGACAACAACCTTATAAAGAGTTTTTCCATCCTTTTCCCTAAGGATCTATAGATAGGAAATCTTTGGCTTTTCTTGGAGGACCTTCTTTCATATCTAGTCTCTCAAATTTTGAATCACACATAGTAACAAGAGATCATTTCGAGCATACAAAAAACACATTAAAAAAGGGTCTCCAGCCTCTAAAGAAAGAAAAATCATTCCACATGGGTTTACATTGCCCTCAAAAAACCTATGCAAATTCTAGGCTCTTTTACATGACTTTTTTTTATAGCCTTCTACTTCTCAAACAATAGTTCACTCACATTTAGTTGTCTTTGACTTCAACTTGTTTATGACTATCCATCACAAAAGAAGAGACCAATGAAAAGGAGAGAATGAGGAATGAATGGAAAGCTATGTCCCTAAGGACCCTTTCACTACAACATAATCTATGCATGCTTTGGATCTCCATTATATAAGTTTGGGGTTTCTTTATTTTGTTTTAAAGCTCATATCATATTAATTTATTAATAAGTTGAATTGTTAGCTTAGATTCAAGTTAGTTTAGGTGTAGTGAAACTCCTTCCCTCATGTTTGTAACATTTGGTGTCATTTCTCAAGTCTAGAGTAGATTTATCTATTATTTTTCCTTAGATTCATTTGAGTTTTAATTCATTTCTTGTATTTTCTTTAAAAAGCATTCAACTTCTTTCAAAGAAATTTGAAATCATTAGAGAACCTTCTACAAAGAACATAAATCATTCACCATATTAACTGGCACAAAAAAACAAATGAAATTCAAACAAGAACTAACTTTTCCCTCTCAAACAAGCAACGAAAACAACAAAGAATAAAACAACCTTCACACCAATAATTTTTATTAACTCAAGAATAAAATTGTTTGTAGGTGTGTAACTCCTTTTGTTGTTCCATGCTTTCCTATTCAAATTGTTAAAGGGAAAAGAAATGCTTCTTGTTGGTTTTTGCATTGAGAAAAGTATTCATATTAAACTTAAGAAGAACAAAAAATATATATGTTCTAGTTTTCTCCTTGCATATTAGCAAGTTGCTTTTCATAGATTTCATCACATTTAAATCGAAAAGGACAAAAATCAGCTAATTGTAAGAGTAGTTTGCTTTTTCTTCTTTTTCATGCATGTGTGTTGGTTTTCTTTACCTTAGTACTTTCATACACACAAAAGTCAAAAACACCAAAACACTAAAAGTAGTACAATCTCAACAAAAACTCTAAAATCACAAAATGACAAAAACATTAGATTTTCTTTGTATTCATGTCTAATGGCTTTTAGCCTTAGTTTTAAACAAAATGTGATAACCATGAATCAACGCAATTTTCCAACCTCTAAACAAGATCAAACCCACATACACATTGATTCGTCAAGACAACTCAAACCTATTTGTTTATCACTCTTGTATAGACTTTGGCAATTTCATCCCTACATGTGTCCAAGAGTAAGAATAGACTAGGTAGAGGCCACCTTGAGAGAATTGAGAGAACAAACACCAACTCTTACACCAACATAAGTTTTCAAACACAAAGAGGCCTTAGAAATAATTCGACAAGAAAATGAATGCATCTTAGCCATTGAACAAGGATACCCAGAAACTCTATTACAATTTGAAACAATTGGAGCAAACATTGCGTTAGAAAACACTTATCAAGGGATTTACACTTTGAGAATTCAAGTTAACACACTCAATATGAACATAGCACCTCAATTAAGCAACACCACCATTTCTAGGGAACTCTTTCCTATTGAAAAGAGAGATTTCATTGGAACAACTACTATTCCTCAAGTAGATATCATTACCTCGTTTAGGATACTTCTCCCAGAGGAAGAATGTAGTTCTCCAAACATTCCTTGGCTACACTTGCTTTTGTCATGCAAGCAGGAGTGATCTATCCATACACAAGCTAGACCTATGCAATGCATGTGCCAACCATCTTTGACTTATGCATAATAGTGATGAGCCATATTTAAAGAGTACAGAAAAGTGTCATAAGAACTATGGCATTAATTTTTACATAGTGGTGAATCAACTGGACAACATCATTCTTCCATCATCAAATTTAGAGCTAAAAAAACTATATCCATCACGTTTCATTTTTGAACATTATTAAAATTATCAAATCTTTTTCACTCATTACATTTATTTAATTAGCCATGCGAAACTAGTGGTCTAATTATGTGAGAATATTATTTGCTCTCTTCTAGGTGGCTTCATGCAAGATGATAGTTTACTATATGTGAAGGCCTCACAAAATTCTCATGCTAGGATATTCATGCTTCAGGCCTTCTGATGATACCAAATGTAACTATGATCTGGCAGAGTATTTTACACTCAGAACTAAGAAATTTAACGAGAAAATCATAAGAGTTTATGAGGAGGATTTCTCTAAAATCAGGCTTAGGCAAGGAATCATACTTTCCTCCCTTCATCTTGGGAGGATCAGAAAATCTAGTGGAAACTCTAGAAGCCACTCCAAAAGAAGTAGAAACTGTGATGTTTGGGGTGGTGGATGAAGCGCTCCACTCCACGGGATTAATGGGAGGAGATATAGACATGGTGGTTTTCGCCTGCAACTTCTACAACGTGACTCCCTCCCTCACGGCCATGGTTATTAACCAGTAGGATATCAAGGAGAACATTAAGATAGTGAATTTAGCAAGCATGGGGTGTAGTTCTGGTGTAATAGCATTGATTGCTGCAAACACCATGGCCCTCAGATACACCACAAAGTTCATAGCTGTCACGAGCATCCATATACTTGATGGCTCATTCAGCTCCTCCATTACCTGCACATATTCAAACTCTTCCTTAACCTAATTATCTATCCAATCCCAAAAATCTATTGTCACCCAAGCCAATCTGCTACAAACTGAATTTCTTCAAGTAATGAAAATAGATGAGAATAGAAAGTCAGAAAGAAGAATAATGATGTGGGCGACGATAAGGAGGAGAAAGAGTGTCTTCAAATATAATTGAGGTGCACTTTTAATTGATTGAGCGGGACAAATAAATTCAAAAAATAGAACTTGACTGTGGCAGTTTCATAGGCAGTTAACTGTTGGCAGGTGGCGTTGACGGTTCTGTTGTTCGCCAGCAGTGAGAGTAACATTGAATATAAACTATGGCAGGCATGAGATTGAATAACTATAACTGAAGAAAATCAAATAGAGAAGGGAAAGCCTTTTCAATGAGGCCTATGGAGTGTGGACCCTAGTGCTACAGTAGAAGAAGTACAGACAGTTCGCACGGTGTTTAAGCTCAGCCACTAAGGGCAACACTCATTATAACTTCATTTCTTTCCTCATTTTAAGGCTTTTAAGCCCTCCAATCTCCTTTCGTTCGTTAGGTCTTCCAACTTTTCCAATTTCTGCCTTACCGCTAACTTACAGCAATAATTTCTTTCCCCAAACATTTTCTTGCTGTTTTTCCTCGTTCACTTCAATTATAGTCTTGTTTCAGCAAGTATCCGCGACTTGAGTAGTTGTAAATTGTACTATTCCATGTCCAATCTTTTTCAATACATATTTTTAGCCACCCTTACGGGTCCAATACTAGTAAAAAACACATTCTGGCAGTAGAACATAACTCACAAGACAAGAAATCTGATACGTATATAGAATACAAAATATCTAAACATGGAAGATATCAAAGAAATAGACGTATATAACATGATCCACGAAGTTATGGATAACAACTCATCCGCAAAAATTGGATGAAGATCTAAAACATGTTAGAGTTACAATATATTTACAATTACTTGCGTACTCAACAATAGCTTGTCACATGGAAACTTGCAGAGATTTAAAGTTGTGTAATGGAGATTCAAGGGGGATGCGAAAGTAGAAGAATCAAATCTCGCTACTGCTCTTAACGGGTGGCAAGCCCGAGCACTATTTCATTATCAATTGTTAGTGGCGAAACAGAGATGGGTGCCATTATTATACATCTAACTTCTAAGGGATTTTATGTTTTTGACAGATAACAAGGATAATCTTTTACCCTCGGATAATGAAAGGACTTTCAGAAACTGGGTTGCTTGCAAGGCACCCCATCTCACCTCATGTACTAAGTACTTTTGCATACAACCAATCTATTTTCAGAAATCTCAGCTTGCCAGTGGTTGAACTTAGTACTTTTGCGTGCAACCGGGATATGATGATTAAGGATAATCACATTAATGAAATCAAAACTGGGATCTATGTATTTGGGCTACATTTTTAGGTGGGCTGAATAACTTGTCACTTTGACAAAGGGCCATTATGCACTATAGCTGAATCTGGCATGATTATTGCAACTGTTAACCTCGAGTCTTGCTGGAAGACGAGAATTGGCATAAAAAGAATTGCTATTGCTACTCTCTGCTGCTGATAACTTGACAATAGTCTGTGATGTAAGTGTATGCGTTGATTGCAATCGGCCTAACCCCACTTCAAATATTTCCTCCACCCATTTGTCAAACGTCCGGCTGCCCAACGGAGCCAACTCCCAACAACATGAAACCAGGCGCTCCACCACACAGCTTTCTACATGAAAGAAGCCTCTGCCATTGGTAGCTCTGTCATATGAATCATGAAGTTTGTCGACTAGAGACTCTGCAAGCTGAGCAAAGTCGAAGGGAAGGAAAACCACACATTTATCTATGGATTTCAATAGTTTTTCTGAGAAACAATGACTGATTTGGTCGGAGAGTGCATCTTGATCGAGCTCATCCGCTGCTGCAATGCCTTGTTCCTCCGTCTCCAAGTTTAAGTCCAAAGCAGGCGACTTTCTATTCCTTTTCTCTCTTTCTTTCACTTGTACGAGATCCCATTCTGGCTTCCGCTTAAAACGATGATTGCCCAATTTCTTTTCGACTTGTTCTTGATCATCCTGCACCACCAGTTTCAAACCCCAGGAGGGACCTGCGATAGTTTCTAGTAGCCGCTCTTCGTCGAATTGAGCAGAACGGCAATGGGTGAAGCAGTTGGTTCCAAGGGCAGAAGTCAAGAAAACAATAGCATTGGACAAACTCACTTCCCTCCCGTTGGAACCCATGACTGTTCCTCTTTCAAAGGCTTTCAGTAGCGCCCCCATGAATGCTCCATCCGCCTGCTCTATATCCTCCACCAGCACAACGCAGTTGGGATTTAAGCCAATGGCATGCGCAAGTCTTTCCCACTGAGACTTACCTGTGAAGCACAGAACTCTATCTTGCGATCCAAACATGATTTCTGCCAGAGCTTGAGCAGTCTTTCTTTTCCCCATCCTGTCAGGCCCCAAGGCCAGCAACCAAGTGTCCGCCTTGGTGCTGCTCTCTCTTCTAACCTCACCAGATCTGCAGCTTAAAACTGCCCTGGCAATGGCATTGGCATTGGCCTCGCTTTGCCATGGCACTTTCTGTTGAAGCCTCTCGTTCATGTCTTTCAAGCTTTCTGGGTCGGACTGTAGTGTGGCGCTGTCATGGGCATTGTCTTTGAAACTGTTGTCGGCTGGGCCGAGAGCCAGAGTGGTCTCAACATCAAACCTGGGGGAATCCTCGACACTGTCAATGCTCGAATCCCCAACAATATCTGGTGTAGTCTGATGTGAGCAGGTCGGAGAAGACAGCACGGGCCACGCCTGAGTTGGGTGTGCTCCCATTTCCATTTCCATTCCAACTCCCAATCCATAAGCATGGTTTTGAGGGGCGCGCCACCACGGTGGACGAGAACTTACTACCCCCGAAACCGAGGCCGCCGGTGGCGAGTGGTGTGGGAACTCGAATGCAGATCGCTGCCTCTGTTCCCAATGAGAATGTTTACTCCGACATATCTGGTGCCATTTTTGGCGGAGCTGCTCCAACTTGTCCTTCACCTGCAATAAAATTAGGAAAAAACATCAGATGCTGAACTTTTGTAAACATACTCAGCTGTATACGTTGTTAAAGTAAGGGCAAGTAGAGTAGAGTACGTATGTATACCTGGGCCGTTGGACCTTTTCTGGATAAGTTATTGTTGCAGCATTGCTGAAGCCACAAAGGCAACTGGCTGTCACTCGAACTCAGTTTTTTATCTTGTTCGCGTACATATTCTGCTTCTTCTTCAAATCTTGCAGAGCATTCTGAGCAGCAATTAGGCTTATCGACTGGTTCATCCTCCAAGTTGATGTTTTTAATGGGTGGCACTTGCCACATGATGTTATGTGGAATTGGGACCAAAACATCACCCCGTGCGCCGTTGATCTTCGCTCCAGCTTGGCTAGTCGAACTACAAAACATTATCATTCCATATAAATCAACAATGCTCTCTTCATTAAGTATGATGAATGAAAAATTCAATCACGAAAAAAGGCATTGTAACCATATCTTGTTTTTCACAATGCTTCTAGAGCTGAACTTCTGGTTCTTTAAGATTGGGGTTGTACTATTTGGAAACCAATTTGGAATACCCATGGAGAATGTTCATACGGAACTTATGATTCAGCTAATATTTAGTGTAATGGAAATCCAAATAGCAACCAACAGACTTATCGCATCTCTATTGGCTTCATTGACAAGATTGGAGCATAATTAGTTGTATAACGCAAAAAAATCTGAGGTTTAACCAAGTGGTGTTTAGATGAGGTCAATCATCGAGATAGATGGTAATCTTAGTATCTGAGTTTTTTAGGTTATCATGGCAACTTAAACCGAAACCTGTGAAAACTAGCGGAATAGACTTGAGTAGGATATAGATAAACTGCGAAGTCTCTCCCTTTCATATAGGACTTCTGAATCACTATTTTAAAACAAACCAACAAACATACCCTTAAAATTCTTTCAAATCTCATTTTCCTTATCATCTCTTATCCTTATTCTAGACTGCAATTATCAATTCTTATTCTTTCCTATGTGCTCCTTCCAGTATGTAGGTTTGCCGTTACACCAAAACTTGTAAGTGTTAGTGAACTTTCCAAACCAGCACCTTCATCTAAATCCAGGCAGTTAGTCCACAATATCAATTCCCAAAGATGTGACGGTTAATCCAACTGAATGTACGCCCACCACATTCAAGGCATAGGTAGACAATTGCAGACATGAAGAGAATTGATTTATGGACATAAATTATCTCAAATATTTAGTTTGGATTTTATAATTGTTAGCATAGAATTTCCAGTTTGATAAAAAAAGTATAATCGTGATAGAGGAGAATATTAACCTGGGTTGTAGAGTCAAGGAAAGCCCGCCAGAGGGAACTGGAACCGCCTGAAGACCCCACTGTGATTCCAAAGATGGTTGCCCCTTCTGACACTTCATATACGTCTCATAAGTGGCAGTCGCCATTAACCACACCCTTCGACTTTCCCCACTACAACTGAGAATCCGTCCCAGTTCCATCCTTATATGCTCAACTGGACAGTAACCACCAGTGTTAATCCTATTCCTATTAGAATCATTGCTGTTACTGTCATCAAC
The DNA here is from genome assembly GCA_027924645.1 of Cunninghamia lanceolata. NCBI lineage: Eukaryota > Viridiplantae > Streptophyta > Pinopsida > Cupressales > Cupressaceae > Cunninghamia > Cunninghamia lanceolata. Next base: position 653,113 of record BSBN01001134.1, on the reverse strand, counting down.
TGCCCATCTCAGATCACCAACATAGATAATAGCCGAGCCTCCGACAAGGCAGTTATTAATTCCTCTTCTGAGCTCCGCAAGCTTCTGCTCAACCAGTTCCCTGCTAACAAGCATTCCAACAGTACTGAGAGCGGAGAACTGAGGAGTAAGGAAACGCACGCCCTTGAGCGGATCAGGAACATCTCCTCTTACAATCCGGCTCATCACATCCCTCACTACATTTTCAGTTAAAAGAAAGCAATCCCCAACGATGACGCTATTCATTCTCCTCGTCTTCTTCCCGAGCAAAACCTCGAGCACTCCTTCTACGTCCTCATTCTTCACGCTACCGCTACTCCGAAGGCTATCGAACCCAGGGCTGTCAAAAAAATTAAGCCTTGTGCTATTATGATTATTAACACTATGATGACTGTAGATCATACCACCGGCCATATCCACTGCTTCAGCCATGAGCCCCTTGATTTTAGCCGCAGATCGGCAGATCTCACTACCATTATGATGATCCAACGAGGAGGAAGGAAAATTAAGGCAAACGCTCTCTTCCTCCAGCTTATTTTTAGCAAAAGTACTGGAAAACCCCGCCTCTCTCATAACCCGGCTAACGGAAGGGTCATCAAGGATTGAAATGATGAGCTGCTCAATCTCCACCTTCACACCAAGCAACGGCTGCTGCTGCTGCTCAACACATCCGCGCCGCTGGTTCGCCTGGGCTCGCTTCAACACCGCCACGAGGGAGTTCGAAAGTGACGGCTGCCCAGGCTGCACAACCGTAGCGGCGGTGGTGGGAAGGCGGTTGAGAGCCACCTTGAAGCACAATTCCAGTGCCCTGCATTGCAGAGGATGGGAAGTTGAGTGTGGGTGAGATTTCAGGCACGCTCGCCGGAGAAGTGTCGTTCCTCCCGGCGCCAGCAAAGTTGCGGCCACATGGAGCGGCGTCACTTGTGCGTGCCCGCGCTGACGAGCCACCGCCACCGCATGTTTCACCACTCCGGCGGCCTCCGCCGTCAATGTGTGCTGCACCGTGCAACCTCCGCTCCGCATCCCCTCCGCTCTGTAGTTTGTCGTTACGCCAAAACTTGCAAGTGTTAGTGAACTTTCAAACCAGCACCTTCACCCAGACCCAGAGTGGTGGTTAGTCCACGAGATCATATGCCCAGAAGTGTGACGATTAGTCCAACAAGCTCCACTCGGCTCTGCCGCTTCTATACACACCCTAATTTTTCACAACCAACTAATCCTTATTATTATACCTTGCTCTTCTCCAGCTCTTCCCCGGCCCCGTTTCTTATTATGCCTAAAGCACATATAAACAGATCACGGCTCCACCAGCCAATCTTGGCTACAAATCTGCCAAACCCAACCGCCACAGAAACACAGAGAAACTATCCCTATTGCGGCTTCCTTTCTACTCCTCTTCAATCTGATATCCCATAGCATGTACAATCCACTGCTAAGAGCTTTTGTATCTCGAAGAAACTTTGATGATATAAATAGCATGGACTTGACCCTGATCTTATTCTTTCTTGCTTATGCTCTTGATCCTTTTCCTCTCTTTCTTTCTAAACTCTCTACTTTTAACCAAAGAGAATTTTTCGACTTTTATGGTTGAAAGACCATGTTGCTGAGACCTGTGGACATATATACACAAATAAATGAATCAGCCAGGTCCCACTTCAACGTTCCTTTCCCTTATCTTCCACACAATCCCAACCAGCTTCGGCACACTCCGAAAAGGAATTTAACTTTGTTTTTATTTTTCTACACAATTGCATGTATGCATACCATCGTGGCTAATACTAAATGTATATATCATCACCTCATACCTTTTCAAATAACCAAGTTGCAATCCGTAGGCATTAAAAAAATAAGCAAAGTTGTGCCCATTTTGATAGCAGCACACATTCTAATGGCCTTTACAAATACGATTCCCTTGCCAGCCAGAAATCAGAGGGGAGCTCCTGCTATGTCAGCTATCAGGCTAAAAGACTTTGCACAGAGTTCTTAAATTAAGCCTCCTTAACCATTTCCCAAACTTAAAAGTAGAAAAAGTAATGTTATTTTGGATTGCAAACCTACAAAATACTGCTTTTGATAATCGATAGTATTTTCTTCTTACAGAAATAGAGTAAAAAATGATGCATGAAGCCCTTGTTTGTGAGAACGGTGAGCCATTGATGACTGTCGAAGCTTCGCCTAAAAGTTCTGTAAATGATTCTGAAATCAACTGGTATTCCAATCACTCAGAATACATGTAGTCATCCTTAAACCACCGGAGGATGTCGTACAAGTGTTACCATTCTCAACTTCTGAGATGTGATGTGATTAGATTCGCTCATTTGGTATTTTCCATATTACTTTCTCTAAATGAAGACTATCAAGTAATAATTTTTTTTTTCAAAGTTTATCTTTAAAAAATTTATTGGAATTTGTAAAATTTTCTATTTATCTTTTAAGATTCTGAATTTTTTTTTTTTTTTTTTTATCATAGAGAATTTTCTAGAAAAGTATTTTAATTTTAAATAGAGTATTCTTCATCTGTTTGCCATAACACATAGAGATGGATTTATACTTTTTTCATGCCTTTCAAAGTTTGCATTAAAATGTCTAGATTAGGAAATTTGGGGTCTATGCAATGGTCTCCATTTTACTGGTTGGACCACCTTGCCCAGGGGTCCAACTTAATCTTAAATAGACGTACACTTATGCACTAAAACCATGTAATATTAATCTAAAACCAAAATGATGATGATACACATAAAGGCATTCTTTTTAGGGAAAGCAAAGCAATGAACGAGGAAGTGGGATAAAGAATATATAGTTTTTTTTGGCCCCTTGGAAGGATGATTAAGGCACATCCCATAAAGGAAGCCAAACAATGAGCCTAAAATATTCCTTTACCATATTGTGTGTTTTAAAATTTTCATTGTAAGATTGTATCATCTGGGTAAAATTATAATTATATATATAAAATGATAATGGTCAATGGAGTTGCGATTTAGTGACATAAGTTTTGGATTTTTTTGTGGAGACATAAGTTCAAATTCTTAAAGGGACATCTAAAGGTAGATTTCTAAGTAGCAACTCTTGGTCTTTCATCATAGCTTCTAATGTATACATCTAACTTGATATCTAAATACTAACTCGAGTGGTGTTGTTGTTGCAAATAAGGGTGTGGTTGGGTGCTCCAATGCGGTTGTTGCCTCTTAGTGTGTGGTGGACCAATTACTTATGGTTGTCACCTCTCAAATGTGGTTGGCCAGTCTAGCATGGTCCATGCCTTTGATTGTGGTTGGCTAATCTAGTGTGGTCAATGTCGCTTAGTGTGTGTGGTTGGTTTCCTACTTGAATTAAAATTTTGTTGGATTTTAGTGGTTTCTCTTGAGTTCTATATTGAAATAGAGGGGAGGAGGCCCCCCTTTAGCCTACGTCAATACGTGTCAAGCTAAAATTCTCATCCTATCAATAAAAAAATAAATTTCAATAAATAAAGTTCAAATTTTATACTTAAAGAATAGAGTAAACCATCAAATTTAGGGATTAATCCATAGGTTAACAAATGTAGAAATAGAATTGTAAAAAATGGATGGTGAGAGAATTACTTTTAACAATCCAGCGTGGTTGTCTACTCTAGCATGGTTTCTACCTTTAAATGCATGGTCGACTACTCCGATGTGGTCACCACCTCTTAATATGTGGTTTTTTGCCTACCTAAATTAAACATTCACTAGATTCGAGTGGTGTCACTTAAATTTTATATTGAAATAGAAGAGAGGAGGTCCCCTTTAACCTTCATCAATATAGATGGAACTAAAAATCTCATCTTATCCCCAAAAAGAAATTAAAATTTTTAAAAATTAAAACCACGAGTCCCTAAACACTAGCTGAACAAATGCATAAATAAAATTGCAAACGTGGACGCTGAGGAAATTACTTTTTGAACGAGAGCAATGGAAAAATAATTTATTTTTTTCCAATAACGGAGGCTTTAATCAAGGATAATAAATGTTGGTGGCCCCTACACTTTTTGTTATTAAAAAGTATTGAAACACATCAATAATCTAAATGAATACTTGTCATCTAAGAATAGAATCTTAATGTGTATTAAAGTTATTTCTTAAGAGAAATGTAAAAAAATCAAATTTGCTGTCTTGTTTACTTGATATTTTTAGTGCGTATGATATATTGGTTATAGAAAATAGTAGAATTTACTACGAACTTTTTCAGTTTGTTAATTCATAATAATCATGTGAAGAAGCTACGAATACAAATTTCATACTCTCATTTTATGTTCTTTGCATTTTAACAATCAAACCTGCATAATATTATTAAATAATTATTTTATAAGTTTTTTTTCTATAGAAAAGGATTTTTTTTGCGTGGTGTGCTTAACCATATAAGTTTTCTTCTATAGAATAGTATTTGTTTGCGTGGTGTGTTTTTAAGTGGTCAAAAGTTATTTTTTGGTTTTCTTTTAAAAATATTTTTTTATTTTTTAAATTTGATTATTTATAGGTACTTTATAAGTATTTAATTTGTTTATATTGTGGTGCAGGAGCACCCGCACATGATCAGGATATAGGTCCGCATGATGACATACATGATCAGGATATCGGATAGTTATCCGCATGATGATAGGGCAGTAGGCTATTTTTAGTATGTTTGACTTATCATGTAATAAGGTCCACTGTGACCGATGCTATGTAATAGTTCAGCATAGGAGTATGTGTAGGCAGTTAGAGATCGGGATAAGAGAGTCTGAGCTGTCCTCTCTCCCAGCCGCTTGGAAGCTCCCAGCCGCTGGGAAGTGATGTTAGTAGTACTCGAAGGATTTGTTATATATACCTTCGATCTGTAGGGTTTAGACATATAGTTTGATATTGATGTTGCTAGATGTACTGGTGTTGTGTTGAGTTGATATTCAGGAGAGCAGTTCAGACATTGTGAAGCTGTATTCAGGACATTGAATTTCAATTGAATAAGATCTCGTCTTTTGCATTATCTGTTTGCATCTGTGTTGATTTCCTTTCCGTTTTGCAAGTTAATGGGCACTTTCAACCCTTCCACCGGTTGATCCTGCAAATCGGTGGAATGGTCCTGTATCATAGCTTAGATTGCATTTGTGTTTTCTGTTTATGCATTGTATTGTTCAGGAGATCTATTAGGAGCATGCTGTAAGTCAGCCTAGCATCCTCATGTGCTAGGTCTAGAAGATAAGTTGTTAGATTTTGGTTTGAAGGTGATCCGGCCCGGTCGTCACATGATCTTTGTGAAATTATGCGGTTGTGAGTGTTTTCATGCAGTGGAAGGATACACAGGAGTCTGCATGTGCGTTTCCAGTCGGAACGAGCTGCATCGTCATCTGCGAATCCATCGCCATCAGGATCGGGTCATGAAGTTGTTGAAGTTTGCATGTTGCAGGTGCATCATGATGTTTTGAGTTGGATATATACTCAGTGTATATATCGCAGTCAGGATCATCTCTCGGGGAAGGTCATCATCCGCATATCGCTAACGGATGCGGGTGTGAAAGTTGAGTTTTTTTGGCTAAGAGTTGAAGAGTTCATTAGGATGATGTGTGACGTCATCGTCATCAGGATATGACGTCATCGTCATCAGGATATTAAGAAATCCCTCTATGCGAGTTTATGCTGTCGTCGCTAAGGGTTTAGGCATCGGCGAAGGCAGAAAGTTGTTAAGCATCATCAGGAGGTTTCGAGGAACCGGATGACCAATATCATGATGCTGTTGCTTGTATCATCGGGCAGTGGAGCGTCGAAGGCAAGTTGTTGAAGTGCAACGTCATCAGGATATTTGGAGCAACCGGATATTGGGATATCCTGCTGACGAAGGTGATATTGAATATCATGATGATGCCGCTTGTATTTGGCACCCGATGAACAGTGCAACCGGAGGATGTTTGCGCCCGTTGATTATCATGATGATGATGATAGGCGACAGACAGAGGAGGTAAATAGTAATCGACAGGAGGATATTTGCGATCATCCGAAATATGATGATGCTGTTGAAATGTGATGATGCTGTTGGCGTCCTTAGGAAATATGATGATGATGTTCAGCCGATAGACATTTTTATCAGGTTGTTTGTACAGGTGGCAGCCCCTTCCTGTTAGGTTTCCTCCGTTGCGTCCCACTCTGCATCATATTGGATATTTTTTCCTTGATTTAAAAATAAAATTGTTTTGAGTTGAAAATTTTAATTCTTTAAGATAAACATGTATTGCATAATTGTACATAACAATTTGGGCTCTTATCACCCCAATTTATTAGGGGTAGTTTTTATTTTCTACATTCAACCCATTTCAACATTATTGTTTAAAATTTATATAATAATAGGAAATTTAGATGTTAAATTAGCATAAAAGTTCAATATTAATTCAAAATTTAGCCTCTAAAATACAAAAAATGATACAAGGAAAAAATATTTTCAGCTAATTGAAAATTTGACTTCCAATATAAAAAATAGCTATGATATTATGCTACTTTATACTAGATTCACCAAGATTCCACAGAATTTTCAAGAGATTACTTCTTAAAGTATGCCATGAATGTAGTTGAGATTCAATACCATCTTTACTAATAGATCATCTTGATCCACTTCACCCATGACTTGGTCCTCACAAAGCCACCTTGAAAGGAAGTAGAGCTATGAAACATGCTTCTTACACTAATCTATGAGAGGAGATATGAGAAAAAAAATTAACTAATCACATAGTTACAAGGAAATAAACACAAAAGCAATTTACCATAGGATAATGATATATGTGGGGAAAGACCTTTGTGGAGAAAAACCCCACACTCCAAAGCAATTCAATGTATTATTCAATAATCAAAGATCACAATACACTTAAAAAGTATAATCCTTTATAGGAGTATCACCAATTAGAGATTTGGAGGAATTTTGGTAGCATAACAATACCTACAAAAATCACTATCAGAACCCCATATCGAGCACCCAATAAATAAGAGAAATAATACATGAAACCATCAAATGATAATTAGGAAACCATGAGCTAAAACTACCCAAAAATGTGGTACCTAGTACCCTAGATAGAAATCCAACACCCAAATCCCAAGATGAGTCCACAAGCTAAAAGTAACATATTTCTTCCACCTATCATAAGATTGTCATAATCCACTCACCAACTTGAGGGTTCTATGTTGGCTTCATTATCTCAATCCAAAGGTGCCTTATGAAATGTTATAGAATGTGTCATAAGTTGGTGAACAAGTTCAACTCCCTCTTATAGTTATTTTAAGTTTCCTAGATGTTTTACATTTCCAATGTGGGAGGTCCAACTTTTATTGGCCATAACTTTTGATTCGAGAGACCGATTATGCCCCTTTTTCTAAATTGTAGAGCTCAAAGAAGTCCAGGTCACAAGCACATTGGAACCAATGCCTAGCAACCTAAATATTTTATTTTAGCCAAAAACCAACCCTATAGCCTAGAAATTGAGTTTTTCTATCTAGTATATTGAGAATCTCATAGTTTGTAATCTTGACATTAGGAATAAGGTTGAGACACATTTCCTAACATTCTCCCACTTGTGGAATACCTTAAAAGAGAAAATAGAGTACGAACACCATAATCTAATTTCTAGGGGTTGATATGCCCATAAACTTATAGCACCACTTTAACAATTATGTGCTCACTAGCTTCATCAATGCATCTACAACATTCTATAAAGTGTCAACTTTCTCGAGCATCACCCTCCCATCCTCTACCATGTCACAAAAAATGGTACTACACATTGATATGTTTTGTCCTTGCATGAAAGGTTAGGTTTGTTAGAATCTGAAAAGATGAATAACCCAAAAAACTAGTGCAAACAAATAGATATTAAACTATGAAAGTAAATGATACAAGATCAAAATAACAACATAGAGTTACTCTCCACGAGAGTAATGCAAATGCTATAAGAAAAATAACATTATGAGGATGCAAAAGAAAAGATGCCTACTACAAGCTAGGTAGCATGTTTATATAGAAAAGGGAGAGGGTGGAGGTTGCAACACCAACCAATAGGAAGCAACCATCTATCGGTCTAAAGATAGAAAAGTATCTTCACAAGATAGCTAATATGTTCTCCCTTGTAGGACGGTGACACCTCTTAACCTACTCACTTAATTAAACATGCTTTATGAACCTAAGAAAGATTAATAAAAGGTGTAGAAAAAACCAAGGAATATAGGAAAATAAATATCCCAACTAGGAAACAAAAACCTACACTAACAAGGTTCCTTTCTAGACATATGACACTCTGACTATAACATAGAACTGTAATAGCTCCTAGATTTATCCCCACATTAGAACATAAACATTTAGGCTAGATGGATTCATTACAAGCATAAGTAGAGCTACCATGTACTCTACTTCTATACTAGACAAAGTGACCACAACCTATTGCTTACTTATCTAGTTCTGATTGCACCACCAAACATACTGAAAATATATCCACTAGTGGATCTCTTGCTATTAACATCCCCTGCCCAATCTAGATCCACAAATCTACAAATATCAACTAAGTATTGGTCCCTTGTAGAATTACCATGATAACAAATGTAGTATATAGAGGTACCCCACAAATATCTAAATACCTTTTTCACTGCATCCCAATGAACTCATCTAGGATTAGCCATGAAGTGATGAAAGACTCCCACTACTTGGGCAATGCTTGGTCTAGTACAGACCATAGCATACATTAAGCTCCCAACAACACTAGAACATAAGGTACCCTAGCCACATCCTCCATCTTAATAGGAGAAGATAGACACTACTCTACTAATAGATCTTAGTCCCCACACAAATAGGAACACACATTGGTTTGAAAGTTGTCATATTGAATCTTTCCAATGCCAAGTTCACATACTTTTCCTAGCCCAACCAAAGATTTTTGTTAGCCTTATCTCTTATAATCTCCATCCCTAAGATAAACCTAGCAACCCCTAAGTATTTCATCTCAAACCATGTTGAAAGATGAGACTTCAATTCACAAATCATGCCCTTACTATTACCCCAAAAGAACACATCATCAATATATTTATAAGTGATAACAAGGAAACAACCACTATCCTTTTTATAATAAATGTAGTGATTTGATTTGGAGCTCAAAAATCCCAATCCCAACACAAAAAAATCAAACTTTTGGTACCACATCCTAGGAGATCTTACTCAAGACCATACAAAATTTCTCCACATTTTCCAATGTAGTGCTCTAGTTGTGTCTTATAAATTTCTTCCTCCAAATCACCATGATGAAAAGTTGTCTTCACATCTATTTTCTCAACCTCAAGGTCAAAACATGCTTCCCATTTTTTTAGATTGTAGATCTGAAAGAGGTCCATGCTACAAGCATATTGGAGCCAATGCCAGACAACCTAAATTTTTTTATTTTAGCTAAAAACCAAACTTATAGCTTAGAAATTGAGTTTTTCTATCTAGTATCTTGAAAATATCATAGTTTGTAATTTTAACATTAGGAGCAAGGTTGAGACACCTTTCCAAATATTCTCCCACTTGTGAACACCTTACAAGATAAAACAAAGTACCAACTCCATGATCTAATTTCTAGGGGTTGAGAGGCCCATAGAATTATAGTACCACTTGAACAATTATGTACTCACTAGATTCATCAATGCATCTACAAAATTCTACAAAGTGTCAACTTTCTCAAGCATCACTCTCCCATCCTATACCATGACACAAACAAAATGGTACTAGACAAATGTGATATGTTTTGTCCTTGCATGAAAGGTCAGGTTTATTTCTAGACATATGGCACTCTCACTATCACATAGAACTATAATAGCTCCTAGATTTATCCCCACATCATAACATAAAAAATTAAGTTTGATGGATTCCTTACAAGCATGAGTAGCTACCATGTACTCTACTTCTATACTAGACAAAGTGATCACAACCTAGTACTTACTCATTCAACTTATTACACAACTAAACATAGTGAAAATATATCCACTAGTAGATCTCTTGCTATCAACATCCCCTATCCAACCTAAATCCACAAATCTAAAAATATGAACTGAGTGTCAATCCCTTGTAGAATTACCATTATTAAAAATGTAGTATTAAAATGTACCCCACAAATATTTTAAGACCTTCTTCACTACATCCCAATGAACTCATCTAAGATTAGCCATGAAGTGATGAAAGACTCCCATTGCTTTGGCAATGCTTGGTCTAGTACAAACCATAGCATACATTAATCTCCCAATAGCACTAGCATAAGGTACTTTGGCCACATGCTCCATCTCAATAGAAGAAGTTAGACATTGCTCTACTAATAACTTAGTCCTCACACAAATAGGAACACACATTAGTCTACAAGTTGGCATGGTGAATCTTTCCAATGCCAAGTTCACATAATCTCTTTGGCCCAACCAAATATTTTTGTTAGCCTTATCTCTTATGATCTCCATCCCTAAGATAAACATAGAAAATCCTATGTCTTTCATGTCAAACCATGTTGAAACCTGAGACTTCAATTCACAAATCATGTCCTTAATGTTACCCAAAAATAACACATCATCAACATATTTATATGTGATAACAAGGAAACAATCACTGTCTTTTTTATAATAAATGTAGTGATTTGATTTGAAGCTTAAAAATCCTAATTCCAACACAAACAAATCAAAGTTTTGATACCACATCCTAGGATATTACTCAAGGCCATACAAACAAACTTTTATTTTCATTTCTCAATGTAGTGCACTAGCTATGTCATATAAATTTCTTCCTCAAAATCACCATGAAGGAAAGTTGTCTTCACATCCATCTATTCAACCTCAAGGTCAAAATTTATTTCAATAGATGATAAGAACTGAATGGATGTCAGCTTAGCAACTGGAGAGAAAATCTCACCATAATCAATTCCCTCAGCTTGGGAATATCCTTTCGCAACCAATCTCACCTTATACTTCTCAACACTACCATTTAAACCATTTGTTTTTTAAACACTCATTTGCATTCAAAGGGTTTCCATCCATTAGGAAAAGGCACTAAGTCCCATGTGTCATTTTTCTTGAATGTAACCATCTCCTCATCGATGGCCGCTTTCCAAGAATCTACATCATCCATACCCATAGCTTCCTTCGTACTTCTAGGCTCATCAATTTTACTAATCAGAGAAAAACACATCTCCAATTAGGAGTATACCTATCTAGTTGTTCTCTTTTTTGGGTGGACCTCCTCAATGATCGAGTCAAAGGTTCTATCTCTTCTTCAGTACTCACTAAAATATATAAGCTCTCTTTCTCTTTAGGTGAGTCATGGAATTCTAGTTCAACCTTCTCAATCTTTTGGGTTAGTTAATCCACATCTTTCTTTCCATCCTTCTCTAGCCACAATATTGTGGAAGAAGTTTGACTTTTGTAAATATAACACTTATACTATACAAAACTCTCTTAGCCATAGGATCCCAAAGTTGGTACCCTTTCACAACAACACCATAGCGGATGAAGATATATTTTATAGCATTGTTCTCCAACCTTGACCCGTTCTCCCTATGCACATGTGCATGTTAGGATTAAGGTACCATCAACCTTGTAAATCATAAATTATTCCTAATAATATTTGTAATGTATTCATAATTGATGAATGATCCATGGGTAGTGGTAAATAATTAATTATGGTACAAATTAATTCTAGTTCAACCTTCTCAATCTTTTGGGTTAGTTGATCCACATCTTTCTTTCCATCCTTCTCTAGCCACAATATTGTGGAAGAAGTTTGACTTTTGTAAATATAACACTTATACTATACAAAACTCTCTTAGCCATAGGATCCCAAAGTTGGTACCCTTTCACAACAACACCATAGCTGATGAAGATATATTTTATAGCATTGTTCTCCAACCTTGACCCATTCTCTCTATGCACATGTGCATGTTAGGATTAAGGTGCCATCAACCTTGTAAATCATAAATTATTCCTAATAATATTTGTAATGCATTCATAATTGATGAATGATCCATGGGTAGTGGTAAATAATTAATTATGGTACAAATAATATTTTCTACTTTTGCCCTAGGATTACTACAAGTGAAAAGTGGGCGGCCAATTTTACTAATAGCTCATGACATGGTGTTATGGAGGAGTGAAAATTACACCTTGATCAAATGTGTCAATCAAGAGAACTTTTCACTACAACCACACTATGGTCCTACTTAGTTTTCTATTATCTACTTATTTAGATAGACTAATGTTGGCAAACCCACTTTTCACTAATGGAAATTAAAATAAACTAGACTAAATTCTTGGAAAAGGGAAAGTAAATAATAGAATGCTAGAAATATACTACCATAGATAGAATTTCAGAAAAGTAAACAAAAGAATGAAAAGAGGGATGTTGAAACAAAGGAACCTGGTACCAAAGACTAAAACTCACTGCCCCAGATGACAGTGCACTATGGGGACATCTACACTAAGTTTTGGTATCCTCAAAGTTGTAAAGATAAAAAGTTCCACCATAGTTTGATTCCCTGTTACCTGCATAGTACAACAATGGACAAACAAATAACCTAATAGTCTCTAGGTAATAAGAAATAAATTAAAATAAGAAGATATATACAATGACTTCAAACCAAATGAATTGAACAATAATGAAATAAAAGAGATTTGAGTAAGAGGATGCAAAACCATAGATAAAGAATGAAACTCCTCACCCAAATCTATCACCTACAAGAGAATAGCAAAAAATGTTTTGGGCTGCTAAGGAGCTTACCTAAGTCAAGTGCCTGCATTGGTCTTTTGAACTCCATGAGAAGAAAGGATGAATGAAAAAAATAGTGTGTGCTCCTATTCCTTAAGTGTATCTAAGAAATAAAGTAGTGACAAATAAATATTGTAAATGCACTAATCTACTCAAGGCTAAGTGAGCAAACTAGCACAAATAGCTATGAGGATATGAAGGAAAATGGAATGTAACCACACTATGCAATTTCAAACAATGGGGTTACACAAATATAAAGAAATTTAAAGAGAGTATTGTGAAACACTATCCCCTGTAGAGGAAGCAAAATCTACCTCAAAGGAGAAGTTCAACCAACTAGTAATGGTTTCATAAAACCCTATGAAAGAGAGTACAAAACCTCCAAGAGGTCACATAAAAATACATCAAAAGAGTACAACTGCAATGGAGACTTGTAAAATCACTAATAAATATGTAGGAGATCACCAAAAGAGCAAGAAATATTTACAATAGTTCACAAAAAGTTGTAGAGCTAAAAGAGATTTCACAACACAATGCATGAGAGTCCAAAGTAAATTAATAAATCTACACAAAAGAGAAAAACCCAGAGATAGAGTTGAATGAGATGTTCTGAGTGGTGAAGGAGCATTACTGGAATCTTAAATCATCACTGGAGGTGGCTAGTAATGCTCAAAAACAATCACTTGACATCAAATAGATGTGGGATGCTAGCATGCCACACATATGTCCATGCTAAGTGCTCATGTCTAGGCAACTTTTATTCCTAGTCACATGGAAAACTATTGGATGATGAGATAAACAAAGCACTAAAACAAAATTACACAAAAATAAACACAAAGGATTAAACCTAACATAAGAGCATGTGTGTTTACAAGAAAAAGGCTAAGGTATGGCTAAAATGAACCTAGAAACAATGCTCAGGGAGAGGACACCAAAGTGGTCACAAAACATAGTGTGAAATTTCAAGGGTATGCAATTTTTAACATTACAGGTGTAAGAGTATTTTCTATGTTTGTCTCTTACATTTTGTAAGGAATCAACTATTTTTAGGATCATCATGAGTTAGTATTTTATGACAACATGTAAGAGGTGTAAGAGGCTATTTTTAGCCTATTGTTGACTTCCCAAAGGTGGGCGTTGGGATTTGGCTATCTTGGGCACAATATTCATGGAAGGTTTATGCTATCTATAAGAGGCTAATAATAGCCTAATTATTAGATTCCCCAAATATGGCATTGGATTTTCCCAAGTTTGGGCACCACATTCTATGTACTCTATCTATTGCTTGTATTTTCTATATAACATAAGCTAGTGAAATGTAGAGAGATGTTAGGTTTTGTACAAGTACACAGGCACTATCACATTGGATGGTGAAGGAGTGTAGGAAGTGGTTGTATTGTATTCTTGATTCAAAGATAATATAGACTTAGCCTCTTGTCTTGGTGGATTTTTCTCTTGAAATGGTTTCTGCACATAAATCTCTATGTCATGTGTAAATCTCTTGAGTTTGTTGATCTTACATGTTTAAATCTCCATTTGGCATTCTACTATTAAAAATTAGATTTGTAGTTTAATTTTAGATTTTTGTTTTATAGTGGTTTTCCTTCATTCCTAACATTTTGTATCAAAGTCTAGCTACCTTTGCTTCTTGGGTGGAAGAGTGAAGGTTTTCTGTGTTGTAGTGGGAGTTTTGGATGAATTTGTTTTACATATTTGTGTGGGGAAGGCATGGATACATCTACATCTCAGTTGGATATTGAGAAGTTCAATGGAACTAACTACGAGTTGTGGAAGAAAAGATGGAGGATCTCCTTGAAGAGAGGGATCAGTGGTTGGTTGTGACAAAGGATAAGAGACCTAATAAAATAGATCAAGATGAGTGGGACAAGATGTATAAGAAAGTATGGGGCACAAAATGGCTTTGTCTTGCAGAGTTTGTCCTATTAAATGTTTCAAAAGAGAAAACTACATATGATCTATGGAAACATTTGGGTGAGATCTACCAAGCCAAGAACTTGGTAAATAAATTATATTTGAAAAGAAAATTGTTTCTCTAAAAATTATGAAAGGTGATTTGGTTGTCGAGCACTTAAACTCATTTAATTTGATTTTGAGTCAATTAGCTTCAGGTTTTGTTAATATAAGTGAGGAAGATAAATGTACTATGCTTCTATGTTTTTTTCCTGAGTCATTGGAGAGCATCATTCTTCTATTAGCGCTAATCTTTAAGATCCCATGTTGGATGCTCTTGATGCTCTTGTCACAACTTCATTGTCACAACAAATGAGAATGAAAAACACTATGGATAGTTCAATAGATGCTCTTCATGTCAAGGGAAGGTCCAAGGAAAGAGGAGGATTGAAAGGAGAATAGAAGGGGCCTAAAGACAATTCTAAGGGTAGATCTAAAACTCTTGGTAAAAGGAACATAGTGAAGTGTTGGAATTGTAGAAAGATGGGACACATGAAGAAGGAATGCAAAAATGAAAAGAAACAATGTTATTCCACTACAGAAAAGTCCTTGGAATTTGTTGGGAATTAAGGTGTCTCAACCTTGCAATTCCTAGCATTGGTTATTAGATTATTTATTTGCCTATGATGTAATTTATGTTGCATATTTTATTTTTTCATTTAGTGTGAAGTGGCATGGTGAGTTGTCACTCAACTTGTAAGGTGACTAGAATGGTCAAATCATCCCATCTGGATATAGGCATCCCATTTGAGGTGGCACTAATATGCCATGTGTCGGCATCTTGTGTTATGATAGAGGAGTTATTTTGTATGACAAAATCTATGACGCATAAGAGCCAAGTATAGAGATTCCTATGACAAGTGAAGACAAGTGTAGGAGAGGATCTTTTCATGTGGGAAAGGTATCTTTGGGTGCCCAAGTTGGGTTATGACATGTTGTAAGAGGAATATGCTATATTTAGTCCTCTATGACAGATTATCTTACAACATTAAGTGTTGCTATGTTGGGCAGATTTTATGACAGCTGTAAGATTCGTAAGAGCATTTGTCATAGCTTGTTTTTAGCCTGGAGCACTCCATCTTGGGAAGTCAAATCTAACATGTATGAAAGATGTAAGAGAGGTGCATGCATGTTGGACAAGTGTCCTCGAGTGTGTGAAATGGGCCATGTGGCCAAGATGGATGCCCATCTCTAGAAGCTTCTCAGCTATGCCTTATAACTCTATATAATGAGGTGTTTGGAGTAGTAGTAGTATGCATAGTGTTTGTACAGGTACTGTTATGCTACCAAAATTACTCCAGAAATGACATTTGAAGACTCCTAAAAGAACTTGCATTGCAAGTGTATTGTAAACATTTCAGTTTTGATAATACATTGTGTAGGTTTTGGAGTGTGGGGTTTTTCACCTGAAAATGTTTTCCCCATGTACATCTTGTGTCTCTTACATTCTTGTGTTGTGTTTTCTACTATAATCTCTATGTTAAACATATAACATAATTGTAATTGTAAGGATTTTAAAGAATTTGCACTCTACTTCCCTCATTAGATTGGTGTAGGAAGTGTGTTCCACGTACCTTGCTTCCTTTTAGTCGGTATCAGAGCTTGATCACCTTTTATCCTAGTTGTTAGGTAGGGGTTTTTTATACTAATCTTTGATTGAGTGGGAGTTTGTGCAGAGTATTCTATAATCTTGTTGGAGGAAGGAAATGGTAGGCACATCCCGAAGAATAAAGTTGGAAAAGTTTAATGGCAGCAATTTGGAGTTGTGGAAACTTAAAATGGAAGACATCCTTATTGATAGAGACCTATGGGAAACAATTTCTAGTACAAAACCAATGGCAATGGCTCAAGAAGATTGGGATCTCAAAGATCGTAAAGCTAAGGGTCTTGTAAGACTTTGTTTAGCTGATTTCGTCTTGTTAAATGTTCATGAAGAGAAGACTGTGAAAGAGCTATGGAAGAAAATTGGTGATGTTTATTAGGCCAAATCTCTGGTAAACAAGTTATTCCTGAGGAATAAGTTGTATTCTATGAGGATGGAAGATGGAGGATCGGTTGCAGATCACCTAAATGCCTTTAACATGCTAGTTGCACAGTTGACTTCCATTGGTGTGAAAATGGAGGAGGAGGATCGTTGTATGACCTTACTTTGTTCTTTGCCAGACTTGTGGGACCACCTTGTCATGGCCATTGGGAGTACTACAACCACCTTCAAGATGGATGAAGTGGAGTCTTTGGTGTTATCTGAAGAAATACCTATAAAGTCTTCTGAGTCGGCTAAGGAGGCTCTTTCAGTTCATGGCAGACCCAAGGAGAAAGGGAAAAAGAAGGACAAGAAAGATGAAAAGGGAAAATCCAAATCCTGTGGGAGATCCAAATCTCTTGGAAAGTCCAAGGCACTATGGTAAATCTAGGCATTTCCAAAAGGAGTGCAAGGAGGAGAAGAAAAAGAAGAAGAACACCTCTGATTCAGATTCTGACAAATCTCAAGATGATGGTGATTCTTTATGAATTGGAAGATGTGTGGTTGGTTGACTCTGGTGCTTCCTTCCACATGACCTCACATCGAGGTTGGTTCACAAAGTATGAAGAATTTGATGGTGGGAAGGTGTACCTGGGTGATGGCTCTCACCTAAAGATGGTTGTGGAAGAGTCTTGGTCTGATTCCTTGATGGACGAGTGAAGGGGATCAATGGGGTTATACACATCCTTAGTTTAGCATGAAAATTGCTTTATGTAAGTAAATTGAATGATGTAGGTGTGCAGGTTGTATTCTTGAGTGGAGGATGCAAGATAACAAGAGGAGCTGTGGTGCTTGCTAAGGGTACTTGGAGAGGTACTCTGTTTTAGCTAGATGCATGCACTTCTTAATGCAATAGATCTTCTGTTTTGAAGAAAAGAGCTTCAAATTCTTCATCCTCACCATTGGAAGCAATAGTGAAGAGATGTGTTCCTTTAACTTCTGATGGTAGTGCTTTCTGGGTCCCTAAGGTTGCTCATGCTTTGGAAATGAAACTTCCTATTGAGAAGACAATGTTGTGGTATAAGAGACTTGGTCACATTAGTGAGAAGGGTCTTAGAGCCCTGAAAAATAAAAACCTCGTTGAGGGATTAAATGATTGTAATCTTGAGTTTGACTTTTGTGAACATTGTATATATGGAAAGCAAAACCATGTTCAGTTTTACTCTAGTTCTCACAAGTCTTCTAGTGTGTTGGATCTTATTCATTCTATTGTGTTTGGTCCTGTAATTGTTCCTTCAATTTCTAAATCGTTATATTTTGTATCATTCATTGATGATTACAGTATAAGGACATGGGTTTATTTTTTCATAAGAAAATTTGAAGTCGTTAGTCGGTTCAAAGAGTTCAAAGTTTTTGAAGAGAATCAAACTGGTAAAAAGATTAAGTGTTTGAGAACTGATAATGGTGGTGAGTTTTTTCCATAAAGTTCAATATGTTCTGTAAAGAACATGGGATTGAAAGACATAAGACAACTCCATACACCCCTCATCAAAATAGAGTTGCAGTGAGGATGAATAGAATGTTGATGGGGAGGGCTAGGAGTATGCTTAGTGGAGCTAGCCTTGAACAAAAGTTTTGAGCTGAAGCTGTAGCCACTACTTGCTACCTGATTAATAGGTCTCCTACTTTAGCACTTGTTGATAAGACACCCATGGAGGTGTGGTCTAGTAAGAAGCCTTCATTGAGACATCTTCATGTTTTTGGTTGTGAGGCATATGCATATGTGCCTAAGGAGAAGAGGTCAAAATTAGAGAACAAGACAGTTAAGTGTATCTTCATTGGCTATGGTGTTGGTGTGAAAGGGTACAAGCTTACGGATCCTGTGACTGAGAAAGTCTTGTATAGAAGAAGTGTTATTTTCAGAGAGGTAACTCCTTCTCTTGTTGTTGTACAACTAGAAGAAAAAGAAAAGAAAGAGGACATGGTTTAGTTTCCTACTACCCCTGAGAAGACTGAATTGAAAGATCCCATATAATGAGGAGAGCTCCAACAGCTCTAAAAGTTTAGAAGAAGAAAAAGAACCTCCACCTTAGCTTGTGAGGAGGTCCACATGAATTAGGAGGTAGCTTGAGAGGTTTGGTTACTCATTGTTTGATACTAGTGCTTTTGCCTTGATTTCTAACACTGATGAGCCTAGAACTGTGAAAGCATGTATGGGTATGAAAGATGTAGGTTCCTAGAAGGAGTCCATGGAAGAAGAGATGGCTTTTTTAGAAAAGAATAAAACTTGGGACTTGGTGCCTTTGCATGAAGGACGGAAACCTGTTGGTTGTAAATGGGTGTTCAAGAAGAAATTTGGTGCAGATGGTAGTGTTGAGAAGTATAAGGCTAGATTGGTTGTGAAGGGGTATTCTCAGGTGGAGGGAATTGATTATGGTGAGATTTTCTCTCCCATTGCAAAGCTGACATCTATTTGGTTCTTTCTATCTCTTGCAACAACTTATGACTTAAAAGTGGAACAAATGGATGTGAAGATAGCTTTCCTTCATGGTGATTTGGAGGAATAAATCTACATGTCACAACTAGAGCACTACATGGTAAAAGGTAAAGAAAATCTGGTTTGCAAGTTAAAGAAGTCTTTGTATGGTTTGAAACAGTCTCCTAAGATGCGGTACAAAAAGTTTGACGCTGTATATGATAAATTTAGATTAGCTGAAATGATGAAACAAATACATACATTACCCAAACCCAAATCCTCAATATACCTCGAATGATATGCAAAGAGGGCTTGATTGATCCCTGCCAAATGATGGCTGCAATATGAAGAAAGATGCAAGATGGAGATGGAAATGGATGCTAGGGAGAGATTGATGGATATGATTGAATGTTGGTTGCTTATAATTTTGGTAGCATAATAGTATGAAATTAGATTGCATCCGCCCAAATGGCTTAGAGGAGGCTAGGTTTATAGGAGAGACCTAGTTAGAATGGATGGACAAGATAGATTAGGGTTTAGATGATATGGATGGCTAGGATTGATTAGGTTTCCTTGCACATAAAGAAAGTGTAGTCATGTGAAAAGTGTGCGAAGGAGAATGAAAGGAATCTAATTCAAATATTTTATTTGAATTAGTTTGATATGTGAAGGCATATTAAGTGGGAGATGAGACATGTGATGTGTGTTGCAATGTTATGAGAGGTGAGGGAATAATTCAAAATTTTCATTTGAATTATGTGAGACATGTGACTAGGTACAATTAATTAAATAAATGGGATTTATTTAATTAATTAGGAATGTGATCAAGTGGGATTAATTAAATAAATTGGGTTTATTTAATTAATCAAGAAGGTGATTAAGTTGGACCAATGTGATTAACATGAACTAGGACCTAGGGATAAATGGGATTAAGTGGGATGAGGTTAGATGAACTAGGATGAACTAGGACCTAGGGGAACATATAAAAGTTCATGTCGACAATGTGTTGTGTAACTAAGACCTAGGGCAAAGACATACAAGGTCATATGTAAACAAGGCCTAGACAATTTTTAGTGTCTACATTTTTCCCTCTTTGAGATGATGTTGCGAAATGATAAGATTTAAGTCGAGTAACATCATTTCAAAGAAGTTAAGGAAATGGATAGAAGAAAAGGATAGGGTGATGATGGAAAGATAGGATAATGATGCCCCCTCGAGAGGCTAGGTGATTTGGAGAAACACATGTAGGCTCTCAAAATGAAATGGAATTGGTCAAGGAAGAAAGGTAAGGGGATGGATAGAAGAAAGGGAAGGATGCGTTATGCTGTAATGAAAGTGAGCAACCATGATGTTTGATATAGGACAAGACATTATACACCAAGGTATAAGGACCAAGGTGATGATGTGTCTTGTGCCCTAGCATAATAAAATCTTGTCTAGATACAAGATATGAACATTAGCTAGGTTGGTATTGATGTGATACAAATGCAAGATAAAAAGATAACACACACAAGCAAGAAAGAAAGCATGCACAAATGATACAAACACAAACAAGGTATTGCCCCTGTAAAGTTGTAAACCAATGATAAAGTGATTGATTGATTTGATTGATGATTGATGATAGTGTTGTCATTGTGGGGAACGATATATCCCTAGATCAACACAAGGATATTAGAATGATATATCCCATTGATGATGATGATGATTGATTGATTTGGTTTACAAGATTAGGATCAATGCCATTGATTGCGATTGGATAATTTGACAAGCTAATTGACTTGATTGGTATGGATAAATGATGACTTGCATTTGGATCATTGCTTGGATTGGATTGAATGATATGATATGATTGGATGAATGGATTTGAGTTAGAAGAAGTGATTGAAGAAAAATTGAAAAATTAGATTGATTGAAAGAAATGTTTTGAAAGATTGTTGAATTGATAAAGATAGATGATAGAAGAATGATGAAAGAAGAAAGAGGAATATCATATGTGCCTAAATCTGGGCACTTCCTTTGTATCCCAGATTGCCTACATACCTTGTATCCACAAGATCAAGGCACTTAACGATAAAGATGAGATGTAGTTCCGATTTGTGTTTTATTGATGGGATGATATGGATTGGATTGATCAAGTTATGGATTGATTAGAATTGATTGGATGTTTGATGATATATGATGTTGTTGATGAGATGATGTGGATTGGATTGATGTGATTTTGATTGATTGAAATTTTGTTTGGTGATTGGATTGGATTTGTTTCGATGGATTTGATAAATGATTTGAGTTGATGATGTGATTTGATTTGATTTCGTGATTGGATTGGTGATTGGATTGATACAATTTTGATTGATGATGATGATTGATTTTATCGCTTGGATTTTTTTGGTTGGATATTAGATTTTTTTTTGTATTTTGAGAATATTCTAATTTTTTTGTATTTTTGAGATATTTTGATTTTTTTTTAATTTTTGTTATGTTTTGAATGTCAATGGATTTACAATTTGGGGTAGCCTTTGTTCTAAATACCAATGACAAGGGAGAAAAACCAAGTCTAGGTGCAAGGATGATAGGTAGGATGGATAGATAGAAGGATGGGTGATAGTAAATGGGATGGAAGACTCACGATATATGGATGGATAAAAGGATAGGATATAGTGGGTGGGATGGAAGACTCATAATGGAGCTATGATGTGATCTCCAAAGACTATGTCACATAGGAATAACATGCCCCATTCTAGGTAGAAGACTTAGGATTTTTACATGATAAGGTCTTATGACAATAGGATGACATGATGGATTTTACATGACAAGACTTATGATAGGTGGATAATGATAGGATTGTTTGGAAAGGATAAGGTATATCAAGAGATATCAAAGTGTATTTCAACATTTTGCCCCTATGTCTTCATTAAGATCAAAAGGAGGAAGGGAGGATGGATAGACTCGATAAGATAGGTATATGGCGTAATGGCTAAGGATGGTAAGATAGGATATGATAGGATAGTAAATGATAGGTTGGATGAGACAAGGTGCCCCCAAGTGTAAGTGACATAGAAAATCAACATACACATGATGCCTATTAGCTAGTTTTTCATCATGGTACTTATCCAAGGGGTAAGTGCAAAAAGATGGGGGCCCAAAAAGTGGCTAAATGATTTTAAAAAAATAATAATATATAACGCGAGCACTGTTGCAAGTATGAGGTAAGCCAGTGTTGTCATTGATGTCAACATACTCATATTGCATTGACAAGAAGGATTTGATGAGCTGTGTGCTGAGGATATTGAGAAAATTAGACTCAGTCAGGAACAGTGAAGAACAGTGATGAGAAGAAGGTAAATGTACTGTATAGGTTGCGAACCGGAGGATGCGGATTAAAGGGTTAGTAGATATGAGTCTTGAGATGCTACAGTTAAGATTTCAGAGGTCCGCATGAAGATCTGAAGGCGTTGTGGCTGCCGGTATAGAACCGGGTCCGGCAAGTATCCGGAGGTGACAGAGGATCACAAAAAGGTCCGGTGAGGTCCGGAATTGTATTATCATAATCTGCGGATTGGAAGGAGTGTTTGAGATGTCCTTGTGATGTGTCATCCTGATTTGTGTGTGATTTGGAGGTCCGGAAGTACCTCTTACATTATGACAGTGGCGACAGACTGTATTCTTGAAGTTCCGGATAAGGAAGACAAGAGATCCCAGTAAGCAGAGGAAGTGCGGATGTATCCGGACATTTAGACAGACTTGTGAAGGTTCTTGAATCATGTTTAGGTTGTGTTGTTGGTCCGCATTGATGGTAGAGCCCGGAATTGAAGTTATTCTTCCGGATGAAGTTATTGCTCTGTTTAGCCAACCGGATGAGTTGTTCATCCTGCGAATGTTCTTGTGATAGCCGACCGGATGTGTTATTCATCTTGCGGATACTCCCATGGTTGTTTGCCGACTTAGATGCTTGTTCCTAAGTCGATGTCTTGTATAAATAATGATTTGTGAATTCATTTCAGTGTGTGGTGTGTGGATGAGCATGATATAGCGAAGAAAGGTGCGAAAGGCAGAGCAGAGATTGTTGGGCTTAATTGGAACTGATCCGGACATGGTAGAGATGTCATTCTCCAGTTCAAGACTGTGATTTTTATCACTTTGTAGACAGTGTGTCTCCTTGTAGGCAGTGGGCCTCTTTGTGAGCAGTGTGCTCGGGCAGTGAGCCCTTATTGGCATGTGCCATTCATTTTTCCTTATTCTTCTAACAGAGAATAAATCTTGGGTTAATCACCCCGTGGTTTTTCCCTTAACCGGGTTTTCCACGTCAAAATCTTGGTGTTCAATGTGTTGATGCTTATCTGTTCTTGTGTTTATGTATTGTGCTTCCATGAATGATTATTTGATATGCTGCTAACTGACAACAGAGAATAAAGTGTTTTGAAATAGAACAAGTTCTATACAACTGATTCACCCCCCCCCTCTCAGTTGTATGCCCTAGATCCAACAAGCACGTTATGAACCACTATAAACAAGAAAAAAGGGTTGTCATTTCATTTCATTTCTATTTTTCTCCTCTCTCCCCACGGCTTACAAACCCTACAAAGCGCGCCCGCGTTTTGGAAAAGCCAATTCAACAACAAAATCTTGTTGATTCGTCGCCAAAATGCTGCCACGACGTCAAGCACACCAAAGGAGTGAGTTTTATTTGTTTTCTTGTTTGAATTTGCTTCTAAATAGGTAGGTTTGAGTTGTTTTTTGATGTATATTTCATTAATTGTTAGGAAATGTTAATGCACCTCCTCCTCCTCAAAATCCACAAAATCTTGAGGAAATACCCACAGAACAACAACCTCCTCCATCCATTCCTCGACATGCCCCTGGAACACAAGAAAATATAATGGGGCAAATTGAAAACAACAAAAAAGAAATTGAAGGTATAATTGCAAGGTTGAAAGATCCTTCCACTTCAACCTTGCATAGGTCCAGGCTTGCTGAATCTCTTGAATCTATGTTATCAAATGTAGATTCAATTTGCAAGCAAATAACTAGTTGGACGGATAAGAGGAGAGAGTTTAGAGAATATTATGCAGACAAGTTGTCATACCAAGATGTGAAAAAATTACAAATTACAAAATTAGACTTGTGTTCAATTTTCACAAACCCACAAACAAATCAACCTCCACCCATTACATGCAAGAGGTTCCCTATCCATTGGAGCAACAACCAAGCGATAAAGGACAATTTTTGGCAGAGGTGGTGGATGGTTTTTGACCATCCTCCATGCAATAATAATGAGGTTCCGCAATACTTTTTGAGGAAACTTTACTGTGAGTTTGTCCTCAATAAAGTGCCAAACTATTTTGATATGTGGGACTTCCAGGGTAGAGGTGGGGGGTCAGCACAAGATAGACCAGGGGCACATCTTGACCCACAGCAGGCAGTGAGATGAGTAATCAGTAGACCAGCCCACGAGCATGTTTCTATCCCTTCCATTGTGAAGGAGAGTGTTGAGGTTGATACACTTCAGTCCATTAGTGCCTTGACCCAGAGCATTATAGTGCATGCCAGTCTTGTAGCACAGAATGGGTTGGGAGATAGTGCGAGGAGTAGGATCGCACCCCATACTTGTCAGACTTGTGGGTCAGCTTGTGGTTATGACCCCATGGATAGTCAGGACATAGGTGCACAGGCTACATCTACAGCTGAGCAGATGGTGATGACAGATACCCTCCTGAGTGAGACTTTCGGCCTTGATACTCAGGTAAACATTAGTAAGTTTATTGAATTTAATTTATTAAATTTTATTTTTGAAATACAAGATTAACTAATTTAAATTGATGATTTTAATAAAATTTCAGGGTCATAGTGTCGATGCAGTTTTCAGTGGTTCGCCACCTGCATTTTACACTAGATCATCTATTGGTGGGGTATGTAACTAGTAAACAATTATAAATATTACATGTGAATAGCATCGTTATATGAATGGTATTCTAATATCTAATTTTAGATGTTGAATAGGTTAATATTGTAGATATCATGGCAACACCTGCCAGCAGTGGTGGACTTCAAAGTTTTACGGAGGTAATAAAATAAATAGTTTAATGAATGAATTGTACTTACTAGATTTTTGTATGTGACTTGTGTACTTTATTGTGTGTACTTCCATGTTTAGATGAACGTGTGTATATGTTATGAGCCATGATTTGCATCACTATTATAGTTTTCATAATTGAATAATGTTGTTTTATTTGCAGATGATGCAGGCTACGGAGACACCTCCCCATGATCAGAGGGAAATGGAGCATGGTGTGGCCTCTACAATTCATAGCTCCATGGCATTGACAGGGGTATGAGGCAGATTAGTAAATTTTAATTTACATTCAATGTTATAGTTGTCTATTTTTGAAAAATCAAAAGATTATTGATTTGAAGTTTAATTTCTATCTGGATGGTTTCTATAGGACTTGACATCACCAGGGCCTATTCCTGCTACTGAGGCAAGCAAGGAGACAGATTATATGTTAGCGATAAGTGATTATTTTGTTAAATGTTTCTTCTTTTATAACATGTAATTTCTATATATTAATGTCTATACTTTTTATTGTAACAGGTAAAGATGTAGGAAGAATTAAATAGGAGTAGCCCTTGGGTTCGTAGTAGACCACCCACATGCGCATCTCTATCCCCTAGAAAATCAAAGGCTGCCCATGATTTATTCTCTTCACCAGCCAGAGGGGAATGACTTTTTATTGTGTTCCTTTGTTGTATGCCTATATGGCATTTGTGGACATATATTTTGTATTGTACATAGTTGACATTGTATGCCTATATGGCATTCTTGTAAGCCTATATGGCTATTTTGTATATATGTTATACTTATATCAACAGATATTGATGTATGCGTATATGGATATTTGGTTGATACAAATCTTTTTTATTGATGGCGTCCATACTTGCATTATAAATCCACGTTTGAATGGATATTTGTAGATGGCTACTTCAAATATTTAAAGTCCAATTGTATTACATAGGATGTTTGTTGATCCAATAAGCTAGCTATTGTTATTCAAGTATCACCTAAACCTCATTTTGGAACTAAAAGATAAAAGTTGTATTTTTAAAAAAATGAATCATCATGTTGAATAGAAAATATTAATATTCTTTATGAGTAGCATATAATGTCGACTATATGCAATACAAAAAAATGAATCATCATGTTATTCTTTATGTTTGAGATCCTGAAAATGACTAAGTCTAATAGCCTGACCTGAAACACTAGGATGAATATCCAATTCATTAGGATGATTGTGCCTTGAGAAAAAGTCATTAAGATGAGCACCTAAAGGAGACTTTCTTAAACATTCAAACATTGAGCAACAAGCATGAAGGGTTAAGGCACAATTTACAACTCATAAAGCCTCAAAAGGGTGCCCAACTTAGAGAGAGCATTCATTTAAGACAAGGCGCCCATTGGCACCTATTCCACCATAAAAGTGTGCCTAAGGTGGAAGGAGAACAAGCCTCTAGTAAGTGAAGTGCGCCTATTGTCTAAACCACTTCATTATGGCACCCTAGCATGAGGAGGAGTATATAAGTTGTATACGCCTAAAAATGACACAAATCATCCTAAATAAATATTCTAAATATTTATTCCATTCTTCTATTAATTAAATAAATATTCTAAATTTATTTAATCGATTCACTATTCCATAATTAAATAAATTCTATTTATTTAATTAAAATTCTTCCATTTGTCCTTCACAATTAAATAATCATAAATTATTTAATTAATCCTATTTCCTCTATCCTAAAGTTCTAAATTCAAAATTCCACATCACCTTTACACCTCACCTTGTCCACCTCATCAGGTTGCACATGTAATTAAATATATTTAATATTTAATTATCTTATTTTCCCTCACCCACATGGCCTATTTCTTCTCCAATCAGAGGTCAGTTAACCAATCAATCAAATCTGTTAACTAACCTGTCAGTTGAGTCAAATCCTCAATCAATCCAGTCAGTTCCACAATCCACTCTTCTAACTGATCAATCAATTCTGTTAACAGACTAGTCAATGGAGTTAACTCTCCAATCAGTTTTGTCACATCCCACCTTTCATGATGGAGCTGGGACACTTGGCACGTTTCCACTGGTTGCACATTTCTCAACCATCCTCAACCGTTGATCTTCATATCTTCTCTCAACCGTTGATTCCTATTCCTCCAGGTCTATAAATGAAGCTTCATCCCTTCATTCTAATCATCCAGGCTTTTGACATCGTTACTCTGCAGAAATATCACCAGCGCGCCTTTGGCACCCATTTGTCATCCACAAGCTTGAGATCACCATTGTTGCATTGGAGCTCACCTTCATTGCATATCACACCATAGCCGTTCACCATCGACTTCCTCAAACAGCTTTAAAAGATTGCACTCTCTGAGGGCTCATCTCATCTGCGAAAGGACGATTCGTGATAGGCGGACAACAGAAGTTTCGAAACGGAAGAGGTTTGCTGTGTTTTGTTCATTGCTTTGCTTATTTGAATCTTCTTTGTTTCTCTATTCTGTTGATGTTTGGGTCATCTGTTATTCATTTGATTGATGCACTATTTTACCCTCACATTTTTGGCGCCCACCGTGGGGCCGTTGCCCCTTTATTTTACCGTTTTTGAGCTTTTTTTTGAAGGCAGGTTCCGTACAGACCCCGCAGAGTCACGCACAGGTTCTTTCGGCGCATCTGTTCATTTTTACGGCGCTTTTGAAGACTGTTACGGTGCTTTTGTAAAACTGCGCATTTGTTGACTGTAACGGCGCTTTTATGTACTGTTGCTGCGCTTTTGTTTAAACCGCGCATTCGTTGATTTTTGCTGCGCTTTCATATAATATTGCGGCGCATATGTTAAAACGGCGCATCCGTTGTCTGTTACGGCGCTTATGATAACTGTTACTGTGCATATGTTAAAACCGCGCATCTGTTTATTTTAACGGCGCATATGTTCATTCTTACAGCGCATTCGTTAATGTGGCGCTTCTGTTGATCACTTCTGCGCATCTGATCACTGAAGCTGCGCATTTGTAACTGGCTCAGGTTTTGAGTACTTTTCTAGGGTATTTTGCTAACGCTAACCCTTTTGCAGGTGTTTGCTGGAGCGGTTTTGCAGGTTAGGCTCGGGTTCAGTTACATGTAGTTGCATCTAACTAGCTCACCTTTCATTTCTTTTGGGAAAGAGTAAAATGGCTGTTCATTACAAATCTTCATCTAGTCTTAATTAGGGAGGAAGTAAACTTGTTTATTTCATGCTTGCATTGCAAACAAACTTCCAAGTTATTGCTATCTAAGACTTAAAATTGAACTCACAACTGCATTCTGGAGTTAAAATGAACCATTGCTATATCGTGAGACCTGAATTTCAAAGTTAACAATCTCGTGCAAACGTGGACTTAAAATTGAACTCACAACTGCATTCTGGAGTTAAAATGAACCATTGCTATATCGTGAGACCTGAATTTCAAAGTTAACAATCTCGCGCAACGTGGATTTAAAATTGGACTCACAACTGCTTTCTGGGACTTAAAATTGAACCACTGCAATATTGTCAAAATCACTTCAAAGTTTTGTTTGACTAGCTTAGCCCATTTAGTTTTTATCTTTTTAACTAGGGTGGATTAAATCAGTGTATTCTGTGTTTGCGAATGACAATAGGCCTATGCTCTCCCCTCTTCTGGGTGATCAGAATGCCAGACTTGTCATTCTACTTGTCTAACCTTTAGGAGGGGCCTGCCCTTGGATGCACGCTTGTCCAAGCGGGAACGACCCTGAGTGGTAACAGGCTAACGCCAAGCCCTACCGAGCCACTTAAAATAAATTGTGCTTGAGGTGAAAACCTCCTGCAACGAGTGCTGTTATGTTACACCGACGGCCAACCTCCCCCAAAACCCTCTCAGGCGCAACCCTGTGAGGCTGGGAGACTCCATAACGGAGAGTAGCGCCGCCGCATGTGTAACCACTTGAACGGTTGCCCGAATTACAAACCTCTTGTTTTAGTGGCCCAAATCCCTTATAATCCATTTCTCGCCTAGGATTTTGTACTTGCTTTTGTCCAAAATAGAGTCGAAAAACTACAAAAACAATGAAAAACTACAAAACATTTTTTGTGCTTGCTGTGTTTTCTTGCTAAATTAATTCATAAAATCATATCAGGAAGACTTATTCCAGCCAAAAAATACCCAAAAACAGAGAAAAACCCCAAAAAATTTGCCAAAAAATACCAGAACTGCGCATATATCCATTTCTGTGGCGCATATACAGCGACTTGCTGCGCTTTTGTACCGACTTGCAGCGCTTTTGTACCCTTCTGCTGCGCATATACTCTGTTCTGCTGCGCTTTTACAGCGACTTGCTGCGCATGTACGCCGACCTGCTGCGCATATACTTTTCTGCTGCGCATTTGCGCACTGTTACTGCGCATACATACCTCACCAGAGCGGCGCATTTACAACGACTTACTGCGCATTTGTCTATTCTTGCTGCGCATCTGTCCTTGCGCATGCGTGACAGTGAGCATAAGCCCTATTTTTGAGAAATTTTCGTCAGCTGTTCGGACTACCCATTTCAGCCTAGTTTCATTTTTCAAGGTCAGAATCAACCTTGCAGTCAGTTTTCATCCATTTCACTCATTTCTCTCTCTTTCGACAGTCGTCCCAGTCACCTTCTGTCCTAGTCACTCTTACCCCAACGTCATTCTGTCCCATACCGATTCGACATAGGTCCTTCTTTAGTGAATTCACGTAAGCCTAGTAGGTCACAGTACCTTTTGCTAGTAGTCTTGTTGAACGACTAAGCCCTACACAGTGAGACTGGTATCGACTACCCTTGCTAGTGGCTAGAGTCTTGTGTCAACTGTCTTACCTGAAGTCATTGAGCGAGAGAACCCTTTGTCCAAATCTTGTCCTAGGTATCCCATTCACTACAGTCTTAGTCGGCACCTTGCCAAAATTTCTAATCCTTGTCCATTCCATCCCATCCCACCTTGCATGGTTCTTACTCGATCCCAGTACAACAAGCTAACTGAAATGGCCGACTCTTTCGATCACATCGCCCCACCACACGATGATGATGAAGAAATTTCTCGTGAAGAATTAGTGGCACACATGCAAGATAGCAAATTCCAACGCCTAGTGGAGAGAGTACTCCTTGAGGATCCCACCAAATATTTCCATCATCTTGCTAATCTCGGGCTCAAACTCCCTGCAGACTTTGACATTAGCTCCATCATGGAAAATGCAGACAATGAACGTGAGAGGGACACAAATGCCACGGTCCCAAATGCACATGAGAAAGGCACAAATGACACAGTCCCCCAAGCTAATGAAAGAGGAAAACAACACATAGATCAAAATGCTCCTATAGCAGATGTGAGACAACAAATTAAGAGTCTAAAGCTAGAAATCTCCAACCTTAAGATCGGCACCAGCTCCAAGAACTACTCCTTGGAGGATATAGCACCGTACCCCTTTGACAGAAATTTGGTCATGAAACCATTCCCCTTTCAGTTCGGAATCCCGAAATTCGACAAATACAAAGGGAAGGGGGACCCTAGAGATCATATCAGGGAATTCACTGCAGCATGTTTAGAAGTAGCTCACAACGAGACCTACTTAATGAGACTATTCCCAAGATCTTTAGGAGGTCAAGCTATGGAGTGGTTCTCGCGTCTTCCACCAGGAATCAAAACTTTTGATGAGCTTGTCAATAAATTCATAACGCACTTCTCTTACAACATAGAACACGAAGTATCTATGCTAGACCTATGCAACACCAAACAAAAGGGTGGTGAGTCTTTCGCAACCTTCTTACAACGATGGAGACAGCTAGCTAGCAAGTGTTCTTACGACATGCCTGAGAAACAACTATTGGAAATGTTTGTCCACAATTTGAATCCCGACCTTAGCTATCAGATTCAGATACAATGCCCTACCTCATTCACCAAAGTCATCGAAATGGGGCTATTCATTGAGAAAGCTATGATCGCTAAAGGGACTCTCAAGCTCTACAAGGACACACCTCCTTCCAATTACACAACGGACAAGTCAAAGTTTTGGACCAAGAACAAGAATGTGGTCAACGATGGAGTAGTGGATGCCAAGGCGGCAGCCCCTAAACAACAACCCATCTTCACTCTTAAGGAAGAAGCAAATCACGGTGCCCTCAACAAGCCATCCCCTCGGGAATCTAGACCTTGGTTCAATTCAAATCCAAGGAGAAAATTCACGCCGTTAGGAGAATCTCAAGAGTCCGCTCTCAGGAAATTGTTGGCTAACAATGAAATTTCTCTACCGCCAACAAGTGACTATGAGCCCATAGTCAAACCTCCCTATTGGAAGGACACAGACTATTGCGAGTATCACCGAGGAAGGGGGCACACAACCAATAATTGCATCCGTCTTAAGAACGTCATACAAGATATACTGGACCAAAATCAGGGAGGAACACAACAGCATACCTCCAATGAATCTCATGTGGCCTACCGAGATCCTCTCCTAAACCACAACCGGCCATATAACAACAATCACAATGGCGGCCACAACAACAATGGTTACAACCACAACAATGGTCACAATGGCAACAACTCCAATGGTCATAACAATAATGACAACAATCGTAACAGGCCAAACCAGAACAGTGGGTCGAGTAATGCTAACTATGCAAGCGTTCCCTTTGAGTACACCATTAACTGCATTTCTGAGCATGTTCCGCAAGTCAACGTCATATCCCCCAACCAACAACCAGGACCTAACGGAACTGGTTGTAGTATAATTACCCGCAGTGGTAGAGTCACGATCAACACCACTCCTCCAAGGTCGTCGCCGTCTCCGTCCAACCCCCGCCCATATAATGTCATCGACCAATTGCAAAAGACTCCAGCTCATATTTCTATATTGGAGCTCCTGCGTCTATCTCCTTCTCATAAGGAGATTCTTGAAAAAGCCTTAGTGGAGACTACTGTCCCCACTAACCTAGCCCAAGAAAAGTTTCAAACCATGGTGGGTAACTTGACATCCTCCCCTTCCATATCATTCACAGAACAAGATGACCTTTCCATGTCTCAACCCCACAACACTCCTCTACACATTGTCGCATTCGTACACAGGCACCGCATCAAGAGGGTCCTCATTGATGGGGGTGCCGGTTTGAATATTTGCACTTTGAAGCTAGTCCTTGCATTGGGGTTCTCTGAACAGGCAGTGGACCTGTGGAGAAAGATTACCATAAAGGCCTATGACGAGGAGGAACGCACCACAAAGGGCACGGTTGTCCTACCCATTCAAGTGGGACCGGTAATTAAAGATGTGGTGTGCCAAGTCCTTGATCGGGAGCTTGCTTACAATATTCTACTAGGGAGACCATGGATCCATGCCATGAAAGCTGTCCCCTCCACCTACCATCAGTGCATAAAATTCCCACACGATGGCAAGCAGGTCACCATACATGGCGACCCCGATCCCTACCAGCATTGCAACTCATTCCAAGCCAAACCGGAATGTGTCATTCCCAACAACCGAGCCCATATCTCCCCCACTCCGCCACAAGACCATACTGCTGAAGCTTCCTCTTCCCAGCCCAAACCAATGAAAATCACCATAAAAGAAAATGGCGTGGGGGAATACCAGATCGAGCATAGCCTCAACCTTGCAAAAATGCCCTTGTCTCCTCGCTCCTTTGGCCAGCCCAAACATCAACTCAGGCATTTTCCAAAGCCCTCTGCTCCTCCTACAACTCCCGCAAACCCCTTTGTAAAATGGGGGACCTTATCCGATGAATCAGAGGAGCGAGATCTCTTACAATGGCTCTATGCCGAAGAAGAAAACACATCCCAAGATCCACCCAGACTCCCTACAGAGCTCTATGGGCGAGGTGAAACCATCTTGCATAGGATGGGATATGAAGGACAAGGCCCTATCGGCCTCAGAAAAGAGGGGATCATCGAACCTATACAACCCTCTTCCGCCTCTTCGGCTAGAAACACGACTGGCCTAGGCTACAAAGGTAAAGGTAAAGCCAAAGAAAATGCCTGCCTAGTGGAGACAATTCAAACACTCCAAGGGGATAGTGATGCAGATTCAGATGATTCCAATCAGTATGAATGGGACGAGCTGACAGAACACTCCTACGATGATAAGGAGATTGATACCATCCAAACCCTTAGCCCATATCATGAGAGACAAACGCAACGGGACAGACCACTGGAGTCTGATTTGCCCCTCCCTGAAGTTATAGCTTTCGAGGAAAGTGTCGATTCCATTGCGATAAACAACCTGGAAGAAAGTACCATCCAGAACACTACCCCCACCTGTGCTCCTAGTATTTCCATCCACACTATCAACGAATCAGGTCTTTCATCCGACTCCCTTCCCCTCTTACACCCTGAGCTTATTGACTGGGACCTGAAAGGGACCCCTCAATTAGATGTGTTCCAGAACGATGATGCCTACATTGACTATATGGGACTTCGAGATCATTTACCAAAAGGAGATCATAAAGCCGGCTTCACTATCGAACTCAATACTGTAGCATACTTTGGGGAGGGTGCCAAGCCTTCTAGTCGCAAAAATGTAAAGATCAAAAAGGGATCTGACGGTGAAAACCGCCATGCGGCAGTGTCAGATCATAAAACAGTAAAAAGAAAGGACGTATCGGAAGGTGAAAACCCAACTGTGGCACCTGACGATGGATTGCTTGACACCCTCCCAAGTGACATGTATCAAGAAAGGTCGCAGATCGTGGTAGAGCCAACAGAGCCAGTGAACATTGGAACCGAAGAGCAGCCTCAGATAATCCACTTTGCAAAATCTCTCACGCCGCCTGAGAAAACCAAGTTTGTGCCATTCTTTAAAAAGAAGAGAGGCAGCTTTGCTTGGTCATATGCCGACATGCCAGGTTTGGACCCAAACCTGATTCTACATCACTTGCCATTGGATCCAGGGGTGAAGCCCGTAAAGCAAAAACTGAGAAAAATGCATCCCCATATTGCCCTCCTGGTCAAGGAAGAACTCAAGAAATTGTTAGACGTGGGGTTCATCAGGGCCATTGATTACCCCGAATGGATATCAAACATCGTGCCAGTGTCTAAACCAGATGGCAGGGTGCGACTATGCAACGATTTTAGAGACTTAAACAAAGCATGTCGCAAGGATGACTTCCCCTTGCCCAACATCGATATCATAGTCGACCTCACAGCGGGACATACAATGTTGTCACTTATGGATGGATTCTCAGGGTACAACCAGATCAAAATAGCCCTAGAGGATCAGCACAAAACCGCTTTCACTTATCCATGGGGTACCTTTTGCTGGAATGTCATGCCGTTTGGGCTGAAAAATGCAGGTGCTACATACCAGCGGGCCATGACAACTATATTCCACGACATGATGCATGTGACCATGGAAGATTATGTTGACGACATCTTGGCAAAATCACTCACCAGGGACTCACACCTGGACACATTAGAGAAAGTCTTCCAACGGCTGGACCAATTCCACGTAAAGTTGAACCCGAAGAAATGTGTGTTTGGGGTCACATCAGGCAAACTGCTAGGCTTCATCGTGTCAGCAAACGGCATAGAGGTAGACCCGGCTAAGGTCAAGGCAATCATGGACATGCCTCCGCCCAAAACTCTAACACAGTTGAGATCCTTACAGGGCAAGCTACAGGCCATCCGTAGGTTCATCTCACAGTTGGCCGACAAGTGCCATCCTTTCAGCCACCTTCTACATAAGAACGTTCCATTTAAATGGGATGAGCAGTGCGAAGAGGCATTCCACAAGCTCAAGGAGTACCTCACGAATCCTCCTATACTCATGCCTCCGATCCAAGGAAAACCTTTGATCCTCTACATATCCGCTACACCTACTGCTCTTGGGGCTCTCCTAGCGCAGCAAGACTATGAGAACAAGGAAAGAGCTGTGTACTATATCAGTCGAACCTTAGTGGGCTACGAGCTACAGTACTCACAGATGGAACGTTCATGCCTTGCGGTGGTTTTTGCCTCACAAAAACTCTGACACTACATGTTGGCACATCCTGTCAAACTCATTGCCAAGATCGACCCACTAAAATATCTTCTCAGCAAGGCAGCTCTCACAGGACGACTAGCCAAATGGGTTATGCTTCTTAGCGAATATGATATAGAGTATGTGGATAGAAAAGCCATCAAGGGGCAAATCATCGCAGACCAACTAGCTGAGGCACCATTACAGGACACTTCACCAATGCAGTTTGAGTTCCCCGATGAATCTCTATTCACTCTGTCCACATCTCCTTGGAAACTCTACTTCGACGGGTCTTACACCAACCATGGATCGGGGGTAGGTATCTTGTTCATCACTGCCCAGGGCGACACAATTCCAAAGTCCTACAGGTTGTTATTTCCATGCACTAACAACATAGCAGAGTATGAGGCTTTGGTAATTGGTCTCAAGATGGCCACTGAGTGGAATCTTCAAGCACTACATGTCTATGGTGATTCTCAGCTTGTCATAAACCAGGTCAACGACGAGTATCAGACCAAAGATGAGAAGCTCATCCCATACAAGCGAATGGTCGACGATCTCAAAGAACACTTTGGGACCATCTCGTTTGAGCAAATACCCAGGATAGAGAACAAAGCAGCCGACGCAATGGCGACCATAGCCTCTCTTCTTGAGATACCTGAACAGGAGTCACGGTATGAGTTCCTAGTAGAAACAATTCGACAGCCGGCTTATGATCTCCTTGAAACCCATTCCATCTGCCACTTAGTGGGATCTGATTCACCTTGGTACGGTAAGACCTACACTTACCTCAAGGACAATATCCTTCCTTTGGACCTCTCTTCCAACCAAAAACGAACCTTCATCTGACAAGCCTCCCGTTACACCATTATCGCCAATACCCTTTACCGACGTGGTCTGGATGGTACTTTACTCCGTTGTCTAGAACAGGAAGAATCTATTACTGCCTTGCGAGACGTGCACGAAGGGATCTGTGGAACACACTCCAGCGGTCCTTCCTTAGCTAAGAAACTCATGCGTTTGGGTTATTACTGGCCCAATATGGAAATGGATTCATATCAGTTCGTCAAAAAGTGCAGACAGTGCCAGATACATGGGAACCTGATTCATGCACCTGCTCAGGAGTTGAGACCTCTAACGACACCCTGGCCCTTTTGCCAGTGGGGACTAGACCTCGTAGGAAAGATCCATCCGCCTTCTTCCAACGGCCATAAATTCATCATAACCGCTACTGAATA
The DNA here is from genome assembly GCA_027924645.1 of Cunninghamia lanceolata. Classification (NCBI taxonomy): domain Eukaryota; kingdom Viridiplantae; phylum Streptophyta; class Pinopsida; order Cupressales; family Cupressaceae; genus Cunninghamia; species Cunninghamia lanceolata. The sequence goes on along the minus strand of BSBN01001134.1, from coordinate 616,685 downwards.
CTTTACAAAGTGGATTGAAGCCGTTCCCTTATCAACCGTCACAGGAAAGCAAATTTCCTCTTTCATTCTGAATTACATTATCTGCCGATATGGCATCCCTTCATCCATCATAACGGATAACGGGAGACCTTTCAAAAATCAAGATGTCCAGGAACTTTGTGAACGGTTCAGGATCCAACATCGCTTCTCCACCCCATATTACCCCCAAGGTAACGGCCAAGCTGAGGCATCAAACAAAACCATTCTGAAACTCTTAAAGAAGACTGTCAATGAAGCCGGTCGCGATTGGCACGTCCAGCTCAATCCCGCTCTGTGGGCCTATCGAACCAGCATACGCACTCCCACAGGTGCTACACCTTACGCCCTCGTCTATGGTTCCGAAGCCATCCTTCCCATTGAGGTCGAACTCCCCTCCCTTCGGGTGTCGTTGAAAGGTCTCATCTCAGACGAAGAGTACAGAGTCACCAGACTGCAAGAGCTAGAACTGCTAGAGGAACGGCGCCAGAAAGCTTTTGACCATCTCAAAGCCTACCAACAGATGATGTCAAGAAGCTACAACCACAAGGTTAGACCAAGATGCTTCAAGGTTGGGGACCTAGTTCTAAAAGAGAACCCTCGCAACCAGCAGGACAGAGAAAAGAAAGGTAAGTTCGAGCCTAACTGGCTGGGACCCTATGTAATTGTAGCAGCTTATGGATCGGGGGCATATCAGTTGGCCACATCGGAAGGTGAGTTGTTTGATGATCCAATCAACAGCATGCACCTTCGCAGGTTCTATACCTAAGAGAACCCCAATGCAAGGGGGCACAATAAAATCAAAAAAATCAAAAAGCTACAAAAAAAATAAAAATAAAAATAATAGAAAGCATGCAAAAAAAAATCGTCCTTTGGTGAAAACCTGGCAAACAGGCGCCTTGGATAGGTATCATGGGGAAAACCTGGCAATCAGGCATCATGTTACTTTCTAGCTTCTCGTGCAAATAAAAGCAAGTGATGAAAACCTGGTAAACAGGCGTTACTTGTGACAAACCACATTCTCCATCTTTGGGAACCCAATCATCTTGAGCCCTTTCTCTCTCTATTTTCCCCATTCGACCCATATCCATCCCACAATAAACACTTGACAGTTACCTATCATGGCTTGATACTCAGCTTGTGGCCTTGTCAACCAAGGTTTTGTCCCATATCGTCCCCTCGAAGTGAGCCTAGCGTAGTGTCTCTCGTCAATGTCTATGGCCCCGAACCCGTGAACTACGTTGCCTCTGCGCCGTCACGTAGGCAAGGCCATTATTCTAATGCGCCCCCGAGGCTTCCATCTCTCCCGAAGTCCCATTTGTCTCCCCTCTTGTCTTCATTCTTGTCGTCTTTCTTCTAGTCCATCCATGGTCCATTAGGGTTTACCCCGAACTACATTGCCTCTGCGTCGTCACGTAGGCAAGGCCATTTAGCAATGAGCCCCCGAGGCACTAGGTCAGTCCCTTAGGGTCCATCTTCTCAATAAGGATTGTGCAACCTTCTCATCAAGTAAGCAAATGCAGGCAAACACCCGCTCTTCAAGCAGAAATCTTGACTATGACCATCTTAACCTATCCAATGCTAAGCAACTACCCAAGGTCTTCTCAATGATTTTATGCAAATTAAGGCAAGAAATAAACACATATCAACGCAAATATGCTTTGTAGACCAGAAACAGGGTTAAGTTACAGAGTCTTGATTTTTGCTGTCATACCCTCCTATGCTACTCAAGGATGCCAAAAGCTAGAGATGCTATGATGGGGGGCATGATTACTTTCTTTGTTTGCTATTTGGGGATTAAACTTTAGTAATGTGAAGCCTTGTCTTAGGACGTGATCGGCAAAAGATCACCGAGGACATCAAAGGTCTAACATGAACGGGGGCAATCCTTGCTTGTTGAAACGCAAGCGATACTCAGGTCATCTAGATTCAATTTTGACTAGATGCTTGTCTTAACTTGCTAAATCACAATCCATGTAAGCGATGCTCAGGTCATCTCGGTTCAATTATACCTCGATGCTTGTATTCACTTACAACATTTCAGAAAAATACCAAAAACAAAATGCCCAATGATGAAATAAAGCAATCTAAAAGCAAAGCATCCGTCCTATATCCATACACCCATCCATACAATCCTCATCATTCAAACTATGCAGGGTAACGATATCAAGAAAAATTCCTAAGTCGTTCTTTCGCAACCATCCCTCTATCCATCATGTCAATCTTCTGTCGATAGCGTACATTTGGACATCACAAAAACAAGGCATATAGGAGCATATCACATCACTCGTAGAAACTAGTCATGAACATGATTAGGTTAGTATAGTACATCATCCAATGCATTAGGTCACATATACATTTGCATCACATACATAGTTACATCACCCCATAGTACTCATGTTACCAATGCATACATTCAAAACATTACATCATATAAGTATCCATACACACATCTGCATTAGCCCATTTACACAACACATATACAACATCATAGCATAGAAATCATGTTCCATACATATACATTTGCATCATCACAAGAACATCATATTACCTTTGCAGTCATTTGTCACATTAAATCATATAGACATCATATAGCAGCATATCAAAGTATTTCTCATATAAACATCATATAAACCATCTAACTATGCAATAGAACCACATCATGCAATAGAAGTAATCATCTCATAAACGCAGGCAATAGATACACAAAGCTGCATCATCATCCATACTATCATATACAAGGATGTCCAAATGTACAATATCACCATCTCTCTCAAAATCAAAATGTCATATACAATATACGTCTAAATAGACGGTGATACATGTCCCAAAAAGTACAAAATCTGGTCTCTGACTACCCCTGCGGCTGTGAGCCACCACTGCCGGCTCCTGACTGCTGAGGTCCCATGACAGATGCCCCTGACTGGGATGGACCTGCTCTGTGAGCCACCCCAGACTGAGTCCTGAAACTACCTGCCCTCTGGCTCGCTGACACGGCACCATGATATAGACCTCGGTAGTACTGTACCTGCTGCTGTGCTCTGGCTAAGTCTGTCTGTGCCTGTGCCAACTGCGTCTGCAACTGGCCTACCTGTGCCTGTGCCTGCTGCACCTGCCCAACCAAAAAGGTACTCGCTGCATCTGTGCCCATGGAAGCTACTGCTGTGTCCCTCTCTACTCGGATCAGACGTACCCGGGCATCTGCCATGTCTCGCTCGCGAGTCAAACCAGCGATCACTGCTGCATCTGTATCTCGCATCCTCTCCACTCTCCTCAGCTGTGCCTGCAGCTCCCGCACCTGTCCTCTCAGGCTGGCTATGGTCCTGTCGTGTGCCTCACCCTGCACTGGCCCCTGTGCTGCCCCTACCTGTCCTAGCCCCTGCTGCTGGGGCACCTGCTGCTGTGGCACCTGCTGCTGTGGTACCTGCTGGGGTGGTGGCATCTATGCCTGCTGCTGTCCCTCCCCCTGTCCTGGCACTGCCTGCCCGGCCCTGTCTATCCTCCTCCGCTGCCTCGGCCTCTCTGCAGCTCGGCCACCACGTCCTCGTCCTCCTCTAGCGGCCCTCCGCCCTGGACCAGCCTCTCCCTCCTCCTCTGAGTCCGCCTCGTCGATACGAGGCACCAGCATACCAGGTCCGGAATATCTCAGAAATGGATGTGCAGTAATCCAGTCCTCATACTCCTGTGTAACCCCAGCATCTGCAATCTCTCGCCTCATATCCCAGGCCACATAGGGCAACTGCCGGAACTCTGCCAGAGCCTCCTCGTAAGAAGCCATCGACCCCCATCGGACCCTCTCTGCATGTGTCCGTGCGAACATGGCCTGTCCCTGCGGCATGCCCTGTCTCCTGCCGAACTGTCTCAGTACTCGGCCCACCGTCTGCCTCTCCAAGATGTGCCGTGTCCGGCCAATCAACCACCTGGTCTGGAAGCAGAAAGGCAGCTCATCTGCCTCATCGTCCCAAGGCTCGCAGTCTAGATATGGTCGCCAGACGACCACATCTATCCCATCCAATGTATGCCTCCAATACTCTAGCTTCCCCAGCCTGTGCTGGGAAATCACTCCTGCGTAGCCATAGCTGTACGGCTCTCCCCTCTGCCTAGCAAAGACACATATCGGCCTGGTCACCGCTATGTGCTCCCACAGCCAAAACTGTAACAGCAGCACCCCAGCCGATAGACTCGTGTTGCGGTGATACACCACCTGATGCATGTCGTGGTATAAGTGAGCTAGCACGCAAGGTCCCCACGCGTATCGAGTGCCCTCAGTCACCATCCGCTCCATAATCCTGCCCCATCCAATGGGGAACCCGTGCGATCTCCTGTCAGGGCATACAACGCCCGCAATCAGTCCAGCCACGATCCCAGGGAAGTAGTCGTAGCAGTCATAGATATCCTGCCAAGGGATGACCTGTCCCGCCAGCTCGGGATCGTCGAATACTCGCTGACATTCGGTGAGTCCCGCGTCCCGCTGTGCGTCATACTCCACCAACTCGCCTACCACGGGCAAGTGCAGTATCCTATAGACGTCCTCCAACGTCACGGTCATCTCTCCAGTAGGGAAGTGGAAGGTCCCATCCTCGCTGTGGAATCTCTCCACGGCAGCTGTCAGCAGTCCTCGGTTCGCCCGCACCTCGGGCATGAAGCAAACATAATCTAGGCCCATGGCACCAAGCGCCACCCTGTCAGCCTCTGTCAACATATGTCTCTGCAATAGAGGCATAGGGAACGTCTCCCTCGACTGCAGTGTCTCTCGTATCTCCTCCTGCAAACACGCAAAGCAAGGCGTCAGTCTCAAAACCGCATATACCATACTCAACATATCTATTGGACTATATCAACTAAACTTAGCATTTCAAATTGATCAAAACAGCACACTACATCTCTTGACTAGATTCCTGCAATCTCGGAGATAGCTCATCGATTCCTGCGTCAAACAGGACGCTAATCGAATCAGTTTGGCTAAGTAATTTGCCATCCCAAGCAAATGCGCCACTACAGGTGGTAAATGCACCATTTCTGGTATATGCGCCGCAACAATCGACGTATGCGCCGCACAAATACATATGCGCCGCTACATGCCACATGTGCGCCGTTATAACGCATGCGCCGCATAAAGCAACATATGCGCCACTAAATTACAGATGCGCCGCAATAAGTCACATATGCACAACTTCGGCAAATGCGCTGCTACATTTCACGCATGCGCGGCGAAAATACAAATGCGCCGCTTAATTACGAAAGCGCCGCCAAAATGAACACATGCGCAGCTTTCACGCATGCGCCGCCGAAACAGGCATATGCGCCGCGAAATCACAAAAGCGCAGCCTCGCGAGGCATATGCGCCGTTCTGCGTTTCGGCGCATTCATTTCACCTATTTTCTATGAGCATTTATGACACCTAAACTCGACCCTAAGAAAATTTTTTCGAAGCACATACCGGGGGTCCTGCCTCTGCTGGCCGCCCGAATCGTCGGACTCGCTCGAATCGATGCTCCTCGCGTGGAATGTCTGCGGCTCTGGCCGCCATGCTGCTCTAGGTTTGCTCTGAGCTCTCCTTCTCCAATCCAGATCAAACAAGTGTGCAAATGACTATTCTTGTGGACCCAGCTCCTATTTATAGCCTCCAAAACCCTAATTCTGGCTAGGTGATGACTGTGACTACTTCCCGTGTCCGTTTTTCCTCCCGTTTTCTTCCCGCGTCCCTAACCGCGTCCCTTTTCCTCCACCCTATCCTAACCCCTTCCTCGTCGTGAGATCGTCCGTCTCCAAAACTTTCGCCGTTTTTCCCGTCCAATCTCCCGAGGGGGCATCCTATCGTCATTTAACCTACACCAGGGGCAAACTGGGGCATGTATCATCATTCAGACTATCAATTTCTTTGAAGCAACGTTGTAAACTGCATTGCATCAAAGAGGGGCAAAATGTCTACGCCTAAAAATGACACAAATCATCCTAAATAAATATTCTAAATATTTATTCCATTCTTCTATTAATTAAATAAATATTCTAAATTTATTTAATCGATTCACTATTCCATAATTAAATAAATTCTATTTATTTAATTAAAATTCTTCCATTTGTCCTTCACAATTAAATAATCATAAATTATTTAATTAATCCTATTTCCTCTATCCTAAAGTTCTAAATTCAAAATTCCACATCACCTTTACACCTCACCTTGTCCACCTCATCAGGTTGCACATGTAATTAAATATATTTAATATTTAATTATCTTATTTTCCCTCACCCACATGGCCTATTTCTTCTCCAATCAGAGGTCAGTTAACCAATCAATCAAATCTGTTAACTAACCTGTCAGTTGAGTCAAATCCTCAATCAATCCAGTTAGTTCCACAATCCACTCTTCTAACTGATCAATCAATTCTGTTAACAGACTAGTCAATGGAGTTAACTCTCCAATCAGTTTTGTCACATCCCACCTTTCATGATGGAGCTGGGACACTTGGCACGTTTCCACTGGTTGCACATTCCTCAACCATCCTCAACCGTTGATCTTCATATCTTCTCTCAACCGTTGATTCCTATTCCTCCAGGTCTATAAATGAAGCTTCATCCCTTCATTCTAATCATCCAGGCTTTTGACATCGTTACTCTGCAGAAATATCACCAGCGCGCCTTTGGCACCCATTTGTCATCCACAAGCTTGAGATCACCATTGTTGCATTGGAGCTCACCTTCATTGCATATCACACCATAGCCGTTCACCATCGACTTCCTCAAATAGCTTTAAAAGATTGCACTCTCTGAGGGCTCATCTCATCTGTGAAAGGACGATTCGTGATAGGCGGACAACAGAAGTTTCGAAACGGAAGAGGTTTGCTGTGTTTTGTTCATTGCTTTGCTTATTTGAATCTTCTTTGTTTCTCTATTCTGTTGATGTTTGGGTCATCTGTTATTCATTTGATTGATGCACTATTTTACCCTCACATAAGTCAATAGGAAATGGTGCCTAGAATGCAAATGAAGGACTAAGTGGAATTTTCAATAAGCATAAATTCACCTTGAGCTTTCAATAAATACATCAAATTGAGCCCCTTAAGCCTAGGTGCCCTTTGCCTTCAAAAGAACCTTGTATCGATGTCAAGAGTTGGATTGTTGATGACTTCCCAAGCTAGAGATAATAGTGAAAACAATCCTTCCACCATCAGGATATTGAAAAATAATCATAATGTAATGATATATAGGATAACTGACATACCCCTTGTGAAAAGGATGAGCGCTTAGGGATGAGATAGTCTTCATAAGAGTTTAAATAAGAACATCATCAAAATGCGCCTTGGTAGAGAGACTTGAGACCATCATCAAATGAGCCAAAATATCTATCTCTAATGACTTGACACGGATCCCAAAACCACCTATTGGACCAATAGGATCCTAGGTGCTCATTTCATGCATTATGATTTCTAGGCACCAGTTTGATGCTCCATCATAAGGAAAGTGTGCCCACACTTGCAAGTGTTTTTCTTTAGGATCTAGGTGCTAATTGAAGGTTGTAGTTGACAAGAAGAGCACCTAACAAGAGGAAGTCTTTTGGAGTCTCCAAAACACATCAAACACTTGACTAACAACAAGATAACTTTTTCCCAAGTTAGGTGCTTCAAGAGGGAAGTTAAAACATGAATAACCACCAACTTGTCTAGGTGCAAACTCAAGCTTGTTGATGATACACATGGCGCCCAACATTCCTTGGTGATTTAACAAACTTTAAATGCTCAAAATTGTTCAAGGAATGCCCAATGTCCCTTCTTGATGATAGGCCACCAAAGTGAGGGTGGAATTGCACCTTGATGGCATTAGGCGCTATCTAGAGTATGCTACTCCATGGAAATGTGCCTTCTTACTTAGAGTCTTAATGAAAAGGCCCAGAGGTTAAGATGTGCCTTGTCTTAATGAGGTGCAACTCTTAGGTAAGAAAGCTTGTAAAGTGCGCCTAACTTAGTGAAGAGGTTGATAACTTCTAAACCCTTCCTGGAACTTAGATTTCTTCAACTAAAGATCATCTTGCACCAATACATCACCAAACTTTCAATCACAAGATCAATTCAAACTTAGGCACTCATTAATAATCTTTCCAATGTTGGTGCATCTCAAAGGTTGAACTGGCAAGAGATGGTGCCTAGCTTCCTAGACCTTGTTTCAATATGTTTGAGTTTGAAAGTTGACTCAATGGTATCAAGATGGCGCCATAGAGTCTTTGGACTAGTTCCTTAGAGTTTCAAAAAAAATTTGGCTCCTTGAAAATTCCTCCTACATTCTTAGGCACCATTTAAAGGTCCTGGAACCATGATGTAGCACCTTATTGCTCTAGGCACCCATTCATGATTGTGCAACTTGAGATTGACACCTAGAGTGAATAGGCTTTCATCCTGACTTAATTCACTAAGGCAACCTCATCTTGAAGGCCAAACAACTTTTCCTACCAGAGCGCCTTGATTGAAGACTCCACATCCTTAGGCACTCATTTGGACAATTTGATGTGAAATTAGCACCTAGACTCCAAGAGTCAACTTTCTGCTTTCCAGACTTAGCCAAATTTTGAGTTTTTGACTTTGTTCCTGCAAAACAATGAGATTGAGTTAGTCAAAAACCAATTCATTCCCTCATCATTCTGAATTAGCCTCTGGCAATGAGCAATAGGCTAATCCATTCTTCACTTGATGATTAAGCTAGAAACGGGGACATGACAGGGTAAGTTGTATCTAATGACATCACCTAATTGAGTGCCTAGCAGGTATAAACCTTAACGTTGACATGAGGACAAGCACTTAGTAAAGGAGAGTTTCTCAAACATTTAAACATGTGAATGAAGTCATAGAAATGCACTAAGTCATCTAGGCACCATTTTCCCCTTGTGTACCCTTACATTTGCACCTAAGAAGAAGTTACAACTTTACACTGCCTCCTTCTGACGATTTTTGGGGCAGCAAAAAACCTTTCACCACGAGCAAATATCTCAGAGATATAAAAAATTGAGAGAGGTTAGTGTAGAGGCACTCTACGTGATCGTGTTTCCTCAGACAGAATGTTTCTAAGTGACACAGTTTTTGAGTAACATCTCGTCAAAGATTACTGCCTTTTTACACTTTGGACTCTTCAGGGATATCGTCGGTACAATGTAGCTTAGACTGTTTCGACATGTTTGGGTGAAAAACAGGACCATGCCTAGCGTAAATGTACCCATATAGACCCGTTGGAACAGTCAGTTTGGTCACATCAGGAGCAGGATGAAAGTTACACCCCTTTGCAACTTTACACTACCTCCTTCTAATGATTTTTGGGGCAGCAGAAAACCTTTCACCACAGGCAAATGCCTCAGAAATATAAAAAACTAAGAGAGGTTATTGTAGAAGTACTCTACATGATTGCATTGCCTTAGATAGAATATTTGTAAGTGACATAGTTTTTGAGTAACATCTCGTCAAAGATTGCTGCCTTTTTGCAATTTAGACTCTTCAGGGATATCGTCGGTACAATGTAGCTCAGACTGTTTCGACATGTTTGGGTAAAAAACAGGACCATGTCTAGTGTAAATGTACCCATCTGGATGCGTTGGAATAGTCAGTTTGGTCACATTAGGAGCAAGATGAAAGTTACGCCCCATTGCAACTTTACACTGCCTCCTTCTGATGATTTTTGGGGTAGCAGAAAACCTTTCACCATGGCCAAATGTCTCAGAAATATAAAAAACTGAGAGAGGTTATTGTAGAAGCACTCTACATGATCGTGTTGCCTCAGACAAAATATTTCTAAGTGACACAGTTTTTGAGTAACATCTCGTCAAAGATTGCTGCCTTTTTGCACTTTGGACTCTTTAGGGATATCGTCGGTACAATGTAGCTTAGACTGTTTCGACACGTTTGGGTGAAAAAAAGGACCATGCCTAGTGTAAATGTACCCATCTGGATGCGTTGGAATAGTCAATTTGGTCACATTAGGAGCAGGATGAAAGTTACACCCCTTTGCAACTTTACATTGCCTCTTGACAATTTTTGGGGCAGCAGAAAACCTTTCACCACAGGCAAATGACTTAGAAATATAAAAAACTGAGAGAGGTTATTGTAGAAGCACTCTACATGATCACCTTGCCTCAAAGGGAATGTTTCTAAGTGACACGGTTTTCAAGTAACATCTCGTCAAAGATTTCTTCCTTTTTACACTTTGGACTCTTCAGGGATATCATCGGTACAATGTAGTTCAGACTGTTTTGACATGTTTGGGTGAAAAAAAGGACTATGCCTAGCATAAATGTACCCATCCAGATGCGTTGGAACAGTTAGTTTGGTCACATCAGGAGCAGGACGAAAGTTACACCCCTTTGCAACTTTACACTGCCTCCTTTTAATGATTTATGGGGTAGCAGAAAACCTTTCACTATGGGCAAATGTGTCAAAGATATAAAAAATTGAGAGAGGTTATTGTAGAGGCACTCTACATGATCGTGTTGCCTTAGATAAAATATTTCTAAGTGACATGGTTTTTGAGTAACATCTCGTCAAAGATTGCTGCCTTTTTGCACTTTGGACTCTTCAGGGATATCGTCGGTACAATGTAGCTCAGACTGTTTCGACATGTTTGGGTAAAAAACAAGACTATGCCTAGCATAAATATACCCATCTCGATACGTTGGAACAGGCAGTTTGGTCACATCAGGAGCAGGACACCAAAAATGCATAACATGATGATGTAAAAATGTGTATGTGTAAAAATGCAGGTGGAAATAAAAAAAGACAAACCTTAATTGTTAGTGTGCATACTTACAACTCAATGTAACATGACTTTACAAAATCAATGTGAATACTTACAAATTAATCCAATAAACCATCCAGGTCTGCTCTACTCTTTATTGTGTCAAGTATTGTTTCATGGTTAGACTCACACACCTTCCACAAGATTTTGTTCAAAGGTCTACCCCGATACTTTAGCAAATGAACATTGGATGCCATGACAAGGTTCAAGTAATGAAGAATCTTTCGATGCGTGTCAAAGTCCTGAAACAACTAAAAATTAACACTCTTATGTGGGTACCTTCTAAGCCATGTTCCAATAATAACCACTGAGCCTGTAGGGTATTCAATGTTTTCTCCATCTGTAACAGGGGCCTCCAATTTCTTTTTGGCCTTAATACAATGACATAAGTAATAATCTGTTCCCTCTTCATTATCTTCATCTACAATAACTGCATATACGTGCCCTACATTGATATGTGTAGAAAATTAGATGAAATTAGTCAACATTACGAAAACACTACAAAGTAAGATGACATTACCTAGTTGAACTGGATAAAATTAGATGCATATACGTACCCTATATTACCTAGTTGAACTAAATCTAATATGTGGTCAAAGTCAACTGATGATTTCATCTGTGTTAATTCTAGAGCCATCGGGTGTTGATACGTGTCAAGTGGGCTAAGATAACTTAACTGCCATTCGTCAACCCACTCCTTTGACTCGCACTCATTCCAAACTTGAATTGTATAGGAAGAACAAAAGCATGACATCTTTCACGTATGGATACTCCATGAACCTGCAATTGAGCTTCTAAAAGAGTGCATCTCATTTGATCCTATCAGTGTACAACAGTCCTCATATGGTGCAATGTTAGTATCATCTATCAACCAAAAAAATCTATGAACTGAAGACTTACCTTCATTACCTGGACCCATGGAAGCATTACACCACTCGACAATTGATTTTGCATCTGTCAACTTTGCATTGTCTTTATACTTTAACTCTTCTCATGCTATGGCTCTTTTGATACATACTCCTGCACCATCATGCTCCCCCTTTCCATGTCTGGCCTCACAAAAGTTCCACATATGTTGAATACCTGTAAAATTATGCCTCCTACTCAGCCAATAGAAATTCTGCGAGTTCTTGAATTGTGATGCACAGTTATCTGACCATATGATATGCTGACTGAACAATATGCCCCTTCTAGCCAAATCATTGTAGAACACCTGAAACAAACCTTGCATGAACTCCATAGAATGCATGTGATCATCACTAATATATAAATTATACTCCCTTATGATCTTTTTGTCATCCTCTATACTATCATTCGCATGAATGAATGTGATGTGCACAAATATAGAAACCTGTGTGGAGTTGTAATATTGTGATTGCACCTCACGCTGTGGCTGTAGACTGTAGTTCTCTGCAAAGTCAATGACTGAAACAATGCTACCAACCAGAAATGTGTCCTTGCATAACTTAAATTGCAAGTCCAACCATCGAGCTCTATGGGCATGTCTTGCATACTCATACACTATGCTATCATGAAATATAGGCATAAAAGATACACTGGAATCTTTTCAATAACCAATTCACACCTCTTTGCTTCTTTACCATCTTTTGTATTGTATGCCACTATTTTATACTTTCCAAACTCTACTAGTTCATTTCCAACCACGTGTGTTCTTTCTATATGTTCACATATTGGCAAGTGTTGCAAGCCACCGCAACAATGACATGTGCCATCCAAGCATAATTTCTTGTAGAATATTTGACCTTCCTCTCTTTCACATAAAATTCTTGATATGAAGTCTCTTGAAGATGTTGGTGGGGCACATATGGCACAACCCTGCAAAACATTGTTAGTATGCATATCTAAACATATAGACTTATAAGCATCAAAATGGTTAGAAAATTCAATATGTAATCTACAACAACAAGTAGTGCGTGTGTGATTTATCTTTACATAGAAAGGTTTTAGCATTTCAAAATATCTTTGACAAATTTTAATTTGAGGATACTTCTCTAGAAATGTACCATAAAACTGTGTTTGAGTCTCATCCAAAAAATGCTTTGGATGTGGCTCATGGTTCTGACTATCGATTCTCCTTCTTACCACATCCCTTTGATTCAGAGATACCCTTGTGTAATTCTTCCAAAAGTCTTCAATTAGTGATCTCAATGCTTCAACAATTGGTTTATCTTTTCATGGTAGTCTCCCTAAGAACGCCCATAATTCATTGGCATTAGTGTCCTCAATTCTTTGGTGTCTTCCAACGGCTCTTGATAAAGTTTTCCTATTAATTCTCAATTCTTGACTCGTCTTTCTAATGAGACGAGCTTTCCTCGTTTGACTACTTACTATAGTCGATGTAATCACATGCCATGTTGCATTACTATCTTTTGTGCGTGAGGTATTACCCACTCTCTCATACGCACTCATTAGATTCTTGATAATAAATTTTTCACTTGAAGCCTCTGATGTTCTCAACCCAAGAATCTTCATGATGGACCTATACTTTATACTTCGCATCATTTCAATGAATAGTTGACATCTTGCAGTCTCATTTAACTTTTCAAAGAACAATCTCCAAATCTTATGAGCATATCTTCTACAAGTGTGTTTTGGAATCTTACCTTCCATTGGCTGCAAAATATTCTCATCAATTTCAATCAAATACTTTGGATTTCTATGCAAAATTCTAGGTGGTGTTAAGTTAGGTAAATTCATCTCAACATTAGGAATTTCATCAATATTTAAATGAGATGGGCTAGATGGCATACCTTCGATCGAGGATGGAATAGATGACATACCTTGAGGTTGAGGTGGGAATGATGGCATACCTCCTTCATCACATGTGAGTGATGATGTACTCTCAACTTGAGATGTGGTAGATGGTGTCCATACATGTTGACTTGTGGTAGAGGACGTGTCTCCAACTATGGTATTCAAATCTCTCATAGCACGAAGTTTTTGCATTCGTTCTCTTTGTGCCGCCAATACCATATCTCTTTGTGATGGTTGTGGTTCCTCTTCAATTGGTATGTCTTCATTTATCGTGTTCAATTTCCTTGTCTCACGAAGTTCCCTCATAGCCACTGCTTTCTTTGCATTCTTAGCTTCTATCTCTTCCTGTGTTGGTTTAATTCTTGATCGTTTCCTCAGCATGACAGAGAATTTGTCTATAGCATGATAAAGAGACCAATATTATTTCCTAAGAAATGAATACAAAATCATAGTGGGATTGTATTTTTATTATGTTGTAAGGATTTATTCTTGTATAGTTTGACATCATGGTATGTTAAGGTCTATTTATTACACATAATTATTAAACAACCCAAGTGTAGAAAATATACATGGCATCATGTGAGATTGTAGGCTGCTTTCTTGATTGGGAATGTGTCTATTTTAAACATGTATGATAAAGCATGATAAAGTAATTCAATCCAAATTAAGGAAAATGTAAAGAACATGCATGTAAAGACTTCACATACCTAAAAAATGAAGATTTGAATGGAGAGAGTAGCTAATTATGTAGTGTTTTTTCTTCTGGCATCAAACTCCTCAACAATTTGAGTTTTTCACGACTTGCTTCCTTTTCAATGTTAAATTGAATAACACTCAAATATAATTACTAACAACAATACTATTAACCAATCTATAATGTTAAATTCCTAAAATTGAATCACAATTAACATTGAAACACTACAAAAATTGAAACTTGAAAAGATATATATCAAACTTGGTGTGAAAACTACGTTATTTCCTCCTTCTCAAGTTGGTAGCGCAGAAAAGGTGGTGGAAAGATCATGCAAAGGTGGTACAATGTGTCAAATGTGCATGTGAACTTCCCAACAACATGAAAGCACTTCTTTTTTGTCGGAGCACGTGCAAAATCAGTATGAAAATAGAGCATGTGGCCCTGGATCATGGGGGTCAACACCTGTTTACTGTTTCTATAGCAAGACAAAATGCAAGCACATTATAACGCGCTCATGTTTTGTCCTGCTATAGATTGATCACATCTTATGCATTTGTCTTTCCAAACCTTCCCCTTCAGACTTGAATGACCACAAGGTTTTTAAGGGAGAACTTTTCCTGTTTCTTGCAAGAGCTTGCTAGATGCTCCACCATATGATAGGCATAACAATGAAGGGGCAAGCCCTCATAATCAAGTTTTTGATAGAAAATGTCCATCGAGGAAGAAAGACAGATCTTCTTTGGAAGCAGAAGTTCTAGTTTGTGACAAATCCTTATCCAAGCATAAATAGCAGGGGTTCTGTCAAACAATCATCAATCCACTTCCACAAAGTCTTTTGAAGACTTCCTTATTGATTCCAAAACATCCACACCCCAAAACTGGAGAGGCAATCAATATAATCGAACCCATAAATCTACATTTGACGACAAAAACCCTCAACCCTCAATGTCAAATCCTAATCCCTCAACCCTTCACTCTAATCCCTCAACCCTAAACCATATCCCTAAACCCTCAACACTATACCTTAAACCCTAATCCCTCAACCCTCAACCCTAAACCTTATCCCTAAACCCTAATCCCTCAACCCTCAACCCTAATTCATCATCCCTCAACTCTAATCCCTCATCCCTAAACCCTAAATGCTATCCCTATTCCTAAACCCTCAATCGACTCGATATTATACCTTAAACCCTAATCCCTTATCCTTAAACCCTCCAACCCTATCCCTAATCCTTATACCTTCCACACTCTACTTTAACCCTAATCCCTCGACCCTCAACCCTATCCCTAAACCCTCGAACCTCAACCCTCAACCTTCAACGTCAACCCCTAATCCCTCAACCCTTAACTCTAATCCCTTGACCCTCAACCCTATCCCTAAAGCCTCAACCCTCAACATCAAATCCTAATCCCTCAACCCTAAACCCTATCCCTAAACCCTCAACACTATACCTTAAACCCTACTCCCTCAACCCTCAACCCTAAACCTTATCCCTAAACCCTAATCCCTCAACCCTCAACCCTAATCTGTCATCCCTCAACTCTAATCCCTCATCCCTAAACCCTAAATGCTATCCCTATTCCTAAACCCTCAACCGACTCGATACTATACCTTAAACCCTAATCCCTTATCCCTAAACCCTCCAACCCTATCCCTAATCCTTATACCCTCCACACTCTACTTTAACCCTAATCCCTCGACCCTCAACCCTATCCCTAAACCCTCAAACCTCAACCCTCAACCCTCAACGTCAACCCCTAATCCCTCAACCCTTAACTCTAATCCCTCGACCCTCAACCCTATCCCTAAATCCTCAACCCTAAAGCCTCAACCCTCAACGTCAAATCCTAATCCCTCAACCCTTCACTCTAATCCCTCAACCCTAAACCCTATCCGTAAACCCTCAACACTATACCTTAAACCCTGATCCCTCAACCCTAAACCTTATCCTTAAACCCTAATCCCTCAACCCTCAACCCTAATCTGTCATCCCTCAACTCTAATCCGTCATCCCTAAACCCTCAACCGACTCGATACTATACCTTAAACCCTAATCCCTTATCCCTAAACCCTCCAACCCTATCCCTAATCCTTATACCCTCCACACTCTACTTTAACCCTAATCCCTCGACCCTCAACCCTATCCCTAAACCCTCGAACCTCAAACCTCAACCCTC
This sequence comes from Cunninghamia lanceolata, assembly GCA_027924645.1. Classification (NCBI taxonomy): domain Eukaryota; kingdom Viridiplantae; phylum Streptophyta; class Pinopsida; order Cupressales; family Cupressaceae; genus Cunninghamia; species Cunninghamia lanceolata. Next base: position 600,253 of record BSBN01001134.1, on the reverse strand, counting down.
AACGTCAACCCCTAATCCCTCAACCCTTAACTCTAATCCCTCGACCCTCAACCCTATCCCTAAAGCCTCAACCCTAAAGCGCCAACCCTCAAATCCAAATCCTAATCCCTCAACCCTTCACTCTAATCCCTCAACCCTAAACCCTATCCCTAAACCCTCAACACTATAACTTAAACCCTAATCCCTCAACCCTCAACCCTAAACCTTATCCCTAAAACCTAATCCCTCAACCCTCAACCCTAATCCGTCATCCCTCAACTCTAATCCCTCATCCCTAAACCCTAAATGCTATCCCTATTCCTAAACCCTCAACCGACTCGATACTATACCATAAACCCGAATCCCTTATCCCTAAACTCTCCAAACCTATCCCTAATCCTTATACCCTCCACACTCTACTTTAACCCTGATCCCTCGACCCTCAACCCTATCCCTAAACTTTCAAACCTCAACCCTCAACCCTCAACGTCAACCCCTAATCCCTCAACCCTTAACTCTAATCCCTCAACCCTCAACCCTATCCCTAAAGCCTCAACCCTTAACATCAAATCCTAATCCCTCAACCCTTCACTCTAATCCCTCAACCCTAAACCCTATCTCCAAACCCTCAACACTATACCTTAAACCATAATCCCTCAACCCTCAACCCTAAACCTTATCCCTAAACCCTAATCCCTCAACCCTCAACCCTAATCCATCATCCCTCAACTCTAATCCCTCATCTTTAAATGCTAAATGCTATCCCTATTTCTAAACCCTAAACGCTATCCCTATTCCTAGACCCTCAACGGGCTCGATACTATACCTTAAACCCTAATCCATTATCCCTAAACCCTCCAACCCTATCCCTTAACCCTCAACCCTATCCTAAAACCCTTAAACCTCGAACCTTAATGTACTCAACCCTCAACGTCAAACCCTAATCCCTCAACCCTTAACTTTGATCCCTCGACCCTTAACCCTTAAAACTTAAACCCTAAAACCTATCCCTACATGCTCGACACTTGACACTATATCTTAAACCCTAATCCCTTAACCCTCATCCCTAAACCCTCAATCCTAAATCATTAAACCTTCAACCCTAAACTGTATCCCTAATCCTGCTACCCTCGACACTCTTATTTAACCCTAATCCCTTGACCATTAACCCTATCCCTCAACCTCAACCCTCAAACCTCAACTCTCAACATTAAACCCTAATTCATCAACCCTAAACCCTAATCCCTCAAACCTAAACCCTATCCCTAAACCATCAAACCTCAACACTATACCTTAAACCCTAATCCCTATCCCTCAACCCTTAACCCTTAAAACTTAAACCCTATCCCTACACCCTCAACACTTGACACTATATCTTAAGCCTTAAACCCTCATCCCTAAAGCCTCAACCCTCAATCCTTAAACCTTCAACCCTAAACCCTATACCTAATCCCTCTACCCTCGACACTCTAACCCTAACCTCAACATTAAATGCTAATCCGTCAACACTAAACCCTATCCCTAAACCCTCAACCCTCAACACTATACCTTAAACCCTAATCCATCAACCCTAAAACCTAATCCCTCAACCCTCAACCCTAAACACTATCAATAAACCCTCAACCCTTGACACTATACCTTAAACGCTATGGGAAAAGCTTTACGTATGGTACATCCATAGTGAGTAATTAACAGTTGAAATCAGAAGGATGATCATTATGAGAAAAGATTTGCATTGGGGTACATCTATGTTTCTTTCTATCCACCCTGCACTTAGGGAAGGTATATTGTTATGAAACAGGCAAATAATCTCCCATTGTTTACTAGCTCTATCCACAAGAACTACTAAACTATACCTTAAACCCTAATTCCTCAACCCTAAACTTTTAACCCTAAACTCTATCCCTAATCCCTCTACCCTTAACAATCTACCTTAAACCTAATCCCTTGACCCTTAACCCTAAACACTATACCTAAAGCCTCAACCCTACACCCTAATCCCTCAAGGTCCTAAACTCTAATCGCTTATCCCTAAACTCTAAATCCTATCCCTAAACCCTCAACCCTCAACCTTAAACCTTAATCACTCAATCCTTATCCACCCCTCTCCTCTCCTATCTAGCTCACTCCCATCTCTACCCTCCTTTTCCCTCGACACTATACATACATAAATATAGGCATACATAGATACATACATACATACATACATACATATAGGCATACATACATACATACATGATTAATAGACTTCAATAGAAAAAAATTTGAGGGGAACATAACGTGAGCGTGTTATAATGCACTCGCGTTATGTCAAACATGACAAACAACAGACTTGCAGAAAAGGAAAATGCAAAGCAAAACATAACGCGGGCGCGTTATGTTTTGCTTTGGGAATCCCAAGCCTTGGGCTTGGGATTTGCTTTGGATTTCCAACCCAAAGGCTTGGAGTGCCTTTTGAACAGTCGCAGACATGTTTTTCCATATTCTTCAAGATTTCACATAATTTCGTTCATGCTAACCCTCAGATTTGCACGTGTTTCAAGGTCAAACAAATCAAACACCTGGCTAATGTTAGGCTTTCTCTTAGCTATTTGACGATGTGATCTTTTTCACATTTTAACAATGTTAAGCCTTTCATCTTTAATTTCTTTTGTTTGTGTGTCCATTTTTGGGCAAAAACCACTGTTTGTTCTTTTTTCATTGTAAATTAACTATTCATTGAAATTTCAAAAAAATTACATATTTAGAAACTAGACTCCATTCTACAAATATTAAAAAAAGAAAAAAATGATTTTCAATTAGTTTTCAAAATTTATAGGGGTAGCACGACCAAAATTCTATTTTTTAGGATGTGTCTGTAGACACCAAAAATTGGATTTGCTCTGCAAACCAATTTCCTGTACCTCTACACTAATCCACTCTCCCCATTTGCATATCCCTGGTGATTAATTAATTCACCTAATTAATCCATTTAACCTTACAACCCTATCCTATCAACTAAATGAATATTGCTAATATTTATTTAGATGATTTATCCATTTCCGTAATCCCTATTAATTAGATAAATCCTGTTTATCTGATTAACCTAGACTTAAGTTAATTAAGATAACACTTAATCAACCCTGCTTACCTCATCATCCACTCACTAAATTTAAAATTCAGATGTCTCCCACTATCCTCCACTCACTGAATTTAAAATTCAGTTGTCTCCCACTATCGTCCACTCACTGAATTTAAAATTCAGTTGTCTCCCACTATCCTCCACCCACTGAATTTAAAATTCAGTTGTCCCCCATTATCCTCCACTCTTCCCAAAATGAGAATTTTTAATTCATCCATTAGGAATAAAAGATTCACTTTTATTCATAGCCCTTGATCTCATCAACTGAATCCTCACCCTCCATCCTCATCTCCAAAATTCTATAAATTGGACCCCTCTCTAAGCCATTGGAGAGAGACCTCTTCATGAATCAGAACTCTGCCAAAATCACTCCACAAATCTCCTCATCCTACCATCCTAATGTCAAAATTATCCCTCATTTCCATCTAGTCTATCAATCTAATCCCTAATCACTCATCTTACATTGTGTTGAGCACTTGAGCAATCCACATACATTTCAGTTATCATGGGAAAAATCTGAGGAGATCTCTTGGGTGAAACTCCTTCCCGCATGGATTCATGAATTAGAAGGAAGGTATAATCGTGTTAGTTTGCATTTGATTAGTTTTAACCTTTCATTTTGATTTCACTTATCACATTTGGCATGCCCGGTCTCAGATCTCATCGACACTTTTGTAGATTTTGTTATCAAAATCTTCATTTTCTAATAGTTTTTGTCAATTTTTGGTGATAAACTATTGCAGGTTGCATTCTAGGCAGAAACAGACATCATTATTGTGATAAGGACATTGTTTCTGTGAATTTTGACAGTAAACTCGAGTAGGTTATGTGAAATTTTTTTTGAAAAAAATTGAAAATTTTTTAGGGTACAGTCCGTACCGTACAGAACCGTACCCTACCATACTAATCTGTACTGAGGGTTTATGTTTGAGGTTGTAGTTTTTTTTTGGTTTTAGTTGCAGATTTATGGTTTTAGTTGCAGATTTATCTATCGCCGCTCCGTCGCCACCACCACCAACACTAAATCCTAACCACCATCCGCTACATATCCCCATCCACTGCCGGAGTCTTCAACTTCTTTCTCGTGCCACCTAAACAAACCCTTGTCACCACCCCGTCACCGCCCCATCGGCACTGCAAGACTTCTCAGGCCCCCGTCGCCGCTTGGTCGACAACCCTCCCCTCCCTTTGGCCTTGCCCTGCGGCCTCCCTTAGCCCACGTGACCATCCCCACCTCCCTTCCCCATGGTCTCCTCCACCCTCTCTGCTCCCCGCACCGCCCCCTGCGGACCTCCCTTCCTGCCGCCCTTCGACCCCTTTCTCCGCCACACCTCTGCATACCCCACCTTTCGCCCGCTAACACACCTCCGCCGCCATCAAACTCACGCCGCCTCCCCGCTTCCTCCCCGCAGCACCATCATAGCCCCCTTCACCTGCGCATCCCTCCTCCACCTGGTGACTGCCCTCTACCCTGTGACCATTGCGCTTGGCCACCACTAAAACAAAAACCCTAACTCTTTAACAATCGGGGGTTGGGGGGGCCTTTACAAGCCCCTTTGTCATTTTTTTTAAATTTTGAGCCCCTGGTCATATCAGCGACCAGGGGCCTATTTCGCCGACCCTAACATTAACTGCCAGATGCAAACCGCTAGCCTGCTAACAACAACATGTGACCAGGGAGCACAAAACCGCTAATAGTCAATGTTAAACTACCAGCTTGTCTTATGCCTTCCATATACCCTCATATGGGCATTTTTTTTTCTTTTGATCATAACTTGGCCAGACGGACGCAGATTTTCACAAAATTGGACTCGTTGGAAAGATGATGAGGTGAACTTCATAGTTGTGAGGATTTTATCAGGTGGTAGTACATTTTTCCCACCTTTTTCATCAGTCAAAGTCAAACATGCCAAAAATCTTCAAATCATCATAACTTGTGCAAATTTGATCGTTTTTCAGCGAATTTTTTTTTCAAATCGCATAGAATTTCTTGAATTTTCTATTCATGCAATCCATTTTGCTTTGTCACTTCATTTTTCAGTAGGTTTTATCATATTATCAATTTTTGCATAACAATCTCGTTGGCTAGTCTACTTGCTCCGTTTTCATTCTTGTAACTTGCAGGTGATCATTCGGGGCTGGAGCAACATCTGGAGCAGCATCTACATCAATTTGGATGGAAATTTTATCAGGTGCATCCATTTTTCATCCTTTTATCTCTCAATTATTGCTGAAGTGTGGGCATAAAACAAACATTGTTTGATCATCACACATTTGACATTGGGCATAAAATCAACCAGTGTCTTCAATCACACCTTGAAATTGGGCTAAAAAGAACCATTGATTGATGTGTCTTCATCACATTTCATTTTTCTAAGGGATAATTTACAAGTGAGAGTGTGAGTCAAGTGGGTGTGTGTATGCTCTCTCCTCGCACCGCAAGGTGACCTTGGAGATCAAAAACACCTCATTTGATTTGCTTTTGTCAACCCCTTTCCTAGGAGGCCTGCTAGGGGATTTCATCACCCCTAGGGATGACCTCATCTGAGGCTGAATCAAAAGACACCCTATTTGAAATCAGAATCTTGTCACTCTTGGCTAAGCCCCAAAGAACTTTCTACCTTTGGGAAGTGAAGGTGAAGGGTGGGTTACCCCCTTCTCCCGGCTGTGTGACAGGATTTCACTCTCAAATCATTAGTCAACCTCATCTAAACATTGACCAAACTTAACTGGCCATAACCCATCAAACTAGACATTAGGGCCTGTTGCTTTGTCTTACATATGTGCTTGTTAATCATTATCATATTCTTCAAATTCAAAATTCAAGTTTGCTTGTGTCTTGTGTGAGTGATTCTTGTTTGTACATGTGATCATTTGCTAAACATTACCAAATCAAACTAAACATCAAACACATAACCAAATCAATCTAAACATTCATCCTAGTCACCTTCATCCTAATCAACTTCATCCAAACAATCCACATCATCATTGAATCATAACCAAGCAATTGCCAAACAAGACTTAAGACTTAAACACTTGTCTGACATCATGTCAATCTTAGAGAACCTTCAAAAACTCCTTCATATGCTTCGCCACATGCATGCAAGCCAATCACCTTTAGAGTAGCAAACCTTTCAAACCATTCAAGGACTAATTCAAATATGTCAAACAAGCCAATCCTCACACATACAATACCTCTCAGAAGAAATCCAACACCTCTTGGCCACTTGCAAAGTCTAACAACCATCATATCTAGCACCTATCCCATCATATCCATCTACACATTAAACCAATTATGCATCAACTTATCCCACTTCATATCAACCAAATTCATCCACATGTCCTATCAACCCTTTATCAACTTATCACAACCCTTATCTATATCAATCCATATCACAACCATCGTTATCCTATGCAACCCCTCCATCATCATCACATCAACAACAAATCATATCACAACAAGAAGTCCAAACACCATCCCAACCTCAACAAATTCCACAACAACCTTACATGTCATCATCTTCAACATCATATCAACCTCCATCATCCTCATATCAACCCTCAACTTCATACCAACCCCAAAACCTTTCGTCTACATATCCTACCATTACAACTAGCTACCAAGACTATCAATGGCATCCCCAACAAGCACTAGTGAGCCCAAATCCACCTTTGCAACAACAAGCACATGCAAATCCAAGTGGTCCCTTGAACATAAATCAAATGAGGCCAAGTTATCCTAGGCAAGATCTAATAACCTTTGACAAGGGAGATACCAATCTAGAGTGGCCTCCACCATCTAATCCCACACCTATCCTTGAACCCACCCAAGAACTATCACTACCTAATCCTATCACCCACCTATCCAATCCCAATCCTATTTCTACACCATCCACCATCATTATCCATCAATTATATTGCTCTTCAACCCATAAACTCATGAAGGATACCATCCATTGGCTATTAGCAAGGAATCAAACACCCTCATGCAATCCAACATCCATCAAATTTATTGAACAACCCCCTATCATAAGTCAAGAACAATCATGTAGCCATGTTCAAGAGCCCATAAGTCAAGCACCTATCACATCAATCCAAGCACCTATCACATCTATCCAAGTCACTCCCACTTCTATCAAATCACATGAGTTATGTCAAGAATCAAATCCAAAGCATGTTGAAACATCAACCCCTTCTCCTAATCAAGATCTAACCATCCCATCTAATCCCATCCACGATCCCCTCCCATCTATTGATCAGCTTATTGATCTCACCCCATCTTCTACCACCCCTTCACCATCCCCCATGAATCCTTCACCTCCATCTACCAATACCATCCAAAATCCATCCCCTTATCCACTTGGCACAAGCACTTTCATCCATGGTGACTCCCTTGTAAGAGGTGAACAACTTTCATCCACCACCTACCTTTCTCCAACAAATAATGGACTCGCGTCTTTTTTCCAAAGCACCAAACATCCCATTGCATGTCACATGCTCCAACACATGAACTATCAAGGCAAAGGCTTAGGCCTTCACGAACAAGGCATATTGGAGCCCATCCACACCATATTCCATCCATCCTCACATGGCCTTGGCTATGCATCCCAAGAACAACAATCTACACATGTCGATACCATCCACCCACCTTCCAAAATCCATTCATCCAATCCCAAACATGGTGCATCTCATCGCACTCCCAAAACATATGTCACCATCCCACCTCCATCATCCTATCATTTGCAAAAGCATGTGACCATCTATCTCCCTCCATCAAATTTACCTCCACTACTTCCAAATCCAAAGATCCCTATCAAATCCACTCTACCTCCTATCCTACCAACTCCCAACATCCCTATCCACAAATCCTCTTATCCTCCCATCCTCCCAACTCCTAATATCCCAATCATCAAATCACTTCATCCATCTATCCAAAAATCCACTTTTTACCCCTCTATCCATCAATCCACTAAAATTCCCAATTAAGACCAACCAAAGCACACATCTTTCAAACAAGAAGCTTTCCCCAAATCCATGGGATTCAAAAATTTGAATGCCTCAAATCATAAAGCATAAAAGCCTAAAGATGTTATCCCTTCCAAGCAAAATGAAAAATCAAAAAGGCTATCCAATCCCACACCATCACAAGAAAAAGCAAAAACAAAAATGGTGTGGGTCCCTAAATGAAAAGCACCAAACTGTAATGAGGTATCCACATCCCAATCCACCCCAAAATCCCAAACACCCCACTCCCCATCTAAAAATCCCCCAAAGTCTAAGTCTATTTGGGTCCCTAAAACCCCAAATCGACCATCCAAATATCCACCATCCCAATCTCCATTACTCCCAACTCCACATCCCAAGTACAAGCTTCCAACTACATCACGATGTGTGCAACCACTGGTCTTGGTTCCCCTCCATCACTTAACATTCCCACATACCCCCATCTCTCCATCTTTTGTTCACTATCCTACATATCTTCCCCATCACATTCCTATGGTCCATGCTTTTGCATAATTCACATCATAATCCATTATCCACCATCCATTCCTTCTTCTCCTATCTTCCAACAATCCATGCAATCATAATCCATAATGCTATCCAACATGGGACCATCTTCTCCTTGCTATGGAAATAGACGCTAGAGTCCCCATTCCATCAAAAAAGCCAAAAAATAAAAAATAAAAAATAAAAATAAAAAAAATTAAGAAAATAGTAAAGAGAAAAAATCTGTCCAATGGTGAAAACCACTCCCCGTGGTGCCTTGGGAAAGTACCATGATGAAAACCCCTTGTGGGCATCATGCGTAACCCCTTCTCCATCCATTTTGTACCCCTACACTTGGGGGCAAAACTGTATCCTTCATCCACATCCATAATATCCTTGCACATCTTATCCACTATCTTATCCATATCCTATCATATTCTTATCCACTATATCTCCCACCTTAGATCTTGATAAAGACAAGAGGCAAAATATCAACAACATGCTTTGGAGACCTCTTGGCATACTTCCTTTCCAAGTATATCCTCCATTCACACATGAGCCCATCATGCAAAATTCTTTAGACATTGGGGCATATGATTCCTTGCAACCTAGCCCTTGGAGAAAATCCTACAATCCCCCATCCATATATCATGCATACCTATCCTACCCCTCATCCTTATCTTCCATCTATCTAACACACATCCCTATCACTTGTCCCTTCATCTATCATGAATCAGCTATCCAATCCCCCTATCCAACCCCATCACCTTCACCTCTAGACTTGGTGTTCCCTAGTCATTGGTATCTGGTGCAAAGGTTATCCACATGAAATCCAATGCAACCATCTCATAATAAACCATTCCTTTTCAAAAATCAAAAAATTCCAAAACATCACAAAATCAAAAAATTCCAAAACATCACAAAATCAAAAATCCAAAAACATCACAAATATCAAAAAATCCCAAAACAATAGAAAACACATAAAATTCCAAAAATAATCTATCCATCACACAAATAAACCTTGCTCCATCACACTCTCATCCTCATCACATTTATCATCATCCCACATCATCATCACATCTATCCTCAATAAGCTTACACTACATCCAAGCATCGCATAACCTATCAAAGCATCATCCCTTATCAAAAATCATCAACTATCAAATCAGCATCAACCATAACTTGTCACCATCATATCTTGAGCCAATCTTACATCAACAAAACATGATCCAATCATCAATCAATCCCTGCCTTAGGATATATCTTTCCTATGATAGGCAGCATCTATCACATCATCATCCATTTTGGCAAAAGATACAATGGTTACTTGTTTGGTTCGTTGGTCTTTTGGTTTTCGATTTTTATCTTTTGTCCTATTTAAAGATCACATCAAAGCTACCTTGATCTTACTATATCATGGTATGTGGCAAAAACATCTAGAATGGGGCATAGTCTTGCTTTTGTATGCTGTGCTTGTGGGTTGGTCTCATTACTCCAAGCTAGTATTCATATTTTCTCGATCATAGACTCATATTGAATTTCTCCACCCTATTGCAATGACATCTTATAATCATATTCTACCTAATTTTGCATTATTTCCCTTTCAATTTGAGCCTCATATTCAAGCTGCTTCTGATGGTTAGGTATGTACTGGTCTATAATATCATCAAATCTGTTATGATCAAACTGGGCATGATAAATCTTGGATTGGAATTCCTCTAAATCATGCAGGGGAGTGAAACTGCTATGTATTAAAGGGTTGTTCTGATGCATCTTCATGAGTATTTTGATTATTAAGGTGTTCAGACTAGTTTGATATCCCAATTTTCTTAGCAAGGGCCATTAAAGGTGGGGAAGATTTTAACTTTTTACCATTAGTTTTGGATCTCCTACCATCCATGTTGTATGAGACTATAATGCTTTAGCACATAATATATCTGAATTTTAAAATAGAGTCACCACCTCTCTTTCGAGAGGAATAATTTTATCTTCTGGGTCTTTTCCACTAGCAGAGTTATGACTTTAACTTCTCAACTCTATTGATATGGTCTCCTACCAGGTTCCTTTCTGTTGATCCCCAATAGAGTCACCAATTTTGTTAGGTCTCAAAAATGTAAGATGTTAACCTTAAGAGGTTGTCAAGCTCCCTTGATGCTTTTGGCTAATGACATGGGGCAAATATAGTAAAAACCCCCTTCACTTCAGGCTCTACCAAACCTAGGTGGGTATACCTTGACTATTAATGTAGACTTGTAAGACCTTCACAATGACATATGGGTGTGAAGTAGATGTAAGGCGGTGAACTATTCTTACGTATAATATGTGTTGGGAATTAAGGTGTCTCAACCTTCGCAAATTCCTAATCTTGTATTTATTCATCCCATGTTGAGTTGGCATAGTCGGCACCTTGTGTACATGCAGCAGGATAAATTTTGGTGAATTTGGCAGTTGCAGTTTCCTCCTTGAATAATTAATGGGGGTTTGGGGGCAGCACCCTCAAGATGAGGTCAAGGGGTGGAGCCCCTTGTAGGGTCCAGGGGCAATGCCCCTGGCGCACTCCCTGTCGCAGTATAGGGTGGGGTCGAGGGGTAGCGCCCTCGTGGGGGCTCGGGGGCAACACCCTCGAAACCTCAAATGACTTTTATTTAATGACAAGTGTCAGTGAGTATCTTTACATGAGAGAAAGGCATCTTTGGGTGGTCAAGGGAGGTTATGACATGTTGTAAGAGGAATAAGGTATTTTTAGTCAATATATGATAGATTCTCTTACAACTATAAGTAATGTTAGTTATGGCAGATTCTATGACAGTTGTAAGATGCGTAAGAGCATCTATCATAGCCTATCTTGGGACAAGGTGCCCACATTGGGATGGGATGTTGGACAAGTGTACTTAGGCATGGGTTTTGGGGAATGAGTCCAAGATGGATGCCCATCTCTAGAAGGTTCCATATTTGCCTTGTAAACTCTATAAAAATGGGTGCTTGGATGGGAGATAAGTAGTTTTTTGTACAGGTACTATTATGCTGTTGGAATATCTCCAGATTTGACATTCAAAGACTCCTAAAAGAGCATTAGCTCTGAAACTGTATTGTAATCTATTATTGTTTACTGTAATACATTTGAGCTATGTTTTGGAGTGTGGGGTTTTTCACCCATAAGGGTTTTCCCCACGTATATCTTGTCTCTCTCTCTTCTATCTACTTTCTGTGTATGTGTATTGTTGCAATATCTCTGTTAGATGTTCTATGTTGCTGTAGTTGTAAGAATTAAAATTGAATTTGCATACATCTCTCCTCATTAGATTAGTGTAAGAAGCGATTTCCACACACTTAGCTTCCTTTCAATATGTGAGCTTTTAAATGTGTGAATAAAGTTGTAGGTTGTAAAAGATTGTTATATAATAGTTGTGACCAGTGCCTAAATGCTATTGGGTAATTGGGTAAAGATTTATATATTTTACAGATCAAGTTGGCTTAACTCTAAATATCTGGCACCTTTTAAATGTTTACACTTTATGTAAACGTGCAAGATTGTTGGTTGTTAGACTGTTCTTTAAAATCTAGTTGATTTTCCCAAATTACTATGGTTTCTCAAAAGGATTTAATTCTATATTGAAGGAAACCAACTAAATTGTCTCACTTAAAGGATTTTAATTCAGGGCAGAGACCAATAAATGTAAATCACTTAGGAGGACTTAAATCAACTTCTGATAGAAACCAATCAAAATACACCACATAGAGACAATAAATGTCCCTTGGTAAATCTAACGATTTAAATAACTGGAAATAACCAAGATGGAGGCAGTCAAACAACTCATAAACTTGAATATCAACAGAATATTAGAACACCACAAATATATCCACAGCAGAAATCATTCTTGCCCATTATAATATTAAAATATCATAGACATTCAGGCTTGAAATATGACTGGAGATAGTAATATTGAGTCTATAAATTGTCTTGCTGTAAATTGATTATATTTTTTCATGGTCTTGGTTTCCCTTATATATATGGGAAGTGAACAAGCTTCAGGCTTGAAACGACAAAACTATTCATGAATTATACTTTTTCATAATTAAGCATAATTAAGAAATAGATTATGGGCATAAGCAACTTGATTAGAATCTGGGTCCGTTAGTCTTCGTAGAGTACTCGTGACCACAGGCCTGGCAAAGTACCCCTCTCCATGTTGCAGTATCTATCAAATGTGCTTTGCCTATTCTCATTGCCGAAGAAATACATCGACTTATACATCACAAAAATTATCAAAATTCCATCCTTATTTCACCCAACCTCTTCATGCTGCTCTAGCAATGAATAAGTTTATTTTAGAGAGGTGGTTTATGTATTCCTGAGTTACATATGTATCTGTAGAGATGATGTCACTCATGACTGACTTGAGAGTAAAGATTTTATCTAAACAGGTATGTGTGTTCTCTGTTACTTTGTCTTCATCGTTTATCTTTTCAAGAGCCATGGGCAATAATTAGATCAACTCTTTTTCGAAACATCATTTTCTTGCCAATTCCCTTTAGTGTCAAAGAAACTGGGTAGTGCCATGTCTAGATGTTGATCAAAGTCACTTAAGTCTTCTGTAAAAAAAACATTGAATCTCTCATGCTCACTGATTAGATCATCATATTCTTTGAACACTCTTTCTTCAACACCTTCCTTAGCTTGTAGTTTCTCCTTCTTTTCAAGCATCCTAAGATGTAATATCTTATGTTCCTAGTGAACATTGTGTGTCCTCTTATGCAACTCCCATATTCTATCACTATTCCCCTCTATCTTCTTAAATCTCCTTTTGATCAATTCTAAAGCCAAATTGTATTTAACAGTTTTTATTTCAGTCTCTAATTGGTCACACCTTTCTAGATTTTCTCTGCTTTGATCCTCCAATAATTGGCATTTGCTCTTGCGTCTAAATAAGGTGAGTAACTGTTGGATAATGCTGGCAACTTATCCTTATAAGTGGCAACTTCTTGCCTCAATTTTGCATTTTCTACCATATATTCATTATGTTTCTTCACCAATTGCTCAATCTAAGCCTTTGTAAATTTAGCCACATTAACATTCAAATCAGTGGTCTCAAGAGGATCTGTATCTTCAACTCTTTGTACCACAAGGTGACCAAATATCTCATTTGGATTACTAATGATCTGAGGTCTTTTGCTTGGGGGATAAAGCACCCATATCAATAGTGTTCCTTTGTCAAGATCATAGCTAGACTCTATCTTGATCTTATCTACTCCTTTAATACTTAGTTGTAATTTTTTATCTTGGTTTCTTCTAAAATAATAAAAAACAATGGCTGATGGTATATCCCAACCTAAAACTAGCATCACCCCTACTTCTTCAAGCAACTCTCTTCCCTTTTCTAGAGTCATATTATCCATTGCTTTATCAATTTCATTTTGAAGTTCATGCAACACCTTAGCTTGCACCTCAGGGGTAATATCTTTCATGTTCTCTCTAGTTTGTTTACCTTTGAATTCATATAGAAAGGCTTTCAATTTAGGGGTTTTTATAAAATCATCATCTGAGACAAATTTTTTGCTTACCAAATGTATGATATCTTCTGATAATTCATCAAGGGATTCCATATTGATTGCTTCCCTGTCCATAGGAGGCTCATACTTTCCAATCACATGTTCAAAGCCTTGCACACTCTTATCTCCACCTTCCAGTTCCTCATCTTCTGTAATGTTGGTATCGATAGAAAAACTAATGTCTGGTGTGGTCTGAGGGGAAAGATGACTCAGGGGAGCCTCATATTCAGCTTGTGTTTCCTTGATATTCCTGCCTTTTCTTTCAAAAACATTAGGAGGGACATTCAAAATCAAATTTGATGCATGTGAAACTAACATGTTTAGTCTTTCTATAGGATCATTGATTTCTAGAAAAGCTCCTTTATAATTGGGTTTTTGGGCTACCCTCCAAGCCTTAACTAACATCAATTTATGATACAACTGTCTCCTTTCAATTGCAAAAGTTTCATCAACATTTATAATCAAATCATCATCTACAAAGAGTGTATGTTGATACCTTTATAACTTTTGACTTGTTCTGACATGATTTATAAAATGGTCAGGGTCAAACTTCTCCGTAGCATTTCCTTTAGGCATCCCAAAATAATCTAATTTCTTTTCAATTGCTTCATACCCCTTTTTCAGAAAATGTAGTAAAATCTCCAAAACACATGGTACCCAGCATAAAAGACTGTTTATTATGATTCTTCAAATACATGAAATTAGAGAAAGCCAATTGCCTCACAATCTCCAAACATGCAATTCTATCAGGGTAAGTTTTTGGGAACAAGAATGGTGCTCCTTCATATCCAAAAATTCTAATCTTGGTGCAATCCTTGTATGCATACCAATCACCCTAGTTGTGATTGATTTTCTTTTTCTTATCCATATCTTTAGGTCTAAGAAATTTCTGTATGTTAGGTGACAAATTATAGTTCCATGGATGACCAAGAAGAGCATATAGTGGCTTTACAAAATATTCTTCGAAGTACAAGTAGTGTGATCTATCATATCTACTATCCCAGATGGATGTCCACATCGGTATAGGCTTAATATCTCCATTTCTATCCAAATCCCTGACCTTAAGAGCTTAATTCCACAAACTCATGTTTTGCCCTTCATATAAAACAAGATGCATAAACCAAGAATAGTGCATAAATATAAAACCTCTCTTGCTACCCTTTACAGCCTGTAAATCATTATGGAAATCATTTGAGAGGTACTGAGCATAATCTGATGTTCTAGCATCAGGGCTTTGCACATCCACAGTCAAAACCATTGGTTCTATTTCCATAAATATTGGGGCATCCACGACTAATACCTAACAAACAGAATAATATGTGTAACTAAAATATGGCTCAAATGGATCAATAGAATAAGGGGAATCCTCCACCCCAGAAAATACTTTGAGCTGATTATTTTCATCACGAGGCCTATGAAATGGCAGTCTCCACCTTTTATAAGTATTACTTAGATTGCGGTACTCATTCAAGAGGTTCTTAATCCTGAATTTCATATCAAAACCTATTGGAATTAGGCCAGACAACTGAGAGGGGGAGGGGGGTGAATCAGTTGTTCCACAAAATTAACCTTTTTCTTTTTAATCTTCTTTCACAACTTATAAATAGATTAATGATGTAAACATTAAAGCATGAAACAATAACACGAGCAAAAACACAATTAACACACTTGACACCAAGATTTTTAATGTGGAAACCCAATTAAGGGAAAACCACAGTGGGGCTTAACCCACAAGATTTGTACCCTATTAAAAGTACTTGAAAATGGGAAGGCACTTGCCTTCGGGCACACTACCTAGAGTTCACTGCTCAAATGAGGCTCACTGCCTATAGAATTTATGTCTAATACAAAAAGAATTAACTAAGAAATAGCATCTTCTTCATGCCTGGTTCAGTCTCATTGAATGCTCATAAAACTTTTGCTCTTCTCCCAAATACTTCTTCACTATTACTTCATCTTTTACTATTCTTGTTCCTTTGCTCCTCCTCTTCTCTTCTCTGCCTCTCATCCTTTCTTTGAATTTGATTATTTCACACAAGGATGATTTTCCACAACTCAACTGCACACCTTTATATGCTGCATCAACCTTGGAGTAAACATCAAGATCAGCACTCCAAACATCTGACTTAATACGAATCACTAAGTTGTCAGCCAAACATAACTAGGACTCAAATCTTCCTTGATCAATACACCACATTCCATAGAATTTCTCTTAGATCATCCACAATACGCTAGAATCATCCAGTCGGCCAAGACTGGGAAAAAGAGCAACACCAAGAAGAAAATCTTCAACTATGAGCTCGGTCTTCAATGCGGACCTCCAACATAGTAGGCACACGATCAAGAGACTTCCACAAGCACATTGAATTTAACAAAGACATCCACATTCCTTTGAATCATCATAATCACTTGCATCTTCTCCTGGAACCTCAAGAACACTGTCTGTTATGACTGTCACACTAGAAAGATTGCTTGCAGACCTCTAAACCATGAACCACTTGAGTTGGTGATACACACTAACTTCCCAAACATTCCTCTAGAACCATAGATCATAATATTTCAATGTGGAGCAATCCAGACTGATTAACTATCACTTTGTCTCTTCTGAACACAACAAAACCCGATTCTACTCAGATGGCCATAGCTTCTTCAAATCTTGATGCAGACGTCTCAAAACTTAACTGGAGCTACTTTAGACAATCTTCTACATAGCCATATGGTCCATATACATTGATCTTCATTAATTTTCTCAATATCCTTAGCATTCCAGTCTTCTAAATAGGCAACCAAGTAGAATACAGTTGACACTAATGGCAACAAGGATATATTGACATTAATGACAACACTGATTAGGCACATATTTGCAACAATCTCCCCCTTTATCATTGATGGAAACATATGATGTGAAAAACTAATTCAACCATCAAGACAATAATTTATCCCCCTTTCTCTTATCACTTCTATAACTACTTTCTTCATTGCTCCCCCTTTCATCAGCAACATGTTTTTCACATGACTTCTCTCCCCCTTTGACATCAATGGCAAAGGGCACATATTTGCAATCTTTTCTTCCCCTTTTTGTTTTAGACTGATCTCAAAATTTGCATACTGACTACTCCCCTTCAGTAGTATCTCCTTAACATCAGTCTGGATCACAAGATATGACTGTGAATTCCACCGGACTGATGCACCCTAGTGCATCTTAGTTCTAATCAGGAGGGGTAATAACCCCTAACTTCTCTTTGAGATACTCAAAAGTATCCTTGGGTAGAGGCTTGGTGAAAATATCTGCAATTTGATCCTTTGAAGAGACAAACTCCAATCTAACTTCATTCTCATTAACCTTCTCTCTCAAAAAGTGAAATTTGATTGATATGTGCTTTGTCTTTGAATGCAACACCTAATTCTTTGAGATGCTTATTGTACTTGAATTACCACAGAAGATTGTGATAGGCTCCTCAAACACAATTCTGATGTCTTTCAGCATTTGCTTCATCCACAAAACTTGAGTACAATTGTTTATTGTTGCTATATACTTGGCCTCTGTTGTAGATATGGATATTGCCTCCTACTTTTTTCTCAACCAAGAAACCAATTTACTTCCCAAGAAGAATGCACCACAACTAGTACTTTTTCTATCATCCACATCTCTTGTCTAATCAACATCTGTATATGCATGAAGAGTGAATTCATTATCCTTTAGATACCATAAGCCATAATCAAGTGTCCCTTTGAGATATCTAAAAATTCTCTTGACTACTACAATGTGGGATTCTATAGGGTCAGCTTGAAATCTAGCAACAAGTCCAACTACATTCATGATATCAGGTCTAGTCTGAGTCAAATAGAGCAGTCCTCCAATCATTGATCTATACCATTTTTGATTTGCCTTAGGGGAGTCATCATCCTTACTCAACTTACATCTAGATACCATGGGTGTACCCATTGGCTTTGAATCTTCCGTTCCAAACTTTTTCAACAATTCTCTCACATACTTAGATTGAGATATGAAGATACCTTTATCTGACTGAATGATTTGTAGACCTAAGAAGAAATTCATTTGACCAAACATGGACATCTCAAATTCACTCTGCATCTGATTAGAAAATATTTTACATACACTCATTTCCATCAAAGATGATATCATCAACAAATACCTCAACAATCAGAATGTGCTCATGATTAATCTTGAAGTAAAGATTACTGTCAGCAGTACCTTTGCTATATCCTAGCTTTAGCAGATAATTATCTAATCTTGCATACCAGGCTCTTGGGGCTTGTTTGAGTCCACACAATGTTTTCCTCAACCTACAAACCATATTTCTTTTATCAGACAACCGAAATCCTTCCGGTTGCTCAATGTAGACTTCTTCTAATTCTCCATTTAGGAATGCTGACTTGACATCCATCTGATAAACCTTGAAATATTTATAAGTAGAAAATGCAAGAAATAATCTAACTACCTCTATTCTTTCCACCGGAGCAAAAGTTTTTTCAAAATCAATTCCTTCCACTTGAGAATATCCTTTGCAGACCAACCTTGCTTTATTTCTTAAACTTCACCATCTTCATTTAGTTTATTCCAAAAGACCCATTTAGTTCCAATCACATTTTTATCTTTAAGTCTAGGAACAAGATCCCAAGTGTGATTCTTTTCAATTTGTATTAATTCTTCTTCCATGGCTTTTACCCAACTTTCATCATTGCAAGCTTCATTTATTGAATTTGGTTCAATCTTTGAAATAAAAAAAAAATCCTCTTGATCTTCAACAATTCTTTTCCTAGTTCGAACACCTTTATATCTATCTCCTATAATCTAATCTTCAGGATGATTTAGTCTTACATACCTAGGAGTTTTGGTATTTATTTGAACCTCTGTTTCTTGAGCTTGTTCTTCAACATCTGTTCTAACCTCTTGAGTCACTAGATTTTCTGGGTCAATCTGAATCTGAGTCTAGGTTTGAATTTGTCTTCCTTGACTTTGATTTTCATTTTGATCATCTGATTCATATCCACAAGACCTGGAATGTCCTTTTCTCTCATCAATTCTAACATTTGCACTTTCAACAATCTTTTTCAATCTTTTGTTAAAGCACCAGTATGCCTTGCTTTGAGTAGAGTAACCCAAAAATATCCCTTCATCACTTCTTGCTTCAAACTTGCCTAGATCCTCATCTCTTTTGATATAGCACTTACTACCAAAAACTCTAAAGTATCTCATAGTAGGAGGATGACCAAACCATAGTTCATATGGGGTCTTACCGAAATTGCCTTTGATCTGCACCCAGTTGATAGTGTAGACAACAGTACTCACAGCTTCTCTCCAATAGAATTCTGGAACATTTGCTTCCATCATAATGGTCCTGGCAGCTTCTTGAATGGTCCAGTTCTTTGTTTGCATGACTCCATTTTGCTGAGGAGTCCTAGGAGAAGATAACTATCTTTTTATTCCATGTTTTTTATAGAATGTATCAAACTCACCGGAGGTAAACTCTCGACCTCTGTCATATCTTAGACACTTTATTTTTTTACCAATCTCATTTTCCACCATAACCCTGAACACCTTGAACTTGTCAAGAGCTTCTAATTTTTCTTTCAAAAAGGTTACCCACATCATCTGGGAGTAATCATCAATTAGCAACATAAAATATATGTCTCCTTGCACACTCCTAATTCTAGCAGGGCCACATAGATTAGTATGCACAAGTTCCAGCAATCCATTTAAAAATTGTTCTTTACTCTTGAATGAAATTTTATTTTGTTTACCCAATTGACATTCTCTACACATGCTATCAACAGGTTTCATAAGTTTTAGAAGATCTCTCACAACCTGAGTAGAACTTATCTTGACAATGTTATCAAAATTCACATGACACATTATCTTATGCCATAACCAACTCTGATCAATCTGAGAAATCAAATGTTGTTCAATTTTTGCCAAAACTACTTAAATGAAAGATATTACCTCTAGTCTAAGTACCAGATGCAATTTCAGTTCTGGAGCTTTCCAAGATTTTGCATTTTCTATCCTTGAATCAGAGATCATAACCCATGTCAACCAACTATCCAACACTAAGAAGATTATGCTTCAATCCTTCCACATACAAAAGATCATTAGTGTTATTCTTACCATCAAAAGAGATGGATCCTCTGCCACGGATTCTACGAGCTATGTTGTCTCCAAATTTCACAATTCCACCTTCATATTTTTCAAAGCTTACAAACTTACTTTTATCACCAGTCATATGATGAGAACATCCACTATCAATTACCCATTCATCTTTTTCTACAACCTGAGCAACCAAGGCACTTTCCACATTTGCACAGCTAGCAGATTCAGTAGGCACCAAATCTTCTTCTTTGATAGAAATGAATACCCAATCATTTTCAGTGGAACCTCCATGATCAGATTCATTATTTGTGACTCCTTCTTCACCAGCTTCTTGGACATAGTAGCATTTCTTCTAAACTCTAGGTCTATTAGGGTTTGGCCTTGAACCCCTCTCTGAACACCTTGTGGAAAAATGACCAATCTTATTGCAACCAAAACATTTGAATGGCAAATTTCCTTTATACTTACCAGATCCTCTTGGAAATCTTTTTACAAAAAAGGCTTCAAGTTCATCGAACTTAGTTTCATCACCTTCAAGATCCTTGTCCTGTCGAATCTGTTAGATCTTCTTGAAGAATTTTCACCTGGATCATATTTTTGTTTTCCATGAATAATGGCTTTAAATGCAAATTCAGACCTCAGAAGAGAATCACCAAAATCACCCATTTCAAATGCTAAAAGTTTACCAACCAACTGACCCCTTGTAATAGTTCCTGATTTCTTCAATGGCAGCAACTTTATGCTTGTAGGCTAGAGGTAAGGATCTGAGCACTTTGGCAACAATTTCTAATTCTTCCAATTTTCTACCAGCACACCTTATACTACTCACAAGTTCATTCACTTTTAGCATGTAGGAGGTAATATTTTCATCTTCACTCATCCTTAAGCTTTCATATCTACCCTTTAGGCTTTATAGCTTGGCACATTTGACATGTTCATCACCTTCATGCAGTTTTTCCAACTTCTCCTAGATTTCATGTGCAGTTTTCAATTCCAATACATTTGTCATTTCTATATCAAACAGGACACTCAACAAGGCTTCTATAGTTCGAGTGTTATTCTCAGCATCTTTGATTTCATCTAGAGTTGTAGGACCTTTTTCTGGAATCTTATATTCATTCTTAGTTATCAACCAGTAGGCACCTCCCATACATTGCAAATGACATTGCATGCGCATCTTCCATAGAGTGTAATTTGTTCCATCAAATCTCAGACTGCCTTTCTTCTAAATCGACATTCTGGATCTCTGCAAGTGGTCAAGCTTCTTACAGAGGAACTTGGCTCTGATACCAATTGTTGGAATTAGGCCAGACAACTGAGAGGGAGCGAGGTGAATTAGTTGTTCCACAAAATTAACCTTTTTCTTTTTAATTTTCTTTCACAACTTATAAACAGATTAATGATGTAAACATTAAAGCATGAAACAATAACACATGAGTAGAAACACATTTAACACAATTGACACCAATATTTTTAAAGTGGAAACCTG
The DNA here is from genome assembly GCA_027924645.1 of Cunninghamia lanceolata. Taxonomy (NCBI): domain Eukaryota; kingdom Viridiplantae; phylum Streptophyta; class Pinopsida; order Cupressales; family Cupressaceae; genus Cunninghamia; species Cunninghamia lanceolata. The sequence continues at coordinate 578,515 of BSBN01001134.1, read as the reverse complement.
GTTAAGGGAAAACCATGGTGGGGGTTAACCCACAAGATTTGTACCATGTTAAAAGTACTTGAAAATGGGAAGACACTTGCCTTCAGGTGCACTGTCTAGAGTTTACTGCTCAAAAGAGGCTCACTACCTATAGAATTTATGTTTAATATAGAAAGAATTAACTGAGAAATAACATCTTCTTCATGCCTGGTTCAATCTCATTGAATGCTCATAAAACTTATGCTCTTCTCCCAAATACTTCTTCACTATTACTTCATCTTTTACTATTCTTGTTCCCCTGCTCCTCTTTTCTACTCTATCTCTGATCCTTGCTTTGAATTTGATTGTTTTCACAAGGATGATTTTCCACAACTCAATTGCATGCCTTTATATGCTTCATCAACCTTGGAATAAACATCACGGTTGGCCCTCCAAACATCTAACTTAATGTGAATCACTAAGCTATTGGCCAAACATAACTGGGACTCAAATCTTTCTTGATCAATATGCCACACTCCATAGAATTGCTCTTAAATCATTCACAATATGCTAGAATCATCTGGTCGGGCAAGACTGGGAAAAATAACAACACCAAGAAGAAAATATTCAACTATGAGCTCAATCTTCAATGCGGACCTCCAACACAGTAGGCAAATGACCTAGAGACCTCCATAAGTACATTTAATTTAACAAAGACATCTGAACTCATCTGAATCATTAGAATCACTTGCATATTCTCCTGGAACCTCAAGAACACTATCTATTATGATTGTCACACTAGAAAGATCGCTTGCGGACCTCTAAACAATGAACCACTTGAGTTGGTGATACACACTGACTTCCCAAACATACCTCTAGAACTGTAGATCATAATATTTACATGCAGAGCAATCTGAACTGATTAACTGTCACTCTGCCTCTTCTGAACACAACAAAACTTGGTTCTACTTAGATGGCCATAGCTTCTTCAAATCTTCATGTGGACCTCTCAAAACTTAACTGGAGCTACTTTAGACAATCCTATACACGTCCATATGGTCTGTATACATTGATCTTCATTAATTTTCTCAATATCCTCAGCATTCCAATCTTCTAAACAGGCAACCAATTAGGATACAGTTGACACTAATGGCAACAAGAATATGTTGACATCAATGACAACAATGATTAGGCACATATTTGCAACATAACCTGTGTCCAATTGAATAACCATTGAAATATAATCCCTAGTAATAGGAATAAACCTAGATCTATTTTTTTATCTCAATCATACGGGTTTGTGGATTATAACTATCTGCCAATATTTTAAGTAATTCCACATTCAAAAATACATTAGGCACTACCAATTTTCCCAAGTTTAACCTCCATAGATTCGAGAGCAGTTTGTGTCTATACATTTTCCTATAATGGTATATAAACAGGGCATTCCCTCTTATAGGGGTTCATGAATCTCCTACATGTCTATTAGCATCTTCTAATTTTTAGCATGAGGGTTTAATTGAGCATTTCTTCTGGAACTTTGTCCGGACCCCAGGGACTATTCTTTCAGGTCACGATTTAAATGTCTCTCCTCTATTTTTTATCTCTTCTTAGGGTTCTCATTCTCAATTTCCATGGTGTTTATGTGTTTATGAATCGACAATTTAGGTGTATTCTATAAATTCAAACTTGGGCTTGGGGTACTTACTTGAATGGTCTTTCTCTGGTTCTCAACTTGTCATTTTTAGTCTCTTGCCTCCTTAACTTTCTCTGACTATTTCAATGATTTCTTAAACCTTTTGGAGATTGGTTCTTTCTATACTCAGCTCTAGTTCATTGATGTCATTTCATGGGAAATTCAATATCAATGCAGGAGTAATTAATTCATTTGAATATTAGCCATCTAATCTATGTCAAATAGTCATGTCAATAATTCATCAAGATGATTACATTTTCTTTCCTCAATATTAGTTTATCTCTTTCGGGATGTCAGAATGACCCCTAATAGAATCATACCGATATCATTATGTCCTCTTGATATCTCCTTTATGCATTATTATTTTGATTTTGCCTTATCCCCTTTTTTTATTATGAGGTTTTATCTTTATCGGGGGGATTAGGAATTAACTCTCTTCGATATCCCTAAGTCTATTCAAAATGCCCCTTTACAAATGTTATCGGTGTATTGGCAGGAATGGAAACTATGTCACTTCGATACCCTGGAGTCCCTTCGAAATGTTTGTTCTCGATTGATATCGTTGTATTGGTGGGAAACATTTAGGTGTCACACTAATATGCATTGGTCCCTTCGATATGTTTTTTTACTATCAGGATATCGAAGAGACTTATAATTGAGTTACACTGATAACCTTCAGTCTCTTCAAAAAAAATTATCTCTTTGATTTTCTAATGTCAGCCCAATAAAAATAAGTTGCATATTTAGAATTTTTTACAACTTCAGATTATCGAAGAGACTCTAAATTGAGTCCTCCCAATATAGTATTCTCCCACCGATATCCCTTTATATGGCTTTATTAGCGGGACTTTTGGGTCAATTTTAATAATACATAAGTGACTTCATTCTTTTGGGGTAGAGGTGACATGTCGTGGACTTGTTAGGGTTAGGATAGAAAGTCGAGCGGATTTATTATTATGAAGGAAAAATTAAAATGATGTTTTGGGGATGGAAATATGGCAGGAAATAGGTTATTTCAAACTAGATTATTTGGGGTCAAATTTTAGTTCCAACAGTGGCTCTGACTGGGGATGAATGGCCATGAGATCATTGCAAGAATTCAAAATATATTCTCTATGACATAGACTAATGGTGGTGGGGGGAAGTGGGAAATGGAAACCCTATTCTATTGTGCATGGGAAAAAAAAATTTCTTTTAAGAGAAGAAATATTTTAGGAACTGTCCATGCACTGGCAGTTCATGTTCTTCACCACTCATATTTTGTATGTAATAAGAATCTTCTCCACATTTACCAGTGATGATAAATGGGTCCAACCATAATGCCTTAGATTTACCATGTCCTCTAACATTTCACATTAGTACCATATCATCTACCTTGAAGTTTCTCTCCTTAGCCCTTTTATCAAACAAGTATTTTATTTGTAACTGTATTTTTTCATTTTGCTCCTAAGCTTGGGCCCTCATTTCATCTAGTTTAGCCAACTGTTCCATTCTCTCTTCCATGGGCTCAAGAACAACCATGTCTTCTTGGAGAATGAATTTGTAAACTGGCAAGAGATTATGTATAGGCAATCTGGCTTGTGCACCATATACTAGTTCAAATGGGGAATTTCATGTGCTCTTTTTTATAGTAATCTTATCATCCCACAAAGCCATTCTTAGTTTTGAGTCTCATGCCTTCTTGTTATTTTCTAACATTCTTTTGATTATTTTTAGGATGCTTTTGTTGCTTGATTCTACTTGTCCATTAACCTGAGGATGATATGGGGAGGCATATGAGATTGTTATACCATATGTTTTAGAAAATGTTTTGAACTCTTTCAATCTAAAATACATGCCATTATCTATAATGAGTCTTACTAGAACTCCAAACCTAGTGATGATATTTTCTATTAGAAAATTAACAACCATCTTACTAGTGGTCTGTTTGGTAGGGATTGCTTCTATCCACTTTGTAAAGTAATCCATTGCTACCAAAATCCATTTATGTCTGCCACTAGATTTTTCTGTGATTTCCCCTACAAAGTCAATTCCCCATTGATGAAATGGAGATTCAACCTGCATTGGGCTTAGTGGTATAGCTCCTTGATAGTTTAGTTTTGCCAAAGAATTTTTGACAAGCTTCACATTTTCTCACATATTTGTGGGCATCCTTAAAAACTTTAGGCCAGTAGTAACCTTCTCTCATTATCTTATGGGCAGTAGTCCTTGTAGAGAAGTTCCCTCCACACACACCTTTATGCATCTCTTGTAACATCTTCTCAGCTTGTGTCTTATCCAGGCATAAAAGTAAGATACCATCTCTATTTTTCCAATATAAGTCCTCATCCATGAAGACATATTTTGATACAACAAGTTTCAAAGTTCTCCTTTGATTGTCATTTAGGCCCTGAGGACATTTCATGTTCTTGAGGTAATACATTACATTGGCATACCAAGGTGTATGCTCAATGCTTGCAATAATGTTATATTCTTCTTGTATGTTGCAGACTTGTGCAGCCTCCAAGTTTGATTCAGCCATCAATTTGGCTAAACCCTGACCTCTAACAAGCTTGGTGATTTGGATGTCAATGTTGAATTCTTGGATTATATTGATCCATCTACATCTCCATCCTGTAACTTCATTCTAGACAAAAACATCCTTTACTGCAACATTTGGTACATATGCTATTACATGAGCTTCAACCAAATATGGCCTGAATTCTTTTACTGCTTTTACTAGGGCATAGGCTTGTTTTTCAGTAATGTCATATTTTAATTCTGCCCCCTGGAGTGATTTACTGAAAAATGATATGGGTTGTTTAGATCCTTCATTGTTTTTCTACAACATTACAATTTCCACCATATGAAAAGATGCAAAAGAAAATATCTGTAATGGCTTACCAAAATCTAGGGATTTCAATACATGAGCCTCTTTAATAGAATTCTTGATGGATTTAAATGCATCAATGGCCTCTTTAGTCCAATCCACTTTTGCACCCTTCTTCAACATTTTAGAGATTGGTTTGACAATATCTACAAAGTTTGATATGAATCTTCTAACATAATTTATTTTTCCAAAGAAAGACTAAATGGCTTTTACATTTCTTGGAATAGGAATCTTATCAATAGCCTCTACCCTTTCAAGATCAATCCTTACACCATGCTTTGATACTATGTGCCCTAGTAATTTTCCTTCTATCACAACAAAAAGACACTTTTTTGGATTTAAATAAATACCATATTCCAATGCCCTTATAAAAGTTTTCTCCAAGTGTGAACAATGATCTTCTGCCCTTTTGGAATATGTTGTAAGATCATCCTGGTAAACTACCATTATTGTGTTAATTAGATCAGAAAAAGCTACATCCATCGCCCTTTCAAATGTTGTCCTAGAATTTGTAAGGCCAATAGGCATTCTCACATAGACATAGGTACCCCAAGGTGTTGTAAAAGTAGTTTTATACTATTTTGATTCTTTAACCTTTACTTGGTTATACCCAGAAAAACCATCCATCATGGACAATAACTCACATCTTGTCACTTGTTGTAACATTGTCTCCATGTTAGGAAGGGGGTAATTATCTTTTAGTCAAGTTTTTGAAGTCTACACAATCTTATATCACCATTCTTTTTTCTTATAGGTATGAGATTGGATACCAAAGAGGAGTGCCTAATTGGTTTGATAATTCCTCCTTTGAGTTTCATGAGTTCTTCCTGCATTTTGGGTGGCAATGTAGGGTTTATAGGCCTTTGTCTTTGTTTGAATGGTTTGGCATTAGGTTTCAATGGTATTTCATGTTGAAATAGATCTTTTCTATATATCTTTAGATCATCATAGGACTAGGCAAGAACATGTTTATATTTTTTGAGTAAGATTATAAGCATTTCTTTGATCTTTGGGCTAATCCTTTTCCCAATGTAAACCTTTTTAGGGGCTATATCTGTTCCCAAATTAATCTCCTCAACATCCTTCAGATCCACTATTGCAGGCTTGAGATTATATATATCTTGTCCATTAAACACTCTTTCTAAGGCTACAATGCCTTTGGGTATTTTGTTTGTCTTGAGTTGGACCAGTTCTTTTCTAAAAAGAGTCTCTTTTCCATCTACTTCTTCCACAAATGCATTGAAGTCAATTTCTTGAGATTCATATTGGTCCACACACTGAAGGAACTTAATGAGATCTTGATCATCATTGAAGACTTGTCAATTATAAATGTTATCAGGGATTGCTAGACTAGTCTTGAATTCTACCTCCATTGTCCCTGATAATGTAATATCATCTCTTTTCAAGGCCACGTTTGCTAAAAAATATACCATTATGTTTTTGGACCTTTCTATCCAATATATAGAGAATGCATCAAAGAGTTCAACAGTGTCCCAAACAACATTTTTATATCGCTTCAACCTTTTATTTTTTGATGAATATTTCACCCTTATTTGTGATACAACTAATTTAGAATCGCCATGTATTTCTAGTAGTTTGATTCCATGTTTTAGGGTGATGTTCAAACCCAATAATAATGCCTCATATTCAACAATATTATTAGTGCATTCTGTTGGTTTTTCTTTTGAATCAGCATTAGGGTTTGCCACTTCTAATGCACAGGCAGATTCAGCCAACTGAATACAGGAGGTTGCGTGAGCTCCTCCCCTTCACTTCTGGTTCTGCCGCACCAAGGGGGGTGTCCCTATTTGATAAAAGTATAACCTTGACTAGCTCAATGACAGAAGGATTTAACTTGACAGCAACAGGTAGAATACTCTCATGTATGGACCAAGATTTGTGTAACAAATCACAAGGTTGGCAACATTCTTGGACATGATGTCTGGTTGGGTATGAGAGCATGCAGGGATCCTAATCCTACTCCTACAACTAACAGGTGGAAGGATGAAATGGTTTGATTTAATTTTTGGATGCAAAGCTGGACATGGTATATAACCTCAACACAGAGCTAGATTCGTGCCTATCTAGGGCTTGGAGTCGGTAGACATACACTTGTGAATGATCAGCATGAACAACTAAAACTGGATTTCAGGGGGATATACATGATATCTGCCTTACAGATATCTCCCAATACAGAGTGTTAAGCTGTCTATACTTATGGCATCCCTATTGTAGTATACCCTTCCCAATATTCAATCTGAAAACAGTTTAATCTACCCCTTGAGTAGAAGTTAAAAGATTAAACATTCAACACAAGAATTCTATGTTCTAGAATCTCAGACATTCCTTGAATGCCTAGACTCAGAAGAAAGATACATGCAAAACTGGAGACAGAATCAGCATAACACATGCAAACATAGCATTATTCATATAAAATTGACCATGAAATCAGTGGATTCATGCACAAACGTACAACAGGAGATACATAAACTCGCAAGTTTTACTGCACAGAGCAACCAAAACCAGTTGTATCTTATTACAGAGCCAAAATGTCCAGTTTTCAACAACCTAAAATGATGGTAACACAGTCTGCTTATATCAGCCAGAAAATGTACCACAGCAATTAATTACAAGGCTTTTACAAAAATCTGCCAAATACAGATCCTTCAAAGGAATGGCACTCAGAATTTATTGCTGCAGAGACAGAAAGTAGACAATGGTGGCCTCAAGCCCTGTGCCACCATCTGGAAGTCCTCATGCCAAAAATTAGGTACATGACTATTCAACAACTCGCCCATGCCCCTGCTACAATCACCATTGATGGCTCAACCACCCGCGGCCGCTTGAAAACCGTCGCAGCACTTCAAAAAAGAAATTCCTGCCAAAACGCGTTTACCACAGGTTCAAAAAATGTAGGGAGATTAATCCCACATTGGTGCCGCGGAGACAACTTTATCATTTTAAAAACATGGCCGCATGTATAACAAATGTCGAGCGCTTTTGCCGCACTCGACGCATAAGCCTTTGTCCAAAGCCTATCGCCAAGACCTGAGCCATCAGTACACTCCCAAATCCTCCAACTGACATTAATAGTCTCTCCGATGCCTATTGCAATTCCCTGTCGGCCAGACTACTACCATCGGACTAGCCACAAAAACCTCTCGCCGATCTCAATCATCTCACCGACAACACCTCCGCAAGCCTCTGACTTCCACATCGGCCAGAGAAGACCCATCGGCGGACCCTCCAACTGCTAGCCCGATATGCAATCTTACTCCGATGGCATTCCCCATCGGGCAAACTCCTTACATCGGCGGCCTAAAAATTTGCTTCGCCGATAGCCAAACACATGTCGATGGACATCCATCGGCCAGACCAAAACAATTGGAGCACTCAAGAAATCTTTCGCCGATGAAGCCAATCACTCCGATAAGACCAAATACATAAAGCCTTGAACCGTTGAACCCTGAACTAAAAGGGTTCAACACGAGGATTCAACGTGATGCTTCAAACATCAAAAATAATACTCCATAGGCAACAAAGCTTCGAACCATTGAACCTTGAACCAAAACAAAAAGGTTCAAGCGGGAGGTTCAACGATGCAATATTTGTGCAAGGCAAATGCATAATACGACCCGTTAGAAGAAAATTGAACCCTGAACCGCTAAACCACTGAACTTAGAGAAAAAAGGGTTCAAGTTCAAACTGAAATGTCAAAGACACAAAAATGAACCCATGCCGATGGAGAAAAGACGAAGACCCCTCCTCAAGAAATGAGATGCAGATGCTAAAAAGTACTGAAGGGGTGCCAAAACTTAGAACCTTTTGGATATTTTGGGATGGTGCCTGCATGAAAATTGCTAAATTAACTGACAGTGAATTCAGGCACCAACAGTGGCTCTGATTGGGGACGTGCAGGTGCAAGACTGCAGCAAGAACCCCAGATCTCTGGGATGCAGACCAGTGCCTTATCCATTGGGCATAGAGTCATGAAGTTACCATGATCTGCATCACCAATCAAACTTGATGGCCTAAGGCCACCAAGAAAAGGAAAACCAATATTTCCCCTTGTCAAACACCTTGTTCTCATTTGCATATACTGGGTCAAGCCTGAGAGTACTGCCACGATCTGACCATAAGCTACCTTGGTCATTTGCATGTTCAACCTTCTAATTCAGTTTGTCACTATCACCCTTATGCAAACAACCCTCAGCATCAGGCAACAAATGGATGCAGAATGTATCAAGCAATGCATACTCAAATGGCATAGAACACAGGTTATCATCACTATGCATTGCAAAATGATTTCCTAGCTGGACTAAAAATTGAAAGCACTCGAAGTCCACCACACAACTAGGAAAAATAGGGCTCTCTTTATACATTGGCCTCTCAAAAGAAAAGCTTTCAAATTCATAATTGTGCACATCATGCACACAACCAATAGCAGCACCAAACTAGAAAAGATCAGGCTCTGGCATCTTTTTACAATCTGGCACATCTTTACAATCACTTACTTGATGTATGTTGTTTCCTCTTTCATCAAGATGAGAAACATAATCTAAGTCAAAAACAATGTCTAGATCCTCACCATACTCAGACAGATCCTCATCATCACATGTGTCATAAATGGGTGACCCAGGTGCATCAGTTTCATCGTAGTATGCCATTGGTTCATGGGCAGTAGAGCACGCATTTTCATCACCAATGGATTCACTCTATGGAGGAGTATCAGCCTGTGTGTCATAAGTAAAATAGCCATCGAATGAAAAACAATCATGCTCTGCACTAGCACTTATTTCAATTTCTGACTGCTCTTCATGATCTCCATGTGTTTGAAAGGTAGGCAATGGGTCACACATGGGACTATTTTTCTGTTTGCTTATACCTTCTCTGTCTTGAGTACAATACTCACAATTGTCTCCACAGGTCCATTCCAAAAGTTGCTCATTACTGTCCACAACCTCGTTGTGGTTTTCATGGCCACCTGCCTCATCATTGCAATGGGAGTCTTCATTAGTTCCTTCATTGGCATCCTCAATTGGTGAACAATCCAGTTGAGCTGTATTGTTAGCATTATGTTTAAATACAACAGTCTCAACCTCTATGCTTTCATTTTCATTTTTATCTACACATGATGCTTTAATTATTTGGTCATTCGCAGCTTCACAACTATTTTTCACACCAAAGCCTATGGACAGGGGTTTCAACAAGTGCTCATTTCTGATTTTTTCTATATTTTCTACGAACTTGTATGCCATCTGCATACTTGTCACCTTGAAATCCCTCAGTAATGCACTAGATCCCTCCTCAAAAGCCTCAAAGAATATGCCTAAACAGGCTGAAATATCAGGTCTGAAGACTTCTAGGATCTGTGAAAAGGCTACTGCAAACCTATGACTGAAATCAACACATGGCTCTTCATCTTTTTTTCTGATTCTCATCAATTCTGCAACAAGATCAGCCGGTTCTTTTGCAAATTCTTCCTTGAAACAGTCAGCAAGCTCATCCCAACAGGCAAAGGATCCTTTTGAAAAGCTCAAATACCAGTCTTTTGCTTTTGCATCAAAGGACCTAACAAAAAACCTCATCCACATATCCTCATCTCTGAATGAATGCTTTCCCATGAACTCATGAAAATTTTGGATATGTGCATTCCCATCACATACACTGTGACCACTAAATCTGGGCATCTGACAGTATATCCTAGCAGGCATAGTTTCTACTTTATAGTCAACCCATGACAAATCTAATTGGTCATACAAAGGATCAAAAGGGGTGGCAGGAGGTTTAGCTTTCTGACTGGCAGACACAACAGGGTTATTGTTTTTTAACTGGGCCTACTCAGCCTCTAAGAATATCAACCTATTTCTTATCTCTTCTATTCTTTTATCCAACATTTCACCGCTGAGTATGGGATAATTCATACTTGGATTCATAAAAATCTTACTTGTAGACATTCTTTGTCTGCCTAAGACCTAAGGTTTCCCCTGGCATCTAACTTATGTAGTAAAACAACAAATATAAAGGGGAAGGAACAAGGTACCTTTTCTCATACAAATGCTGAAGTCTGAACAGCACATTTTTGTCACAACACACATCAACTTTTCATGTGCATTTAGATCTTTTACAGAGTCGCCACCTCTCCAGAGAGGACAAAATTTACAGTAGCTGAAAGCTCAACACATAATTTTCTGAGTTCATACCACCAGCAGAGCATCATCATTCACATGAAAGACTCCCCAGCAAAGTCACCATTTTTGTTGGTGACTCAGATGGGCACACAGATATTTCACCAGGGAGGACAAAAATAACAATTTTCAAATCACCATCCCCAGCAGAGTCACCAATTTTGTTGGTTTTTTCTTCTGAATCAGCATTAGGGTTTGCCACTTCTAATGCACAGGCAGATTCAGCCAACTGAATATAGGAGGTTGCGTGAGCTCCTCCCCTTCACTTCTGGTTCTGCCGCACCAAGGGGGGTGTCCCTATTTGATAAAAGTATAACCTTGACTAGCTCAATGACAGAAGGATTTAACTTGACAACAACATGCAGAATACTCTCATGTATGGACCAAGATTTGTGTAACAAATCACAAGGTTGGCAACATTCTTGGACATGATGTCTGGTTGGGTATGAGAGCATGCAGGGATCCTAATCCTACTCCTATAACTAATAGGTGGAAGGATGAAATGGTTTGATTTGATTTTTGGATGCAAAGCTGGACATGGTATATAACCTCAACACAGAGCTAGATTGGTGCCTATTCAGGGCTTGGAGTCGGTAGACATACACCTATGAATGATCAGCATGAACAACTAAAACTAGATTTTAGGGGGATATACATGATATCTGCCTTACAGATATCTCCCAATACAGAGTGTTAAGCTGTCTATACTTATGGCATCCCTATTGCAGTATACCCTTCCCAATATTCAATCTGAAAACAGTTTAATCTTCCCCTTGAGAAGAAGTTAAAAGATTAAACATTCAACACAGGAATTGTATGTTCTAGAATCTCAGACATTCCTTGAATGCCTGGACTCAGAAGAAAGATACATGCAAAACTGGAGACAGAATCAGCATAACACATGCAAACATAGCATTATTCATATAAAATTGACCATGAAATCAGTGGATTCATGCACAAACGTACAACAGGAGATACATAAACTCGCAAGTTTTGCTACACAGAGCAACCAAAACCAGTTGTATCTTATTACAGAGCCAAAATGTCTAGTTTTCAACAACCTAAAATGATGGTAACACAGTCTGCTTATATCAGCCAGAAAATGTACCACAACAATTAATTACAAGGCTTTTACAAAAATCTGCCAGATACAGATCCTTCAAAGGAATGGCGCTCAGAATTTATTGCTGCAGAGACAGAAAGTAGACAATGGTGGCCTCGAGCCCTGTGCCACCATCTGGAAGTCCTCATGCCAAAAATCAAGTACATGACTGTTCAACAACTCACCCATGCCCCTGCTACAGTCGCCATTGATGGCTCAACCACCCGCGGCCGTTTGAAAACCGTCGCAGCATTTCAAAAAAGAAATTCCCGCCAAAACGCGTTTACCACAGGTTCAAAAAATGTAGGGAGATTAATCCCACATTGGTGCCGTGGAGACAACTTTATCATTTTAAAAACACGGCCGCATGTATAACAAATGTCAAGCACTTTTGCCGTGCTCGACGCATAAGCCTTTGTCCAAAGCCTATCACCAAGACTCGAGCCATCGGCACACTCCCAAATCCTCCTGCCGACATCAATAGTCTCTCTGATGCCTATCGAAATTCCCTGTCGGCCAGACTACTACCATCGGACTAGCCACAAAAACCTCTCGCCGATCTCAATCGTCTCACTGACAACACCTCCGCAAGCCTCTGACTTCCACATCGGCCAGAGAAGACCCATCGGCGGACCCTCCAACTGCTAGCCCGATATGCAATCTTACTCTGATGGTATTCCCCATCGGGCAAACTCCTTACATCGGCGGCCCAAAAATTTTCTTCGCCGATAGCCAAACACACGCCGATGGACATCCATCAGCCAGACCAAAACAATCGGAGCACTCAAGAAATCTTTCGCCGATGAAGCCAATCACTCCGATAAGACCAAAAACATAAAGCCTTGAACCGTTGAACCTCGAACCAAAAGGGTTCAACACAAGGGTTCAACGTGATGGTTCAAACATCAAAAATAATACTCCATAGGCAACAAAGCTTCGAACCATTGAACCTTGAACCAAAACAAAAAGGTTCAAGCAGGAGGTTCAACGATGCAATATTTGCGCAAGGCAAATGCATAATGCGACCCGTTAGAAGAAAATTGAACCCTGAACCGCTGAACCACTAAACTTAGAGAAAAAAGGGTTCAAGTTCAAACCGAAATGTCAAAGACACAAAAACAAACCCATGCTGATGGAGAAAAGACGAAGATCCCTCCTCAAGAAATGAGATGCAGATGCTGAAAAGTACTGAAGGGGTGCCAAAACTTAGAACCTTTTGGATATTTTGGGATGGTGCCTGCATGAAAATTGCTAAATTAACTGACAGTGAATTCAGGCACCAACACATTCAAAGGTTAATAAGAATGAATACAACTTCTGTTCCATTTCCTTCTTTGTTGCATGCACCAACAAAATACATCCTTAATACACCATATTTATCTATTTGAGCTTCTCTTTTAATTGGCTCCGTGTTTTGTAATTTAGGTTGTAATTTTTCAACCATAAAACTCCCAAGATCTACATCACAAAAGCAATTCATCTGATTTGGATCCAACCGTTCAATTATATTTTCATATCTTGGCTCCCTATACAGTCTAACTTCCTTCCCATTCACTGGTATTGTAGCATATGATAAATCAAGCTAGATGTTCCCTCCTACTGTAGCAGTCCACTATCTAGACAGTAACATACCATAGTATGGAGGAGTATCTATTACAATTATATCAATTATGTAGATAGATTTAGGACATGAGGCTAATCTTAGTTCTAAATCTTTCATAATTCCAACAACTAGAATAGATCTGTTATCCATTACATAGCATCTACCATATGTAGTATCTATCCACATGCCTAGTTCTTTCATGATTGCTATTGGCATGATGTTTATGGCAGCTCCAGAGTCATTCATGCAATTCCTTACTAGTTTTTTATTGATTAGGAGTGTTATGTAGAATGGATCCACTTGGGAAGGATTCTTTGTTATAGTGTCACCAATATAAATTTCTGGAGTTCTTATAATCTCTTGTTCAAGATTGTTTATTTTGTTTTCTAGCTCCACTTTGTTTTTGCTATGATTTTGATGCTGATTTGGTACATTAGAAATCAACTTAAGAGCATTGTCTCTATACTCATCTATCTTCATCATTTCCATTAATGGTATCGATATCTTGATTTGGGATAATGCTTGTGTTATATCAAATGAAGGAGCAATGGTGATCTGTTCTATTTTTTCTCTATGAGGGCTTTTCTATTCAGATTGTTGCTTACTACCATCCTTCACCTTATTTTGTTTAACCTTGGATGTTTCCTAGTGTGTAATTTTCTATTTTTCTCCTTTCTTATTGTTGTCCAAGGTACCCTTCTTATGATTTGGGTCTTTGATAAACAAACCTCTGGGTGTTCCTTGGTCAGTATTCACATTCCTATTCCTAAGGTTGTAATTATTTCTGGCTTGAGCTACAACTGCAATTGTAAGAGCTCTCCTTTCCTCCTTAGTGGGCCTTCTTAGTTGGAAATATGGGACCATATTGGATACATGAGCAGTTTCTTCATAATTATCTTCTTGATTAGAGAAAACCTCTTGTCTACCCATGTTAACATTATATCTTTGATTGCTTACATCATATTCGAATCCATATTCTTCAAATGATGAGTATTCTTCATCAATTGAGTGAGCCCTCATTCCTAACATATTTACGATATGATCATCCTTGTCATGATCATAAGATTTTTCATTTTCTTGCAATGACTAGGCTACCACATAATACTCATGTGAATGGGGCAGGTTGCATGCAATACACCATGGGTTGTTGTCCACTAGATGTATCCCATGTTTCTTTAAGGGGTCAAGAGTATCCTTATAATTATACCTTTGTCTATTATCTACATGCTTCCCATCCTTCCACTTTGTGTTATAAGGCATATCGTATAATCTAGGCCTTTCATTTCTATAATAATTTGCTTGCCTAGTTTGCTGGTTACTTGGACTTTGTGGGATTCTGATATTTTCCCTTTTTCAAAATTTTCCAGAAGATTTTATATTGTTTTCAATACATACACCCACCTTTTGAGCTTCTGCAAGAGTCATAGGAGATTTATTTCATAATTCATATCTAGTCTTAGGATCAAAAGATTTTAAGTATAGAGCCAGAGCCATACCATCAAGGGGTTTTAATTTATGAACAATTTTGTGATATACCTTTGAAAACCTTTGGTTGAAATCCACTACTATCTCATTATAGTTCTTTTGAATGGTGGTCAATTCATGAATAGAAAAATTTGGATCAGCATGACTTCCATACTGTTCTTTAAATTGATCTTTAAAATCTTCAAAAGAACTGATTGAGGCATTAGGCAAATTCTTATACCATTCTCTAGCATCTTCAATCAGGGATAGCATGAATAATTTCATCTGGACATCTTCATATTGCACTTCATATTTGTCCATGTCCGTCTCAAAATTTCTAATGGGTTCATCTGCTATAACAACATTATCTCCAGAAAATGTCAGGATTGCATTTCTCAAGTCATTGTCAATGGGATCAGGACATGTTTGATACCCAGATAGATCCAACTATCTATACCTGTTTATATTGAGTGGTCCTCATAGGTTTTAGTTTGGTTGATATTGTTGGTGGTGATAATGAGGTGCATATTTCTGTATAGTGTGGTGTGTATTTACATTTATGTTTTGCTAGCGAAGTGGAACATGTTGTTGGCCAGGAGGTGGATAGGTATTAGCCATATGTTGTGAAGCAATGTGAACATTAGGTGCTTTTGGATTTCATGGTGGAATGTTACGTTGGACATGGATAATATTGGTTGGATTGTGTGGTACTCTTGAAGCATTTGAACCACTTGGATTCTAATGTGACCCCTATGGGTTTCTTGTAAGAGCATGCCCACCTTGCTTATGGGGAGGTACAAACTTTGAGCTGCTTGCTTTATTTCTAGACCTTATTTGTTGTGATTCCTATTTTATTCTTTCTTCCTCTTCTTTTAGTTTAGCTAGCTCGAGTTCCTCCTGTAATTTATGTAAATCTTATTATACCTCACTCTTATTCTGTATGTCTCTGGTGGAGTATCATGGGTTTCTGTGGATGTTACTATAGACTCATATTGAATTTCTCCACCCTATTGCAATGACATCTTATAATCATATTCTACCTAATTTTGCATTATTTCCCTTTCAATCTGAGCCTCATATTCAAGCTCCTTCTGAGGGGTCAGGTATGTATTGGTCTATAATATCATCAAATCTGTTATGATCAAACTGGGCATGATAAATCTTGGATTGGAATTCCTCTGAATCATGCAGGGGAGTGAAACTGCTATGTGTTAATAAGGGTTGTTCTGATGCATCTTCATGAGTATTTTTATTATTAAGGTGTTCAGACTAGTTTGATATCCCAGTTTTCTTAGCAAGGGCCATTAAAGGTGGGGAAGATTGTAACTTTTTACCATTAGTTTTGGATCTCCTACCATCCATGTTGTATGAGACTATAATGTTTCAGCACATAATATATCTTAATTTTAAAATAGAGTCACCACCTCTCTTTCGAGAGGAATAATTTTATCTTCTGGGTCTTTTCCACCAACAGAGTTATGACTTTAACTTCTCAACTCTATTGATATGGTCTCCTACCAAGTTCCTTTCTGTTGATCCCCAATAGAGTCACCAATTCTGTTAGGTCTCAAAAATGTAAGATGTTAACCTTAAGAGGTTGCCAAGCTCCCTTGATGCTTTTGGCTAATGACATGGGGCAAATATAGTAAAAACCCCCTTCACTTCAGGGTCTACCAAACCTAGGTGGGTATACCTTGACTATTAATGTAGACTTGTAAGACCTTCATAATGACATATGGGTGTGAAGTAGATGTAAGGCGGTGAACTATTCTTATGTATAATATGTGTTGGGAATTAAGGTGTCTCAACCTTTGCAAATTCCTAATCTTGTATTTATTCATCCCATGTTGAGTTGGCATAGTCGGCACCTTGTGTACATGTAGCAGGATAAATTTTGGTGAATTTGGCAGTCGTAGTTTCCCCCTTGAATAATTAACGGGGGTTTGGGGGTAGCACCCTCAAGATGGGGTCAAGGGGCGGAGCCCCTTGCGGGGTCCAGGGGCAGTGCCCCTGGCGCACTTCTATCTCAGTATAGGGCAGGATCGAGGGGCAGCGCCCCTGTGGGGGCTCGGGGGCAACGCCCTCAAAACCTCAAATGACTTTTATTTAATGACAAGTGTCGGTTAGTATCTTTGCATGAGGGAAAGTCATCTTTGGGTGGTCAAGGGAGGTTATGACATGTTGTAAGAGGAATAAGATATTTTTAGTCAATATATGATAGATTCTCTTACAACTATAAGTGATGTTAGTTATGACAGATTCTATGACAGTTGTAAGATGCGTAAGAGCATCTATCATAGCCTATCTTGGGACAAAGCGCCCACATTGGGATGGGATGTTGGACAAGTGTACTTAGGCATGGGTTTTGGGGAATGAGTCCAAGATGGATGCCCATCTCTAGGAGGTTCCATATTTGCCTTGTAAACTCTATAAAAATGGGTGCTTGGATGGGAGATAAGTAGTTTTTTGTATAGGTGCTATTATGTTGTTGGAATATCTCCAGATTTGACATTCAAAGACTCCTGAAAGAGCATTAGCTCTGAAACTGTATTGTAATCTATTATTGTTTACTGTAATACATTTGAGCTATGTTTTGGAGTGTGGGGTTTTTCACCCATAAGGGTTTTCCCCATGTATATCTTGTCTCTCTCTCTTCTATCTACTTTCTGTGTATGTGTATTGTTGCAATATCTCTGTTAGATGTTCTATGTTGCTGTAGTTGTAAGAATTAAAATTGAATTTGCATACATCTCTCCTCATTTGATTAGTGTAGGAAGTGATTTCCACACACTTAGCTTCCTTTCAATATGTGAGCTTTTAAATGTGTGAATAAAGTTGTAGGTTGTAAAAGATTGTTATATAATAGTTGTGACTAGTGCCTAAATGCTATTAGGTAATTGGGTAAAGATTTATATATTTTATAGATCAAGTTGGCTTAACTCTAAATATCTGGCACCTTTTAAATGTTTACACTTTATGTAAACGTGCAAGATTGTTGGTTGTTAGACTGTTCTTTAAAATCCAGTTGATTTTCCCAAATTACTATGGTTTCTCGAAAGGATTTAATTCTATATTGAAGGAAACCAACTAAATTGATTCACTTAAAGGATGTTAATTCAGGGAAGAGACCAATAAATGTAAATCACTTAGGAGGACTTAAATCAACTTCTGATAGAAACCAATCAAAATACACCACATAGAGACAATAAATGTGCCTTGGTAAATCTAATGATTTAAATAACTGGAAATAACCAAGATGGAGGCAGTCAAACAACTCATACACTTGAATATCAACAGAATATCAGAACACCACAAATATATCCATAGCAGAAATCATTCTTGCCCATTATAATATTAAAATATCATAGACATTTAGGCTTGAAATATGACTGGAGATAGTAATATTGAGTCTATAAATTGTCTTGTTGCAAATTGATTATATTTTTTCATGGTCTTGGTTTCCCTTATATATATGGGAAGTGAACAAGCTTCAGGCCTGAAACGACACAACTATTCATGAATTATACATTTTCATAATTAAGCATAATTAAGAAATAGATTATGGGTCCGTTAATCTTTGTAGAGTACCCGTGACCATAGGCCTGGCAAGGTACTCCTCTCCATGTTGTAGTATCTATCAAATGTGCTTTGCCTGTTCTCATTGCCAAAGCAATACATTGACTATACATTACAAAAATTATCAAAATTTCATCCTTGTTTCACCTGACCTCTTCATGTTGCACTAGCAATGAATAAGTTTATTTTAGAGAGGTGGTCTATGTATTCCTAAGTTGTATACATATCTGTAGAGATGATGTCACTCATGATCGACTCTAGAGTAAAGATTTTATCTAAATAGGTATGTGTGTTATCTATTACTCTGTCTTCATCATTTATCTTTTCAAGAGGCATGGACAATAATTGGATCAATTCTTTTTTCCAAAGATCCTTTTCTTGTAAATTCCCTTCAATGTCAAAGACACTAGGTAGTGCCATGTCTAGATGCTGATCAAAGTCACTTAAGTCTTCTGTCAACAAAACATTGAATCTCTCATGCTCACTGATCATATCATCATATTCTTTGAGCACTCTTTCTTCAACACCTGCCTTAGCTTGTAGTTCCACCTTCTTTTTAAGCATCCTAAGATGTAATCTATTATATTCTTGGTGAACATTATGTGTCCTCTTATACAACTCCCATACTTTATCACTATTCCCCTCTATCTTCTTAAATCTCCTTTTGATCAATTCTGAAGCTAAATTGTATTTAATAGTTTTTATTTTAGTTTCTAATTGGTGACACCATTTCTAGAATTTCTCTGCTTTGATCCTCCAATAATTGGCATCTTCTCTTGCCTCTACAACCTTTTATCAGCCTCTAAATAAGGTGAGTAACTGCTGGATAATGCTGGCAACTTCTTGCCTCAATTTTGCATTTTCTACCATATATGCATTATTTTTCTTCACCAACTGCTCAATCTAGGCCTTTGTAAATTTAGCCACATTAACATTCAAATTAGCAGTCTCAAGAGGATATGTATCTTCAACTCTTTGTACCACAAGGTGATCAAATATCTCATTTGGTTTACTAATGATCTAAGGTCTATTGCTTGCGGGATAAAGTGTGCATATCAACAGTGTTACTTTGTCAGGATCATAGCCAGACCCTGTCTTGATCTTATCTACCGCTTCAATACTTAGTTGCAATTTTTTATCTTGGTTTCTTCAAAAAGAATAAAAAATGATGGCTGATGTCATATCCCAACCTAAAACTAGCATCACCCCTGCTTCTTCAAGTAACTCTCTTCCCTTTTCTAGAGTCATATTATCCATTGCTTTATCAATTTCATTTTGAAGTTCATGCAACACCTCATCTTGTACCTTAGGGGTAATATCTTTCGTCTTATCTCTAGCTTGTTTGCCTTTGAATTCATATAGGAAGGCTTTGAATTCAGGGGTTTTTATAAAATCATCATCTGAGACAAATTTTTTACTTGCCAAATGTCTGATATCTTCTAATAATTCATCAGGGGATTCCATATTGATTGCTTCCCTTTCCATATGAGGCATGTACTTTCCAATCACAGGTTCAAAGGCTTGCACACTCTCATCTACACCTTCTAGTTCCTCATCTTCTGCAATGTTGGTATCAATAGGAAAACTAATGTCTGGTGTGGGCTGAGGGGATAGATGACTCAAGGGAGCCTCATATTCAACTTGTGTTTCCCTAATATTCCTCCTTTTTCTTTGAAAAACCTTAGTAGGGAGATTCAAAATAAAATTTGATGCATGTGAAACTAACATGTTCAGTCTTTCTATAGGATCATTGATTTCTAGAAAAGCTCCTTTATAATTGGGATTTTAGGCTACCCTCCAAGCCTCAGCTAACATCACTTTATGATACAACTGTCTGCTTTCAATTGTAGAAGTTTCATCAACATTTCTAATCAAATCATCATCTACAAAGAGTATATGCTGATACCTTTTTAACTTTTGACTTATTCTGACATGATTTATAAAATGATTAGGCTCAAACTTCTCTCTATCATTTCCTTTAGGCATCCCAAAATGATCTAATTTCTTTTCAATTGCTTCATAACCCTTTTTAGAAAATACTGTAAAATCTCCAAAACATAGGGAACCTAGCATAAAAGATTGTTTATTATGATTCTTCAAATGCATGAAATCAGAGCAAGCTAATTGCCTAAAAATCTCCAAACATGCAATTCTATCAGGGCAAGTTTTTGGGAGCAAGAATGGTGCTCCTTCATATCCATAAATTTTGATCTTGGTGCAATCCCTATATGCATACCAATCACCACAGTTGTGATTGATTTTCTTGTTCTTATCCATATCTTTAGGTCCGAGAAATTTCTGTATGTCAAGTGACAAATTATAGTTGCATGAATGACCAAGTAGAGCATATAGTGGCTTTACAAAATATTCTTCAAAGTACAAGTAGTGTGATCTATCACATCTAGTATCCTAGATGGATGTCCACATCTGTATAGGCTTAATATCTCCATTTCTATCCAAATCCTTGACCTTAAGAGCTTCATTCCACAAACTCATGTTTTGCCCTTCATATAAAACAAGATGCATAAACAAAGAATAGTGCATAAATCTAAAACCTCTCTTGCTACCCTTTACAACCTATAAATCATTATGAAGATCATTTGTGAGGTACTCAGCATAATTTGATGTTCTAGCATCAGGGCTTTGCACATCTATAGTGAAAACCATTGGTGCTATTTCCATAAATGTTGGTGTATCCATGCCTAATACTTGACAAACAAAATAATATGTGTGTCTGAAGTATGGCTCAAATAGATCAATAGATTAAGGGGGATCCACCACCCCAGAAAATAATCTGAGCTAATTATTTTCATCACAAGGCCTGTGAAATGACATCCTCAACCTTTGATAAGTATTATTCAGATTGCGATACTCATTCAAGAGGTCCTTAATCATGAATTTCATATCAAAACCCATGTCCAATTGAAAGACCATTGAAATATAATCCTTGGTAATAGGAATAAATCTAGATCCAATTTTTAGCTGAATGATATGGGTTTGTGGATTATAACTATCTACCAATGTTTTAAGTAATTCCACATTCACAAATACATTAGGCACTACCAGTTTTCCCAAGTTTAACCTCCATGGATTCGAGATCAGTTTGTGTCTATGCATTTTCCTATATAATGGTAAATAAACAGGTCGTACCCTCTTATAGGAGTCCATGAATCTCCTACATGTCTATTAGTATCTTCTAATTTTTTAGCATGAGGGTTTAATTGAGCATTTCTTCGAGACCTTTGTTTGAACCCCGGGCATTGTTCTATCAGGTCCTGATTTAAATGTCTCTCCTCTATTTTTTTGTCTCTTCTTAGGGTTCTCATTCTCAATTTCCATGGTGTTTATGTGTTTATGAACTAACAATTTAGGTGTATTCTATAAATTCAAACTTGGGCTTGGGGTACTTACTTGAATGGGCTTTCTCTGGTTCTCAACTTGGTGTTTTCAGTCTCTCACCTCCTTAACTTTCTCTGACTATTTCAATGATTTCTAAAACCTTTTGGAGATTGGTTCTTTCTATACTCAGCTCTGGTTGATTAGTGTCATTTCATGGGAAATTCAATATCAGTACAGAAGTAATTAATTCATTTGAATATGAGTCATCTGATTTGTGTCAAATAGTCATGTCAATAATTCATCAGGATGATTGCATTTTCTTTCCTCGATCTCAGTTTATCTCTTTCTAGATGTTGGAATGATCCCTAATAGCATCATACCGATATCATTATGTCCTCCCGATATCTCCTTTATGAATTATTATTTTGATTTTACATGATCCCCTTTTATTTATTATTAGGTTTTATCTTTATCAGGGGGATTAGGAATTAACTCTCTTCGATATCCCTAAGTCTATTTGAAATGCCCCTTTACAAATGTTATTGATGTATCAGCCGGATTGGAAACTATGTCACTCCAATACCCTACAGTCACTTCGAAATGCTTTTTCTTGATCGATATCATTGTATTGGTGGGACACATTTAGGTGTCACGCTGATATGCATTGGTCCCTTCGATATGTTTTGTTGCTATCAGGATATTAGAGAGGCTTATAATTGAGTTACCATGATAACCTTCAGTCTCTTCAAAGATTTTTATCTCTTTGATTTTCTGATGTCAGCCTGATAAAAATAAGTTGCATATTTGGAATTTTTTACCACTTCAGAATATCGAAGAGACTCTAAATTGAGCCGTCTCGATATAGTATTCTCCCACCGATATCCCTTTATATGGCTTTATTAGCAAGAATTTTGGGTCAATTTTAATAATACGGAATTGAATTCATTCTTTTGGGGTAGAGGTGACATGTCATGGACTTGTTAGGGTTAGGATAGAAAGTCGAGTGGATTTATTATTATGAAGGAAAAATTAAAATAACATTTTGGGGATGGAAATATGGCAGGAAATAGGTTATTTCAAACTAGATTTTGTGGGGTCAAATTTTAGTTCCAACACCTTCTCCACATAACATTGTAACATGAATCAGGGAAACTAAATAAGAAGCTACAATCCTCAAAGCAGAGCTAAGAGGTCTCTTGATTGGTCCCTTTGTTGCCAAGGATAGAGATCTTATGACTAATTACCCAATCTAGGGTTTCTAGGGCTAAAATAGAGAGATTAGGACTTATAGACCTGAAATCATCAAAAATCTAGAAAGAAGTGGCAGGGAGGAGCTAAATAGAGTTGATAGAACCTGATTCCAAAAGATTTTGGTTATCATAATAAGAGGGTCAAGGGTTCTAGGCATGTTGATCCTAGATTAGGGTTTTGCAAGGTTTCTAGATCTGGGTGCCTTTGCCTATCTGTCTTCTTGTCTCCTCTAACTTTTTATCTTCAGATTCCTCTAGATGTGACCTAGACACAAGAAAGAAGGAAAGAGGGTTGGTGCTATTTAGGAGCTTGCCTAAGTCAAGCTCTGTGAATGGTGTTTCAATTTCCACAATATCAATAATGAGAGATAAACAGAGTGTTCCCTAGGAGGGTAGAGGCAAACATAAAGTAGAATGGAATACTATAACAAAGCATAAAGGAAAGGAGTCACCATGATCATGGAAACCCTAGATTTCTTGATGTGGCATCACAACTTGACTCAAGAAGTTGGTGCACCCAAAGAAGTAGATAGATCTTCACAAGACCTGCAAGAATTTAGTGCAATGATAATAATCCACCATAGAGAGCTTGAGGGAAGAATATAGAGCATGAGGGAGAAGAAGAGAGAGTGCAAGTGTGCCTAGATTGCTTAGATGTTTAAATGAATAAACTAACTTTCTTATATATGCATTCCCACTCACAAACAATGAATAAAACCAAATGGGGCCGACATGTATAAGCCATGGAGGTGTTCTAAGATGACACCACAAAATAGGGCTAGGGCTAACATCTGGGACTAGGGCACTAGGTGCCCTAGTCATTTATCTCTACAAACTCCAAGGAGTGTCACTTAATGTGGACTTGGACAAGCCCTAACTTTATTTTGTTAGGTTTATTCATTGGGATCGAGATTTAATTGTTTAATGTTCAAATAGGTGTTAAAATAGGTCCTGATTAACAAGGCTAAACATTTTACTCCATAACATTTATCCCCCACTTTAGTGTGTGTATGATCTTACACTCATACTTGCTCTAAAGTACAAAGAAGAGAAAAATTCAATGACCACAAGCATAGAAACCATAGAATGTCACAATAATTGAGGGGTGATCAAGCCCCTAAGTTTAGGATTCTAGGAGTCTATGATGAATTGCATACACATAAGACACAAGGCATGATTTCTCGACACGTGAAGCACTTAGAAAACATGAGTCGAGATAATACATACACAATGCATACACTTGAGAAATCAATATGTATAGATGCAATATACAAAGCATACACGCTTGACATGAGGCATACACATAAGTCACAAAATATGTTGGGAAATAAGGTGTCTCAACCTTTGCAATTTCCTAGCATTATTTTTTTATTTGTATATTTATTTATTGCCTAATGTTGTAATTACTTGCACATTTAGTTTGGTCACATAGTTGAGGTGGCATGGTGACATGTCATCTTACTTGGAATGTGACTTGAATGGTCAAGTCAAACCTACATGGATTTGGGTGTCCCATTTGAGGTGGCATTAATATTCCATGTGTCGGCATCTTGTGGTGTGTGGAAGGCAATATTCCATATGTCAGAACCAATGATGCGTAAGAGCCAAGTTTGGAGATTCCTATGACAAGTGATGACAAGTGTCGTTGAGTATCTGTGGATGACAAAAAGGCATCTTTGGGTGCCCAAGTTGGGCTATGACATGTTTTAAGAGGAATATGCTATATTTAGCATTGTATGATGGATTCTCTTACAACAAGAAAGATTGTTGTGTTGCAGAAATTTATGACAGTTTTAAGATGTGTAAGAGCATCCGTCATAGTCTATTTTTAGCAGTGGAGCACTCTATCTTGGGAAGTCAAATCTGCCATGTTATGACAGATGTAAGAGGTGTATTTACAGCTTGGACAAGTGTCCTTTGATTTGGAAAAAAGGCCATGTGGCCAAGGTAGACGCCTATCCCAAGGTACTTCTAGAATTTGCCTTGTGTCTCTATAAAATGTGAAGTTTTGGAGTTGTAGTTGCATAGTGTTTTTACAAGTACTGTTATGCTGCCAAAATCACTCCAGAAATGATATTTGAAGACTCTTGGAAGAAATTGCATTACAAGTGTATTGTAAACCATTTCAATTTTGATAATACATTGTGCAGGTTTTAGAGTGTGGGGTTTTTTACTTGAAAAGGTTTTCCCCATGATACATCTTGTGTCATTCTCTTTTATGTTTGTGTTTGCTACTATAATATCTCTGTTATATGTTTCATATTGCTGCAGCTATAAAGATTTAAATGAATTTGCATACTACTTTCCTCATTAGATCAGTGTAGGAAGTGTGTTCCGCATACCTTGCTTCCTTTTAGTTGGTATTAGAGCATGATCACCTTTGGTTCTAGTTGTTGGGTAGGAGATTTTTGAGTTGATCTTACTTTGAGTGGGAGTCTTTGTAGAGTATTATGTAATCTTGTTGCAGGAAGGTGATGGCAGGCACATCTAGAAGAGTAGAGGTTGAAAAGTTTAATGGTAGTAATTTCAAGTTATGGAAGCTTAAATGGAAGACATGCTTGTTGATAGAGACTTATGGGAAGCAATTTTTGGTGTAAAACTAGCAGCAATGTTGCAAGATAGTTGGGATCTCAAGGATCGAAAAGCTAAGGGTCTTGTGAGACTCTATTTGGCTGACTCTGTCTTGTTAAATATCCATGAGGAAAAGACTATGGAAGAAGCTAGGAGATGTTTATCAGGCCAAATCCTTGGTGAACAAGTTATTCCTAAGGAACAAGCTATATTCTTTGAGGATGGAGGATGGAGGATCCATTATAGACCATCTAAATGCCTTTAATATGCTAGTTGCACAGTTGACATTTGTTGGCATGAAAATGGAGGAGGAGGATCATTGTATGACCTTTCTTTGTTATTTGCCAGACTTGTGGGATCATCTTGTTATGGCCATTGGGAGTACCACATCCACTTTCAAAATGGATAAAGTGGTGTCTTCGCTATTATTTGAAGAGATGTGGAGAAAGTCATTTGAATCGACCAAAGAGGCTCTTGCGTGGTTTGTGGAAGACCCAAAGAAAAAGGGAAAAAGAAAGACAAGAAAGCTGAAAAGGGAAAATCCAAATCCTATGGGAGATCCAAATCTCCTAGAAAGTCCAAGGCAATGTGTTGGAACTATGAAAAAATTGGGTACTTCCGAAAGGAGTGCAAAGAAGAGAAGAAGAAAAAGAAGAACTCTGATTCTGATTCTGACAAGTCACAAGATGATGGTGATGCTTTTGTTGCAGCCTTGTCCACCCATGCATCTGAAGATGTGTGGTTGATTGACTCCGGTGCATCCTTCCACATGACCTCTCATCAAGGTTGGTTTCCAAAGTATGAAGAATACAATGGTGGGAAGGTGTACTTGGGTGATGACTCTCACCTGAAGATAGTTGGGTGTGGAAGAGTCTTGATCCAATTTCCTAATGGATGAGTGAAGGGGATCAATGGGGTGATGCACATCCTTAGTTTAGTATGAAACCTGCTCTCTATAAGTAAATTAAATGATGCAGGTGTGCAGGTTGTCTTCTCAGGTGGAGGATGCAAGATGACAAGAGGAGCTATGGTGCTTGCTAAGGGTACTCAAAGAGGTACTCTGTTTCAGCCGGATGCATGCACTACCCAGTGTAATAGTTCTTTTGTTTTGAAGAAAATACCTTCAAATTCTTCATCCTCACCATTGGAACTCGCAGTGAAAAAGACTGTTGCTTTTACTTTCGATGTTAGTGCTTTCTGGCTACCTAAGGGTGCTCATGTTTTGGAAATGAAACTTCCTATTGAAAAGATAATTGTGTGGCATAAGAGACTTGGTCACATTGGTGAGAAGAGTCTTAGAGCCCTAAAAAATAAAAACCTCATTGAGTGGTTAAATGATTGTAATCTTGAGTTCAACTTTTGCAAACATTGTGTATATGGAAAACAAAACCGTGTTCAATTTTACTCAAGTTCTCATAAGTCTTTTGGTGTGTTAGATCTTATTCACTTGGATGTGTTTGGTCTTGTGAATGTTCCTTTGATCTCTAAATCTATATATTTTGTATCATTCATTGATGATTATAGTAGAACGATATGGGTTTATTTTCTTAGAAGCAAATCTAAAGTCTTTAGTCATTTCAAAGAGTTTAAATCTTTGGTAGAGAATCAAACTGGTAAAAAGATTAAGTGTTTGAGAACTAATAACAGTGTTGAGTTTTGTTCCATAGAGTTTGATAAGTTCTATAAAGAACATGGGATTGAAAGATATAAGACAACTCCTTATACCCCACAACAAAATGGAGTTGTAGAAAGGATGAACAAAACATTGATGGAGAGGGCTAGGAGTATGCTTAGTGATGCTAGCCTCAAACAAAAGTTTTGGGCTGAAGTGGTAGCACTACTTGCTACTTGGTTAACAGGTCTCCTACCTCAGCACTCATTGATAAGACACCCATGGAGGTGTGGTCTGGTAAGAAGCCCTCATTAGTACATCTTCATGTTTTTGGTTGTGAGGCATATGCACATGTGTCTAAGGAGAACAGGTCAAAATTGGAGAATAAGGTAGTTAAGTGTATCTTCATTAGCTATGGTATCGATGTGAAAGGGTACAAGCTTTGGGATCCTATGGATGAAAAAGTTTTGTATAGAAGAAGTGTTATCTTCAAAGAGCTAACACCTTCTCTTGTTGTTCTACAGCCAGAAGAAAAAGAAAAGAAAGAGGATGTGGTTCAGTTTCCTTCTACCCCTGAGAAGACTGAACTAAAAGACCTTGTTGGACCTAATGATGACAGCTCTAGCAGCTCTGAAAGTTTAGAAGATGAAGTAGAACCTCCACCTCATCCTTTGAGGAGGTCCACACAAATTAGGAAGCAACCTGACAGGTTTGGTTATATATTGTTAGATTCTAGTTGTGCTTATGCCTTGATTACTAACATTGATGAGCCTAGAACTATGATAGAGGCTATGGACATGAAAGATGTAGGTTCCTGGAAGGAGGCTATGGAAGATGAGATGACTTCTTTGGAAAAGAAGAAAACATGGGACTTGGTGCCTTTTCCTAATGGACATAAACCCATTAGATGCAAATGGGTGTTCAAGATGAAATTTGGTGCAGATGGCAGTGTTAAGAAGTATAAGGCTAGATTGGTTACAAAGGGGTATTCACAAGTGGAGGGAATTGATTATGGTGAAATTTTCTCTCCCATTACAAAGATGACATCTATTTGGTTCATGTTATCTCTTGCAGTAGCTTATGACTTGGAAGTGGAACAAATGGATGGGAAGACAACTTTCCTTCATGGTGACTTGGAGGAAGAAATTTATATGTCACAGCCTGAGCACTACGTGGTGAAAGGTAAAGAAAAATTGGTCTGTAAGTTAAAGAAGTGTTTGTATGGTTTGAAGCAATCTCCTAGGATGTGTTACTCAAAATTTTATGCCTTTTTGTTGTCTATTGGATTTCTGAGATCGAAATTAGATCATTGTGTCTATTACAAGTTTGACAATGATCGCATTCTCATTATTACAGTGTATGTTGATGATATTTTACTGATTGGGAATGGTAAGAATATGATTTCAGATTTGAAATCTTAGTTGTCAACACAATTTGAGATGAAAAACTTAGGGGCAGCCAGGTACATTTTGGGGATGGAAATCATAAGAGATAGAGAAAACATAAAACTATGGTTAATCCAGAGTAAGTATGTGAAGACCATGTTGGATAGATTCAACATGACATATTGCAGACCATTGTGTGTTCCTATTTCATTAGGGACAAAGTTATCTGTAGATGATTTTCCAAAGTCTCCTTTTGAGATAGAGGATATGAGCAGAGTACCTTATGCTAGTGTTGTTGGTAACTTGATGTATGCTATGGTCTGTATAAGACCAGACATTGCCCAAGCAATGGGAGTCCTTAGTTAGTTTATGGCTAATCCTGGACGGGTGCATTGGGATGCAGTGAAAAGAGTGTTTAGATATTTGAGGGATACTTTTGAGTATTCCTTATGTTATCATGGTTATCCTACTGGACCTCAGTATTCTATGAGCATTCGTGGATTTGTGGATTCTGATTGGGTAGGTGACATTAACAGCAGGAGATCCACTAGTGCCTATGTGTTTACCATGTTTGGTGGTGCTATTAGTTGGATGAGTAAGTGACAACCTATGGTTGCTTTGTCCATGACAGAAGCATAGTACATAGCAGCAAATCATGCTTGTAAGGAAGCCATTTGACTTAAGAGGTTGTGTTCAGATGTTGGATTTGATGCAGGACAGACTACTATATGTTGTGACAGTCAGAGTGTGATTTTCTTAGCAAAGAATCCTACCTTTCATGCCAGAACAAAGCATATTGATGTCCAGTTTAATTTTGTTCGAGATATGGTAGAGGATGGGAAGGTGATGTTGGAAAAAGTAGACACTTTGAATAATGTTGTAGATGCATTGACTAAACTAGTGGGCACAAAGAAGTTCAGATGGTGTTCGGAGTCTATGGGCCTCTTGGCCCCTAGCAGTTAAATCTTGTCATTTCTTTTGGCTCTTGCAAGGTTTTTGACAAGTGGGAGAATGTTGGGAAATAAGGTGTCTCAACCTTTGCAATTTCCTAGCATTATTTATTTATTTGTATATTTATTTATTGCCTAATGTTGTAATTACTTGCACATTCAGTTTGGTCACATAGTTGAGGTGGCACAGTGACATGTCATCTTACTTGGAATGTGACTTGAATGGTCAAGTCAAACCTACATGGATTTGGGCATCCCATTTGAGGTGGCACTAGTATGCCATGTGTTGGCATCTTGTGGTGTGTGGAAGACAATATTCCATATGATAGAATCTATGACGCGTAAGAGCCAAATTTGGAGATTCCTATGACAAGTGATGACAAGTGTCATTGAGTATCTATGCATGAGGGAAAGGCATCTTTGGGTGCCCAAGTTGGTCTATGACATGTTGTAAGAGGAATATGCTATATTTAGCATTGTATGATAGATTCTCTTACAACATACAAGATTGTTGTGTTGCAGAAATTTATGATAGTTGTACGATGCGTAAGAGCATCCGTCATAGTCTATTTTTAGCAATGGAGTCCTCTATCTTGGGAAGTCAAATCTGCCATATTATGATATATGTAAGAGGTGTATTTGCAGCTTGGACAAGTGTCCTTTGATGTATAAAAATGGCCATGTGGCCAACGTGGACACCTATCCCAAGATGCTTCTAGAATTTGCCTTGTATCTCTATAAAATGTGAAGTTTTGGAGTTGTAGTTGCATAGTGTTTTTATAGGTACTGTTATGCTACTGGAATCACTCAAGAAATAACATTTGAAGACTCTTGGAAGAACTTTAATTGCAGGTGTATTGTAAACCATTTCAGTTTTGATAATACAATCTGCAGGTTTTAGAGTGTGGGGTTTTTTACTTGAAAAGGTTTTCCCCATGATACATCTTGTGTCATTCTCTTTTGTGTTTGTGTTTGTTGCTATAATATCTCTATTATATGTTTCATATTGCTACAACTGTAAATATTTAAATGAATTTGCATACTACTTTCCTTATTAAATGGGTGTAGGAAGTGTGTTCCGCATACCTTGCTTCCTTTCAAAATATACATAGAATACACATGAAACATACATGAGATACACGCAAAGCACTCAAGGAGAATACATAAGGAATACATAGAGAAAACATGTGAAGCACACATGAGGCATGAAGAATACATAGAGGATGAGAATATATGAGGAGAATACATGCATCATACAATAATCATAAGAAACACATAAAGTACACTTAAACATTGAAATTCATGTCATCATAAAATTTGATCCCTTGAAGCATCTCTCTACTAAAATAGATCTCTCTAGTCAGCTAGCTAAATGGGCTATGTTGTTAACAAAATTTGATCTCAAGTTTATCTCTCAAAAAGTGATAAAAGGACAGGCATTAACTGATCATTTAGTTGAAGCACCTTCACCATTTTCTATTCAAAATCATGAAGAATTTCTTGATGACCAAATTTTAACTTTGGATAAAGATGATAAATGGGAGTTATATTTTGATGGTTCAATATGTTGAACTGGCTCTAGTGCTATTGTAGTACTAGTACCTCCTTCAGGTAAGCCAATTCCTCTTTCTTACTATCTAAACTTTTCAACAATGTTGATGAGTACAAGGCTCTCATCGCAGGAGTTCATGTCGCCTTGTCCCTCAATATTAAAAACATCACTATTTATGGTGATTCATAGTTAATCATAAGACAAGTTACTAGTTCCTATCAAGCAAAACAAGATAAATTATTTCAATACCATGTTCTTTCCTTATCATTATTAAAGTAATACATCTTTTACAATTGATAGAATTCCACGAAAGGATAATTGACATGCGGATGCAATGGTAAGTGCAGCTTCCTTTATATCCCATGAAGGTTCTCCTAAATATTATCAATTCGTCATTCACAATATTATATCACCAACAGTATCTAAGGCTACACCTCTAGATTCCAATCTTTATTGCAACACAAGTTTAGATGAATGGTACTGCCATATATTCCAATATTTATGTGATGGTACCATTCCTAATTCAGCATCTAAAAATGCACGAGTTTTCATATGTAAACTCACAACATTTTATATCATCCTATCAAATTTTCTATATCAAGAAGCTATAATGGCATTCTTCTTTGTTGTCTTAACAAATAGGAAATTCCAATTGCTCTAGAAGAGGCTCATTCTGGTGCCTGTGGAGGGCACTTTGGAGGAAAGTCTTTGGTACAAAAATTACTATGTATGGGATTTTATTGGCAACACATGGAACAAGATTCCTTTGCATTCATCAAAAAATACCCATAGTGTTAACAACATAACAACTTAATTCAAGCTCCTGCCTAGGAACTTTGAGCTTAAATCTAACCCTAGCCATTTTTTATGTGGGTTGGATCTAGTTGGAAAAATATCTCCTCCTTCCTCTCAAGGACACACTTTCATCATTACCACCACTAATTACTTTATGAAATGGGTCAAAGCTATTCCATTATGATCCACGACCGCTGAAGTAATTTGTCACTTCATACAAGATAATATAATATCAAGATTTGGTATTCTTTCCTCCTTAGTTTCTGATAATGGTACACCATTCAAGAACAAGGATTTGAAGAAATTCCTCAAAAAGTATCATATTCAACATCACTTCTTTAGATCATATTATTCACAATCAAATGGCCAAGAAGAAGATTCAAACAAAATTATTAGACAATTACTATGAAAACCATCAATAAACATCAAAAGGATTGGCACATTCAACTCTCCTATGCATTATGAGCTTATAGGACAAGTGTTCGTACAACTACTGGAACAACACCATATAATCTTGTATATGGTGCTGATGTGATAATGCCTTTAGAGTTGAAAATTCCTTCATTGGGAGTTTTCCTAAGAGACATTATTGATGAAGATATGGAAAGAGAGAAAATATTATAACAACTAGAGATGCTCGATGAATAATGAATCAATGCTCTTGAAAATCTTAAAGCTCATCATAAAAGTATTCAATGATCATACAATGAATGAGTAATCCATCATTCATTTGGAGTTGGAGATTTGGTACGTTATAAAAATCAAATAAATGGAAATGCACCTCCTAGCGAAAAAGGGAAGTTCAACCATCTTTGGTTTTTTCTCTTCTTTCTTGATTGATGTACCAAGTCTAGGCGATTGGTATTAGTGTCCAATAAAATAGTTGTATGTAGAGCCTTGTGTCATATTGATTACATCCTTTCCATATCATTGTGACATATCTATATGTTCATGTGGTGGGATTTGTCCATTGTATTTAGGTATAATCTTGTATTCTCCTTCTATTATATACCTTGTTTTTATCAAGATCTTAGAGACTGGCTAACATGGAATGTTATTTTTGTGAGTGTGCCACCATCTTATGACATTTCATACCAGTGTATGTTGTAACACATCAATCGTAAGGTCTTATTTTTGAAATGTACATTCCATTTCTATTAAATATGTGCTTAGGTCTCCCACCCTTAAATACCAAGGGAGTTTGATATGTGAATCCCTTATGTGATGTGATTTGTTTTATGTATGGTCCCGTATATATGTTCTTTTTGGGGTTCTAGTCTACTTCATGTGTTTTATAGTGCTATTTGATTGGATGTGGTGAAATGCGGCATGTTTCTTTGGTTATTTTTACCATAAAAATCCTTTGGAACCCTGTAGCTCGCTGGTTTTTCAACTATGGTTCATCCTACAACCATGCATTTAATACCTCATCCCTATATGTACTGTAGTTATCACCTTAAACTTCTATCTTACTGTAGACACCTAAAAATGTCTCGACCCTTCAAACCACCCTTCAACATCATCCACAACACTAATTCTTCGTCTAATTAATTAATTAAATTATTATTTAATTAATTACTTCATCCAACCCCTAAATCATTCACCCATCACTCACTAATTAATCCCTAAAATTATATTAATTTAATTAATTCAATAGTCACACATTCTAACATCATCCCAATTAATTAAATAAATATGTCAGATATTTATTTAGTTAATTTGTCCACTTCCCTAAAACTAATTAATTAGATAAATTATGCTTATCTAATTAATTGATCCTACTAATTAGCCTACCCCTAACCCAGTTGATTAAATAACTATTATTTAATTAGCTACCCTAGCCTACATGACCCCTAGACCTAGATTAATTAAATAAATCATTATTTAATTAATCCTAATCCCTGATTATGCCACTCACTAATTTTTTCCAGCCACATTAACTAAGCTAATCAACCTGATTAACTTGGTCAAAGCTTGATTAACACCTTCTCCCATACCCACAAATTAAAAATTGCAAAATATTCATAACCCTTCCAACTCACCTTTACCATTTTTATGCAAAAACATCTTCCACATTTTAAGCTTACAAGTGTAAGGCCCAAAAAATGTGCATGTGTCACATGACTTGAACATCCCCACATGAAATAAAATTTTTAATTCCATCTCATCCCAAGGAAATTAATTTTAAATTTCCTCATCCATCTAAATCACATTTAATGCTAAGTCCTCCTCAAAATGAATAAAATATTCATTTTTATTCTCCACCCTCCAATTTTGTTGATCAAATCCTAGCCCTCCATTGATATCAACAATAAATCTCCATCGCTGGATCAAAGTCCCCTCCAATTCACCTATAAATACAAGCTTGCACAAGCCATTTCATCATCCAAGTTTTGAGTAATCTTATGTGAGGCCTACCATTTCATTCCCTTATATTTGACTACTTTATTTTATTGTTGGTGATACATGTTAGACTTATGGGACTATTGATCCTGATTTGTAGGACTATTAGACATTATGTTTTATGTGGATCTATTATGTTTAGCATGATTACAATGAGATTAGACCTTGATATTAATTCACTAATGATGTTAGACACATGATTTACATTATGATGTTACAAGGATACTATTCATGTGATTTTAGTTAGAAATTTATTATGTGATTCTATCTTGTGATAGATTTTTGAAATGCAAAATTTAGAATTTAATTATGATGTGATTATTTGATGTTTATATGATCGTGTGATGATGTGAGTGTATGTTTCACTTTGTTTTGGCTATTATATACATGTGGGATTAACATTTCATTTCAGTGCATAGGTGTTTCTAACAAAGCCATGAATATTTGGAGATCATCCCACACACTGTGTTGTTTCCCATGTAAAGCCGATCTAGTTCCAAGAGGAACCAAGATCAACTATGTGATGTATGATGAATTTTTGTAATGTTGTTGTGTGATTTCAGTTGGGTTAGGTCTACCACTTGTTTTATTTGACTTTTGATTGGTGTTGTAAGTTGTAATCTCATTTGAATTTTATTTTGAGTTTTAAATTTTTGAGACCCCTTTTTATGTATTTTTACTCAACCTATGGTGCTCAAAACGGGTTAAAATTGACCCTGGGTTGTACCCCTAGGGTCTAGGGGTCATTTGGGCTTGTGTAACCTTAGGTGAACCTCCATTTGGTCATGTTAACTTCATAATGAAGTAAAGTGACGAAAATAAAAGTTTGGGAGGGAGAGGATGAGTGGGTCAAACACTCAACCTCTTCATTTCCTCTTTCCTAGGTTGGGGGTCTTCAAGACCCCCTAATTGTGGAGGACTCAACTCCAAGCCTCTCCCACAATTGGTGAGGATTCCTTTGGGTTGTGTGGGCTTTCCTAGGAGGAGATGATTGGGGCACATGTGGTACCCACTCCTTTGGCTCCACCTTTCTCTCCCACATATGTGAGAGAGAGCAAGTGGATGGGAGAAAGACTTGGTGGAATGGGTGGATGACATATGTCACCACCCCATTCCAAGAGTCTTGCAAGTGGTTGTGTGGATGAGTGAGGAGGTGACATGTGTCACCTGCCCATTCCTCAAGGTTCATGAGAAGAGCCTATTTTAATCCTTCTTGAAGAGAGGGAGGGGGTGGTTGAATCTTTTTCAATTTTTAAATTTTAGTTACTTTCAGGGAAAAAGTTAGAGGAAAAAGGTTGGAGACTAAACTTGGAGGAGGGGATAGAGGAGCTCTACTCAATTATCTTCCATTTGGGATTTATAAGGGTAGACTCAAGGCAAATGCCTTCCCTTATGCATTTTCTTTACATGTATGATGTGTGTGTGAGTTCTATTTTGTTTGTTTTTACTTTGTTGTTGTGGGAAAATTGGGTATGGGAGTTGTGAGAGCCTCTCCATTTGGAGAGAATGCTCAACATGTGTGGAGTAGGAGAGGATTCAACCTCCTTGGGGTCACATCCTTGGTTTTGTGTAGTTTTGGCCTTGAGGAAAATATGTGTTTATGAGCAATATATGAAATGGCTTGAGAGCCAAAAGAAAGTTTCATGAAATTATGGTTTAAAGAGTTGGCTTGAGGCCTTGAGAAGAAATTGTTTTTTTGGGAAGTTTGTTCAAGTGGCACTCTTGAGTAGAGTGATGTCCACTCCCCTACCTCATTAAACTCACCTTGAGTGAGTTTTGTTATGTGAAATCCATGGGAATATTTTGTTTTGGTGTTGTATGCATTGTTGTAATGTGGTGTGTGTTACCTTGTGTAAGGATGACCTCCTAGCTCGGGGGTGACTCATGAGTGAGTCTATGGTAGGGAGGAGAGTAGTTCGTTGTGGCTATTTTCCCTTTTATGTGCTTATTGCAGGTTTTATTAGGAGCTTTGGAGTGTGGGAGAGCAAAGAAATTTCATTTTATTGGTGGATGTTGTCATGTTCATTTTGGCTATTGAAAGCCATGGCCAAAGTGGCCTATTTTGCATATGTGTTGTTGAAGAGGGAGAGAGTAGATGTTCTCTCTTAGGTTGTAAAATAAAAGTTTCTTTATGAGTTGTATTTAAACTAGATTACATTTGGAAATAAAGGTAAACTTTCTGATTTGCTTTGCAACTATGTGGATGGAAGAAATAAGTATATTGCAAGATAAATGTATGTGCAAATATTTTTGGCATATTTATATGTTTCATCTAAAAAAAAGAAATATTTAGTTGCTGATTTAAAATGCCTTCATGAATGAATTCAACAAAAGAAATGTTGCAAGAAGAAAAGTATGTTCAAAATTTGATGCATTTGTATTTTCATTGCAACAAAGAAGAAATTAACTAGTTGCTGGTTTTTTTAAATATTATATATATATATATATATAGTGTGAAAGAAATTTGCTCTTAGAAAAGAAAGTTAGTTTATAGATGTTTAAAAAAAAATATTATCATGCATTTATAAAGGTTTCTTTTTATGTCTATTGTGAGTATTTATTTTTATATATATATATACACACACACACACACACATATATACAAATATATGTATATCAATATATATATTTATATAATATATATCTGTTTATTTATTGCTCTGTGCATCATACTAATATCAGTATTTTTGGCGAAGGATATATATATATATATATATATATATATATATATATATATATATATATATATATATATATATATAAACATAGATATATAAATATATTTTTTGTATTACTGTTATACTATACTGAAACTGTGAATGTTGCACGCAAATTGAGTATATACGTACACACACTCAAATATATATATATATATCTTGAAATGTTGTGTGGAAGAAAACAAAAAGAATTGAGACTGTGGTTTTTTTACATAAGAGACAGGTTTTAACAAAAAAAAAAAAATTAAATGTTGGTGGGGGGGCAGGGGGTTCGAACCCCCCCTCACCATCATTGTTCTTTAACGAGTGTGGGGAGGGGCTGAGCCCCACCCACACTCCACTGTAGTGGAGTGTGGGTGGGGCTCGACCCCTCCCCACACTCCCCACCTTCCCTTCGCCGATGTGAACCATCTCACCCCCCACACGTTGATACCCCTTAAAACAAATGAAACCCTTGGCCATTGGTGGCGGCGGCAGCCGTTCCTTCTTCGTCACTATGTTTCGGCCTTTGGCCATTGCTAAACCTGCAAGTCATTTTGTTATCTATGTTGTTATATATATATACTTCCTAGTATTTATTTTTAAAAAAAAAGAAACCTCTTTGGTTAAAACCAGAGGTCTATATATATATAGTAAACTCAAAAAAAAGAATACAAAAATTATACCTATTCTTTTTACACCCTTCATGAGTGGCGGCCATGAATGGCCTCTCCCAAAACCTACAACACAAAGGGAAACAAAGAAGAGAGGAAGAAATGAAAAAAATGAGAAGGAAGAGAAATGAGAATAAGGGAGGCTAGGGTTTGTTCTTTCCTCCATAATGAAATTGATTTTTTATTTGGAAAGATTTTAGGGCTTAGCATTTTAAAATTTGCCTTTATTTAGGTTGCTCTCCTTTTAATATTTTCTTTCATTTGTCTTATATTATTTTTTTAAAAATAGGGTTTAGAGGTAAATATAGTTTTGTGGGTAATTTTAATTCTTTTTAGAAATGTTTCTATTTTGTTTGTTTAGTGGTATGGTAGAATTTAAATAGGGTATTTTTAAGGATAGAGGGAATTTATAGATTATTTTTTATATTTAATTATTTGGAGAGGAGTTTAGTTAATTTATTTAATTTGTCCTCCAATTTAATTATTGAGGTGTTTTTATTTTAAATCAATGGGATTAATCTATTGCTTGCAAACCTTAATCAATGAAGTTAATTTTAGTTTAGATTGTTATTAGTTTAGTTTTCTTAAATTTAATTATTCTAGAGCGAATTAATTAGTTAATTAAATTAGTCATTTTAAATTCAACTTAGCAAACCTTGTAAACTTTTGACAAGGAATTATTTGTTTAGAATAAACCCTATTCATGCCCATGAGGCATTATGTTGCTGAATTTTTCTAAAATTTAGGGTTTAGCTAAGTTAGTGAATTTAACCTTGCGTAGTGTTAAATTATTGTTTTTGTCAGCTTGTCAACTTATGTTTTGACATTAAATTTATTCCTATACTTTAGAGTTTGACTTTGATTTTGGCTTGTGTCGAAATCCCATCATTCACTTAGGTAAACCTAGGGTTTTTATCCCCGATCCTAACCCTATTAGCGATGTTATTCACGTCGCATCTACCCACCTAGTTGGCCTTCATCATGTAGGGGAAATGTGCATGTGATTGCATTACCCCGCTTTTGACTAACATGTTATGCCTTATGCATATTGCCACCAAGCACGCTTACGCGTGCGAGGGGGTTTTTAGGGATGTGTGGAAAATTTTTGATATTTTGTGTCATGACCACATGACAGATGTGGACATGACACGTGCGTTGCGTGTCGTGACTGCATGGGAAATGTGGGCATGACATTTGGTATCAGAGCCTAAGTTTAAACACCATACTTGTTTGGGCATGTTAGTTATTCCACAATTTCAATTAATTAGTGATTACCTTATTTTTGTAGGATGCCTCCCCAATGAGTTCGGCGAGCGTGTTCATGCCACACTGTGTCCGTCGAGGTGCACAGTGATTCTTTAGCTAAGGGTCAGGCACCGCAGGCACCACTGACACCACAGGTCCTACCTATACCAGATATTGGACCACATATACTTCAGGCACTATAGGCAGTGTTAGATAGGCTACCACCAGCCACAGATGTGTCGTGCATAGAGCCACGTGCTGAGCCCTGTGTTGATCCATGAGAGGAGCCATGTGTGGATCCACAAGCAAAGTCATATGTGAAGCCATGTGTGGAGCCCCATGTCAAGCTGTGAGAGGCACCATGTGTGGAGCCATTTGTTGAGACATCAGATACGATGGCAGAGGAGCTTGGATTAGCCTATAGGGTCCGTAGTAGGAGCCCTCCATGTCATGATAGGTGTGAGGAGACCGTGTGAGTGGAGAAGGTCTTTCACAGACCATATGATTATTATGCAAATGAGCCCATTAGAGGGCACAGAGATCGAGGAGACCCTATCAGGGATTTGTTGAGGTTGAATCCTCCTACTTTCACTAGGACTATAGAGGTAGCCGAAGCTAAGGCTTGGCTCATCAGTCTAGACAGATGCTTCACGTTGCGTCCTTATGTGGGAAACACAAAGGCACGTGTGGCAGTCCACTTGTTACAAGATACAACAACAACTTGGTGGTGCACTGAGGAGTGCAAGCGCCATCTATCATTGGACACACTCACTTGGGAGACTTTCATTGAGCATTTCAATGCATGGTATTTATTTGATCACTATAGGCAGCGTCGCTTAGACGAGTTTCATGACCTTCAGTAGAGAGGGCTTAATGTTTCTCAATATGAGGGCATATTTACCAAGTTGACTAGATATGCGGAGTATCTCCATGATGAGAAACTCTTAGTTCATAAGTTTATCAGAGGATTGAACCATAGCATAGCAGGTCCTGTACGCATGGCAGACCCCCAGACATTGAGTGATACTTCTAAGAAGGCATACATAGCTGAGGAGATATAGGGATGAGGGTAGGGTTCATGCCCCCAGTTCCAGGATCGTGGGTAGCAGTAGCATCAATAGAGTTACTACAAACCACCACTACCACCACAGAGAGGAGGATTTAGTTCTCCATCATTACCTCCTAGACCTCCACAGTAGTAGCAACAGAATCAACAGAGGTCTAGACCTCAATAGAGGGCACAAGGAGGGCAAAATTGAGTTTGGCAGCAACAAGGCCTGCATAGAGACTAGAGGCATCAAGGACCACTTGCGGGTCTCCTGAGGTCACAGCAGTCATACAGGAGTTCACAGGGGTCCACAGGTAGATCTAGAAAATAACAGTCGAGTAGGACTCAGACTAGGTAGGTACAGGCTCGGGGCCCATGCTATGAGTGTGGTGGAGCAAGACATCTAGCCAGATAGTGCCCACAGGGCTTTACGGTAAGGGGACAACCCCATTTAGGAGGGTCATAGTAGACTATAGGAGATGTGGGCAAGTCCCACTGCATGTTCGCAGTGGTTGATAACCACCAGGTTGATATTCAAGCATCAGTGATTGAGACATCAAGTATGATCAGGGGTGCCCTCATTTCTATTCTTTTTGAATTTGGAGCTACTGATTCCTTTCTATCTACATCGTTAGCGGATCATTGTAGGCTGGTGGATTCTAGGCAGGATAATAGGTTGGAGGTTGAGTTGGCCACTAGGGCCAGGATGTCTGATGAGTGCCAAGTTGCACCCATGAAATACATCTTTTTACCTCTCTTTTTCTCCTTCCTAATCCCATCTTTCTTAATATCTGCACCCAAATAAGCTAGCAAGATCATTCTAGTTAATGATTAATTAAGATAGATTACTTAAGATCATAATTATTGATTGAGGGACTAATGTGCATGGAATTGATGGAAAAATGCATAAACTTCTGTCTTTTTGAATCAATAGGTGTAGATGCCAGGAACAACAATTTTGTACATCTCTAGAGATAGTCTTCAATGATCTCTGGAGACAATACCAAAATACCATGACACTAGAAGTTTTGAAGGAAAGAGAAAGCCTCTCCAGAGCTGAACAAAGAAGGCCACAATGGTATCTCTAAAGCTACAGACATCTCCAGAGCTATAGACATCTCCGGAGCTACAGTCATATCTCCGGAGCTGTAGACAGGGACAGATATCTCTGGCACCTCCTGAGAGTAGGGCATATTTCCAACATAAGCTGTCGATTAGGCACTCTCAGCAGTGATCGTAATACCCCTCATTTCACTGAAATCATCACCTGAGTGGTGAAGGGTCATCTTTAGTTAACTACTGGAGTTTTTATCTTTATAAAGTTTTTGCATGAGTTACAGATAGAACTGATTCAATACCCATATTTTCCACTCAGTCTACTTTTATTGCATGATTATTTTCCATAGTTAGATAGCCAGTGTAATAAAGAGATGGATGTCATCTCATAGAAGAATTGGTAGATAAGATAAGTGATATGTCATCACTCATTTTTATATATACTTATAGAAACAGCAGAAGAAATATACAATGATTGATTTATTCTAATTCTCAGTAATCTTAGTTCGGTGATATCAATATTTTTCATGAATGCAAAGCGAATGGAATTAGATTGAATTTAGTTGTGATCTTCTTTTGTGCCAATTCCCTACTGTAGCCTTCAGTCCCAAGGGTGTGGAGCAAGGGCCCACTCTCACCACCAAGGTAGAAGGCTAGTACCACTATTTTGTTACTTCAGATTTTGCTGTGAAAAGTATTTACTGATTTTGATAGATAGATGCATGTTACTATTTTTTTTAATTGCTTTAAGTAAATTCTTGTTTAATTCTATTTTCAACATTCCTTAAATTTATTCAGTAAGTAGATAGATTAATTTCTTTAAATTGGTAGAAGTTATTAAGATTAGCTAGGAAAATTGGTAACTATAGAATCCCTAATTGCAGACAGCCGAGGACACAACCCTTGGATTTTGACATCTGAAAACATATTAAATGATGAGGTACAATGACATCTTGTCATTTTTGGTGCCATTTCTGGGGATGTATTGTGTTAATTAGGGAAACTTAGTTAAAATAGTTTTTAGGATAGATCTGTATGGTTAGAGCTAGAGATTGGAATTGAAGATATATAAAGTAGACACCCCAACAACAAGCCATAGGGGAAAGAAGTGGGGTGGCACAAGATCTTGTTGAAGAGAGAAACCTAGAACCCACTTTGGAAGTTGCACCTCAAAACAATATTCCCTTAGATCCTCCAAATCTTTCGCTTGCTGATTATATCTAGGAATTACAACAAAAGTTTTAGGCAGATCCTTTGATAGAACCTAATTTCCTAGAACCTTGGGGAGAAGAACCAATACTAAACATGGATAATGATAATCATGAAGAAGAACCTTCTCATATCCTATTGTTTTAGCTACTGGAGACAATGCTCCTATGAAGAATATCTCACTAGCACACTTGCCAAATTTTAGAGGAATTTCTTCTGAGGATCCAGATCAGTTTTTGTTTGAATTCAAAGTAGTCTGCCAAACTTATGATTATGGATTAGATAACCAAAAATGCAAACTGTTCCCTTCAACCCTGAAAGATTCTGCGATGAGATGGTTTATGGGTTTACCCTAGAATTCTATCCATTCTTGGGATCAAATGGAAACATAAATTTTGGGAAAGTATTAAGATTATTGTAGATCCAATAATAAAAATGAAGAATTGTTTAAAATTAGGTAGGGGAGGAAGATACCTTAGAGGACTATGTGGATAGGTTTAATTTCACCTTGAAAAGCTATGGCAACCCAGTAGACCACTCCTTGGCCATAACCCTATTTGTAAAAGGATTGGATAAAGAATCAAAATAGGCACTGGATCTAATGGGAAAAGGAAATATCAACAAAATGGATATACCTGCTATAAAACAACTCTGCAGGAACTATTCTAGAACCCAAGATGGAGTGAGATCATCCAAAACTTTTAAAGGAAAAAATGAAATAGGACAGTTAATGAGAGAGATTACAAATCTAAAAATAGACATTTTGTTCCAATTAAATACCACATTAGATGGGATTCAAGAAAAAACTAGAACAACTGATCAAAATAGAACAACTAAACCACTCTCCATCTATTGTCCTAGGTGTAGAAACAAGCATATGTTGAGAGAATGCCCTTTGGACAAATCAGAGATTTGTTAGATTTGTGATAGGGAACACCCTACCAGTCAATGTAGTCAACTTCCAGCCTTGAAAAGATTGAGTAAGAAGAATGCTATAATAGAAGAGGAATTAAACTATGTGGGACAAAAACAAGCTAGGAATTTCCCTTATAATCAGTATCCAAACTAGCCTTCTTACAGGGGTCCTTCTAATTGGGGAAATAATTAGTGGAATCCAACTTGGCATGGGCCTCAAAATAATCCTCCTTGGGGATAGAAGGATTGGCCAAGTCAACATTGGCAAAACTAAAATTGGCAAAACCAAAATTGGGGAAATCAACAGTGGCCACCACAGTTTGGATCACAAAACATGCAACCTCAATGGGGTCCTCAACAGAGATATAATTAATAATACCAGGGACAACATAGACATTTCCAACCTCAACAAAAAGCTTTACTAACTGGACCCTCCAACTCACAAGGTCAATCACAAAATGAACCAATTAGCCAACCACCTTTACCAGCTCAGCCTATACCAAACCCATGGAATAAACATGGAGCAGCTGTTTACATGACAAAGAAAGAAAATCCTATTGGAATTAATGCTATATATTCAAATAATCTCCAGCTGCGTTCTGGGAAAGCATTCCCAAGACCATCTCCTCTAACTATAGTTGAAGTAACCAATGATGAGGAACCTAAAAATTCATCCACTCAACTCCCAGAGGAGATTACTAACAAAAAAGTGTTAGAAGAATCATCCTTGGACAACTCTGGAGTTACTTCTAAAAGACCGACTCCGGAGAACACTCCTAAACACAATTCTAACAAGAGCTCCAGAGATGCTCCGGAGATGGAAAAACTAGCACCATACCCAGAACGGTTTAAATAGTATGTTCCCCAGAAAAAGATCTTACAAAAACAAGTCTAAACCAACTTGGAATCAGAACTTTTACAAGAAATCAAGCATCTAAACATTGAAATCCCTCTTCTCCAAGCAATCAGAGATGTACTAGAACTAAATCAGTTCATTAAACAGTATTGTATCAAAACGCAGGGTAGGAAGAAAAACTTTCCCTCCACAATATAGGTGGAAGGAAAAGTAGTAGATCTATTGATGGGAGAAATTCTCCTCCCAAAATATGGAGACCCTAGAAACCCTGTCATAACTGTTTTCATCTCAGGGGTAGAAATTTCAAATGTTCTGGTTGATTTGGGAGTGGCAATTAATGTGATGACAGTTCACACAATGAACAAATTAGCTCTATTAGGTATCCAATCCACAACTACAATTCTTCAACTTACTAACCA
This sequence comes from Cunninghamia lanceolata, assembly GCA_027924645.1. Lineage (NCBI taxonomy): Eukaryota > Viridiplantae > Streptophyta > Pinopsida > Cupressales > Cupressaceae > Cunninghamia > Cunninghamia lanceolata. The sequence continues at coordinate 534,084 of BSBN01001134.1, read as the reverse complement.
GTCAATAGCTGTTCCAAAAGGAGTGATCCCTGATGTACCAGTTGTGATAGATTCATGGGAATTTTCAGTGGACTTCCTGATATTAGAACCTAGAAACTAGAGAAATGCTTATCCAGTGATTTTAGGAAGACCATGGCTGGCTACAATAGCAACATCTATTAATTTTTGAACTAGGGATATGGTCATTTCTAATGGGATAGATTTAAAGAAAATATCTTTGTATCCTCCAACTAAACCATCAATACATTATACAGGAAGAGTATGGGTGGATGAACTAGAGAACAATGACAACAGTGCCCCAGTAGCTATGGTAACCATCAAGGAACATCTGGAAGAGTTAGAAGAAGAAATATGCTATGATACAATAGAAGACATCACTCACATTCTAATCAATAAGGATGTGATGGAACTCGCCCAAGATTCTAGGAGAGAACTTCTTACTTCTTCTCATTGTACCCTCGCCAACATCATTCCTTGTGGGGAAACTTTTCACAGAGACTTAGCCACTTTGCACATGTTGCTTCCACATTCTTGTCCTCTCAATACCATGACTCCAATGTATGGATTAACTACATCTATGGATCAAATCACAAAACAAGTCATGATTTTACCAGGGAAAACACTTAATATCAATACTCAGTTAACAGCAAATCAGGAAGAAAAACTCATCCAACTTCTGATTTCCCATTTAACAAATTTTGCTTGGGAATACCAAGATATGAAAGGCATACCTCCTGAGATCTGTACTCATTATATATACACTGAGGATATTAAACTTGTCAGATAGCCCCAGGGAAGATTGAATCCTGCTTTAAAGGATATTGTCAAAATTGAAATAGAAAAATTACTTCAAGAAGGGTTTATATATCCAATCTTAGATAGTCAATGGGTCTCACCCCTTGTCATAGTGCCTAAAAATAATGGGAAATGGAGGGTGTGTATTGATTATAGAGAACTAAACAAGGCTACAAAAAGGACTACTTTCCCTTACCATTCATTGACCAAGTACTGGACAACCTTGCTAGGAGAAAGTATTTTTGTTTTCTGGATGGATTCAGTAGGTATAACCAAATTCAAGTAGCACTTGAAGACCAAGACAAAACCACCTTCACATGCTCTTGGGGAACTTTTGCTTACAAAGTTCTTCCCTTTGGACTATGCAATGCCCCAGCTACATTTCAGAGACTTGTTTTAGATATTTTTATTGAACTAGCTAATGAATGCATGGAAGTCTATATGGATGACTTTACTATGTATGGAGATAATTTTGAAGAAGCTCTCACAAACCTTGAGAAAGTACTAAAATGTTGTGAGAAAAATCAATTATCCCTTAGCCATGAAAAGTGCTTCATGGTGGTGGAGGAAGGAATTGTTTTGGGACACCATATTTCAGAAAAGGGGATCAAAGTGGATCAAAACAAGATAGAAGTGATCACACAGTTGCCTTCACCCAAAAATCAGATAGATGTTAGAAGTTTTTTGGGTCATGCAAGCTACTATAGGAGATTCATAGAAAATTTCAGCAGAATAGTTGCCCCCCTATTTACCCTGCTTAACAAAGACATAGAATTTCTATGGACAAAAAAATGTCAATCACATTTGAAACCTTAAAAAAGAAGCTTACTGTCACACCAATTTTGAGATGACCTAATTGGACTTTACCATTTCACATACAGACTGATGCTTCAAATGAGTCCATTGGGGTAGTTTTAGGATAGAAGGAGGAAGAAGAAAGTAAGCATGCCATTTATTACATCAGTAAAAACCTTACCTCTGCAGAAAGAAATTACACCACAACTAAAAAAGAATTCTTGGTTGTCATCTATGCCATAAACAAATTTAGGCATTATATCACTGGATATAAGATATTTGTAAATACTAGTCATGTAGCCATCAAGTACCTAATGAATAAACTAGTAGTGGGTGCAAGGATCATCAGGTGGTTATTGCTATTGCAGGAATTTGATATTACCATAGTTGATAATCCAGGAAAGTTTAATTTGGTTGCTAATTTTTTGTCAAGATTGCATACAGGAGGAGAAAACCAACCAGTGGAGGACAAGTTCCTAGATGAACATCTTTTTGCTATCTCCTCTACTGTACCTTGGTTTGCTGACATAGCTAATCTTTTAGCTACAGGCTTGTATCCATCCCATTTTACCTCAAAACAAAAAAAAATGTTTGGTTAAAGAAATTTGATCTTACAAATGGTTGAATGGTTTACCATTTAAATGTTGTCCTGATTTCATTCTACGCAGATGTTTAAAATCTGATGAGATTTTTGATGTGTTGAGAGCATGTCATGATGAACCATTTGGTGGCCATTACTCCTTCCACTTGACAATCCACAAAATCCTTGGAGGTGGTTACTACTGGTCCTCTCTTCATAAAGATACAAAGAAGTATGTGCAGCACTGTGACCAGTGCCAAAGGATGGGACAACCAACCCTTACCCAGGAGATGTTACTGCATCCTCAAGTCATGATGGAACCATTTGAGTAGTGGGGTCTAGACTTTGTGGGACCAATTTCTCCACCATCATTAGGCAAGGAGTACATTCTAGTATGCACAGACTATGTTACTAAGTGGGCTGAGGTTCAAGCATTACAATTTGCAAGAGAAGAAAAAGTTGTTGATTTCCTTTATAATAAGATTTTCTTAAGGTTTGGAGCCCCAAGATCAATAGTTTCAAATAGAGGACCTCAGTTTACTTCACAAGTAATCAAAGCATTCACAGATTTATATCAAGTCAAGCACAAAAAATATTCACCTTACCATCCTCAAGTTAATGGTCAGGTAGAAGTAACTAATAGGGAACTTGAAAATATTTTGGCAAGGACAGTAGCAATGAACAGAAAAGATTGGGCTGGCAGATTACCTGAAGCAATTTGGGCTTACAATACCAATTGGAAGTCCACAACAAAGTTCTCACCATATAAATTAGTTTATGGGAAAAAGCCTATTTTATCTATAGAATTTAAACTCAAGACACTTAAAACTGTATTGGATATTGGTCCACCCTTGTCTATACCTCAACAGAACAAAATTCTTCAGCTCAATGAGTTGGATGAAATTCAGGCAGAGGCTATTCAGCAAATAGAATTGGTTCAGTATCAGAGGAAGCAATGGCATGACCAACACATCAAAAAGAGGACATTTCAACAAGGTGATTGGGTTCTTCTTTATGATTCTAAATTCAAAGAGTTCAAAGGGAAATTACAAACTCACTAGATGGGTCCTTATCAAATAAATGAAGTTTTTGAAAATGGAATAGTATTATTGGAACCTATTGATGGAAGCACAGACACATTCTTAGTAAATGGTCACCAAATTAGACTCTCTAAAAGACCATCTACTAAAGAAGATTTTCTTAATGATTTGTGTTTTGATATAAGGGATACCTCCTCTATCTCAGTGTTAGATTGAAAAAAAAGAAGGTTGAAAACCAGGAAATGGCGGCCTTCTAAAAAAAAAAGAGAAAAAAAAAAGAGAAAGATGGAAAACCAGTAAATGGCTATCTTTCTCAACCAAGGGAGTTGAAAAACAGCAAATGGCGGTTCCCTTCTTCAGGACAGTTGAAAACAATTGAGCTATGGAGGTGATCAGGTGCCAGGAGTTAGTTAAATGCACCTCCGGTACTTCCCAAACCAGGAGTACCTCCAACGCTCTATCAATAAAGAAGTCAATTTCAATAATAGGGGAGGGGACCCACCTCTCCAAGCAATAAAGTGGACACATCACATGATGAGGTCATCATGACTCATCCTCTACTTTATCACAGGAATAAAATAAAATCAACACGTATTTCATTTGTAGGGGTATTCATAAAGACACGCTGACATCACCCAAGGAACGTGGATTCTTGAACCACTTAGCACAATGATTATAGGTTACGTACCAATGGAGAGTGGGTGTCATCTCAAGCCACCAAAAGCTCCTCATGTGCCATGACGTGTGCAGTCTCATAAAATGATGCAACATCTCTGCCATGTACATCACTCCTCATAATTAAAAATGATCTAGGTAATTCTATATTTAATTAAGCATTAATAGAAACTATCTTGTCTTTCTATTTTTGGGTGCTGCCACTATGACACGTCCTCCTGCCATCATTTCCTTTTCCAAATTCACGCATGCCACCATCTGTGATGTACTGCCACCTTGCCTTCAGAGTGTCCTATCACTCTGTTGCATTTATGACTGCCTACGTACTCTAACTAATCTACAAATCTTCCATAAGCCTAAGTTGAGAGACATCCTAATCCTCATTCGAACCTCCAAAATACCCTAAAGAATAGAGCAAATTGAATAGTCCTCCGGAGCCTACAGAGTTAAGAGGAAGGGATAAACTGCAAAGAGGAGAGTGAGGAATTAAGCACAGAAGGTGGAACTAATTTAGAAATGGGGGTAAAGAAGAAGTTTGAACTAGAGAGTGTTGCAAGTCTTCTACAAGATGAAGTTGCAACAAACATTCTAAGAACTACAGGATGGTTGGACTTTCTAGAAAAATTTGAAGGGTTTCAGGAAGATGTCATAGATGAATTCCTTAGAAATCTACAGGACAATCAAATAGCTATCAGAGGAGTCTGAATCAATCTCTCCTCAGCCACTATCAGTCACATTTCTAGACTGCTTGAACAAGGTGAGAGGTTTTATCACCTGAAAACCTTATACACTAATTTAATTAAGAATTTCTCTGTTCAAGGTGAACTTGCAATACAACTGCATTTAAATAAAAATGAAGTAAAAGGAAAGGTCCACACTTCCAAACCCTTGGCAATCTTTTGCGAGCTGGCTGATGAAATATTTTACTTGTGATGGTCAATTCTCTCTAGTTTTAGGACCAATCATGAAAATGCTGATTTTTCTAAGGCATGGGAATACACACCCTGAGTTTAGCATAAACATTCCCAATTTCCTATATTCTACCATTAGGGCAACTGTAGAAAAATATCAGCAAAATAAGGGTCCCATGAAACATCATGGCCTCATTTTTGTAGTAGTCAAACACCACTTCCTGTCTCAGGCCAATGGGGAGGAATTATGGCAAGACTTTCTTGAGCAGAATTCCCAGGACAAAGGACTAGAGATGGCACAGCCAGGAGGTAAGAGTTCTCCTACTCACCAAGAAGAAGAAACTGAGCCTTTAACCTCCTCCATAGCTGTTCAAAAGGGAAGAAGTCCTCACAGGAGGCAACTTCATCTGCAACCCCTGTTCCTGATAAAAAGAAGAAAGGAAAATAAATTACAAAGTCTACTCCTAAACAAACCCTATATATGACTCAATCAGTTAGGAGAAAGATGACTCTAACTAAGGAATCTTTCCCTAAGGAATTAATAGGGGAGAGGTTAGGACAGAAAGTAAAGAAAACCTAGGCTGAAGAACCATCTCATGATTCAGATGAGATCCCTCTAGTTAGGAAAAGAAAACAAAGAGAAGTTTCCCCAACACCATCTGTTCATCTAGGGTCAAGTCCAATTTTAGAACCATCATGTGCTCCAGAGATAGAACACCAAAAAACTCTTACTATTTCCTCAGATTTTGAGGATGAGAGACCTTCTCTAGAGGCACCTGCCCCACCTCTGCTACGAAGAAGCAAAAGGAAATGACAGCTCTCACAGGCTGAGAAAGATACTTCTCTCCTAGCTGAGGTACTCCAGGGTTTTAGAACATATGAGGATAAGGCTGGGCCTTCATCGGTGTCAGCAGAAGCAGAGGAACCCCAAGAGGACCTTCAAGATCGGTAGTCGGTAGAAAAAGATGAAACATGGAAAATGGGTACAATTGATAGTATAGGGTAGATGGCCATGGAAAACCCTGATGATCAGCAAACAGAAGCAGAAGCAGAAGTAGAAACCTTCTCTCATCCCTCTGATCAAGAGGATGTTGAAATTTCAAAAGAACAACAAATGTTAGAAGAAATTGAAAACCTAAAGAGACTACTCTGGGGGAAGAATCTGATTATTACTGACCTCAAGAAGGTTAGAATAGAGGTAGAAATGGAGCAAAAACAAGTCATTTAAAATCTACAAACAGAGCTCCAAAGCAAAAAAAGATCATCCAAGAGAAAGAAGCAGGATTAGAGGCCTAAAAAATTGAGAAAGAAGGAGAATTGGAGGCCCAAAAATTTGAGGCAGTCAAACTGTTGAAAGAAAAAGAGAAAGAAGCAGCACAGAGTGTTTCTGAGCTCACCTTGGCTAGAGACAATAGCCTCACAATAATGGCAGCATTGATTGAGAAAATACATAGCCAGGATAGACAGTTAACTTGGGCCAACAACAAACTAGATGATTAGGAGGAATATATTCAAGAGTTGGCTGGCCTAAGGGCAACCAATGAGCAGGAAATGCAAACAAATGCATATGTGGGTCCAATCCCCATTGACGATCCTAAGGCCCTATTCCATTGGGAGACAAAGCGTAGAGAATATGAGGCTTCCAAGCCTATGCTGCAATTACAAAGGGCAGTCACTGCCAAAACAAAAAGAATAGAAACTCTAGAAGGCAAGATCATTAAAATGGCCTCCCTTTCTTTAGAAATTCTATCCTGTAGGCCTCTAAGTGCTAGCTATTCTATGTTCTTACAAGAAAGAGTCATGTAGAGGAAATTCTCTTTAATCCTATCTAACCTGGTTGAGGATATAGAGATAGTAGAGGGATTCATGACAGCATATACAAGGAGTAATGATGAGGACAAGAATTTCCTATGTGAATTATACCTGCATGGTCTCTATGTTAATGATATAACCTTCATTCTTAATCATTTTGTGGGAGAATGCTAGCTTAAAGCATTTATGTTCCTGATGAGGAATCATCAAATGTGGAATGAATGAATGGAAGATCATCTAAAGAAAGATATGGAAATAGTTCTCTTCATCAGGAAGGAATTTCCCAATGCCAATGCTTTTAAGATCTAATTTAGGTCCTATATCTATCACCCTAAGAGTAAGAACAAAATTTTGCCATTATACCTAAAACATTTGCAAGAATGCTCCATCAATTTTGGTCTTTTCATGAATAGTTCAGCAAACCCAGTACTTGCCATAGAAAAGAAAAGATGGAATGTTTTGACCTTGGAGCAGAAAATGAGAGAGGTGGTCACCCCTACAAAATTAAGATTATTTATGAGAAAAGAAAAGTTAATATCCAAAATGATGGATAACTGTAAGTAGGAATGGATAGGTGGATGGTTCAAGCTGTTAATAACTGAGAGGGGGGGTGAATCAATTATTTTCAATTAATGACTTTCTTTTGTCCTTTAACAATTAGTGCAATATCAAATCATATAAGCATACATAACCATGGAAGTAGAAATAAACTCAACACACATGACACAATATTTTTGACGTGGAAAACCCTATTAAGGGAAAAAACCATGGGGTGATTAACCCAAGATTGTATTCTCTGTTAAAATAATAAGGTAGTACAAAACGGCACTTGCCAATTAGGGCTCACTGCCCAAGCACACTGCTCACAAGAGGCTCACTACCTACAATAGTTTATAGAAGAAAACTAGGTACTTGAACTGATGAGACGCATCCACATATGCTTAGGTTCAGTTCTAGTTAAGCTCAATATACTGATCTACTGCACTTCATTCTTTCTCTGCCTTAGTGTTGCTATTCTATCACATACTGGATCTGTATCTCTATTTCCACATTGTTCTCTACTTTTCTTTGCACTTCACAATACACCACACACACCTTCTCATCGAAATCCATCTGGTATATATATATTCGTACAAAGGATTTTAACATCTTTCTAGTCGGCATTCAGAATACTCAGTATTTTCCCAAACTCTGGTCTGTCGACTAAATCCTTGCTTACCAAGTGATGTGTATCAAAGAGATGCTTATAGAAGTCATCAATCATGTTGGCCAATCATGAATGATCCCTTAAGAAACTTTATTACCATCAATATCTCATCCAGATTAAGGTTTGATGCTCTGTCAGTCAGTTCTTCCTCAGTCTACTCTACCAAATAGGAACCCAATACTTAGGTGCTCATATCTCTTCACTCTTTCATCACCGAAGGCTCAATCCCTAGAATCTATCAGTCAAGGTACTCCTCTTGACTTCCCTAAGTTTGCACTTTACTAAGATACTTCCTCTGAGAGATCCAGACCTGATTATCAGACCTTACTGCATGCTTTGTTCTTGGTCACCAGACCAAAATACTCTTCAATCTGACTTCCAGTAGAGACACACCATGTCCTATGGATGTGTGGGATGGACTTTGTTGTCATCAATGACAACATTCATGAAGCTACAATGTGTCTTTTGCCAACAATCTCCCCCTTTGGCATTGATGGCAACACTTAGTGAAAAATGACTAAGTGTTATAGTATACTCCCCCTTGGCTGATGCTCTGTTCTTATGTACACTTTTCCAGAGCTCCCCCTAATCTATGCTCCACATTTTTCACTACTCCTCACTCCCCCTTTGACATCAATGGCAAAGGGTAGGATCCACATACCAAAATCTCTAAAATTAATCTATACTTGGCCACATAAATATATATACATAACATACTTACATATACTGAAGTATATCTACAAAAGTTGTCTTCAACTAGACAAATTCTGTTGCCCAACTTTGTTTCATCCTGTCCAAAATTAAGATGTGACCACTCAATAGGAATGCAAAATCCTCTGCCCTCTTTAGCTCTATCGGATCATTGGTCTGGGCTATGGTCTGAGCATCAGTTAGGGCCTCATTCATGGCTTCTAACTTAGGGATAATTATCTCTCTAAGTTCACTTAACCTGCTCATTCTATTTTTCTTCTCCTTCTCAAGCTTCTTAATTTCATTTAAGACTGCAATAGTCTGACACTCTTGTTTTATTATGGAGGAGGTGAGAGGATCAAAATTTTGAGATACACTTGACAGTTTATTCTCTTGTTCTTTCATTTTCTTCTCAATATCCTTTGTTACTTTGGACCAGGATAGACAAAATTTATACTTTTCTTCGCCATCTTTAAGAGCATTTTCTAAGCTCTTTATCCCAATATCCATATTTCTCCTATCATTGGTTATTAGTCCTTGTACTTCAGAGAATCTCTTTCCCAAAAACTCCTTCCAAACCTTTTCTTCTACTGACTTCTCTAAGGAATCAAAATGTGTATGAACAAAATTTATAAGAGACTTTAGATTACCGGATGTGGAGGCTAAAGGATACTTTTGGAAGGATGGCATGATCTTCTCTAATGCATCGGATGCAATCTTTATTAGCTCACAGTCTTCCATGTGAGACTTTAAAAGTTTTTCTTTTGCCTTTGCATGGGCAAAGGATTCTATCTTCATAGTCTAAACTGGGGAGAGGGAATCAAAATTGAATGGTCCTTGAAGTAGCTCCAGTTCATCTAATTCCATCATTTCTTTTGTCAAGAAGTCTTTGACTTCTTTTATAGTGTCTCTTGCCGAAGACAGAGTTTTCTTCCCTTCTGCAGCCTCAGCACTGTGACTTGAGGTCTTCTCTGTTTGACCTTCTTCTCTTCCTTTCACCTCTTCTTCTTGACTGATTTTCTCTTCTATTCTTTCTTCTCCTCTAGATTCAGAGTTTGTTGGGGAAACCAAAGGAGAGATGTTTGCTTCTTTAAAGACTTCCTCTTCTAGAGCAAAGGAATCTAGATCCTCAGTTTTCTCCTCACCTTCCTTTGTCTCTTTGGCAACTGTCTTAGTAGATTCTCCTTTGTCATCCACGGTAGAGGGTTCATCACCTAAGTCCTCTATAACAGGAATATTGAATCTTTTATAGGCATTTCGGAGGATATCTTCTGTTTCTTTTGCCACTTTATCAGTTTCTCCAAGCATAAGCTGATTCATTCTAGCTTTGCTCTGGAACTCAGCCTTGCAATCTTTGAAGATCATATTCATTTGTTTCGGAGTGATTGAGGGATAGAGCTGAACAACTATCTATTCCCGGATCTCAAGGTCCTTTTCCTTAGCATTGTTCTTCCTTATTTCTAGTTCCTTCTCTAGGCTCTTGGGAATTAAAGATATGATTTCAATGAATGCCTTATTATAGATATTCAGATACCTGACTGTAGCTTCTTGCAAGATCTTCTGGTCAGCTTCATTATATTCATCATAGAACTCAGTCATTGGTTTTAGATTCCCATCCACAGTGACTGATTTGACTACATCATCAATGGATAGAGTAGGCCTTTCAACAAATTCCTCTGCCTTCTCTTCTTTGTCTTGACTAGTAGAGGGTTCACCAGATGTTTTCTTCTTCTTCTTCATTTTCTTGATCTCCTCATCTGACTCAATCTCTTCACCATCCTTTTGACTGGCATAAGACCTTGTGGACTTTGTCTTAGTTCTTTTCTCTCCCTTTCTGGATGTTTTGACTTCCAGTTTTGATGCTTTATGGCTCTTGCAGGTGCAAAGCTCTTGGAGGATCTGGTCTGGGAAGGGGCTTGCACCGGATCACTTTTCATTTCTACATCTTCTTTCTCTTTCTCTGCCCTTTCCATCTTCTCTCTGTTGGAATCAACTACCTCCTTTGAAATTCCATGTCTCTTGGAAAATTCTTCCACTTCTCTTCTCACTTTTCTCTTGATTTCAGGCTGTCTTAGTTCAACATGAACTTTTATACTCAATTCTTGGAAGGTCCCAAACCTTTCTATCTTAGGGTCCTTGGGTTGACTCAGCAGGTGTTGGATGTGTAGCTCTAGGATTTTATCATCAACCTCATACCCCATTGGCATGATCCACACTATTCTAGGTTCCACTACCTCCATTAGGCATTGATCAGTGTCCACCATAAAGCACAATGTATCCTTGTACTTCTCAACCAATGATTGAGGGATTCTTTCTCTGGCTTGCATCATACTCTGAAAGTTCTTGAAGTATCCCCATAGTGTTGTATTATGTGCCTTAGCATCACCAAGCCCATACAAATAATCCTTGATTTGTATGGCAACAGGTCTGTCATTTTGCCATATCTAGCCACTAGATCTGGGTAGCTCATTCATGTAATAGAAGAATAGACAGAGTATCAAGCCACCGTATTTGAAAGAGTTCTTCTTGTCCTTCTTTATCTTCTACAAATTCTCCAAAAGATGGTTTAGAAGGAGCTCACAAAGATCATAGTCAACATTCTTTCTTAACATTTCATAAGCAGTATATATAGTAGTTTCAGATACAGAATTCTCCTTGCTGGAGTGATATATCTTATAGCCAATTATCATAGATGCAAACTTGATATCCAGATTAGTGATATCTTCTATAGTCATTGCTCTCTTGTCAAATTTTGATCTGGTAGCCTCATTCACAATTTGGTTTTTGACATATTTGAGATTAGGCAACCCACCGGATGAGTACAATCCAGTTACCACCCTAATGGCATCTTTAGTGATCTTAAATAGCCTATTCAACCACATGAAGTTGTCATGCACTCTGCTCAAAACATACCGAACCCATTCATCTTCTAAAAAATAAGGGAAATGGATACAATGTCCAAAATGTTTGTCCCGGATAGCCTTGTACTGAGGTTTGAGTTTAAATGAATCATCTATTAACTGCTTGTGGTAGATATCCACCAGCTTGGATTCCCCAAAATCTTCAATGTTCACATGAATGTATGCCCTAATATCTTCTACATGCAAAACCCCATGTGGAATGCTAGAAAATGCACCTAGGGGATCAACTTCTAAGGATTTGTAGGGATGTTTCTTGAATTTAGGGTGTGGCCTATTAGAGATCTTCACAACATTCCGAGTGGCCATCTTTCAAAGATTCAGAGAGAGATTTCAAGAGTGAAAATACCTTTTACGCTTCTAGGGTTCACAATATGAGTCAGATCCGATTGCTGGAAGAATCAACTTCTGCGGTTGATCTTTGTGGGGCTAGAGACAATTTCCTTACAGAGCTCCTTTTCTCTTTTTCTCAAATGCAAATGTACAAATGATGAACAAATGAACCCTTTTTATTTCTGTGCAAACCCTAATTTCACACTGTAATAAATACACAACTTAAGTTATTCTGGTTGCTCCTTGTTCTGAGAGATTTTTTCGGATCAGTGAGATGCACTTAGAGTTATTATCGGTGAATATTAGCAACCTATCTACCTTTCTCCAATCATTCCATTTATCCGCAAATCAAGATACTTCAAATTTGAATCATACTGGATCTAACTATGAAAATCCTATTCTTACCGGATGACTGTTAAATCAGATTAATTTTAGATGATTAACCTCTTCAAATTCCTTGCGGATCTTTCATATCTTTCCCAAGGGTTATTTAGATGTTTCTCTGAGAGCCCTTTCAATCCGCAACCTTTCATGTGCCAATTTCAGGCACTAATTGACTGGCTGGGGGAAATTGTTTTCTTTTGTGATTCCCCCTGAGCCAGAGCTCATCTATTTAGTTTTCGGAAGGAATATCAACACCAAATTCTGGTGCAGATCCATCCACAACATTTTTTGTACTCCTCTTCACCCAAATCTTGTTCATCTCCCTTTGAATCTCATCCGCATTCACTTTTCCTTTTCCTTTGTCTTGGCTTTGATTATGATGCACTGGACCCTTTTTATCTTGATTCTTGCTTCTGCAATATTTGGCAATATGACCAGATCTATTGCAATTGTAGCAAACAACATTTCTTTGCATATTTGACTAATATCCTCTTGATCTGTATTGATTAGCCATGTGTCCCATTCTATTGCATGCAAAGCATCTACCATTGAATGAATTGTTCATTTGCATATTTCTGCATTCATGAGATTTGTGACCATACCTTTTGCAATTAAAGCACTATTTGAAGAAGGATGAATTAGTTTGCTTCATTCTTCTTCTACACTAATTTTCTTTATGACCAAAGTTATTGCAATTATGGAAGTATCCATTGAAGGATGGATATCTTTGAGCATTTGGTTGTCTTACTAGAGGTCTTCTAGGCTTGTTCCTTGGATTTCCTAATCCAGAGTTCTTCTGACCAGATCCGGAGCTTTCACCTTTCTCATACCCCAAGCTTTGCTTGTCATCTACCCTCTTTTGGCTTTCAAGAAGAACTTCAAGTTGAGCAAAGCTTATCTTGAATTTATCTTTGTATTCATTTGCTGTTTGAAGATCCCTTTTTAGAGTGTCAATCTGATTCTCAAGTTGTTCTTCATTGTCTCTAGCTTCTTCAAGATTAGATTCCAAATGCCTGATTATTCTATCCATTTTGTGGCAGTCTTCTGATTTTTCCATGAGAGATTGTTTTAGATTATCTTCAGTCTTTCTTTTCTCTTCAATTTCTTGGGTGAATTTCATAACTCCTGATTCCATTTCATGTCTTATCATAATGACCTCTTTTGATAACTTCTCACATAACTTGGTTTTCTCATTTAGATCTTCATTAGTATCATTGGCTTCATTTTGACTTGCTAATTGTTGAAGAAGTTCCTTTCTTTTCTTCATTAAGATACTTAGTTTTTCTTTGAGTTCATTTATGGATTCATCAACTTGTTTGAGTCTTTCCCTCAGCTCATTGACTTCAGAGTGAGATTGATAAAGATCATCTAGAGCAAATTGAAGTTGTTCCCTCATACCATACATATCCTTTGAAATTCCTAGATCTTCCTCAAGCTGTTAGGCTCTATCTAGAGGAACTTAGCTCTGATACCAATTGTTAATAATTGAGAGGGGGGTGAATCAATTATTTTCAATTAATGACTTTCTTTTGTCCTTTAACAATTAGTGCAATATCAAATCATATAAGCATACATAACCATGGAAGCAAAAATAAACTCAACACATGTATGACATAATATTTTTGATGTGGAAAACCCTGTTAAGGGAAAAAACCATAGGGTGATTAACCCAAGATTGTATTCTCTGTTAAAAGAATAAGGTAGTACAAAATGACACTTGCCAATTAGGGCTCACTACCCGATCACACTGCTCACAAGAGGCTCACTACCTACAATAGTTTATAGAAGAAAACTAGGTACTTGAACTGATGAGAAGCATCCACATGCTTAGGTTCATTTCTAGTTAAGCTCAATATACTGATCTACTGCACTTAATTCTTTCTCTGCCTTAGTGCTGCTATTCTGTCACATACCAGATCTCTATCTCTATTTCCACATTGTTCTCTACTTTTCTTCGTAATTCACAATACACCACACACACCTTCTCATTAAAATCCATTTGGTATATATATATTCGTACAAAGGATTTCAACATCTTTCTAGTCAGCATTCAGAATACTCAGTATTTTCCCAAACTCTGGTCTGTCGGCTGAATCCTTGCTTACCAAGTGATGCGTATTAAAGAGATGCTTATAGAAGTCATCAATCATGTTGGCCAATCATGAATGATCCCTTAAGAAACTTTATTACCATCAATATCTCATCCAAATTAAGGTCTGATGCTCTGTCGGTCAGTTCTTCCTCAGTCTACTCTGCCAAACAAGAACCCAATACTTAGGTGCTCATATCTCTTCACTCTTTCATCACCAGAGGCTCAATCCTTGGAATCTATCAGTCAAGGTACTCCTCTTGACTTCCCCAAGTCCGCACTTTACTGAGATACTTCCTCTGAGAGTTCCGGACCTGATTGTCAGACCTTGCTGCATGCTCTGTTCTTGGTCACTGGACCAAAATACTCTTCAATCTGACTTCTGGTAGAGACACACCATGTCTTGCAGATGTGTGGGATGGAATTTGTTGCCATCAATGAAAACATTCATGAAGCTACAATGTGTCTTTTTTCAACATAGGCCCCCTCTCGTAATTGAGCCACTTCCTATCTGGGCTGAGTAGATAGAAGATGAGAAATTATAGGACTGGTTGAAGCAGGTTGATCAATATAGATGAAATGGTAATACCAACCACACAACTTGGTCTACCTATGCACATGATTATAGCTTGATTGACAAGCTACTTCACTAGAATAAATCCAGGTTGTGAGAAGCAGGGGGACCTGCCAAACCTTAGGTATGGGGGGATGATGAGTGCCAAGTTGCACCCATGAAATACATCTTTTTACCTCTCTTTTTCTCCTTCCTGATCCCATCTTTCTTAATGTCTACACCCAAATAAGCTAGCAAGATAATTCTAGTTAATGATTAATTGAGATAGATTACTTAAGATCATAATTTCTGATTGAGGGACTAATGTGCATGGAATTGATGGAAAAATGTAGAAACTTCTCTTTTTGAATCAACAGGTGTAGATGCCAGGAACAACAATTTTGTGCATCTCTGGAGATAGTCTTCAATAATCTCTAGAGACAATACTAGAATACCACAACACTAGAAGTTTTGAAGGAAAGAGAAAGCCTCTCTGGTGCTGAACAAAGAAGGCCACAATGGTAGCTCTGGAGCTACAATCATATCTCTGGAGTTGCAGACAGGGACACATATCTCTGGTACCTCCTGAGAGTAGGGCATATTTCTAGCATAAGCTTCTGATTAGGCACTCTCAGCAGTGATCGTAATACCCCTCATTTCACTCAAATCGTCACCTGAGTGGTGAAGGGTCATCTTTAGTTAACTGCTGGAGTTTTTATCTTTATAAAGTTTTTGCATGAGTTATGGATAGAACTGATTCAATACCCATATTTTTAGGGCCTTTCTACCCAAATGTATTAAGACTCAAACTTAGAATTTTGAGTGGACTTCTATTCCACTCAGTCTACTTTTATTGCATGATTATTTTCCATAGTTAGATAGCTAGTGTAATAAAGAGATAGATGCCATCTCATAGAAGAACTAGTAGATACGATAAGTGATATGTCATCACTCATTTTCATATCTACTTATAGAAATAGCAGAAGAAATATAGAATGATTGATTTATTCTGATTCCTAGTAATCTTAGTTTGGTGATATCAATATTTTTCATGAATGCAAAATGAATGGAATTAGACTGAATTTAGTTACGATCTTCTTCTTTTGTGTTCATTCCCTACTGTAGCCTTCAGTCCCAAGGGTGTGGGCAAGGGCCCAC
This sequence comes from Cunninghamia lanceolata, assembly GCA_027924645.1. Lineage (NCBI taxonomy): Eukaryota > Viridiplantae > Streptophyta > Pinopsida > Cupressales > Cupressaceae > Cunninghamia > Cunninghamia lanceolata. The sequence continues at coordinate 518,144 of BSBN01001134.1, read as the reverse complement.
TCTCACCACCAAGGAAGAAGGCTAGTACCACTATTTTGTTGCTTCAGATTTTGTTGTGAAAAGTATTTACTGATTTTGATAGATAGATGCATGTTACTATTTTTTTAATTTCCTTTAAGTAACTTTTTGTTTAATTCTATATTCAACATTCCTTAAATTCATTTAGTAAGTAGATAGATTAATTTCTTTAAATTGGTAGAAGTTATTAAGATTAGCTAGGAAAAATGGTAACTGTAGAATCCCTAATTACAGATAGCTGAGGACACATCCCCTAGATTTTGACATCTGAAAATAGATTAAATGATGAGGTACAATGACACCTTGTCAATGTCAGTAGATGCCTTGGTTCAGAATTGTGAGATCTCTTTGGGCTCCTTCACTACATCTTGTGACCTTAGAGTTATGCCGTTAGGATCCTACGATATGGTTTTAGGTATGGACTAGCTTGTGGCTCATAGAGCCAAGCTAGATTGTCGCTGAAAGATGATTAGATGCTTAGATGATCATGGTACATTGGTTGAGATAGTGGGCATTCAGAAGCCCACAGTAGTTTGTATGATATCTGCTCAACAGCTTAAGCGCTGCATGCAGAAGGGATGCCAGATGTTTACTATTATAGTTAGTGATAGACCAAAGGATGAGCCTGAGGCATCATTGGATGATCATCCAATCTTGAGAGAGTTACCAGGGATGCCACCCCGTCATGAGGTAGACTTTCATATTGATTTAGTGCCGGGTGTCGAGCCAGTGTCTCGTGTACCCTATAGGATGACCACTCATTAGCTTACAGAGCTCAAGTTGTAGCTTGGGGACTTGCTCGAGAAGGGGCACATCTGACCGAGCATTCCACCTTGGGGCGCTTCGATCATCTTCGTCAATAAGAAGGATGGATCACTTCAATTATGCATAGATTATAGGCAGTTGAATAAGGTGACGGTGAAGAACCATTACCCTCTGCCTAGGATTGATGATCTCTTCGACCAGATGCAGGGAGCTAGGGTGTTCTCTAAGATTGACCTGAAGTTCAGTTACCATCAGTTGTGTATCATAGAGGTGGATATTCATAAGACCACTTTCTGGACTAGATACGACCACTATAAGTTCACTATGGTCCCCTTTTGTTTGATGAATGTCCTTGTAATGGTCATGAGTCTCATGAACGGGGTGTTCTATACCTACTTGGATTAGTTTGTGATTATTTTTCTTGATGACATACTAATCTATTCGTGGACTGAGGAGGAGCATGAGGAGCACCTACGTCAAGTTTTACAATGCTTGAGAGAGCGGCAACTTTATGGTAACTTGGCGAAGTGTGCCTTTTTTAGGACAGAGGTACAATACTTAGGGCACATCCTATTAGGTGATGGCATCTCTATAGATCCATCAAAGATCAGAGCTATCAGAGATTCACTAGCACCCACTAGTGTGACAGAGGTTAGGAGTTTCATGGGATTAGCCAGTTACTACTGCAGATTTGTAGAGGGCTTTTCTAGGATAGCGTACCCCATTACTTCCCTTCAGCAGAAAGGGAAGAGTTTCACTTGGACCGAGCAGGGTCCTTAAGGAGCATCTTATCAGCACTCCCATCTTAGCAATTCCTAATCCTGTAGAGGATTTTGTAGTTTGTACAGATGCATCACGTGAGGGTTTGGGAGTCATGCTTATGCAGGGTGGTAGAACGATTGCATATGAGTCATGAGCTGAACTACCCTACTCATGATTTAGAGCTCATAGCAGTGGTACATGCTCTTGTTCATTGGAGACACTTTCTTTTAGGTTGTCTCTTTGAGCTTCATTCAGATCACCACAATTTGCAGTACATATTCACACAGCCGAATTTGAACACCTGCCAGCAGCGTTGGATGGAGTTTCTATGCGAGTACAACTTTGATGTCCACTACATCAAAAGGAAGGAGAATGTGGTCACTGACGCTTTGAGTCAGAGGCACCATGAGATCTTGACCTTGACCTTGAGTGTGGCCTTGAGAGAGTGCATCATTCAGCATCTGCCTGAGGATGAGTGGTTTCTTAAGGTGCAGCAGGAGATCCAGTCATAGAGGGCCCTTAAGGACAAATTTGTAGGATATTCCCTTGAGTTCGATGGGTTGCTTAGGCATCGTCAGCGCATCTATGTACCCTATGTGGGTGACCTTCATGCGGTAGTTCTTTTAGAGGCTCATAGAGCACCTTATGTAGCACACCCAAGGGTGAAGAAGATGCATGCCAACGTGCGATAGTTATACCATTGGGCAGGTATGAGACGGGATATTGTAGAGTATGTTGCTTATTGCCTTGAGTGCCAGAGGGTCAAGGCTAAGCATCAGCATCCAGTGGGTCTTTTATACCCTCACGAGATACCTGAGTAGAAATGGGACACCATTTCCATAGATTTCATCATTGGTCTTCCTATGTCATCATGCTGCCATGATGCAATCATGGTGACGGTTGACAAGTTGACCAAGGTGGTGTAGTTCTAACTTGTACGCATGATGTACAATGCACCATCTGTGGCAAGAGTATTCTTGGATCAGATTGTTAGACTACATGGGGTACCTCACCGTATCATTTCTGACAAGGATTCAGTGTTCACTTTAGCCTTTTGGAGAGCTTTGTAGCAAGCATTGGGCACACAACTCAACTTCAGTTCCATTTATCACCCTGAGACAAATGGTCAAATAGAGAGAGTTAATCAGGTTCTTAAGGATATGCTCCGTATGTATGTCATGGATCATCAGAGTAGATGGGAGGAGTATTTGTATCTAGTTGAGTTTGCCTACAATAATGGGCACCACATCTCATTGGGTATGCCTCCTTTCTAGGCCTTGTATGGCAGACCTTGCAGGACACCTTTGAGTTGGGACCGTATTGAGGACAGGGTTGCGATAGGGCCAGAGTTGGTTCAGGCTATGGAGCAGCAGGTGACTTTGATTAGGCAGAGACTTCATGAGGCACAAGATTGATAGAAGTATGCCGATGCTAAGAGGGTAGATCGGATCTTCTCAGTTGGGGACAGAGTATTCTTGAGAGTGCGACAACACAAGAGTCCAATCCATTACGAAAAGGGCTCTAAGCTCGCATCTCATTTTCTTGGACCTTTTGAAATCTTGGAGTGGATAGGACCTGTAGCCTATCATCTAGCCTTGCCACCTAGCCTCTCACACATCCACAATATTTTTCATGTTTCTATTTTGTGACATTACATATCTGATTTATCTCATGTATTGGATTGGAGTGCTCTTTAGGTAGAGGCAGATGATCAGTTGGCTTTGGATTCAATTCACATATTGGCTTGTTAGACGCTGGGCCTTCGAGGTTGAGGGTTGGACTGTGTTAGGGTCTAGTGGGACATGTACAATGAGGTCATGGCGACATGGGAGGATATAGCGAGATTTAGGGCCCTTTATCCTCACCTCTTTGATGACTTCTAGGAGGAAGTATAGTCTTAGGGGGGGAGGATGTGAGGCCTACCATTTTATTCCCTTATATTTGACTAATTTATTTTATTGTTGGTGATACATGTTAGACTTATGGGACTGTTGATCCCGATTTGTAGGACTATTATACTTTATGCTTTATGTGAATCTATTATGTTTAGCATGATTACGATGAGATTAGACCTTGATATTGATTCATTGATGATGTTAGACACATGATTTACATTATGATGTTATTGGGATACTATTCACTGATTTTAGTTAGAAATTTATTATGTGATCCTATCTTGTGATCAATTTTTGAAATACAAAATTTAGAATTTAATTATGATGTGATTCTTTGATGTTTATATGATCATGTGATGATGCGAGTGTATGTTTCACTTTGCTTCGGCTATTTTATACATGTGGGATTAAAATTTCATTTGAGTACTCAGGTGTTTCTAACAAAGCCAAAGATATTTGGAGATCATCCCCCACACTGTGTTGTTTCCCGTGTAAAGCCGATCTAGTTCCAAGAGGAACCAACATCAACTATGTGATGTATGATGAATTTTTGTAATGTTGTTGTGTGATGTCAGTTGGGTTAGGTCTACCACTTCTTTTATTTGACTTTTGATTGGTGTTGTAAGTTGTAATGTCATTTGAATTTTATTTTGAGTTTTAAATTTTTGAGACCTCTTTTTATGTGTTTTTACTCAATCTATGGTGCTCAAAATGGGTTAAAATTGACCCTAGCTTGTACCCCTAGGGTCTAGGGGTCATTTGGGCTTGTGTAACCTTAGGTGAATCTCCATTTGGTCACTTTAACTTCACTTTGAAGTAAAGTGACGAAAATGGAAGTTTGGGAGGGAGAGGATGAGTGGGTTAAACACTCAACCTCTTCATTTCCTCTTTCCTAGGTTGGGGGTCTTCAAGACCCCCTAATTGTGGAGGACTAAACTCCAAGCCTCTCCCACAATTGGTGAGAATACCTTGGGGTTGTGTGGGCTTTCCTAGGAGGAGATGATTGGGGCACATGTGGTACCCACTCCTCCTTTGGCTCCACCTTTCTCTACCACATATGTGAGAGAGAGCAAGTGGATGGGAGAAAGACTTGGTGGAATGGGTGGATGACATGTGTCACCACCCCATTCCAAGAGTCTTGCAAGTGGTTATGTGCAGGAGCAAGGAGGTGACATGTGTCACCTCCCCATTCCTCAAGGCTCATGAGAAGAGCCTATTTTAATCCCTCTTGAAGAGAGGGAAGGGTTGGTTGAATCTTTTTCAATTTTTGAATTTTAGTTTCTTTTGGGGAAAAAGTTAGAGGAAAAAGGTTGGAGACTAAACTTGGAGGAGGGGATAGAGGAGCTGTACTCAAATATCTTCCATTTGGGCTTTATAAGGTTGGACTCAAGGAAAATGCCTTCCCTTATGCATTTTTTTTACTTGTATGATGTGTGTGTGAGTTCCATTTTGTTTGTTTTTACTTTGTTGTTATAGGAAAATTGGGTATGGAAGGTGTGAGAGCCTCTCCATTTGGAGAGAATGCTCACCATGTGTGGGGTGGGGGAGGAGTGAACCTCCTTGGGGTCACATCCTTGGTTTTGTGGAGTTTTGGCCTTGAGGGTAATATGTGTTTATGAGAAATATGTGAAATGGCTTGAGAGCCAAAAGAAAGTTTTGTGAAATTATGGTTTAAAGAGTTGGCTTGAGGACTTGAGAAGAAATTGTTTTTTTGGGAAGTTTGTTGGAGTGGCACTCTTGAGTTGAGTGATGTCCACTCCCCTACTCCATTAAACTCACCTTGAGTGAGTTTTGTTATGTGAAAGTGATGGGAGTATTTTGTTTTGGTGTTGTATGCATTGTTGTAATGTGGTGTGTGTTACCTTGTGTGAGGATGAACTCCTAGCTCGGGGGGTGATTCATGAGTGAGTCAATGGAAGGGAGGAGAGCAGTTCGTTGTGGCTATTTTCCCTTTTATGTGCTTATTGCAGGTTTTATTAGGAGCTTTGGAGTGTGGGAGAGCAAAGAAATTTCATTTTATTGGTGGATGTTGTCATGTTCATTTTGGCTATTGAAAGCCATGGCCAAAGTGGCCTATTTTGTATATGTGTTGTTGAAGAGGGAGAGAGTAGATGTTCTCTCTTAGGTTGTAAAATAAATGTTTCTTTATGAGTTGTATTTAAACTAGATTACATTTGGAAATAAAGGTAAACTTGCTGATTTGCTTTGCAACTATGTGGATGGAAGAAATAAGTATATTGCAAGATAAATGTATGTGCAAATATTTTTGGCATATTTATATATTTCATCTAAAAAAAATAAATTTAGTTGCTGATTTAAAATGCCTTATGAATGAATTCAAAAAAAGAAATGTTGCAAGATGAAAAGTATGTTCAAAATTTGATGCATTTGTATTTTCATTGTAACAAAGAAGAAATTAACTATATATATAGTGTGTGTGTGAAAGAAATTTGCTCTAAGAAAAGAAAGTTAGTTTATAGATGTTTAAAAAAAAAGATTATCATGCATTTATAAAGGTTTCTTTTTATGTCTATTGTGAGTATATATGTGTGTGTGTGTGTGTGTGTGTGTGTGTGTGTGTGTGTGTGTGTGTGTGTGTGTGTGTGTGTGTGTGTGTGTGTGTGTGTGTATCTTGAAATGCTATGTGGAAGAAAACCAAAAGAATTGAGACTGCATTTTTTTTACATAAGATACATGTTTTAACAAAAATAAAAAATTAAATTTTGGTGGGGGGGTTCGAACTCCCCCCCCCTCACCGTCGCTATTCTTTGAAGAGAGTGGAGTGGGGCTCGACCCCTCCCCACACTCCCCTCCTTCCCTTCACCGTCGTGAACCATCTCACCCCCAAAATGTTGATACCCCCTTAAAACAAATGAAACCCTCGACCATTGGTGGCGGCGGCGGCTGTTCCTTCTTTGCCACTATGTTTTGACCTTTGGTCATTGCTAAACCTGCAAGTCATTTTGTTATCTATGTTGTCCTTTTTTATGTATATATATATATATCATGTATATACGTCCTGGTATTTATTTAAAAAAGAAAAGAAACCTCTCTGGTTAAAACTAGAGGTCTATATATATATAGTAAACTCAAAAAAAAAAAATACAATGATTATACCTATTGTTTTTACACCCTTCATGAGTGGCGTCCATGAATGGCCTCTCCCAAAACCCGCAACACAAAGGAAAACAAAGAAGAGAGGAAGAAATGAAAAAAATGAGAAGGAAGAGAAATGAGAATAACGGAGGCTAGGGTTTGTTCTTTCCTCCATAAGGAAATTGATTTTTTATTTGGAAAGATTTTAGGGCTTAGCATTTTAAAATTTGCCTTTATTTAATTCCCTCTCCTTTTTAATATTTTCTTTCATTTGTCTTATAATATATTTTTTTAAATGGGGTTTAGAGATAAATATAGTTTTGTGGGTAATTTTAATTCTTTTTGGAAATGTTTCTATTTTGTTTGTTTAGTGGTATGGTAAAACTTAAATAGGGTATTTTTAAGGCTAGAGGGAATTTATAGATTGTTTTTTTATTTAATTATTTGGAGAGGAGTGTAATTAATTTATTTAATTTGTCCTCCAATTTAATTATTGAGGTGTTTTTATTTTAAATCAATGGGATTAATCTATTGCTTGCAAACCTTAATCAACGAAGTTAATTTTAGTTTAGATTGTTATTAGTTTAGTTTTTTTAAATTTAATTATTCTAGAGAGAATTAATTAGTTAATTAAATTAGTCGTTTTAAATTCAACTTAGCAAACCTTGTAAACTTTTGACTAGGAATTATTTGTTTAGAATAAACCCTATTCACGACTGTGAGGCATTATGTTGCCAAATTTTTCTAGAATTTAGGGTTTAGCTAAGTTAGTGAATGTAACCTTGTATAGTGTTAAATTATTGTTTTTGCCAGCTTGTCAACTTATGTTTTGACATTAAATTTATTCCTATACTTTAGAATTTGACTTTGATTTTGGCTTGTGTCGAAATCCCATCTTTCACTTAGGTAAACCTAGGGTTTTAATCCTCGATCCTAACCCTATTAGCGATGTTATTCACGTCGCATCTACCCACCTAGTTGGCCTTAATCATGTAGGGGAAATGTGCATGTGATAGTATTACCCTACTTTCGACTGAAATGTTTATGCCTTATACTTATTGCCACCGAGCACGCTTACGCGTGCGAAGGGGTTTATAGGGATGCGTGGAAAATTTTTAATATTTTGTGTCATGACCACATGACATATGTGGACATGACACGTGCATTGCATGTCGTGACTGCATGGGAAATATGGGCATGACATCTTACTATCCTCAAGTTTCTCTTAATCATTTCCATTGTAGCTAGGTTATGGTGAAATTGCATTGCTACTTAGAGAACATTTCATATTGTAACTTAGAGTATGGGTGAAGCTAGGGCTTAAGGGTGAAAAGTCCTCTAGCTTATCAAGGAGTGAGGAGCTAAATTCACATAGAAAGGTATATATTTCACTTGTTTATGTTTATTTTGATGTTTTTGTGTGATCTTGTTCTCCTTATCTTCATTTGCCACGCCCGGTGGGACCCCATGGTACCAATGTAACAATTTTGCTTGACTTTCTTACAAGGAAAATGAACTAACAAGAGTTGTAGCACCAAAAGCTCTTGATTTGATGTCATCTGTATGCGGAATAGTGCCATTTGGGTCTATTTTGGCACCATCCACCACTATTTTGGTGCCATTTTCTAATAAATATATGTTAAGAATTTTAGGCCTAGTAAAAGTTTTCAAGGTGTTTTGAGAGTGTTAACAAGTTTTAGGATTTCATGCTCTCTATTTTTATCAGGCTCACACAGAGATAGGGGGTCGTAATGATGAAATTTCTCTAGAAATATATGAAAATGATCTTTTACATGATTCTAAGTTATTTCATTGTTTGCTCACTGTCTTTTTCTTCTAATATGTTGCTCGGTACTTGTTGACAAGGAAGGAGGCCCTCTAACCCCTTTTAATCTATTTGTTTGAAACTAACAACCTTTTTGTAGTAGGTTTTTAAGGAGATTCTACATATTGGTGCCATATCTACACAGGAACAGTCCCATCTACCCAAGTTATTCAAGGTAAGATAGGTAACAAAGGCTGAAACACTATCCTTGAAAACTTTAATGCCATTTCAAAGAATTTTAATGCCATGGTAGATTTGATCACCATTTTCCTCATTTTTAGCACCATTTTCATTTTACTCTCTGTTATCAGTCTAATTCTAGAAAAAGGAAATTTCACCACCTTTTGTTGCTATTTTAACACCTTGTTTCTAGTTTTGATCAGCATCTGAACTATTTTTAGCTCTATCTGACTAAATTTTGGCATCATTTGTCTCTGTTTTGGTGCTATTCTGCTAACTATTTTTCAGGATCTATGTAGGATGCTAACACGTTTTTGCAAGAAAAAGAACACAAAACAAAGATAAAAATGCAAACTACTAACTAATTTTATTACGGGTTTCATTAGTAGAAGATTTTATACTTTCTCACAATCTTAGTCGCACTAAAGTAGTTAGAGGGTTAACAAACTTGTTTGCTTTGTTTGGTTACACTTAGAAGTATGCTCTCCCCTCACACCTTAGGGTGATCTGGGGGATCAAAAGTCTACTTGTGAACACTTTTCATGCTTTTAAGTGTTACCTAAAGGGGTTACCTTTCTTGTGTATGCTCTCCCCTCATGCCTAGTGCAATCTTGGATATAAAAAAACAAGAGGGTAGTTTCTTCTTAGGAGGCCTTCTTGGGTATTTCATCACCCCAAGGGACAACCTCAACCATGTGTTCTGGCATGGTATAAAAATGTTGTGATTAAAAAGATAGCTTCAAAGGAAGGACCCTCTCGCCTCCAAGCAATAGAGATACTTGGTCTGCCAAGACTCAAGTGGTTGAGCGTCAGTCGATTGGGACACCCCTGTTTATGGATATTGGCCTCAAGTACCTTGCGTATTCTAGAGGACTCCCCTAGAAGCTCATAATTATCCCAGCTTAAGACCCTTCGACTGTATGAGATTGTAATGCAACGGATACCAATTAGGCCCATGAAGTTACTCACTGCGCAAGACACATTTGATTTATTGCCAAGTGTAAATGCCCTCTAGAAACAAGTGCGCATGTCATGTATGCTCTCCCCTCATGACGTAATGAGCAATCTTGGGTGTATCAAAAGTAGTTAGTTTCCTCCTCATGGGACTTGTGCGTTACGCCTATATAAAGGTAGCGAAGTGGGCTTATGGTCTCATACACACCTACTTGAATAATTTATAAGATGTTAATGTGCTTGGAGTGTCTTCATGTTATGCCCCATAAAAGCAATATTACTTTGTTACATTGAGTCAAGAAGCCATTGTGTTTTATTGTTTGATTCTTGTATCTACTTGCCAACAAATTTTATCAACATTATCCAAAACCACTTGAACTTTGGAAAATCAAACCATTGAACATTTGAACCCATTGAAAAATCAAACATTGAACCTCAAATCAGAGCAATTACCTTTGAAAAATCTAAAGTCTTGAGCCAAAAGTTCAAAATTTGGCCAAAAATTACCAAAACCTAGCCAAAGTCCTAGACACTATCTTATTTTGGTGCTATAACTCCTTTGTTTGGCGCCTTAAAATTTTCCTATGGCGCCATTTTCTATGGCACCATAAACCATTGTTTTGGCACCATCTAGATTAGTTCTGGTGCCGTTTACCTTTGTTTTGATGCCTTATTCCAAGAAATTAACACCATCTGCAGATCAAATCCCACATGTGTCTGGTAGCTTTCCCTGGAATCCCTGAATCCTATCCAATCAGAATCTGTGGTCACCTTGTCAAAATTTGTCAAAATCCAAATCCACATTTGATCATCATCCACAACCATTTTGTTCACATTCTCTATATACTTTCATTTTTACCTTAGAGAAAATCATTTTGATTATTCAACCTTTGATCTCAAATCATTAATCAATTACCAAGTCCAACCATAGTCTATCCTTTCCATCTCCACATATAATCCAACATTTTGTCCAAATTCATTTACCCTGTACCATTTGGCCTTAGATAAACATTATTTTTATATTTGATCCTTGGTCATACCCTATCCACTCATTAACCATTTCATTTCAATCCAACGTTTTGATTTTCACCTTTGGATCTTTACTCATCCATTCCAAAATTCATTTTGAACCCAAGTCATCCCAACCTTAGTCTAAATTCAATCATCCAATATCCTCCAACATTTACCCAACCTTATCCAAATTCTATCCATATTATCCAAAAATCCAACATCCACATCTGAAATAAAAAATCATCCAAAATCCAAACATCAATCAACATCCAAAACCATACCTCAAATAAATTTTGTACAAGAATTAAATCTAGATCTTACCATCCTCTAGTTTATAGGGTACTTAAGACTTTTTCTACCTTAAGTGCTTTTATAGATTAGCCTTTATTAACCTTTGGAATAATTGATTTAGGATCCTATACAACTCCTAAGTTGATATATTCTAAGGTATCCCACTTTGCTTGTTGGTCATTAGTCTACCTTCAAGTGAAATATGTTAGCTACCATTGCACCAAAAGATCAACCTTTTAATGCCCGATACAACCACTTGACTTAACAAGCATGGGAGGCGGTTAAGCCCTCGTCGCAAACCACTATAGCGTAGCACTAAACAAGGAGACTAAGGGAAACACCTTACAACAATCCCCCCAGCGCAAGTACGGGGTTTGAACCCATGACCTTGGCTCTAATACCAATTGTTAGCTGCCGTTACACCAAAAGATCAACCTTTTAATGCCTGATACAACCACTTGACTTAACAAGAATGGGAGGTGGTTAAGCCCTTGTCGCAAACCATCATAGCATAGCACCGAACAAGGAGACCAAGGGCCACACCTTGCAACAAAATAATCCTCCCCTTTTTTGCCTAAGGTCATAAGTCTACCTTAAGGAAAGAGGGATAGCCCTTTTATAATCCAAAGATCTATATTTATTCAATGTCACCTTTGATTTGAAAATCCTTTTCAAACATCATCAAAGTTATCCAACATCCGTAATCATCCAAATATTTTTTATCTAAAGTCATCTAAGGTTTCCTTTAGTTGATTATCATCCAAAGTCCATTTATCCAAATCATTTAAGGTCTTCCTTGATTGATTATCATCCAAACCATCCTAAGTATACCTTAGTCACCCATTTCTAAATCACCATCCCTTTAAAATTCATCCTAAGGTCATCCTCAAAAATCATTCTTCACTTACATATACAATGTCACCACATCATCACAACCTTCCACATCCCATAATGTTCCTAACACATCCCAAGATTTAAATGTCACTGCATCCACAATTCCTACTAACACAACAACCACACCAAATACTTTGACCATATCAATATCCACCATCACTACATCTATGCCACAAATCACCCTTAACATTCCCAACAACACCACACACACAAGTGCTTCCACAAGTATGCATCAATTTGATGCCAACACCATATCCTTCATGACACATTTATTCTCACAACCACCTTACAATACGACAAACATTCCCAGCAACAATCCATGCAACAACCCTACATCAAACTTCATATATGTATGACCTCCAACTTCCCAAGCACCAATTACATCTTCCATCCAAACCTCACAACAAAATCCCAATCAAAACTAAAAAATTCCACCACATGTTCTACAACAACTCCTTTCTTACCAACAATACCTTCCCCATCAAAATCAAAATCAAAACCAAATCTCACAAAATCAAAATCCACCCCAAAATCAAATTCCACCTTTCCTCCAACAATTAATCCAAAACCAACAAACTTACATCCCACAACCACCACCTACACAATATTTACCTAGAATTGTACAATATTTAATCCAAAAGGTTGATGATATGTAACATGGGAACAAAAGAAAGCAATATTTTTTCGAGGATATTTGCCCATACCCATTTGATAGAATCTTACATATGCCAGCCTTTTTAAAAAAAATTGAAACACCAAAATTTGACAAATACAAAGGATAGGGAGACCCTAGGGAACACCTTAGGGAGTTTTACATAGCTTGCCTAGAAGTCTCATATGATGATACATATTTGATGAGACTTTTTCTGAGAAGCCTCGGTGGTCAAGCTATCGAATGGTTTGCTCATCTTCCCCCTAATATTAAGACATTCCATGAGCTTGTGAAGAAATTTGTGAATCATTTCTCCTATAACTTTGAACATGAAATATCCATGACCAACCTTTGCAACAAAAAACAAAAGAGTAGGGAATCCTTCACCACCTTTCTACAAATATGGAGAAGCCTAGCAAGCAAACTCCCTTTGGCCAATTCCTGAAAAATAACTAGTCACTATGTTTGTGACTAATATTAACAAAGAAATAGGGTTCCATTTAGAAATCCAATATGCATCAACCTTTGAGGAGGTTATAGACAAAGGGACAACCATCAAAAGAACCCTTATTGATAAAGGCTCTATAAAAATTTACAACAACGACAACAAGACCAACAACAACAATAACACCAACACTTCCCATATGAACAATAATGCACAATCCAACAACAAACCTCACTTTTGGGGTATAAACAAGAATACCCTCAATGAAGGTGTCACCGATGTGAAGACTGTCCAAAATGTACAAAATCCCATTCCATCAAGTACATCCACAAACAATAATAATGTCAATGTTCCTAGGGGACCACTGAGACAAAACAGCAACCCTAAGAGGAACGTCACACCTTTAGGGGAACCCATTGAAATTTTTTTGAACAATCTTGTAAAGGCAGATTTGATAACATTACCCCATATTCAACCTTATGATGAAAATCAATTTGATACCTCTTGGTTTGATGAAAATGCCTATTGTGAATATCATCATGTGAAAGGGCATAAAACATCTAATTGCATGAGGTTAAAACATTACATTCAAGACCTTATAGATAGAGGTGACATAACCATTGATGAACCTCCAAGACAATCACCTAATGCCAATTTAGGAGCATATAAGGATTCACTTCCTGATCATAACAAAGGAAAAGCCTTGTCTTCCAACTAAATGTACAATGTTGTGCCACCTCCTTCTTTTGATTTTATGGTGGGATGAATATAAGATTATTCCAACCATGTCAATACCATCACCATTAGATCTAAAATACCAAATTGCATTGTTACTACTCATTGAGGCCGCATTTCCATCCATGGAGCCCCTACCAATGATCAAACCTCTACATCTACACCTACCAATCCACCATCCACTCATAAGTATAACCTCGTAGATCACCTTGGAAATACTCCCATACAAATCTCCATCCTCAAATTGCTACACACATTTCCCATCCATAAGAAAGTCCTTGACAAAGCCTTAATGGAAACCCAAGTCCCTACCAATTTGAATGTTGATCAATTCCAATCCACGGTAGGCCACATTGTCTCACCTTCTCAAAAAAAGACCTACCCACCTCTAATGTTGCACATAATGAAACCCTACACATTGAAGTCCTAATCCATAAACATACCATCAAATGAATCTTAATAGATCATGGCTCTAGCCTAAATCTTTGCACTCTAAAACTATTAAAACATTTGGGATGCTCCGATGTGGTTGTGGACTCTAGTGAGTGTATAACTATCAAAGGATATGATGACTCTAAAAGATTGTTTGAGGGCACCATCAATCTTTCCATTCAAGTGGGACAAAAGATTTTAGAAACCAAATGTCAAGCACTTGATCTTGACGTCCCATATAATATCCTTCTAGGCCGACCATGGATTCATGCCATGCAAGCAATTTCATCCACCTTCCATCAATGTCTAAAGTTTCCACACAATGGCACAAAAAATACCATCTATGCTGACCCTCGTCCTTTCCAATACTATAGTTTCTTGGAAGGGCATGACCACACTTTTTATCCTTATAAAAATGTCACTAAGACATCCACCTCTACACCATCCACTTTATACATTGATCCTTCCAACATCGTAACCACATCACAAACATCCACTCCTCCCAAGGTCAAGATCAAGATAAGTGACATGGGGTCTGGTGATTACAACCTACATGGCACATTTTGTGTGCGCCTATTGCCACCATCTCCTAATAATAAATTAATATGTTATGATGAAGTTATTTGTCCACTACTTTGCTAATGTAGCTAGAGATTGGTTTAAATGCCTCCTTAAGAGGAGTATTTTTACTTGGGATAATTTCCAAGACATTTTTAAATACAAATATGGAAATAGAATTGAACCCTAATTTACTATCAATGAGTTTACTAATATAGTCAAAGGGATAAATGAAATTATCTTATAATTGAATACAAGATTCATGAGGTAAATGACCATAATCCTTGAGAAAATATGATCTAACGAGTCTATGTGTTTGGTGATATATTACAACAATTTTGATTCTAACATAGGTTATCTCTTAAAGGATAAAAACCCTCTCACTTGGAGAGAAGCTTACAAGGTAGTAGGAAAAATTGAAAGTAAGAAAAAGGAATTTGGTAAGGCACCCAAGAGAGGAGAAATAAAATTGTCTCATCTAGATAAAGTTACTCTTGGAAAGCAATCTATGCTAGAAGATAAATGAGATAAGGCTATGCATGCTTTAAAAGGATTGAGCCATAAAGTGGCCCAGAATGAGAAAGGTTTTATTTCTAAAAGATAGATTCCCCATAGGTAAGAAAAATACATGAAATTATATAATATGCCATACAACACTAAGTGGAAAAATAGTAGGCTAGTGTATAATGTTGACATGGCTAATAAAAGAAGAATATATCAAAGAAACTTCACAAAAGAAACATTTGACCCCATTATGAGACCCAATGTAAATGTTGTGGAAGATGTTTCATGGTTTGAAGCTTGTATCTTGCCCTATAACACTACATCCTATGTTACTATTTAGATTTTAGGGAGGAAGAAACTGTGTATGAAGAATATGTTGAAGGAGAAGTGTATGTTGAAGAATGATGAAGGTTAGTAAATTAATATATTATATACAACTAATTATCTAGATGACCAATCATATTCTTCTAATGAATATGCATATGAGATTGACTATGATGAGAGGAGATCAATGACTATCTACCATCAATAGTAGATATTTTTGATGAAGTCAAAGAAAATCCATATGAAACAACCTAGAATTTACTAAGTTGAAATAAACCTTGCAAAACAAATATAGGTTGGGGATACCAACAAATGATAAAATCTAAGACCTCAAAAATATTATTGTCGTACAAGTCAAAAGCAATTACAACCTAAGGGACAAATCTAGACATAAAGAACAAAGGCAAGAAGACAAAGGTGGTGGGATATTTATAGAGATAAAGATAAATCAAATGTAAGCATGATCACATAAACATTGGAGCATATTGTTAAGGCTAACATGGATGAGAAGCCTCTTTCTTTTGAGTCCCATGAAAATCCTAAGTACATACATTATACTAAAACTATCTCAAGTGACCTCCCAGTTGATTTCCCTAGAGGAAAAATCAAAGAAATACCCCTTAAGTCCCAAGTAGACAAAGTCCATAAGGATGTACCTAAGAATTCCTCAAGCAGTCCTCAATACTCAGTCCATTAACATCCTTGATGCTAGTACCATTATTGAATCCTTAGATGTTCCATTTATGTCCCATTTGACATGACCCAACTTCTTCGTCAGATCAAAATTCAACTTCTTTGAGTGAAATCCATAAAGATTTTATAGCATAGAAGTAGAGAAATATCATACCTAAGCGAGATCCCTATATTCATGGACTAAGTAAAGTAAAAGTCTAATGTACCAAATATAGGTGAAAACTCTGTGGATATTTAGGGACCACATTTGCAAAGTACCCTTCTAGTGTTGAGTTCTTCTTTGTGTCATTATTGATCAATGGATGGGTGATTCATAATTGTATGATTAACTCAAGTGCATTAACTAGTGTCATGCCAATAGACATTATGAATCATCTTAGCTTGAAGAGTTCAAGAACATATGGTAAATATTTTTCTATGGATTCAAGAGAGATACTAGTTATTGCAGTAATCAATAGGGTTGAATTTAGTCTTTCTAAATTCTTGAATAAAGTCTACACAATAAACATCATAGTGGTTGATTGTCCACTGAGGTGGGGAATTCTTCTATCAATAAATTGGTCAACCACTATAGGAGGAAGTATTCAGATGGATTCATCTTATGCTACTATTCCTATGGATGGAAAATAAGTAAAGTTACGAGGTGAAAAGAGGATGTTACACATAGTAGATGATGTTACTAATAAGGTGAATGGAGTCTGTTGTCTAGATAAGGGGATAAATTGGTTTATGGGAGATTGTGACATTAAATAGAATAAGGTCAAACCTTTTGTATGGCTAGGAAATGATCAATCTAATCCTGATAGCATATGGAGGATGTTCTTTGATGGATCTTGTTCTAAGGAAGGATCTAGTGTAGGGGTGGTGCTTGCATCAATTGATCATAAGGTGTTTAGGTTTTATTTAAAGTTAAATTTTCACTACACTAATAATGTAGTTGAGTATGAAGTGCTAATTCTTGGGATGATTATTTCCCTCAAGCATGACATAAAAAATCTATCTATCTGTGGTGACTTTGAATTGGTTGTATGATAGATTAAAGGAAATTACTCGACAAAGAACAAGATATTAATATAGTACAAAAATGTTGCATCGGACATAATTGAGTTATTTCATGTTTTTGGCATTGTGTGGGTTGAAAGAGAGAAGAACATAATTGCAAATGGTTTGGTTACTATGTCTATAAAATTTGATGACAATTGTGTCTTCCCACAATGCATTGTAGGTGTGGAGGTACTTACCAAACCAAGTATACCTTATAATATATATACTTGGCAAGTGTTTGATAGTGATAGGAAAGTGTATGATTTTTTAAACTATGTTGGAGAATTTGAGGGATAATGTATAGACTGGGAACCTGTATGGAAATGAGGTTATCCAACTTAAAAAAAACACAGTTCCTTAGAGATTAGTGTGTTGGTATTTGTTTTTCATTGATGTCAACACATAGTTTGATATATTGTTGATATTGGTGTTCATGGTTGGATGTCATGTTGGATGTAATAAGGTTGGGTTGTCACCATTACAGTTGTAAAACTTTTGTCAACACTCAGTCTGGTCTATCTAATATGTTGCTGATGTTGGATACAATATGGTTACTAAATTTCATGGTTGGATGTTATACCTCGATCAATGTAGAGTTAAGTTTGAATTTATATTAAGATGGGAATTAGAAGCATCAAGAAGATATTTTAATATGGGATCTAGAAGCACTAAAATTTATGTTTCTATCTGCATGATCTATCACAAGAATACAAGTAGGTCTTGATCTTTGAAAAGTGATGAAAACTTCTACCATAGGAAGCTTTCTGGGAGATAGCTTGAGAAAATGCTCCACATTCCTCTGCATTTACAGATATGATCATACAGTTTAGAATCTAACTTCAATATGTTTTGAAGATATTATATCCAAGAAATAAAGTCTGTATGCATTCCACAATGAAAGTTATGTGTGACAGAGTTCTGGTCTGTGCTTTGGTAGAGTAAAATGGTGATGAAGACTTATTGAAATGCTCTGAATTTCTTTAGATGTGAAGATTTTTCAATGCAATTTTGAAGAAATGTTCAAGGAGGTTCAATGCATTCTCTTGTAAAGTATCTAGTGATTTGGTGTACCACTAGTAAAGTTTAATCTTTATGTACCGCCAAGGTGAAAAGACCGTTATTCTACAAAATTCATGTGTTCTTAAGAGCAACCTATTTCAAATAAGATTGATGTGTGAATGTTGTTCCTTGAAGAATGATGTTGTGAAGACTATTTAGGACTAGACTAAGAATGATTTGGGATCCGCAAGGCACATTTCTTGAGTAGTGTATTGTTCATGATAGGGCTTGCCTTATTCATGTTTCATGTTGTGAACTCTGCCTGACTTGTAAAATGTACTATTCTTGTTGTATTTGTTGAGTTGTAATAAACTCAATGTAAGATCATGTATATAATGTAAACCTAGTTGGTCTAGGTGAGGTATGATTGCAAAAATGAAAATATGAAAGTGTAAGAGAAGAGTATGAATATCATATGCATTATGATGTGTGACTGAGAGAGAAGGATTAGAAGTACAAAAGGTTGTCTTGATTCATCTTGAAGACATTTTTATGACAAGAGAGAAGTGAAGAGAGTTCCTAATTGATATAATCATTAGAAGAAGTAGAAGTGCAATCGTCAAAGGTGTGAGCTTCAATGTCAGTTTTTAGGTAGTAGGACTGTCATACTATAATATTTTGAGTTTGTTCTCAGTTTAGGGAGTAGTTGCTTCCTTGGGAGTTACCCTATGACAATGTCTGCAGGGAGTTGTAGCTTCCTTGGGAGTGACCCTAAATCAAAGTTTTTAGGGAGTAGTAGCTTCCTTGGGTTATAGCCCTAAAACAAAGTTGTAATTTTGAGCTTCATATATTGTGAGTTAATGCTCAGCGTGGTTTTTCCCTTCTTGGGATTTCCATGTATATTTGGTGTTATGTGTTGATGTGCATTGTGTTAATCTTCCATTTTTATGTTGATGTTATAATACTTAAGTTTTAATCTACACTAGAGGATTTGAAGTTTGATTACATACTGATTCACCCCCCCCTCTCAGTATGCTTGTGTGTTCAATAGGTATTAGAGCTAGGTTACTCAGAATAAGCTTAACTGCTTGAGGAAGATCTAGGATGGCTTGTAATTGTTCTCTCAAGATACCTATGTTTGATAGAATAATTATTCCTTTTGGAAGCTAAGGATGGAAAACTATCTATCATCGCTAGGGTATGAAATTTGGCAATTAGTCAAGAAAGGTTACACTTCTCTTGGTAGTGATCCTAAAGATACAGATGAGATTAAGTTGTATGAGAACAATACCATGGTGAAGATAATGGGTTGTAAATCTGCTGTCTGGGTAAATATTGAAAGTATTTATGAAGGAGACGATAAGGTAAAACAAGCCAAGATGTAAATCTTCAAGAGCAAATTTGAGACAATGAGGATGTAAAAAGAAGAAAATATTTCTAGTTACATGCTCCAGGTGGATGAAATAGTTAATGGCATTACAACTCTTGGTGGAGAAGTGGGAGAAGATGAGATTGTGAAGAAGGTTCTAAGATCTCTTCCTAAATCCTAGTCATAAGGTGTCTTCCATTGAGGAAACTCAGGATTCAGATAAATGTATAGTAGATCAATTATTTGGTTCACTCACAACCTTTGAAATGAGAGAATTTGACAAATGTGCCTCAAACAAGAAGCATCATTCAAAGCAAGTAAGAAGACAGAAAGTGAAATAACTAATCAAGATAATGACCTTGATGAAGGAGAAGTAAAATTTGTAAGAACCTTGAAGAAAGGCATAGGAAAATACAGAGGTAAGTTACCTTTCAAATGTTTCAATTGCAGAAAGATTGGTCATTTTTCTTCTAAATTTCCTTTTAAAGAATCATAGGGTGGTAATAAGAAAGACCAATTCAAAAGAAGTTTGTATTCCATAGAAAGTAGTTGTTCTTCAGAAGATGAGGATCGTGATGATCAAATGATGAAACACTTTTCATGGCCTTGAATGTTGGTGACAAAAAGGATGATGTTGGAAAATGTGAAAAGATTGATGTCTTGTAAGATGACCAAAACAATGATAGATCAATGGTTGTATGGACTGCCTTTCATGTAAGAGAAGAAGCCAAGGCTTGGGTAATCAACAATGGTTGCTTCAATTAAATGACTAGCAACAAGGAGAAGTTCATTAGCCTAGAGAAGTGGAATGGTGGAGCTATCAAGTTTGGTGGTGATGAGTAAGAACAAATTTGTTGAAAGGGTGCTATAACTATTAATGGGAAGAATGGGATTGAGGATGTCCTCTATGTCAAAGGGCTAAAGAATAATCTTTTCAGTGTCAGTCAAATGTGTAGTAAAGGATACAATCTTACCTTTCATGCCAAAGGATGTGAAATCAGGAAGGTAGGGTCCAAAAAACTAGTTGTAGAAGGTATCAAGTCATATTGTGACATCTATCATCTGAAGGAAGTAAATGAAAGAACATTCTTATTGACTCAATCCAGTGAGTGTTGGCTATGGCATAGGCAAATGGGATACAACAACTTTGACAACATGGTAAAGATTAGCTCTATTCATACAGTGAGGGACATGACCAAGATAACCAAGCCTACAAACACATTATGTAAGGAATGCGAAATGGGAAAGAAGACAAAGACAGATTTCAAGAGTGAGGAGTATTCTTCTTCATTGCCATTGGATCTGATTCACACTGACCTATGTGGCCCTATAGGAGTGAAGAGTTAACAAGGTGAAAGGTATTTCATGCTACTTATTGATGATTATTCTAGAATGATCTGGGTTACTTTCTTAAGAGAAAAATCAAATGCCCTTGATAAGTTTAAGGTTTTCAAAGCTATGGTTGAGAATGAAATGGATACTAAGATCAAATGTTTAAGGTCTGATAAAGAAGGTGAGTTTAGTTTAAATGAATTTGAAAAGTGTTGTAAAGATCATGACATTAGGAGACATCTATTAGCTCCTAGGAACCCTTAGCAAAATGGGATAGTGGAAAGGAAGAATAGGACTATGCAAGAGATGGTTAGGGAAATGTTGAAATATGCAAACCTTCCTGACATGTACTAGAAAGAAGCAGTTCATAGTGCTATCTATTTGACCAACATACTACAATTGAGGGTCAATAACACTAATATCCCTTATGAGCTATGGTATGGAAGACCTCCCACTATTAGATAGTTTAGGATCTTTGGCAACAAATGCTATATTAGAAGAGATGAAGAAGACCTAGGAAAGTTTGTTTCAAGAAGTGATGACGGGATCTTTTTTGGTTACTCAACTAGAAACAAGGCCTATAAATGATACAACAAGAGATTGGGAAAGACAATTAAAAGTACAAATGTCAAACTAGATGAAGACTTGTATTAGATCTCACAAGAATTAGAGGGCTCTAGATTTGATATTGATAGTTGTAGTATATGTTGATGACATCATCTTTGGTGGTGATGATGATAAGTGTAATAGATTTATAGAGGAGATGCAAAAAGAATTTGAGATGTCAATAATTGGTGAGATGTCTTTCTTCCTTGGACTTCAAATTGCTTAGCTAAATTATGGTATTTTTATTTCTCAGGATAAGTATGTTAGAGATATGTTGAAAAAGTTTAGTATGGAAGATTCAAAACTAGTGAGTACTCCTATGGTGACTGGGTGTCACTTGCACAAGGATGATGAGTCTCTAGAGGTTGATCAAACTTCCTATAGATCTACGATTGGAGGATTATTGTACTTGACTACTTCTAGACCTGATATCATGCATGCAGTATGTGTGGTTGCTAGATATCAAGCTAATCCCAAGAAAACACATGAGAAAGAAGTTAAAAGAATATTTAAATAATTGTAGGGAACTCCAGATTCTGGTATCCAAGAGATAATGACTTTAATTTGAGTGCCTACATTGATGCTAATTGGGATGGTTGTGTTGATGATAGAAGTACAAGTGGTGGTGCTTTCTTCTTAGGAAGCAATTTGGTGTCATGTGTGCTTTTGACGGTGGCATGTAAAGATGAGCTCCCCCATCACCTAATTAGGGTTATATAATTGTTTAATCATCTTTTCTCGTCATGTATACCTTGTGTATTGTGTGACTGCATTCGTATCTTCTCTGTGTATTACATGCCTTTCACTTTCTTCTTCATGTATTGTGTGCTTCCTTATTATATTCACTATGCTTTGCTTGACTGTAAAGTGTTTTCCTATGTTACCTAAGCTTGGGGCTAGAAATGGTTCTACCAAACTTAGGGTGTGTCTTTGCTTGAGTGTTTGATGTGTTTGATTTTATTTGGCCTTACTTAAATGCATGTAATGATCGTAAGATCATATACACATTAAAGTGGGGGCTAAATGTTATGGAGTAAAATGTGGACACATTTCTTTTTATCTCCTTGTTTAGGTCTTAGGTCCCCATGATTATATTATACATTCTAAATATTCATCGCGATGCCAAATCCCCTAAAACCAATGTAAGTTGGGAACAATAGGCCCATATTTTATCTTACCCTAAACCAAAAAGGAGCCTCAAGACTTGGGCGCAAGTCTTCCCTAATTGGTCGGTGCAAATTAAATTGCATGTTGACATAAGGCCTTTAAAAAGGTTATGCCTTGTTTTCTCTTTTGGTTAATTTAATGAATGTTAGCGGGAAAGCATATATAAGTGTGTTTTTGAATTCATTATGAACCTAGATAGAGATAGTGAACTTGAAGCATTGGAGCAAAGAGAATTCAAAACATTCATTGTGATTCTAGAGCAGATTTGTGTTTTCATTGTGTGTTTGTTGCAGGTTTCAAGTTATCATCTATCTCTCCTTATGAGTTGAAGAAAATTCATCCTCCTAAGGGTTTCATCACATAGGTGATATCATTGTGATTTATCATCATTTGATTTCATCATATTGATTTGTGTTTAGCCTCTGCCCTATAAGGGCATGCTTTCTTTATCTATCAATGGTGTTGAGAAGCGTGAATGCTATCCTAGTATTTGACTGAGGCAAGTCCCTAAACACCATAACCCCCAAACCCCTTATCTTCTTCTTGTGTGTAGGTTACAAGTGTGAGATCTAGGAAAAGTGAAGATACATGAAGAATGAGCAAGCAAGGATCATGGTCTTGGAATCTGATAGTAGTTTGGGAATATTCCTTTATGCAAGACTTGGGTGCTGGTGCCCTACTCATCCTTCACTTTTTAACATCAAATCTGGCATTAGGGTAGTCTCTGCAACATTTTTCTAGTTTACAGTTCTAGTAGAATCGATCAATCTAGACTTGGACATCCCTAAAATAGTCATCTGACACCTCTGCTTCTGAGATATAGGTTCTGACATCTTCCTATCCATTCTTGCACAATTGGTTTCTAGAGATTTACGGTACGTCTTCTGTTGTAATAAGATCATCAAAAACTAGGGTTTTGTACATCATTGACCTAGGGTTTGATAAAAAAAGGCTTATTAAATTAGATCTTTCCATAGAAATCCTGAGTACAAGAGCTATAACGAAGTCCAGCTCCATTTGGTAGTGATTTGGCTCAGTCTTGTCCTTGAATGTTATTGTGATAGAGGGTTTGATCTAGTATCAATGCTAGTTGACATCATTCATCTTTTTCACGCTTAACAAGAACTTTGCTATTCAAAGCAAGGAGGTAAATCTTCCTCACTTATCTTGGACCATTCACAATGGTGAGCATGTTGGCAACACGGTGCAATGCACCTAGTTTAAGCATTTAATAAAAAAAATTTAAATTTAGTGTCAAAAGGCAAAATGAGTTTCAAAAAATAAATGTAATAGAGCCTTAAAAAGGCATAGGTCAGTAATTAGAGGTGGTTTTTAGTAATTTTATGTTAGTGGAGATTGAAAATACTTGTGGTCTATAGTCCTCTTAAGCGTATGGCAGTCTAAAAATAGAAAAAAATAGTTTTTAGGAAAAATCAGAAGTTTAGGCTATTTTGAGCCTTATTCCTGTTGACTTTTTCCCAGACTGGATGCTTATTCCCAGATTTCCCTACAAGGTAGCCATCAGTGATCAACAGGATCTCTGGGCCAGGGGGCCAACAATGTAGGAGATAGACTCTATATTTTATCTCCTCTTCTTCTTCAGGCTCTGCAAGACCTAGGGGGGTATTCCCTACTCAACATCCATGAGGATATGCATACAAGGCTGGGATGCTGACAAAAAGTAGATAGTCCTCTTGTAAGTAGACCAAAACTGAAAGATAAGAGCAAAGGGGCTAGCTTTGGGCCTATTAGCAATTGTAGACAGAGGACTGAGGATCCTAAACTAATTCTAATGTCCTAATGTTTGTTTTAGATTTTGATTTGGAGTTTAAGTTTGGATGCAAAGCTGGACATGGTTGTAACACAAACACAAAGCAAGATTGGTGCCTATCCAGGGCCTGGAGTCAGTAGACATACACCTGTGAATGATCAGCATAAACAGCTAAAACTGGATTTCAAGGGGATATATGTGATACCTGCCTTACAGGTATCTCCCAATACAAAGTGTTAGGTTATCTCTACTTATGGTATCCCTACTGCAGTATACCCTTCCCAATGTTCAACCTGAAAATAGTTTAATCTACCCCTTGAGCAGAAGTTAAAAGATCAGACATTCAACATAGGAATTCTATGCTCTAGAATATAAACATTACTCAAATATCCAGATTTAGAAGAAGAATACATGCAATACTGGAGACAGAATTAACACAACACATGCTAAGATAGCATTTCTCATATAAGTTTAATCATGAAATCAGTGGGTTCATGCCAAAAACATACAACAAGAGATACATAAACTCACAGGTAAGCTGTACAGAGCAACCAGATCAGCTTGTTATGAATTACAGAGCCAAAATCTTCAACTTTCAACAACCCACGAATGAGCAACACAACCTGCTTATAACAGCCAGGTAGGTGCTCAGCAATTAATTACATGGTTGACCAAAAATCCCGCCAGATACACAGTATCAAAAAGATGGCGCTCAAACATATCCAGATTGGCGCCCAAACATGAATGCAGTAGGTAGGGGAGGAGACAGGAAGATTTCTCGAGCCCTGCGCCACTGTCCGCTAATGTACACCTTCCATCGGGTACCAGATCCGCCCACGCCATCGCCCATACCTCTGCAACAATCGCCATTGATGGCGCACCAACCCGCGGCCTCGGGAAGAACATTAATTCTGCATCGCAACCATTTCCCGCCGAGATTCATCATCATGATATTTGAAAATGCAGGATATCAATTATCCCACATGCACCCCGCGATGACCTCTTTAACACTTTATATACTAGGTCATGAGCATATATGATGTCGGTGCTTTTGCTCCTGACGACACTAGTATAAGACTTCATCATCATCATCCTCCAGCAGCATGATATCCTGTTGCTTGAAAAATCACCCTGACGTCAGCATCATATCTCAATACAACCTGCATGATAATCGCCTTCATCGGCACAACCTGATCCATCGGAGGAACATCCTCCTGCTGAGCCTATACCAAAAGTCTGGCCGATAAGCATCCTGATGACATCATCATCATATTCTGCTGACGTCATCATCATATCTGCCTACTGTGCACCTCCTCATATCCGGATGACGTCATCATCATGTTTGCAAATATCGGGAGATCTCCTCAAGATGATCAGTGTTAGAAATATGACCCCCCCGGGACCTCGATGACGTCATCATCATATTAACATCAGGATGATATTCGGAAGACAACCGGATATTTGGAAATATCATCCTGATGCACAAATATCAGGTTGCACTGTAGCTCCACTACAAGATCGGGGCGATAGATGAATATGATGATGCTTGAAAAGATCACCCCCACTAGATAATACACGAAGCCGGCAGGCAGATATCTCCTTGATATCAGCATCATCATGACACTGGAACAAACATACACCCGAGTGATACGAAAATATCACCCCCTCCTTCGGAAATATCATGATGCAGATAGGCAGAGAAAAAGATATCACCCTGTTATAAGAATGACGTCAACATCATCAGGATGACAAAACAACAAACAAGAAGTGATACAACATCATCAGGATGATATTGACTAAGATCATCCTGACATTCAAAATATGATGACCCCAGTGAATATCGGGTCGCACTTAGAACTCTTCAACAACATCATCAGGATGATCATAACCAAGATCACCCGATGATAAAAATATCACCCCGGCGGAATATCATGAAGGCAGAAAATATGATGACCCTCGCAAGCAACACGGTGATAACTGGAAATATGATGATGATGACGACAACCCTTAGGAAAAAACAAGTCATGTCGAACAACTTAGAGAATAACCCCTTCAGAATATCGGGGCAACATCATCATCATGTTTGGGCAAGGTGATAAATGGGAGATCACCGGATACTTGAAAAGATCACCCCCGCAAGCAAATCAGGGCGCACTGTAGCTCATCAGTAGGATCAGGATGATATCCAAACATCACCCGATATTGAAATATGATGATGACGATGAGAAACCAGTCGACGAAGAACATGATGATGCAGACCATCATCGAAGACAAGATGATGATGATGACCTCCTCCTCAGGAAAATATGATGCTGCAGCTGAAAAATGCTGAGGAGGTCCATCACTTAGAAAAAATGGGCAAGAAGATAAAAGGTTCAAATGAAGAAACCCCCTGATCATGAAAAATCAACCCCAGGTCAAAATGAGTGCTAACAGTGGCTCTGAATGGGGACGTGCAGGTGAAAACCTGCAGCGAGAACCAGATCTCCGGGCAGACCAGACAAAAAGCCAAAAAATGCGAGCTGTACAAGGCATTTACACTACATACATATTTTTACAAATGTGCACAGCAACCAGTTATTCATGCAAAATAGAACTTAAGGAATTGGCCATGCACAGGCAATTCCAGAACTTCACCATCTAGGGCCTGGAGGAAATAAGAATCCTCCCCATGAGTATTGCAAACCTGATATGGGCCCATCCATAAGGGTTGAAATTTACCATGTTTACCCTTTTCCTGACCTTTAGCATTCCAAATGAGCACCAGATCATTGACTTGAAACTTCCTTTTTGTAGTTCTCTTGTCAAACTGATATTTCATATCTTGTTGTCTTTTGAGATTGATCTGGTGGGCTTTCCTTCTGTCTTCATCCAATGCAACCAGCTGATTCACTCTTTCTATCATGGAATCTTCAATCTCCTCATCATTTTCCTGAATGAATCTGTAAACTGGTAGGAGATTGTTTATGGGCAGTCTAGCTGATGCACCATATACTAGCTCAAAAGGTGACTTCCCAATAGCCCTTTTCACTGTCACTCTATCAGCCCATACTGCTAAGTTCAACTTTGAGTCCCAAGCTCTCTTGTTCTTGTCCAGTATCCTCTTGATAATTTTCATGATGCTCTTATTGCTTGATTCTGCTTGACCATTTCCTTGTGGGTGATATGGTGATGTATATGACAGATTTATCCCATACCTGTTGCAAAAATCAACAAATTCACCTGATCTGAAGCACATAGCATTATCAGTGATTATCTTAAATGGTACTCCAAACCTGATGATGATGTTTTCTAGTATGAAATCTGTCACCACCTTACTTGTAGCTCTCTTAGTTGGAATGGCCTCAATCCATTTGGTAAAATAATCAGTTGCCACCAAAATCCAACTGTGTACCCCACTTGATTTGTCTGCAATTTCCCCTACGAAGTCAATTCCCCATTGCTGGAATGGAGCATCCACAGGTACAGTTCTGAGGGGTAAAGCACCATCATATTTCAGCTTTCCTGAAAATCTTTGGCAAGGGTCACACTTTCTCACTAACCTTTGTGCATCTGAAAAGAGAGTAGGACACCAATATCCTGCCCTGAGAATTTTATGAGCTGTTGCTTGGGCAGTATAATGTCCACCACACAATCCTTTATGCAAATCAATCAAAACATTGTTAGCCATATCCTCATCCACACATCTCAGCAGCACACCATCAGGGTTTTTCCAGTATAGCTCACCTTGAACAATAACATACCTGATTGCATGTAACTTTAAAGTCCTCTTTTGATTGTCACTGAAATGGGAAGGACAATTCAGATTTTGCAAGTAATAGATAATATCCTTGTACCATTCAGATCCTGATACATTTACACTCTCATCTTGGACTGCATTAACTTGGCATGCTTCCAAGTTTGACTGTGCCATCATCTTGGCTAATCCTTGTCCTCTTATCAACTTAGTAACTTGTATGTCTATGTTGAACTCTTGCAGTTTGTTTATCCATCTGCACCTTCTTCCAGTCACCTCCTGCTGAGTGAATATGTCTTTGACTGCTGCATGAGGTACATATGCAATTATATATGACCCTACCAAGTATGGTCTGAAACTTTTGATGGCTCTAACTAGTGCATATGCCTGTTTTTCCATAATATCATACTTCAACTCAGAGGCCTGCAGGGACATACTGAAGAAAGCGATGGGCTGTTCAAAACCATCTTCGTTTTTTCTGTAACAAACATGCAGCAACAGTATGAAAGGAAGCAAATGAAAATACTTGGAATGGCCTAGAAAAATTAGGAGATTTAAGAACAGGGGCCATCTTAATTGCCTCTTTGATATTCTGAAATGATTCTATTGCTTCCCTTTCCCAGTTGACAGTTGCATCCTTCTTCATCATCTTGGAAATGTTCCTTGTGGTTTCTGCAAAGTTGGGAACAAATCTTCTAACAAAATTTATCTGTCCAAAGAAGGACTGAACTCCTTTCACAGTTTTTGGCATTTGAATCCTGTCAATAGCAGCCACTCTCTCTAGATCTATCCTGACTCCATCCTTGGAAACAATATGTCCCAGAAGCTTTCCTTCAACTACCCCAAAGGCACACTTCTTTGGATTTAAAGAAATACCATATTCTAGTGCTCTTATGAAAATCTGCTCCAGATGCAAACAATGCTGCTCTTCTTTCTTTGAGTAAGCAGTCAGGTCATCCTGATATACAGCCAGGATTGAATCAATCAACCCTGCAAAAGCAACATCCATTGCTCTTTGAAATGTAGCACCTGCATTTGTTAGTCCAAATGGCATTCTAACATACACATACGTTCCCCATGGAGTGGTAAAGGCAGTCTTATACTGTTCTGATTCCTTTACCTTCACCTGATTATATCCTGAAAATCCATCCATCATGGATAGGAGTTCACAACCAGTCACTCTCTGCAACATAGCTTCCATATTAGGCAGTGGATAATTATCCTTCAAAGAGGATACATTCAAGTTCCTGAAATCAACACAAAGCCTAATATCACCATTCTTTTTTCTGACTGGGACAAGGTTAGACACCCAAGTTGAATGTCTGATTGGCACAATTATTCCAGCTTCCCTGAGCCTTTTGAGTTCTTCTTGCATCTTGGGAGCTAAGGTAGGATTAATAGGTCTTTGCCTTTGTCTAAATGGCTTAGCTTCAGGCTTCAATGGGATCTCATGCTGGAATAAGTCTTCCCTATAAGCTTTTAGGTCCTCATATGACCAAGCAAAAACATGTTTATACTTTTTCAGTAATGCAATCAGCATACTTCTAATGTGTGGTTTGAGCTGTTTACCAATATATACCTTCCGAGGGGCCTGAGATGTCCCCAAATTTATTTCTTCTAAATCCTCCTTATTTGTGGGGGATGTCCTTGTGACCAATTTGTCTCTACTGTCAAAGGCTCTTTCCAAAGCTACCAACCCTCTAGGGATTTTATTAGTCCTCAACTGAATGATCTCTTTTCCCACAAGAGTTTCTTTTCCATCTACAGTCTCTACAAAAGCTTGGAAATCAATTTGTTGATTTTCATATTTATCTATGTAGTGCAAAAATTTCAACAAATCCCTATCATCATCAAACACTTGCCAACTGCATATATTTTCTGGTACTGCAGGCCTAGTTTTAATTTCTACATTTGTAACACCTGACAGAGTGATGTCATCTGGCCTTATTGCAACATTAGCTAAGAAATCAGCCATAACATTTTTTGACCTTTCTACCCAGCCAATTGAAAATGCATCAAAAAGTTCAATAGTATCCCAAACAGCATGCTTGTATTGTTTCAGTCTTTTATTTTTTGCAGCATACTTATTTCTAATTTGGGATACAATCAGCTCAGAATCCCCAAATACTCTTAACATCTTAATTCCATGTTTGAGAGCAATATTTAGGCCTAAGAGTAAAGCCTCATATTCTGCAATATTGTTTGTGCAATCAAACCTTAGCAAGAAAGAGAATTTGAGGAGCTTACCAGTTGGAGACAGGAAAACAACTCCAGCTCCAGAGCCTTCTTTTGCACAAGCTCCATCAAAAAACATGGTCCATAAGCCTTGCTGATCCAGCTCTTCAATGCAGACATTTTTCTTTTTATCTTCTGTATCATCTGAGACAACCCTGAAGTTATCACAGTCAGTGTCTACAAAGCATACTTGTTCATTTGCTTCTTGGTCTTCCACTGTCTCTGATGATCTTTGCTCTCTGATTAACTTGACATCCCTGCCATTCATTGGAATCATGGCATATGACAGGTCCAGCTGCATACTTCCACCAATTAGTGCTGCCCATCTTCTTGACAACAGCATACCATACTGTGGCTTGATGTCAACCACTATTATATTCATTTTATATTTCTTTTCAGGGAATGCTGCCAGTTTGAAATCTACATCCTTCATGATTCCAATAACTGGTACCTCTCTGGCATCCATAGCATAACATTTTCCACATGCCTTGTCAATTTTCAATCCAGTTTGTTGCATGATGGCCAAAGGCATGACATTTGTGGATGCTCCAGAGTCAAGCATACAATTTCTAATTATTTTTCCATTTATAACCAGGGAAACATAAAATGGTTCCACTTGTGAAGGACACTTTGTCATGGTCATTCCTAAATAGACTTCAGGAGTCTCATCTTCTTCATTACACATGACATGTTTCTCACCCTGGGTCTGATCATTTTGTTTAGCTTGAAAAGGTACCCCTGAGATTAGGGATATTGTCCTATTCTTGATCTCTTCCACTTTCATGAGTTCCATAAGTGGAACAGAGACCTTTACCTGAGAGAGGATCTGAGCTATATCAAATGGAGCATAGTTTTGTACAACAGTTGTAGCTTGCTCCACAATCTTGCTTTTATCCTGAGCTGATTTAGTTTTCATTTTCATAGTTCCCTGATCATCATTCTTGTCTTGGGAACCTCTACTTTGATCTTCAGCCTGAGGGATTTTGTTTTCTGGTCCTTGAGATTCATGACCTGTTCTATGTTTAAAGTTCTGTTTACTATTTACCCACTGCCTTTTTTGTGGTTCAGTTCCTTTATGACCATGCATCAGCTGACCTGTAGAAATATCTTCTGGCTGATGTGGGCTGCCTACTTGATTTTTACCTCTGAGATTGTAGTTGCTTTTGACTTGAGCAACTGCTGCAGTTGTGAAGGCTCTAATTTCCTCATCAGAAGGTCGTTGTAAGTTACTCAGAAAATTATGTGAGTTCTGAGCATACACATAGTTATCTTCATTATCTTCATCATATGGGGACTGTTGGCAGGCCTGAATTTGATGATCTATATTCTCATCAGCATCATAAAGAGTGTATCCATTGCCTATGGACATCATATTAACATCATCATCCTGCACATGATGTGGCTCATTGCATTCATTACAAGATGTAGCATTATCATACAAGGATTGAGCAATCATACACTGTGACTGTGAATGTGGCATCTGACAAATTATACACCACGGAGCATCATCAGCAATATTTATAGTTTTCTTTAGGGGATCAGGAGTTTCCTTGACATGTTGAGCCCTCTAATTTGTGTTGTTACGTGGAAATACAGGCTTACCATCATGCCAATTGGTGTTATAAGGCATATCATGTAATGATGGCCTTTTTTCCTGCCTTTGATAAACTTGCCTATCAGGACCCATCCCTTTTTCACTTCTAGCTAATCTATAGCTTAGGTCCTTAACAACATTTGCCAATTTGTCTATCTTATCTTCAGGAGCAGAC
The DNA here is from genome assembly GCA_027924645.1 of Cunninghamia lanceolata. Classification (NCBI taxonomy): domain Eukaryota; kingdom Viridiplantae; phylum Streptophyta; class Pinopsida; order Cupressales; family Cupressaceae; genus Cunninghamia; species Cunninghamia lanceolata. The sequence continues at coordinate 486,082 of BSBN01001134.1, read as the reverse complement.
GTACTACCTTGAGTGTTCTGAGGCTTGTTTGGATTCTGCAGAATTTTTATATCATCCCTTCTATTTGTTTTGCCCGATGCTTTCCTATTGTTTTCAATATTTACTGCAATTCTGAAAGCATCCCTGAGAGTGGCAGGACCTTTATCTCTTAGTCCATATGCAGTCTTTGCATCAAAGGCATTGATATACAAAATTATGCACATTGGTTCATTTGGCCTCATGTGATGTGGCAATTTGTTCAACACTTTAGTAAATCTTGCATTAAAGTCAGCAACCTGCTCATTTGACCCTTTGGTGATACTGGTGAACTCATTTACAAAAAAGCTAGGGTCAGTTTTATCACCATATTGCTCCTTGAATATCCTTTTAAAATCATCCCATGATGAAATACTCCGGTTAGGCAGATTCCTGTACCATTCTCTTGCCTCATCTATTAAGGATTGCATGAATGACTTCATGAAAACATCCTCATGCTCAACCTCAAAATTATCCATGACATTTTGAAAGGCCTTTAGATGATCTTCTCCTGACACTGTGTTGTTTCCTGAAAATTTAGGCACTTGCAGCCTCAGATGCTTGTCAATGGGGTTAGGATACCCAGGAATACCATCAAACACCAGCTGCCTGAATCTATCTAGCTGCATAGGCTGTCTGTTTGGCTGATTGACATTAACATTTCTGTTTGCATTCTGGTTTCCTGCATGGTTCAGTGGTATCCTAGCATCATTCACATTTTGCCTCTCATCATGATGCTGATGTTGCACTTCATATCTTTGCTGATGTCTTTGCACATTTGCATTCTCTAGGGTAGGAACTGAATCATTTTGGGCAGTTCTTAAGGCTTGCACTTTCTGCTTCATATCATCTCTGATTTTCATGGCTTGTAGGTATTCTAGTTCTGCTCTTAGACTTCTGATTTCTTCAGCTAACTGTTCATCCTTAGGTCTGGAGGTAGATGGTCTCATACCATTCTGGTCATCATCTTCATCATCCCTCAGAGACTCTGCCTCTTCAAACCTTTCACTTGGGTCTAGAAAAGGGCGTTCTTGGAACACCTCTGACCTCATTCTCATGCTACCACCCTGTTGCCTCTCATATGCACCTTGAATATCAGCTTCTGCATTTGAAAAATAAGGCGCATGCTGTCCTGATGGCCTAGGGTTATCTTGTATATCATCACCTTTTCTGGGGGAGCTCTCATGACTAACTGAGACAGTTCCCTTTCTTCTGTACATCATTCTTTTGGTTAATGGTAACTCTTCAAATAAAGGATTTTGTTGGGATCTTCTCCCCTGCATATAAATTTTACTTTGACCGGTTGGGAGATTACTTCAGAGTCGCCACCTATTACTAGGAACTGTTTTCTTCTGAAAACCAGGGTTCTTTCACAAGGGTCCCCAGCAGAGTCACCAATTTCTGTGGACTTTTTCCCAGACTGGATGCTTATTCCCAGATTTCCCTACAAGGTAGCCATCAGTGATCAACAGGATCTCTGGGCCAGGGGGCCAACAGTGTAGGAGATAGACTCTATATTTTATCTCCTCTTCTTCTTCAGGCTCTGCAAGACCTAGGGGGTATTCCCTACTCAACATCCATGAGGATATGCATACAAGGCTGGGATGCTGACAAAAAGCAGATAGTCCTCTTGTAAGTAGACCAAAACTGAAAGATAAGAGCAAAGGGGCTAGCTTTGGGCCTATTAGCAATTGTAGACAGAGGACTGAGGATCCTAAACTAATTCTAATGTCCTAATGTTTGTTTTAGATTTTGATTTGGAGTTTAAGTTTGGATGCAAAGCTGGACATGGTTGTAACACAAACACAAAGCAAGATTGGTGCCTATCCAAGGCCTGGAGTCAGTAGACATACACCTGTGAATGATCAGCATAAACAGCTAAAACTAGATTTCAAGGGGATATATGTGATACCTGCCTTACAGGTATCTCCCAATACAAAGTGTTAGGTTATCTCTACTTATGGTATCCCTACTGCAGTATACCCTTCCCAATGTTCAACCTGAAAACAGTTTAATCTACCCCTTGAGCAGAAGTTAAAAGATCAGACATTCAACATAGGAATTCTATGCTCTAGAATCTAAACATTACTCAAATATCCAGATTTAGAAGAAGAATACATGCAATACTGGAGACAGAATTAACACAACACATGCTAAGATAGCATTTCTCATATAAGTTTAATCATGAAATCAGTGGGTTCATGCCAAAAACATACAACAAGAGATACATAAACTCACAGGTAAGCTGTACAGAGCAACCAGATCAGCTTGTTATGAATTACAGAGCCAAAATCTTCAACTTTCAACAACCCACAAATGAGCAACACAACCTGCTTATAACAGCCAGGTAGGTGCTCAGCAATTAATTACATGGTTGACCAAAAATCCCGCCAGATACACAGTATCAGAAAGATGGCGCTCAAACATATCCAGATTGGCGCCCAAACATGAATGCAGCAGGTAGGGGAGGAGACAGGAAGATTTCTCGAGCCCTGCGCCACTGTCCGCTGATGTACACCTTCCATCAGGTACCAGATCCGCCCACGCCATCGCCCATACCTCTGCAACAATCGCCATTGATGGCGCACCAACCCGCGGCCTCGGGAAGAACATTAATTCTGCATCGCAACCATTTCCCGCCGAGATTCATCATCATGATATTTGAAAATGCAGGATATTAATTATCCCACATGCACCCCGCGATGACCTCTTTAACACTTTATATACTAGGTCATGAGCATATATGATGTCGGTGCTTTTGCTCCTGACGACACTAGTATAAGACTTCATCATCATCATCCTCCAGCAGCATGATATCCTGTTGCTTGAAAAATCACCCTGACGTCAGCATCATATCTCAATACAACCTGCATGATAATCGCCTTCATCGGCACAACCTGATCCATCGGAGGAACATCCTCCTGCTGAGCCTATACCAAAAGTCTGGCCGATAAGCATCCTGATGACATCATCATCATATTTTGCTGACGTCATCATCATATCTGCCTACTGCGCACCTCCTCATATCCGGATGACGTCATCATCATGTTTGCAAATATCGGGAGATCTCCTCAAGATGATCAGTGTTAGAAATATGACCCCCCCGGGACCTCGATGACGTCATCATCATATTAACATCAGGATGATATTCGGAAGACAACCGGATATTTGGAAATATCATCCTGATGCACAAATATCAGGTTGCACTGTAGCTCAACTACAAGATCGGGGCGATAGATGAATATGATGATGCTTGAAAAGATCACCCCCACTAGATAATACACGAAGCCGGCAGGCGGATATCTCCTTGATATCAGCATCATCATGACGCTGGAACAAACATACACCCCAGTGATATGAAAATATCACCCCCTCCTTCGGAAATATCATGATGCAGATAGGCAGAGAAAAAGATATCACCCTGTTATAAGAATGACGTCAGCATCATCAGGATGACAAAACAACGAACAAGAAGTGATACAACATCATCAGGATGATATTGACTAAGATCATCCTGACGTTCAAAATATGATGACCCCAGTGAATATCGGGTCGCACTTAGAACTCTTCAACAACATCATCAGGATGATCATAACCAAGATCACCCGATGATAAAAATATCACCCCGGCGGAATATCATGAAGGCAGAAAATATGATGACCCTCGCAAGCAACACGGTGATAACTGGAAATATGATGATGATGACGACGACCCTTAGGAAAAAACAAGTCATGTCGAACAACTTAGAGAATAACCCCTTCAGAATATCGGGGCAACATCATCATCATGTTTGGGCAAGGTGATAAATGGGAGATCACCGGATACTTGAAAAGATCACCCCCGCAAGCAAATCAGGGTGCACTGTAGCTTATCAGCAGGATCAGGATGATATCCAAACATCACCTGATATTGAAATATGATGATGACGATGAGAAACCAGTCGATGAAGAACATGATGATGCAGACCATCATTGAAGACAAGATGATGATGATGACCTCCTCCTCAGGAAAATATGATGCTGCAGCTGAAAAATGTTGAGGAGGTCCATCACTTAGAAAAAATGGGCAAGAAGATAAAAGGTTCAAATGAAGAAACCCCCTGATCATGAAAAATCAACCCCAGGTCAAAATGAGTGCTAACAATTCCCATGATGGGAATGGAGTGTAAAAGATTATATACAATTTTAAATTCTTGTAAAAAATAGTGGTAGTTGAATGAGGATGATTTTTGATGAAGTTTAAGAAAAGGAAATAAGAAAATACTATTTTGTTGTCCCAAATTCAGTTTTTTTTTGTATTTTGCTGTTGTTGCAGACTATACCACGAATTTGTATGGCATAGTTATATGATGAAACCTATTGGATGTGATATATGGGTGAGCTAACAAGCCAATTCCATTGGTTTGAGTTGATTTTGTTCATTTTTGTGAAATTTATCACGTTTTTGCTAAAAGCTGCCCAAAACCCTATTTTTTGACTACAATAGTCATGTTCCCAGCCATTACACGCCTTTGTATGGATAGATATAGGGGAAAACGATATATTTATAGAAATAGGGTTGAAATACCTTTCAAATGGTTCTAGTCTGGGGTCTTGATTCAATTTCTAGAAGGAGATATTGCATTTTTTCTAAGACTGCCTGTGTCATATCAACAAACCCTTGATTTGGGGGTTTTAGAGAGGTTTTGGGTTTTCCCACTTCATAATGTTGTATTAGAACCCCAAAATGGGTGGAATTAGTTTAAAATTGTGTTTTCTCTAATGGGTTTTGCATGTAGGAGTAGGGTACAAACAAAAGGTGAAGATTTGATCCATCTAACCTCTTTGTGACATGAATTTGGCCAACTAGCCTAGTTGGAGTGAAGTTTTGATCATCAAATGAGTTAAAATGACCTAAGACCCATAAAACATCTGAAATTGGTCTATTTGAGATTTTTCTAAGCTCACTAAAGTTGAATTTTGATTGTGGGCTAGAGATTTTGTGTACTTCCTTTGTAAAAGTGGGCTAATTGCCCTCTAGGACAACAAGGACAGTCAAAATTAGAGGCTTGTGTTCCAAAACAACCCACCTTGCATGTTCAGTATGTTGTGTAACTCCATAATGGCTACTTGAAAAGGTATTTTTTTGTGGGTTTGTCATGTATTTTGAAAGTTATGCTTCAAAAACCTCTCTGATAGGGCTACAAAGAGATTGTCGGTTTGTGAAGGAAGTGGTACAAGGAGGTACCCTCAATACATTTTTATGGTTTTGTGAGCTTGGGACAATCAAACCTAGAAGGTATAGAGTCCTTATAATTTTTTTAAAGGTTCCCATGTGTATGAACCTATAAATGGTGTCATTGTGTTGTGTGAAGTAATGGAGAGTGAGTGGACAGTCTTGTCCTGTTTGATGTCAAGTGTTGTAGTTTGGTCCACTGAGGCCTAGAAGAGTTGTTTTTCCCTACCATCCCTTGTATCCTTTTCCTCCTATGTTTTTGTTGTTATCCTTTGTGGTCTTTGTGTTGTGAGCTTTGCATCAAATTGGTATCAAAGCCAGGTTAGTAGGTCTGTGAAGTGTTAAGTTGAAGAGGTAGTTTGTCAAGATGCCTCCAAGAGTGAGAAACATGGCTCAAGAGATGAATGAGCTGAAGGAGAAGCATGCTAGAGAGTTGAGGGAGCTGAAAGAAAGAATGGCTACCCTAGAACAAAATCATAGAAGAGGAGTGGCTCTAGGTGATGAGATTGAGTCTGAGGAAGAAGAAGAAGTTGAGTATGAAGATGTGGAAGAAAAGTTAGACCCTAATGATCAAAGGATGGTAAAGTTGCTGAGGGCAATAAAAGAAGACAAGCACAAGATGAAGATAGATGTGCCAAAGTATGGAGGAAGCCTGGATGATGAAGAGTTGTTAGATTGGGTTGCAACATTGGACAACCACTTTGAGTGTGAAGAAGTTCTTGAGGATCAGAAAGTGAAGATTGCAAAGACCAAGCTAACTGGTCATGCTTTGTTATGGTGGGATTATCAACAGATAGAGAGAAGAAAGCAAGGAAAGTCAAAGATTGTCTCATGGGACAAGATGGTAGCAAAAATCAAAGGTAAATTCTTGCCTAAAGATTATGAAGTTCAAATGTTTAACAAGCTTCAAGGTTTAAGGAGAAAAGAAATGGATGTTAAGTCATATACTGAAGAGTTTTATAAGCTGAGTATAAGGTCTAGTCAAAGTGAAAGTGAAGTGCAAAAGGTTGCTATGTATATTGGTGGATTGAGATTTAACATGCAGGATGAGTTGGTGTTGGCAAATCCACGGAGTGTTGAAGACTGTTGCCAGATGGCAGTTACAGTGGAAGAGAAGTTGAAAAGAAGGCAAGATAAGTTAGCTAGAGGCAGAGGCAATACCTCTAGAGGCAAAGGTTCTTTCAATACAAAACAAGTTAGTGAAAGTCAAGAAGACATGAACAAGGCACAAGGACAAGGTGTTGCTTTCAAGCAAGGACAAAGTGCAAATTTCAGAGGTAGAGGTAGAGGAAGATTTGTTGGTGGAAGAAGTGCAAATACCTTTGTAGGTAAGTGTTATAATTGTCAAGAGTTTGGGCACCCGACATATAAGTATCCTGAGAAGCAAAATTTTTCAAGTGATGGTGAAAAGAAGAATGAGAGGACTCAATTAGCCCAAGAAGAAGAGTGTGGTAGTTCTAGTTTCAAAAGGTGTGATGCTGAGTCAGGAGAAGCATTGATGCTGAGAGAAAGAGCACTATTGAAGACATCCAGGGAGAAGGAGCTGATTCAGAGGAGAGCATTGTTTAAACCAAATTGCAAAAGTAAGAACAAGGTATGTAAAGTTATAGTGGATTCTGGTTATACTGACAATATGGTGTCAAGTGAGATGGTGGACAACTGAAGTTAAAGAAAGTTCCTAGGGAAGTTCCTACAAAATTTCTTGGGTGAGTGATCATCAATCCATTTTAGTGACTGAGCAAGTATTAGTTGAGTTCAAGATTGGAGCATATGAGGAGAGAGTACTTTGTGACATCCTACTAATGGATTGTTGTCAAGTGATACTGGGAAGACCATGGCAATTTGATAGGTTTGCAGTCTATGATGGAAGAGCTAATACCTTCACTATTAAGAAGGATGAGAAGACTTTTGTGCTACTACCATTAGAGGAGTAGTCAAGAGCAGAAAATATGATTATGTTTGGCAAGAAGGAGACAGTGATGTTTGAGGAGAGTAAAAAAAAGGAGTGTGTAGGATTTTCAAGGCATGAAGTTGTTGAAACAACAAATAGGAAGTGTGGAGCTGATTTGTAGCCTGTTGAGAAGAGAAATATCTTCATGTGGAAGAAGGAAGTGACTGAAAATGTGAAGTGTAAGAGTGTAGAGCCTTTGGTAAGGCAAGAAGTGAGTGAAGGAGTCTTAGTAGGGACAATCATGTGCCCTGTAGTGAAGAAAAGATAGCCAAGAGAAGCTAGTGTAGCAGTTGACAAGATAACAAAGATAGTGAACACACAAGTTTTAGGCCTGAGAGAGGTTGAGAAAGCTAATGAAAGTGGAAAGAATAGTAAGAGATAGTGGTGTAAACAAGAAGTTGAGAAGACAAGTTTGAAGATAGCTGAGAGAAGCATAGTTGCTGATGATGACAAGGTCAGAGGACTAAGAGTGGAACAGTCCACAAAGAGTGCATATGGTCAAATAGCAACAAATATCAGCAAGCATGCCATGGATAGTGAAGATGGACCTGATGAAGACAAGCATGGAGCAATGAAGGACAATTTTCAATAATATTTCCAAGGGACATGGAAAAGTTTCAAGTTAGGCTGTATGGTGCAGTGCACCTAGTTTAAGCATTTAATCAATTTTTTTAAGATTTAGTGTCAAAAGGCAAAATGAGTTTCAAAAAATAAATGCAATAGAGCCTTAAAAAGTCAGAGGTCAGTAATTGGAGGTGGTTTTTAGTCATTTTATGTTAGTGGAGAGTGAAAATAGTTGTGGTTTGCAGTCCTCTTAAGTGTATGACAATCTAAAAATAGAAAAAATCAGTTTTTAGGAAAAATCAGAAGTTTAGGCTATTTTGAGCCTTATTCCCGCAATGGGAATGGAGTGTAAAAGATTATATACAATTGTAAATGCTTGGAAAAAGTAGTGGTGGTTGAATGAGGATGATTTTTGATGAAGTTTAAGAAAAGGAAATAAGAAAATATTGTTTTGCTGTCCCAAATTCTATTTTTTCTGTATTTTACTGTTGTTATAGACTGTACCATGAATTTGTACAGCATAGTTATGCCATGAAACCTATTGGATGTGATAGAGAGGTGAGCTGACTATCCAATTCTATTTGTTTTAGGTCATTTCATTCATTTTTGTGAAAGTTATCACATTTTTTCTAAAAGCTGCCCAAAACCCTATTTGTTTGATTGCAACAATCCTGTTCCCGGCCATTACACACCTCTGTATGGATAGATATAGGGGAAAGACATATATTTATAGAAAGAGGGTTGAGATACCTTTCAAATGGTTCTTGTCTGGGGTCTTGATTCAATTTCTAGAAGGAGATATTACATTTTTTCTAAGACTGCCTGTGTCATATCAACAAACCCTTGATTTGGGGGTTTTAGAGAGGTGTTGAGTTTTCCCACTTCATGATGTTGTATTAGAACCACAAAATGGGTGGAATTAGTTTAAAATGGTGTGTTCTCTAATGGTTTTTGCATGTAGGATCAGGGTGCAAACAAAAGGTGAAGATTTGATCCATTTAGCCTCTTTGTGACATGAATTTGGCCAACTAGCCTAGTTGGAGTGAAGTTTTGATCATCAAATGAGTTAAAATGACCTTAGATCCATAAAACCTCTGAAATTAGTCTATTTGAGATGTTTCTAATCTCACCAAAGTGTAATTTTGATTTTGGGCTAGAGATTTTGTGTACTTCCTTTGTAAAAATGGGCTAATTTCCCTCTAGGATAGCAGGGACAATCAAAATTAGAGGCTTGTGTTACAAAACAAACCACCTTGTATGTTTAGTATGTTGTGTAACTCCATAATGGGTACTTTAAAAGGTATTTTTTTTTGGGTTTGTCATGTATTTTAAAAGTTATACTTCAAAAACCTCTCTGACAGGGCTATAAGGAGATAAGTTAGTTTGTGAAGGAAGTGGTACAAGGAGGTACCCTTAGTGCATTTTTATGGTTTTGTGAGTTGGGACAATCAAACCTAGAAGGTATAGGGTCCCTAGAATCTTGGAAAGGTTCCCATGTGTATGAACCTATAAATGGTGTCGTTGTGTTGTGTGAAGTAATGGAGAGTGGGTGGACAGTCTTGTCCTATTTGATGTCAGGTGTTGTAATTTGGTCCACTGAGGCCTAGAAGAGTTGTTTTGCCCTACCATCCTCTATATCCTCTTCCTCCTATGTTGTTGTTGTTATCCTTTGTGGTCTTTGTATTGTGAGCTCTGCATCACAACATAGTCAAGAGACACTGCTGATTGGCTAATGTTGTCATTGATGGCAACAAGGCAAATAGAGCATGATGGAGCTAAGGATGATTAGGAACTCAACTTGGAATGGCCTGCACACAAGGATCTAGTCTAGACATAAAAGACTAAGGTAGAATGGCTAAGTACTGACAACAAAAGTTAGTAGCAAAGACTCAAGTGGTATTCCTCTATAGCTGATGGTCAAGGTATGTGGTTCAAGTATGTTGTTCACAGTTTCTTGAAAGTGAAGTATCCAAGGTTGCAAGTTCTGAAGATCTCCGGAAGACATGCCATGATTTAGCTAAGTCTAGGTGAACACAGTCAAGTCAAGAATAGTGCGTAGTGCCTGAGAAAAAGGGTCAGCATTCCTCAACAGTTGCATACTTTGACTTGCGGTTCTGAATATATGTTTAGAGGTGAAAGATGAGTGTTGGATGTGATTCTTAGAGTCGTATATGATCCGCAGTGGAAGTTGTGAAGTGATAGTTGAATTGGTTAAGTGTGCTCTTAAGAGATAGGCTGATAGGCATGAAGAATTCATATGCAGAGAAGATATATTGTTTAAGGAATAAATCTCAGTGGTTGTATAATTTGTGATGACCTATAGGAAGATTATTATATGTTTGGATTTGTCCGCGTAGCAAATTGTACACAAGTTCAAGCTGACAAGATGTAGTATTTGTGTACATAGTTTATGTTTTGTTTGTTGACCTAATTATGAGATAAATCTTGTAGTGAATATATATACCCGATGGAACTTGATGATACAGTGAAGTATTTGTAGCACATTTCACAGTTGAGTATATCAGGATGTCAGGATGTTGTCTTTTCATTGATGTCAAAATATCAGGATATCAGGATGTTGCATTTCATAGTTTTCACAAGATGCAGTTGACAGGTATATATCATGTTTGGTTATGCAATCAGTGTTGTGAAGTATACAATTAGTGTTGTGAAGTTGCAAACAGTGTTGTGAAGTTGCAATCAGTGTTGTGAAGTTTCAATCACATGATATTTCAGAAGGATTTTTCATAAGGTTGGCTTTATGAGTGGTCTTCATGCAATTATGATCACAGTGATTTGGTATCATCTCAGTTTTGATCTATAATGACATCAGTGCATGGTTTTTCAGATCTCTTGGTTTTTGATAAGTGGCATTCATTGCATATTATCAATTTTTGAATTAGGGCAAGGGCTTGCATCATTTGACAAAAGTTAATATGCATTATATTAACTCCATCTACATTGGGTTCATAACAGTGGCAGATCTGATGAAGCATGGTGTTTCATTTTAGTGCTATAGTATTTGAAGTATGTGAAATTTGTCAAGGTATATAGTATTTGATATGGTAAGTGTGGTTGTTTAATAATTGACTAAGTCTTATACATTGTTCTCAACATTGATATTGTTTAACCCTATTGCCCGTCATCACACTATGCACTTTATGTTTTAATTTCAAAGTGACCGGTCGAGGAGGTCATCGGGCTTTAAGTGACAACATAAGGGTATGAGACTTGTTAGTCTTACCGGCCCCATTGCCTAGGGTGCCCGGTAACCAGTCAATGCGTTGTGTGCTCCGCGGGAAACACAAAATCAACGACTATCTTTGAATCCTCATGTGGCGGGCACCGCAGATCGGAGGGTTAGATTTTAAATGGAAAGTTTAGTTAAACGGTTAGTTCGTGCCCTTAAAGTTGACGTCCTCCATTCTTAAAAAGGCAATAAAACTATTTTTTTCTTGACCTACCTCACCAAATTTCAAGGGCCACTGAAATTGTTTTTTTTGTGAAGGAAAGAGTAAAATTTAGAAGGTTTCTAATTGACAAGAAGATGAAAAGGTAGAATTCTTCGAAGGAGTTTCATTTTTCTTGTTTTGTGTTTTTTGATTTTGATTAGAGAGAAGATGATAAGTTTGAGAAGAAATATAATGTTGAAGTTGAACCGGTTTTTGGAGATTTTTGTTTTTGATTGAAATTCTTTTTGCATATAGAGATTTTTGAATGGCAGATATAAAAGTGTTGCAGATGAGAGATGACATTTTTGAGAATTTTTGAAGAAGTTTTTGGAGAATGGAATTGTTGTTTTGAAATGTATTTTTGCAGGAATGGAGAATCATTTTTCAGGGATTTATGTTGAGAGTTTGAAAGAATGTTGATTCAAAAATGAATGGAATTCTTCAATGATCATGATGGATTAATGTTTGTTCAGAGAAAGTGAAGGTGATTAAAGACTATAACTTTTCAGAGAAGATAAATTGTTCAGTTTTGCACAGAGAGAAAGCTCAAAATGGTGAATTAGTTTGAGATTGTTTTTGCAGAGGTACGAAATATATTGAAGATCAAAATTGAATGACTGTAGGTGTTGATGACAGTTAAAGGTTGATTGCAAAGAATTTATTTTGTTTGTCTTAAAAGGGAGAAATAAGGTTTTGTTTTTATTGAAACAGGGAAATCCCCTGAGTTATAATTTTTCATTGAATGTGATGTTGTAATGTCAGTGAGACATGCAGAGAAGTACAATATGCCAGTGAGGCAGAATTGTAATGTCAGTGAGACAATTGTAATCAGAAATTTTGAGTTAAGCCAGTGAGGCAGTTGAGTGGTTTTTATACCCCAGGAGGGTTTTCCACTCGGGAAATTTCTTGTGTCAAGTTTTGTTTTGATACTCTACATATTTTTCTTTGTTCTATCTGAAGAATTCTACATTTGTGAATTTAAATTAAGTAAAGGAGTAAAAAGTGTTAAAATTGTTAACAACACTGATTCACCCCCCCTCTCAGTGTTGAGTGTATTCCTACAATTGGTATCAGAGCCTGGTACCCTGTCAAAGCTTAATCAGCTTGGGTAGATCATATTTCTGCAATACTTATCATGGCAAGTCAAGAAGGTTACTCTAATTATAAAGCTCCTGTGTTTGATGGTTCTAACTATGCTTTTTGGAAATTCAGGATGGAGTCATATTTGTCATCTCTGGGATATGATGTGTATGTTGCCATTGTTACTGCATATACTGCTACAAATCCTCCTAGCACAGCTGATGAGAAAAGAGCATATGAAAATAATGCTAAGGCTAAAAATGCATTATGTTGTGGTCTTACCAATGACATACTTGTCAAAATCATGGAGTGCAAAACAGCCAAGCAAATATGGGACAAACTGTCTAATATTTATCAAGGACACGATAAAATCAAAGAAGCAAAACTGCAATCCTACAGAGCCAAATTTAAAAGTCTCCGAATGAGTGATGATGAGAAAGTGGCAGAATATCTTCTAAGGGTCCAAGAAATTGTAAATGCTATCAGAGGACTTGGTGATACACTGGAAGAGAAGACAGTTGTTACAAAAGTCTTAAGGACTTTAAATCCAAAATATGAATCCAAAGTGTCTGCAGTAGAAGAAAGAGACTTAAGCAAAGTTACCTTTGATGAACTTCATGGCACTTTCACAGCTTATGAGATGAGAATTAGCAATGACATACCTTCAAGCAAAGAAGCTACTTTCAAATCAGTTAGAAAAGAAAAGGAGATTTCTGATTCAGAAGATTTGGATGATGATCAAGAAATATCTCTTGCAAGCAAGTTGAAGAAGGGATCTATTGGTAAGTACAAAGGTAAGCTTCCATTCAAATTCAAATGTTTTGAATGTGGAAAGATTGGACACTATGCAGCTCAGTGTCCTTACAAAGACCTAGATAGTGATGAAGATGAAAACAAGAAGCAATTTAAAAAGAAACAATTTGTTTCTAGAAGGAAAAATAATTTCAGAAAGAAAAGAAGTTTGTTCATAAAAAATGTTGATATGTCTAAAAGTGATTCAGATGATTTTCTTGATGAAAATGCACAGACTTTATTTATGGCTATTCTAAATGAAGTTCAAAATGAAAAATGTGAGGAACAATCAAACAGTTGTGAAGCAGTTATTGATTTTGAAGGAGAATTGATGTGTGCATTAAGTCAAGTCAAGAAACTTAAGAAGGAAATCATTGCACAAAGAAGTCAGTTTCAAAAAGAAAATGATATCATGAATAACAAGTTAACTTGTTATGAGAAACAGATTACTGATCTAATTCTTTCTCTTGAAGAAAGTAAGAAAATTATTGATGATAAAGACAAAGAGTTGAATAACAAGGACAAGGAATGTCATACACTTGAAGCTGAAATTGTTGGTCTGAGAAGAAGACTTGATATGTGCAGAAGTAGTGATAAACTTGATGATCTTCTTGATAGACAAAAAGGATTCAAAGATAAATCAGGTCTTGGATTTGAAGAGGGACAATGTTCTCAAAAGGCTAGTATAAAAGGCAAATCAATCATAAGGACAACAAACTACAACAGAAGTGATACTTTCAGGTATAATGCTCACTTTACTAGATATTGTTTTTGTTGCAACAGGTTTGGACACAAAGCCAGTGAATGCAGATTTGGAGTTAGAAGGGAAATGCATTTATTTCCAAGGAATCCATTCATGTTCTTAAGAAGTTTGAAGTGTCACAATTGTAAAAATTTTGGGCATATTGCCAAATTCTGCAGACCTTCATTACAAATGCAGCAAACAACAAGAAATACTGTCACAGGTTTGTCTTCTTTGGGTTCTGAAAAGAAATTGCTTGTTTGGAAACCTAAGGTAATCGATAAGAGCTTAGATGTTATGATTGCACAAGCTGCTTTCCATGCCAAAAAGAAGGAACAGTGGGTGATTGACAGTGGTTGCTCTAACCACATGACAGGGGACAAAGATAAGTTTGTTAAGTTTGAAGACATTAATGAAGGCTCTGTTATGTTTGGAAATAATGATTGCATTATGATCAGAGGCAAAGGTACAATTCTTCTTGATGATGAAACACCACTACATGATGTGTATTTTGTAGAAGGACTAAAGCACAACTTGTTAAGTGTTAGTCAAATATGTGACAATGGTTTTAATGTGGTTTTTGATGCACATGGATGTGAGATCAAAAAGAAATTAGGTAAAGTTATTGCAGCAGGTCTAAGGACTAGTGGTAACATCTACAATCTTCATAACTCAGAAACTAAAAGTGTTGATAGCCATATCTGTTTCATGGGTCAAATTGAGGAAAGTTGGTTGTGGCATAGAAGACTTGGTCATGTGAATTTTGACAATCTTGTGAGAATCAGCAGGAATCACAATGTCAGAAATATGCCTCATATTTCAAAACCAAGTAATACTATATGCAAAGAGTGTCAGCTAGGTAAGCAAACCAAAGTTAGTTTCAAGCCTAAGGAGTATTTTACTTCAAAACCTCTGCAGCTGGTACATTTAGATTTGTGTGGTCCTACAAGGACTAAAGCTCTGGGAGGAGAAAAATATTTTATGCTTTTCATTGATGATTTTTCAAGAATGACATGGGTAACATTCTTAAGGCATAAATCAGAGGCATTTGAAAGATTCAAAATCTTCAAGAAGATGGTTGAAAAGGAATCTGATTTCAAGCTAAAATGTTTAAGGTCAGACAATGGAGGAGAGTACACTTCAAAGGAATTTGAAGAGTATTGTGAAAAACATGGAATACGAAGGCAATTCTCCACTCCTAGAACTCCATAGCAAAATGGAGTAGCTGAAAGGAAAAATAGGACTGTAAAAGAAATGGCAAGAACCTTATTACATGATGCAAATCTGCCCAATGTCTATTGGAGAGAAGCTGTTCATACAGCTGTATATACTTTGAACAGAGTTCAATTAAGGGTAAAGTCAAATTATACTCCTTATGAACTTTGGTATGGTAAGTCAGCAAATGTTGGGTACTTTAAAATTTTTGGAAGTAAGTGTTACATTAAGAAAGATAATGATAGCTTATGTGGTTTTGAGTCTAGATGTGATGAAGGCATATTTCTTGGTTATTCTACACATAGCAAGGCATATAAGTGTTTTAACAATAGGCTCAAAAGAATAATTGAAAGTACTAATGTTAAAGTGGATGAGGACTTACAGCCCTGTATGCAGTTGATTCATGACAGTGAAGTTGATCATCATTCACAGAAGGAAGAAGAAATTCAGGAAGAGGAAGAAGATCCTGAGAAATCTGTTGGTGTTAAGACAAAGACTCTTTCAAAGGCTTTTCAAAGAGATCATCCTCATGAGTTGATCATTGGGGATAAGGACAGTGGTGTGTTAACAAGAAGAGGAAAGCTTGATGCTGCACATAATCAAGCACATGTGTGTTTGATATCTGAAATGGAACCAAAGAATTATGTTGAGGCTAGAAAAGATGAAGCCTGGATTAAAGCCATGGAAGAGGAGTTAAGCCAAATAGAAAAGAACAAAACATGGGAACTTGTTCCAAGACTAGAAGGTAAGAATGTCATTGGATCAAAATGGGTGTTTAGGAATAAGCTTGATGATAAAGGTAAAGTTGTTAGAAACAAAGCCAGATCGGTTTGCAAAGGGTATTCACAAATTGAAGGTATTGACTTTGAAGAAACATTTGCTCCTGTTGCTAGATTAGAAGCTATAAGAATGTTTTTAGCTTTTTCAGTTTATAAGAATTTCAAAGTTTACCAAATGGATGTAAAATCAGCATTTCTAAATGGAGATCTTGAAGAAGAAGTCTACATGGAACAACCAGAAGGTTTTGTAAATAAAGATAATTCAGATCATGTTTATAGGTTGAAAAAGGCTCTATATGGTTTAAAGCAAGCTCCAAGGGCTTGGTATTATAGACTGGATAAGTTTCTGCAGGAACAGGGGTTCACAAAAGGAGGTGTGGACAGTAATTTGTACTATTTAATCAAAGGTGAGGATATTCTGGTTGTTGAAATTTATGTTGATGATATCATTTTTGGTAGTAACAATGATGATATGAGTCATTCATTTCCTAACATTATGAAGTCAGAATTTGAAATGTCTATGTTGGGAGAATTGTCCTTCTTTCTTGGTCTTCAGGTATCTCAGCTTGAAAAGGGAATATTTATCTCACAAAATAAATATGCCAGAGAGATGTTGAAGAGATTTCAAATGAATGATTGCAAACCTTTGGGCACTCCTATGGAGACAGGGCATAAGCTAAGTAAAAATGATGAATCCCCTGAAGTGGAACAGTCTCTGTATAGATCTATGATTGGGAGTCTTTTATATCTCACTGCTTCTAGGCCTGATATTATGCTGGCTATTTGTTTGGTTGCAAGATTTCAAGCTTGTCCTAAACAATCACATTTGAATGCTGTTAAGAGAATCTTTAGATATATTAAGGGTACACTTGATTTTGGTTTATGGTATCCTAGACACTGTGATTTTACACTTCTTGCCTATACAGATGCAGATTGGGCAGGGTGTCCTGATGACAGAAAAAGCACAAGTGGGGCAGCTTTCTTTCTGGGTGGCAGATTGGTTGCATGGCATAGTAAGAAACAAGATTGTGTTTCTCTATCTATAGCTGAAGCTGAGTACATTGCTGCTTCATCATGTTGTACACAGGTACTTTGGATGGTACAATCACTTCTTGATATTAAGGTTGAGGTTAAAAAGCCTGTGTCTATTCTTTGTGATAACACAAGTTCTATCAATATGTCAAAGAATCCTATAATGCATTTAAGAACTAAGCACATTGCTATCAGATATCATTTTCTAAGGGAAAAGGTGATTGAAAATGAAGTTGCTTTGGAATATGTGCATACTAGTGATCAATTGGCTGATATTTTCACAAAGCCTTTGCCAAAGGAGACATTTGAAACTCTGAGACAGAGACTGGGAGTTCTGTCTCTTGTCTCTCTTCAGTAAGTTACAAAGATATTAGATTCAGGGGGAGTTGTTTTCTAGATTACTTCAATGTCCTGAATCTCATTTGTACATAGTCTGTATATAGTTT
Source organism: Cunninghamia lanceolata (assembly GCA_027924645.1). NCBI lineage: Eukaryota > Viridiplantae > Streptophyta > Pinopsida > Cupressales > Cupressaceae > Cunninghamia > Cunninghamia lanceolata. The sequence goes on along the minus strand of BSBN01001134.1, from coordinate 468,800 downwards.
TTGTACACATTTTTTGATTGGCAGTGTTACATTATTGTGCATTTGATCAGTGTAAAATTAAGTGTTGGTTTTTGGCAAAAATTTTTAGAGGATTGCATTTACAAGAACAGGAATCTATTAGTTGTGGTATTTTTTTGCCTTTGACAATTTTATGTCAAAAAGGGGGAGAAATGAGTTATGGTTTTTCCATCAATGTCAAAGACAAAGGGGGAGTTTTGTAGCACATTTCACAGTTGAGTATATCAGGATGTCAGGATGTTGTCTTTTCATTGATGTCAAAATATCAGGATATCAGGATGTTGCATTTCACAGTTTTCACAAGATGCAGTTGACAGGTATATATCATGTTTGGTTATGCAATCAGTGTTGTGAAGTATGCAATCAGTGTTGTGAAGTTGCAAACAGTGTTGTGAAGTTGCAATTAGTGTTGTGAAGTTTCAATCACATGATATTTCAGAAGGATTTTTCATAAGGTTGGCTTTATGAGTGGTCTTCATGCAATTATGATCACAGTGATTTGGTATCATCTCAGTTTTGATCTATAATGACATCAGTGCATGGTTTTTCAGATCTCTTGGTTTTTGATAAGTGGCATTCATTGCATATTATCAATTTTTGAATTAGGGCAAGGGCTTGCATCATTTGACAAAAGTTAATATGCATTATATTAACTCTATCTACATTGGGTTCATAACAGTGGCAGATCTGATGAAGCATGGTGTTTCATTTCAGTTCTATAGTACTCAAAGTATGTGAAATTTCTCAAGGTATATAGTATTTGATATGGTAAGTGTGGTTGTTTAATAATTGACTAAGTCTTATACATTGTTCTCAACATTGATATTGTTTAACCCTATTGCCCGTCATCACACTATGCACTTTATGTTTTAATTTCAAAGTGACCGGTCGAGGAGGTCATCGGGCTTTAAGTGACAACATAAGGGTATGAGACTCGTTAGTCTTACTGGCCCCGTTGCCTAGGGTGCCCGGTAACCAGTCAATGCGTTGTGTGCTCCGTGGGAAACACAAAATCAACGACTATCTTTGAATCCTCATGTGGCGGGCACCGCAAATCGGAGGGTTAGATTTTAAATGGAAAGTTTAGTTAAACGGTTAGTTTGTGCCCTTAAAGTTGACGTCCTCCATTCTTAAAAAGGCAATAAAACTATTTTTTTCTTGACCTATCTCACCGAATTTCAAGGGCCATTGAAGTTGTTTTTTTTGTGAAGGAAAGAGTAAAATTTAGAAGGTTTCTAATTGACAAGAAGATGAAAAGGCAGAATTCTTCGAAGGAGTTTCATTTTTCTTGTTTTGTGTTTTTTGATTTTGATTAGAGAGAAGATGATAAGTTTGAGAAGAAATATAATGTTGAAGTTGAACCGGTTTTTGGAGATTTTTGTTTTTGATTGAAATTCTTTTTGCATATAGAGATTTTTGAATGGCAGATATAAAAGTGTTGCAGATGAGAGATGACATTTTTGAGAATTTTTGAAGAAGTTTTTGGAGAATGGAATTGTTGTTTTGAAATGTATTTTTGCAGGAATGGAGAATCATTTTTCAGGGATTTATGTTGAGAGTTTGAAAGAATGTTGATTCAAAAATGAATGGAATTCTTCAATGATCATGATGGATTAATGTTTGTTCAGAGAAAGTGAAGGTGATTAAAGACTAATTTTTCAGAGAAGATAAATTGTTCAGTTTTACACAGAGAGAAAGCTCAAAATGGTGAATTAGTTTGAGATTGTTTTTGCAGAGGTATGAAATATATTGAAGATCAAAATTGAATGACTGTAGGTGTTGAAGACAGTTAAAGGTTGATTGCAAAGAATTTATTTTGTTTGTCTTAAAAGGGAGAAATAAGGTTTTGTTTTTATTGAAACAGGGAAATCCCCTGAGTTATAATTTTTCATTGAATGTGATGTTGTAATGTCAGTGAGACATGCAGAGAAGTACAATATGCCAGTGAGGAAGAATTGTAATGTCAGTGAGACAATTGTAATCAGAAATTTTGAGTTAAGCCAGTGAGGTAGTTGAGTGGTTTTTATACCCCAGGAGGGTTTTCCACTCGGGAAATTTCTTGTGTCAAGCTTTGTTTTGATACTCTGCATATTTTTCTTTGTTCTATCTGAAGAATTCTACATTTGTGAATTTAAATTAAGTAAAGGAGTAAAAAGTGTTAAAATTGTTAACAACACTGATTCACCCCCCCTCTCAGTGTTGAGTGTATTCCTACAGTATTGTTGTGTGAAGTGTCTGAATTGGAAGTGTGAAGGAGTATGAGTAGAGTGCAGAGCAGAAAAAGTTGAACAAGGAAAAAAAATAGAGTATATGTAGTTAAGCTAAGAAGCAGGGGACAACAAATGAGGACCTCTGAATATGTATATCAAACCTTCAATGGAACTGTGATCCAGCATGTGGTAGATGAATTTACAATAGTTCATCTTCTTGAAGTGAGCCAATCCTTCTTCTTTCTTCTTTTCTCTTGGCAGTGAGCCTTTGTGTAGTGAGCACTTCTACATAGGGCACAGAGCCCTGGGTAGTGAACCCTAAGGTAGTGAGACTTCTTGTAATCTGGTATTGAGCTATCATAATAAATTGTGAGCTAACACTCACTACGGTTTTTCCACGTAAAAATCTTGGTGTCTATGTGTTATGTCTTTATGGTTGTTGTTCTTATACTTGTTCTGCTTTCATGTTATTAACTTTGGAAGTTGGATTAATAAACAAGTTAACAAGTAGTTTTGTGGAATACTGATTCTCCCCCCTCTCAATATTCCTTACTTTCAATAATTGGTATCAGAGGAAGGTTCCTTGGAAGAAGCCTAACTGCTTGTGGAAGATCTGGGAGAGTTCAATCATGGTAGCCAAAAGGTATGGAAACCTTTTTTATATGAAAAATAATGTTGAATTGGAAGCAGCTCTTGCTGATCTTGAAAAATCTAAAGCAAAAATTAGGGATCTAAAGGATAATATTCAAGAAGCTTATGAGTGCATTTTAAAGCTAAAAGAACAAGTCAAGAAATTTAAAGAAAAATACAGAGATGTTAGTGAACAATTGATATTGTAGACACCCAAATTTGTCCCAACTTTGTCCATGTCTAGCAACACCTTGTCAAAAATATTATCCTAGACATCTTGTAGCATTTTGTCCTAATTTCCCTAATCCATTAAGCCAATTAATTAAATAAATTTTATTTATTTAATTAAAATCCCATCTAAATCTCATCATTATCCTACTTAGCCAATTAATTAAATAAATTTTATTTATTTAATTAATTCCACATCATATCCTAATCATATCCTATCCTCATCCCAATTAATTAAATAAATTTTATTTATTTAATTAATTTCCGCATCATATCTTATCTCATCCTATTCAACTTCCCAATTAATTAAATAAATCTTATTTATTTAATTAATATCCAACTATATCCTAACTAATTCAAATATTTTATTTGAATTAAGTCACATAATCTTTCATCACATTCCAACACTTGTCCAGTCAATCATGTGCTACAACTTTTATCTTTCACATGCACAACTAATGAGACCTAATTTTAGTATTTATCTACACAAGCACACCTAAGCCTTATCTTCCCTTGCCACATGTCAATTGACTACAATTTCTTAATGTACAAGGAAACCTAACTTAATCCTATCCATCCATTTCATCTAAAGCCCTAATTGATCCTAGCCATTCATTTGAACCAAGCATTTTCTATAAATCAAACCCCTCACAAGCCATTAGCATGCATTGAGCCTCAAGTACCCTTATTCTGCCAAATTTTGTAGCATGCATTGATCCTCAAGTATCCACATGCTATCAAAATATCATTACAGCCTTTGCATCCTTCATCTATCATTCATTCTATCATCTTCATCTTAATGTTATGCCGCAGAAGTGAGCACCCAACATTCTTCCAACAATAATCCTTCAAAATCTTGCATGCTCATGCAAGGTGGAGAAGAGCAATGGAGATAAATCAAGCATAGCGTGGAGATTGGTTTGCATTTACATTTGTTATTTTGATTTCATGTTGTCTTGTGCTTCATTGTGCATTGCTAGGATTTTTGTCATTGTTGTTTATTCATTTGCCCTGATTGCAATTTTACCCTAACTACATTTGGCACACCCGATGGGACTCACGTCCTTGATTAACTTCATTTTCTAGAGTTGTTTCTTTGAAGATCAGATTTTGTAGGTGCTTACGGTAAATTCCAGTCACTTCTGAGTGAAAATCTGCCACTTTCTGTATTTGTGTGTCGCTTTTACGCTGGAATCGGCCGCTTTTATTGCTCTCTGGATCGCCTTCATACTGACAGTCGTCGCCTCTGGTAAGATTTGCATCGCTTTTGCCCTAATAGAACTCGCCTATGTCTTTTGGGTGTAGGTTGTCATTTTAAACTGTCTGGGTCGCTTATGACCTAACAGTGAGCGCTTATGCATTTATTTGGATCACTTTTGAATGAACGGTCATTGCTTTTGACCTTATTCACATTGCTTATGAACAAACAGTATCCACTTTTAATCTGATATGCATCGCTTCTGAATTAACATTGATCACCTGTGCAAAATAGGGTTTTGTGAAGAGACTGTATTTTTGCAGGAATAGATCACTTATAACCCTAAACAGTTCTCATCTAGAAGTTTTTGCATCGCATATGAGCTGAAATATTCCGCAGATGGTATTATCAGATTCGCATCTATGATATAACGAATCGCCTGAAAGCATATCGATGTCACTTATGATCAACAGTGGATCGCATATGGTGTTTTTCCTAGTTGCTTTTGATTTGCAAGGGTTCGCCTTTGTAAAACAACCATCACTTCTGATAAACAGTTTGTTGCATCTGGCAACTGTAATTTGCTTTTGGTTGCTGTCATTGTGCATCTTGGTGTTTCTAGCATAACTTTCACATACGAAGGCCAAATCACACAAACGAGGACTCATTGGAAAGCTGGGAGGACAAGCTTCACAACTATACTACTTTTATCTGGTGACTGTACTATTTTTCAATCTTTTTTATCAGTCAAAGTTTAGCTTCATTGAAAACTTCATTTGAGCATAACTTGAGCAATTTTGATCATTTTTCAACGAAACTTTTTTTCAAATTGCTTAGAATCTCCTAAATTTTTTGTTTATGAAATCCATTCTTCTGTATGAGATCATTTTCATTAGAATTTTCAGATTTCATCCTTTTCATGTAATCATCTACTTTGCAAGTTTACTTGTTTCTTTTTGGAATTGGTGACTTGTAGGAGCATCTAAGGAGCTGGAGTAGCATTGGCATCAACATCTACAGCAAATTGGAAAGCGATTGTATCAGGTGCACTCACTCTAATCTTTCATCTCTTAATCTTGATTGATCACACATTTGGACTTTGGGATTAAAACGAACATTGTTTGCTATCACACTATTGAAAAAATTGGGCTAAAACAAACCATTGTCTTTCATCACATTTGGATTTGGGCTTTAAAACAAACAAGTGCTTGAATTGTCTTCCACACATTGAATTTCTAAGGTTAATGAACCCCATGCAAGTGTGACCAAGTAAATGTGTATGCTCTCTCCTCGCATCCCAACACGAACTTGGAGATCAAAAACATTTACTTGTGTTACTTTTGTTTAGCCTTAGAGAGGCCTACCTTGGTATCCACCCCAAGGGAATGACCTCAAGAGGTACTTTCATCCGGTCCGCTATAAAAATTAGATGATAAGGCGAAAGCCAAGTCTAACCAGTATTAGCGCTCACCATACAGTGCTAACTCGAAAGGAGGCGTACCTTGTGTATATTAAACTCCTAGTAGGGTTAGTTAAAGTCTTAAGTGGCTTGCTGGATGCTCGTGGGGTGCCGGTCCCCTAGATTTTCATTAGAACCTGATAGTGGCCTTGCCTTAACTAGGACTTGTTGAATTGTCTTCACGTGCTTGCTTAACCATCATCACATTCTTTCAAACTAACAACTTGCTTATTTGTCTTGCGTGAGTGATTCATGTGGGTATATGCATAATCATTTGTTTGAATATTGCCAAATCAAGCTATAAACACCAAACACATAAACAAATCAATCTAAACACATCATCTAAACATTCCACATCATCATCCAAATCCCTAAGCAAGCACTTGCTAAAAGGACTTAAGACAAACACTTGGTGACAACATGTCTACACTGGAGGACCTAGAAATCAAATTCCAAAGATTCCTCCAAAATATTTATCAAGGATTACTACCCCTAAACCAAGATGCCATTGAAATATTACAATTCTTCCTCCAAAGAGCTCAACCCCATGCAAGCCAATCACCTCAACTACAACACTTCATAGCCCAAGTCCAACACCTTTTAGCCACTAGTCAAGCTCGACAAGTACAACAATCCTTAGCCATTCCATACCAACCTAATCTACCTCATAGCCACATGTCATATCCATCCACTTCATATCAACTTAATCCACCTATCCACCAAGTCAATACCACATCAACCTATGAACATCCACCTCAAGCTTATCCAATCCCTCATGCCACCATTCCAATGCACTACCAAGCCCATCCACAAAGCCATCAAGTGATATTACAAGAACAACATCCAAGTCCCAATGACTCTTTGTACATAAATCAAGTAACTCTAAATACACCTTTTCAACAAGACCACCAAGCACCATTGATAGATCTAAATCCACCTTTCCAACAAGAATCATATCCAAATCCCAATGGCCCCTTGTACATAAATCAAACAAGCCCAAGTTATCCTATGCAAGATCTAATAACCTTTGACAAGGGAGATACCAATCTAGAATGGCCTCCACCATCCAATCACATGCCATCACATGAACCAACAAGTCCTATCCCAACACCACCATGTGATCCCAATCATATTCCATTGATCCCTCCATCTTCCAAACCACCAAGCCCTTCATTACCTTCATCACCATCTCATTCTAATTCTTCACCAAAGGATATGGCTAAGAGAGTTTTACAAAGGATGCTTGAAGCAAAACTCATTGAACTTCCTAAAGTCAAACCATATGAAGAAAGTCCATATGATGAACATGATTATTGTGCACACCATAGGACCAAAGGCCATAATACAAATCAATGCCCAATATTTGTCTCAATTGTTTACAAGGTGTACCTACCTACAATAAGAACTCATGCCACATCATCCCAATCCCATTTGTCACCCCCATCTAGTCCAAATCCTAATCCATCTAACCCAATTAGCCTTCAACCTAATCCTAATCATAAGCCTACAAAACCATCTACTATTATCATCCATCCATTATATTGCCCATCCACTCATACCCTTGCGAAGGATGTGATCCATTGGCTACTAGCTAGGAATAAACTACCCCCATGTCAAACACCAATTCATGAGCCTACCAAAGAACTTCCAAAGGTCATGTCCAATCCTATAATCCCATCATGTGGTCCACCTATCCTTGAGCCTATCCAAGAGCCTTCCATTAACATACCTAGCCCTTCAAGCCCATCATGTGACATGCAAGCCATCAAGCCTATTTGCGAATCTTCTGTCATTAATCCAAGTCAAGAGTCATCATGTTCTTATGTTGTTGACCAAGAACCTATCTAAGAGCCTTCCACTTCCATTCAAGCAACCCAAGAGGTATGTCAAAGGTTTAATCCTAAGCATGTGGAAACATTAAGCCCTAGTCCAACTCAAGGTCAAAACACTTTCATGCAACCCATCCATAACATTTACCTTCTTTATGATCAAGATGATACCTATGAAGAAGCTATCCATGAACACCTTGATCCTATCCATAATCTTATATCCATCCATGAGCAAGATATCCACATTGCTCCTAGTCATTCGCCATCTAGCCCTATCCATAATGAGAAAACATCCACTTGGAATGATGAGACACTTGTCCCCCAAGTAAGCATAAAAGATCAAACAAATAACTTGGATCTTAGTGATCACAATGCTAATCAAGATCCTAATGATCCTCCTTCCACATCCACCATCGATTCCACTTCTATTGGTCTTACCACCCTTATACATGAATGTTCTTCCTTAGGGCAAAAACAACCTCTATCCACTTCACCTTCTCCATCCAATAAGGAACTCAAGTCTAGTTCCCTAAGCACACCTAGTCCCATTGTCCATCGCATACTCCAAAACATGAACTACAAAGGTAAAGGCCTAGGCCTTTATGAACAAGGTATTTTGGAGCCAAACCATGTCAAAGTTTCTCCATGCTCATATGGCCTTGGATACACACCCCAAAGTAAACAAGGCCAAGATGTTGGTAATTCCTCCATCCATCCTAAGTCCACTTTCCATTGCACCCCCCATCATCTACCCAAAACATATGTAGCCTGAAAAGTAGATTTGGAAAAAGACAAGAGTTATGAAGAAAAGTTCAAAATAAGTTTTGCAAAACTTGATGAGATGATTGCTAGTCAAAAGAGTTTAGATGACAAGCAAGGCTTGGGATTTGAGAAGGGAGAAAGTTCTAAATTAGGTCAAGAAAACTTTCAATTGAAGAAAAATAAAGGCAACTAGTTTAGGAATCAAAGAAGAAGACCTAGAAGACCTTTGGTCAGACTACTAAATGCTTAAAGGTACCCATCTTTCAATGGCCATTGTTTTAATTACAAAAATTTTGATCATAAAGCTACTCAGTGTAGGAGTAGAAAGAATCAGAATGTTCCATCATTCTTTGGTCAATGTTTCAATTGCAAGAAAATTGGTCATAAATCAAATGAATGCAGAAGTCCAGTAAGAAATGGCTTTCACAATTCAAGGAATACTCAATCATTCAATGGAAGATGTTTTGCTTGCAATAGATTTGGACACATAGCTAATCAATGCAGATCAGGGATGAATTCATTTAGAGGAAGCAATCAAGGATAGGGAAACATTGTGTGCTACAATTGAAACAAGTTTGGACATGTTGCAAGACTTTAAAGAAGCAAGAATGTGAATAGAAACTACTATGCTGAAGAAAGGAAAATTGAGCAGAGGAATGATAAGGGAAAATAAAAAGTTGATCTAGTTGAAACTAAGAAAGAAATGGACAAGATTTGGATAAAGAAAGAAGTAATTGAAGTCAAGGATGGATCCACACCATCATCTGGTGCAGATACTTCCTCCGGGAAGTAAATTGGGAGCTTTAGCTTAGGAGGAGATGTGTTGAAAACCTAAACCCCCAGCCAGAAAGTTAGTGTTGAAATCTATTACTAAGGTATGTTGTGAAAAACCCTTTGACAAAGTCTTTGAAAGGAATTATGGTAGAGAAAGATCTAATGCGGAGCATTGCGGAGCAATTTGGATTAAATATGGCTGATAAAGAAGTGTTTGCTAGCATTTTGAAAGACCACATTTATGACAATTAAGTTAAGTCTTCAAAGGGTTTAAAAGCTTGGATTTGTAAAAGATTAATCACTTTGCATTCAATCTTTCAAGTGTTTAAGGCGGTTTGAAGAAAAATTCCAAGCGACCCAGAGATTTCCAAAGAAAATTAAGACAAGTCCAAAGAAAACCCTAATTTGGTAGAAAAGGTATTTACAGCTTGATAACCCTTCTGTGTCGACTAATCTTACAAAAAATGTTTACTTCCAAACTAATTGAGTTAATGAAAAAGCCCCACCCCAAGATTAAGAAACATTTCTAGAAATCACTGGAAAATGAACCTGTAGGGGTATTCTCAATTATTCCCCATGGAATTGTGCACATGGGTTAGGGCATATGTTCATGCCAATTTAGAGGAATACAATCATTTGAATCTTGGAAAATTATACTTGGATGAACAGACTACTATTGATGTTGAGTTGAAAAATGAATATAAAATTCTAGGAGAAAAGAAATTGGACACCTGGTTGGACTTTCCTACAATTCTAAATGATACATGGGTTAAAGTTATCCTATGAAGAATTCATGATGAGTTTTTGTGGCTTGATGAACCATATATGATAACTAAAGAAGCTATCAAAGCTGTGACTAGTATGAGTTCCTCCGAAAGGATCCCAGGTGACAAGAAAATAAAGAACAATTTGGTAATACAACTCACAGGAGCCAAATTTGATAACAAAGCTCTCACAGTAAATGATATTAGGGATCCACCTGCTAGGTTTGTTTCAATGGTTATTGGATACAAAGTATGCTTTTCCCATTCAGAAAATTTTGTGTTTGCACCAGCAATATACACAGCATATGACATGGTCAAAAATAATACGAATTACAACCTTTGTGAGTTACTTTGAAGTGAGTTAATAGAGAATTTGAAAAGAACAAAAGAAACAAATTATCCCTTCAAATATGGAACTTTGATTACCTTCTTACTCTTCTACTTCCTGAGAGAGCTACCAGGCTTGGGAAGCATTGTCTAGCTTGATTATACACTAGTAGCAACTCAAATAAGAAATCACCTGCAAAGTTTCGAAAATGCAAACAAATAGAATGAAATTTTGGGGGTATACTTCATGAACCTTCAAAAGAGAATGATATGTAGGTTCCAGATACCTATAAAGGTAGTGATGAAATATGAAAATGACATTGTATTCATGGTGAATAAAGACAAATGCTCATGGAAGCTGTGGAACCAAGAACCACATGGGTCCCTCCATTAGGATATGAAGTTGCAGAAGATATCCTAACTGAATTAGCTTATGAGCTACTGAAGAAACCAAAAGATCCCAAACAAGATAGATTTGGAACATTCAAAGAATTGTCTATGGAATTTGAGCACTCAAAGAAAATTTTTAATGAACAAACAAGCAAGGTAAAAACCAATGATGGAGAGTCAATATCCTTAAATGCTCTGATGAAATGGAAGTCAAACACTCTAGAAAGAAAAGATAAGAAAGATGAAAAGGAAGAACATACATCTAGCTCCAAGAAAAGAACAAGCATCTCATCCAGTACAGAAGTAGAGAAAGTCAATCCAAAAGAAGGAATGAAAAGAAGGAAAGTTACACTTAGTGATGAATATGTGGCAAGAGACACTATTGCAGACCAAATCTCAATTGACTATGCTAGAAATTTTTTGGAAAAATAGATTCCAGAATCACCTAAGACTCTACAAGGACCAATAAATCTAGCTTCTATGTCTCATGTGGAAAATTTCTAACTGGTATCAATAGTGCAAGGCAAGGCTCTGGAAGAAATGCTGAGAACATATTTATAGCACAATGAACTCATTAATGAGACATCAAGCATTCTAAAGAAGTTGACCCCTTCATACTAGAAGAATATATCAGCATCATCAACTGCCCATCTCAAAGGTCTTAAAAATTCTGTAAGTACTCATTTCGTATCCTTTGAAAAGTCTACTGATATTAAAGTTAAAAAGGAATATGAAGACAAAAGTTTTGCAATATCAAAAACCAAGTTAGATAGTGACATAATTCTGTTAGAGAGTAGCATCAAGAATATGACAAATGCAATCAAGGAAGCCTGTGAAATATATAAATTTTGTCTGTCTTGGCCTGAAACTACTAAGGAATTGGATGAGAATGTCAAAAGCATGGAGCTTCAACTCACAAATATTTCTGAGACCTTTGATCCAACAGTTGACTTAATCAACTGCATAAAAAAACAAGTTGAAAACATTTAGAATTGCTAAGCAATTTTCTCAGCAGGAAAGAAGAAATTAAAAACAAAATGTGCTTGCTATATTAAGCTTGAAAATTGAGATCATGACAAATCTTGGAGCAAAAGCACATGCAGCTTTATAGATTGACACACCCTCAAATGTGCAAAAAGCAGAAAAATCAGTCTTTTTGATAAACAATCACATTCACATTTTGGAAAGGGTAAATAATCAATTGGATGAAGATATTACATAATTAAAGATTGTATATAAGGATATTCTTTCACCAGTAAGTAATTGAGTCGAAGTATTGTATGTGTACATATGTGCAGAGTATGAAGATTTTTGTAGTTTTGGTCCAATTTTGACTCTTGTACATACACCTTTGCCATTGATGTCAAAGGGGGAGAAGAAGACCAGTGAAAAATGGGAAAACACCTTAGGGGGAGAAGAATTATAGAATAAGGGGGAGCACACACACATTTTTTACCAAGTGTTGCCATCAATGACAAAGGGGGAGATTGTTGGCAACATAGTCCAGAGACACTGCTGATTGAGTAATGTTGTCATTGATGGAAACAAGGCCAATAGAGCATGATGGAGCTAAGGATGATTGTGATCTCAAATTGGAACAACCTACACACAAGGATCTAGTCTAGACACCAAAGACTAAGGCAGAATGGCTAAGCACTGACAACACAGAGTTATTATGAAGAGCTTCTAGATTCAACTGTGTATGTTTTTCCATCGACGTTTCGGATCATACACAATGATCCATCATTAGGAAGAGGAGTTATGGTTTGGATAGTAGACCAGACCTTTATAAAGGTATAGGAGAGGAACATAAAGGAACAAAATATGAGGGGTGGGGAAGGGAGGGGAGAAATTATAATAAAACAATAACAAGAAAATAACATAGAGTTAGTAGCAGAGACTCAAGTGGTATTCCTACGTAGTTGATGGTCAAGGTATGCAGTTCAAGTATGTTGTTCACAGTTGCTTGAAAGTGAAATATCCAAGGTTGCAAGTTCTAAAGATCTCTGGAAGAGATACCATGATTTAGCTAAGTCCGAGTGAACATAGTCAAGTCAGGAACAGTGCACAGTGCCTGAGAAAAAGGGTCCGCATTCCTCTGCAGTTGCATACTTTGTCTTGTGGTTCTGAAGATATGTTAAGAGGTCAAAGATGAGTGTTGGATGTGATTCTTAGAGTCGTATATGATCCGCAGTGGAAGTTGTGAAGTGATAGTTGAATTCGTTAAGTGTGCTCTTAAGAGATAGGCTAACAGGCATGAAGAATTCATAAGTGAAGAAGATATATTATTTAAGGAATAAATCTCAGTGGTTGTATGATTTGTACCGACCTATAGGAAGATCATTATATGTTTGGCTTGGTCCGCATTGCAGATTGTACACAAGTTCAAGCTGACAAGATGTATTTGTGTACATGGTTTATGTTTTGCTTCCCAACCTGATTATGAGATAAATCTTGTAGCAAATATATATACCTGATGGAATTTGATGATAGAGTGAAGTATTGTTTTGTGAAGTGTGCGAATTGGAAGTGTGAAGGAGTATGAACAGAGTGCAGAGTAGAAAAAGTTAAACAAGGACATAACACATAGTATATGTAGTTAAGCTGAGAAGCATGGTAGAACAAATGAAGACCTTTGAATCTATTTATTAAACCTTCAATGGAACTGTGATCCAGCATGTGGTAGATGCATTCGCAACAATTCATCTTCTGGTAGTGAGCCAATCCTTCTTCTTTCTTCTTTTCTCTTGGTAGTGAGCCTTTATGCATTAAGCACTTCTACATAGGGTAGTGAGCCTTCTTGTAATCCACTATTGAGCTATCATGATATATTGTGAGCTAACACTCAATGTGGTTTTTCTCTCTTTGGGGTTTCCACGTAAAAATCTTGGTGTCTATGTGTTATGTCTTTATGGTTACTATTCTTATGCTTGTTCTACTTTCATGTTATTAACTTTGGAAATTGGATTAATAAACAAGTTAACAAGTGGTTTTGTGGAATACTGATTCACCTCCCCCTCTCAGTATTTGTTACTTTCAACAGAGTGGGCTCTTTTCTAGGAAGAGTCTGGGAGTGGTATTAAGAATTTAAACTCCATTCAAGGGTTGAAAGAAGCTAAACAAATCCTATCTCAAGAGTGGGGTACTAAAGTGAAGGACTATTTTGTTAGAAATAAGAAAGCTTTAAATAATGTAGTTTTGTGGAAAGTTTTTTGAATTTAACTTCCCTTAGGATCAAAAGGATCTTCTTAAAGATATCCTTAGTAAGAGGAAAGTATTCTTTAATTATAAGGAAGATAATTTATTTTGCTGTCCTTCAAAAATAGGTTTTTACTACGTTAAATAGGCGTACATTTCCTTGATTACTCCTAGCTCATAGGGAAACTTTTGGCCCTCACATTTATGTTGGGGAAAATCTTGTCTTTCAAAAGCTAGAGCTTTCTCGTGGCTAGCTCTTAAAAAAATATTCTTACTAGTGATAGATTAGTAAGATCAATTTTCTCTACTCCCTTCAAGTGTATCATGTGTAGTTTAGAAGATGAATTTGTTAATCATTTGTTGTTGTTATGTCCTTTAGCTCATAAGTGTTGGTCTTGGATTTTTCAAAGATGGAATTGGTTATCTCGCTTTCTAGATTATCTTGTTAGCATGTTTCATGGGTGGCCTTCTTTATATAAAGATTCTGTGTTCTCTTCCTTAAGGGATGTTACTCCTTCAGTTCTCATTTGTAACATTTGGTTGGAATGTAATAGACAGATTTTTAGAAAACAAGTATTGAATATTGAAGAGATTTTTTTTAAATTGAAGCTTCTATCTTAGAGTTAGTTATGGTGCAGTTCATGAATAATAAGGGGTCTTCTTTTTCTTCTTGGGATAACATAAAGATTGGAAAATGATTAAGGTTTTCTCTCCTGGTTGTTTGGTGAAAAAGGCTCCTTCAAATGATATGGGTCATAAATCTATTCATTGGCTCCCTCCTCCTTGTAACTAGATGAAAGTCAATTTTGATGGTGCCTCAAAGGATAATCCAAGCAAATTAGGTATTGGTTGTGTGGTCAGAGATCATTTGGGGAATTTCATGTATTCTAAAGCAATCAGACTATTGGATGGGTCCAAAAATGAGGTAGAAGCACAAGCACTCTTGCTAGGGCTAAAAACAACTAAGAAAATGGGTATTAAAAAAATAGTGCTTGAGGGAGATTCATAGATAATAATTCATGCTTTTCAAAGGAAAGCTAGGTGCCATTAGAAAACTAATTATATTCATGACGAAGCTTGGGGTCTCATTAAAGATTTTGAAGACTATACTTTCCTTCATACTTTTAGGGAGGGTAATTTATCAGTGGACCTACTAGTCAACTTAGCTTGTCACTTACCACGAGGGTCTTTGAAGGTTGATCAAGACTCATTATTGCATTACCCAAAGCTCATGGATTCACTGCAAAAGGATTTTATAAGCTAATATTTCTCTTGTGGGAGAGAAATGGTTTATTATTAACATTCTATGTTGTCATGATTGATAGGTCACTCAACCTTAATTGCTACATGGAGATAGATGACTTCGATAGCATTCTTCGAGTATTGTTTAAGATATGCATATGAGAACTTATTTCTTTGTACGATTACCATGTGAATTGATCTCTATAATTGATCTCCTGTTATGGGAATTATCTTTTCCTTAAGGAGGACAACACGATTAATATTTTTTCTTCATGTGTGCTTTGTATTTACCTCTTTGTGAATGGAGTTGTTTGGAATATTTCCTCTATTTAGTTCTAATTTGAAAGATTATGCTAGGATGGTAAGCTTTCCAAGGAACTCTCAGCTCTTCTTTCCAGTGCAAAATTGGGAGCAGCCAATACATGGTAAAATATATGCTAGGCTTTTTCTGAGCACCTTCAAGATTCATGATGTTGAGGTTGCAGAAGCACTAGTTAAAGTTTGTAGAAAAATATTTTTAATGGAATCTTTGGTCTTCTTTTCTTCTCACCTGGCTTCCCATTTGTTATCAAATGTGATGGATGTTATACAACATGTAGACCTGGTAAAATCTATTACAGTTAATTTTGTGTATGATTTCTTAGTTCTAGAAAATTTCATATAACCATTGCAAACTATGATCTTTATTCAGGCTCTACTAATATTGGAGGTCTTTTTCCCCACCAAGATGTTAAGAAAAACTCTCTATTAATTGCATTTATAATGCTCTGGTTTTTAGCTTGCAAAACAATAGTAGTGTGTCGCTAGTGTTAGTGTGAATAGGGGTATTTCATATCTAGTTTCATTATTTACTAGCTATTTATCCCTTGATGTGTGAATAATTCATATTATTTAACTTCTATTAGTTAAATAATATTCACACATATATTCACATGTTAAGTTGACTTAGGAAGCATTCTAGTTGTTTCTAGATGTTGAGAGTTGTTGATAGTTGTCATATAGTTGTCTTATCCTATAGTTGTCAATGTCATAGGATTAAGACACGTGTCACATGACTACAACATCTTAGCTCTCACCCTTGCCTTTATAAGAAAGGTATGTCATAGAATATTGTAATGGGAGTGTAATCTTGTATTTGCATTCATTGATAGGAATACAATTCATTCTTGTCATATTGATCTTCTCTTTTATTTGTGCTTTCCATTAGGCTTCTAGATCTTGGGTGGCTATCTCCATAGCTAAGTCTTACATGGTATCAGAACTTGTAGATTGCCTTTGGTTAGTCTATTGAGAGATCTTGATTCCAAATCATGGTGGATCTTGAAAATTGAGTATGCTCTTCTCTTGCATCGTATGATGATCTTGAAAATTAGAAAAATTTGATAGAAATAACATATTTGGAGGATTTTTCTCTTTGTGGCATTGTATTGCAGGTTGTAGCATGTCTTTTATTGACTTAGGTGGTTGATTCAACTTCTACATGCCATTTTTTTATTGTTGGAGACTTTTTTTGCACTAGGTCCACATATTTAGCATGTCAGATCAAAAAATGCCTTCTGGGTTTTGTTCGATGCATAAAAAAACCATCTGGGTATCTTTTAGATTTTGCATGAAGCAAATAGATCATCCATAAGTTTAATCAGAAAGTTTCTATAAGACCCCTCTCTAATGGAGTTTTCATTTTGACAGTCCAACTTTGAAAGCTCATATCTTTCTCAATTTTGCTCCTTTTTTTGATCAATTTTTTTTTTTATTTAGATCAAAATTTTGCAGGCTTCAAAGTGGTACATACGTTTTTTGATTTTGGTGTCTAGATTTTCTAGAAATTGCAGATTTTTGTCGCTGTTTTTGAGCAGTTCCTATTTTAAGAATTTCAAAGGATCCGTTTAGGCTCATATGGTAACATTTTCAAGAGATTTTTTTTTGAAAGTGCATTATTTTTTGAGTACTTAGATCTACAACCAATTTGGTCTAGTTTTGCTCAGAAGTTGTACTTTCAGTTATAGCCTAATTTTTGGTATTTGCATGTACCAAAATCAAAAGACCACTTAGCTATTTTGGCTTGTGGCAATTGTAATTGCACTAATCATAAAGTGCCAAGATCATATTTTGTTGGGGAGATCATTGATTGAGTGAATTTGGGGGGGTGATCTTGCAGTGGTTGATTGCTTTCAGTTCTTGGTTGTGTCTTTTGTAATGGGAAAATCTCAAATTGAACTTCTAATTCCATATAATTATGCATCATGGAAAAAATTAGTATGGATTTATCTAATGGGAAAAGGTTTCACTAGATATGTAAAAGAATCTATTCCTGACCCTACTAATGCGAATGCAAAGGCAGCATGGGAGATCAATCATGAGAAAACTCTTGGGTACATTTGTTCATTTATCTCTTTTGATTTGCAATTTCATGTTGAATCATATACAACACCTAAGGAGGCTTGGGAGACTTTTGAAAATTTTTATGGCAAAACTGATAAGATTAAGGGTTATCAAATTGATAATGATTTGATGAGTCTTAATCTTAAGAAGTTTAACAAAATCTAAGACTATATCTCCAAGAATAAGTAATTGAGAACACAACTAAAGGATTGCAAGATTACTAAGGATGATTTACAATTGATTCTAAATGTGTTATCCAATCTTGGTCCTGAGTATTCAATATTTGTTTCTAGCTTTCACACTCAACGGGTTTCCATGGGAGCTACATATGTTGAGCCTACTTTTGATGACTTTTTAAATCTTTTAAATAAGGAAGAAGCAAAGTTAATTCAAATGGGCATCCTCAAGTCTTCCAAACCATAAGCATTGGTGGCTAGTGAACCTAAGGTAGAAAAAGAATCAAGGAATCCTAAAAAGAAACAAAAGAAGAAAAAGAACAAGCCATAGAAAGAATCTGAGTCCTCTCTCTCCAAAGGAGAATCATCTAAGAAGGAGAAGCCTCAGTGTGCATATTACAAGAAATTGGGGCATAATGAACACCAATGTTATTGTTATCACTATGAATTGCACCCGTATGCAAGGCTGGTTAAAGCACTGCAATTCCGTGTAACATGGGACAAATCTCAGGTTGTGGGTTCCCTATGACGAGATTAGACCTCCAGATTATGGGCTGGTTCCCTTCAAATGTTCTATTGAGATGTATGTTTTTACTTTTTGGGAAAAGGGAAGAAAGAAACTAAATGAATACTAAAGGTAAAGTGGTGATGCACCTGATATGGATAAAAAAATACAATTTGATTCACAATGTTTACCCAGAAATTTTACTTCTACACAATCCAGACTTGGCATAAATACCACAAAAATGATTCTAAAGAAGGTTTGAAAATAGTTTTTTATGAAGGAAATAGTTTTTTCACAACATAAAAAGACTATTTCTGGTTAACACAACCTAAGACCTATGAAGAATATATGCTTTAATGTTATAAACAAGGAGGTGAGACAATAATTTTGAAGGTTTAATAATAAAACACAGCAAAATTTCCTCAAAATCACTACAACATTCAGCACTAAAGGAAAGGTAATTCAACTAATCTGAATTAAACAAAGGAAAGATTTGCAAAAAGACAAAAGATACCCTATAACCTGCTGATCTCTCAATAAAACTATAAAGTGAGCTACAAGAATTCTCTAATCTATCTAAATCAGAATGAGAATCAAGGACTAATAAAAACAAACTTTTGCTTTACAATATATAGGTCCACTCTCTCGAAGAGGCATGCAAAAAATATGGACTTGTAGATAACTGCCTCTAAAAATACTTATTCCTGAGCAACCTAAAAAATCCTCAAAATTGGGGTCTAAAACTACCACAAATTGAGCAAAAATAGCCACAAATTGAGCAAAAATAGCTTCAATTTGGGCCTCTCCATATGTTTGACCAAAATTTTGACCAAGGACTCTAAAAATACTCCTAAAAGTCATGCAAAACCTCCTAGGTGGCCTAGTTAACTCAACTAATCAATTTGTATGATTTTGCATGAGCAAAATTGATTGTGAGTAAATAATAAAGTAATAGGATATTACTCTATTATTGGTTATAATTTTTCAATTTTTCAATTTTACAACTTGTGGAAAATAATAAAGTAATTTATAGAGTATTCCTTTATTATTTATTTACAATTAATTCATGTGTAAAATCGTGCATGATTAGAAGAAAAATATCACTCCAATACATTTGCCTATTTTGCAAAATAGGACTTAGGAATAATTACAAAATTCCTTATCACTCCAATACATGAATAAGAAAAATAATCTCCCTCTGCAAGGAAAATAAAAAAAAAGAAAATGAGTCACTCCAGTAACATTCCATGCACAAAACAAAAATGCATAAATGTCCTTATGACTCCCCCTTGTTGTCTTTGTGCACATACATCACATTTTCTAAATCTCCTTATATCCCCATATGCAATTTGAGATTAAGGAAGGAAGAATAACTCCATTATGCATAAAACCCCATGCATAAAAAAAATGCTCCATCATATACTACCACCATCATATCTCCTACTACAATTGCCTTTATGCAATAATCAAAACACTACAAGACAATACCTTATCACCCCATGAAATCATATCTCCACCATGCACGAAAGCTTACCCTGGAAAACTCCATGTATAGCTTTATGCATATGCCATGTCAAAACATACACCCTCTTGGCTGTTAGCCACCATGCATAATGAGGAGATAGCCTATCTTTGGATGCTTTGAAAATGGATAAGGAACTTGAGCATGTGTATTGTTGTCTATTCACCACCCAACCACCAAGGAAACTTCGAAAGGTTTATAAGGCTTGGAGCCTTTCCCACACATCACATTGGCCTCTTGACTTAATAAAAATCAACTCTAAACCATTGCTGTCAGCCACTCCATGTTATTATTCCTAGGGAAAGTCTTGACCATGGCATTATTTTTTTTGGATAATATAATTATTGGTTTTTGTAAGTAAAAAAAACACTCGAGCAAAGAACCTTTGAACAAAAGAAGGAAAACAACCCTAAATTGCTCATTCACTCTTCATTCTGACTTCCTTCTTTGAGCTCTACAACTTTTATGCTGGCTAAGGGTTTCAGCCATCTCCATCATGGCTTTGGTCTTCTCCTTTCAATAGCTCCTCTTTCTTGTTGTGATGGAACTCTGCATGATTTTGAAGAAGGTAACTCTACTTTCTGTTTGATATGAAACATTTTATGGAGATGTAGCTTTATTTCTTTCAAATGGCCATGGCCTTCTGCTTCATTATTTTCTCCCTGTTTGCTATGCAATCTTTGATACCTTCATTTTTTGTTTCTGTGTGCCTCTTTTTTGGTGGTCTTCATCTGATCTTGAAAGTTGAGGCCACTGTGAGGCCGTGGAATGATCTTTCCTCTTGTCAGCAACAAGGGTAAGCACTTGTCATTTTCAACTCTGTAGCCTCACTTGTCTTTGGTTTCACTCTTTATAGCATGACAAGTCTATTGGTGGACATGGTTATTGCATTTTATGGCAAAAAATGCTATGTCATTGTCGACCATGATTGGATATTTCTTCTTTTGCCTTGATCTATTTTCATCATGCAGAAACATGAGGGTATTAAAGTTTTTTAAGATGAGGGTTTTGACATCTCCATTTTCAAAACCTCTACCTGCTATGGCTATGCTTCTCTTGAAAATAGGCATCAAAAGATGTAGACACTTGAGGGTTTGTGAGCCTTGAAGTTAGGGTTTCAACTTCTTCCTACATAAAAAACCTTTATAATGCCAGGGCCATACTCTTTCACTTAACCTCTTTCTTTTTATATTGTACACAAAGAAAGGTTTGATGTATCTTTGAAAAGATTTTGTTTAGTTTGCAAATGGGTACACCTTCCTTCTTGTTTCTTTCTCCTCTTGCATGGTTATGAATGTAACATGGCATCTATTTGAAGTTTCTTAACTGTGTCTGCAAAAAATATCATTAGGGTTTGATATCTTGACATGGTATATAGCTTTTCATAAATGGTTTCTCTTTCTGTGTAGCACCACCTTGACTGTGGTTTTTTCTCCATTTGTTGGCAAAAGTATAAAGAGTTTGAAGTATTTAGCAAGTGGAGTTTCTTTCTTTACTTCACATAACATCTTCTCCTCCTATCCTTTTGTGATTGTCATACATTGTTGATGATATACTTTACCTTACTTGTCCCACTGTAGCTACTGAGTAGAAGCACATTTTGGTATTCTATATGATAGAAAAACACATGAAATTCTATATGATGACTATTATCATTTATTTTCATTGAACCTGTAGCATAAATTGCTCCTTATGCATATCTCCTCAGGTTGCTAACTATAATGTGATGGACTGTATGTCATGTGGAAACATCCTTGACTCATTACTACCTTTGTTGCAACTGGATATATACTATGGCATAGGTCTCATGTTGTCTCTTGACTGTCATATGTATTAGGATTCTTTTATGCATAGATATCATACATTTTCATCCTTGTTGTCTGTTTACTACAACTGCATCATTATGGCATATCATTGCTACCTTCTCTTTTGCTCATTTCATCATTTGAATGTTATAGCGCTGTATATATCATGCATATTTCTCCTATACCTATAGTTTTCCTTGTGTATTTGAAGGCATATCTATAGCATAGACACATTATTATTTCTTCTTGGCTGTGATGAATTCTTTCAATACAAATACACCTGTAGCATGCCTTTGTGCATCCTTGCACCTGTAGTCATCTTATGCATACTGACTGCTTATCTTATCACTTGAATGTCTATTCTGTGGATGGATATGGCCATTATGATATATCATGAATGTCTCTTGCTTATATAAGCCATTTCAATGGTCACTGTCCCTAACTATCCATGGTGATGGTGATTGTATTTGTATATTGATCTTCATGGTATCTCACTTCTCTTGGATTGTATCTCTCTTTACTACATTATATCTCTCATTGACCTTGCATGGCATCTTCTTGACTGCACCATGGCATCACTATAGCTTTAGGCATGAGAAATAAAATTTGTAAAAGCACAATAATATTGAAATGCATGGAATCCACATTATTTATCCTTGAACTGTTGCATTCTTTATACTCTATTGTACTCTATGTATACTATATTTGAAACTTCTTCCTTGCTTTAGACATGGTTGTCTCTTGTTCTTGGATTTGTAATTGACTGTCATGTTTGTGATGACACACGTAGCTACTCCATAGCTTGTTTTTCCTTTAAGATCACTAATGGTTAGTGACATTTTTTAACATTTGATGGATTGTGAGCATGTTGTATGTATCTGTTATTTACATATTTCCACTTTAGTCATGATTGTCTCTCATTTGATCTTGAAAGTTGATTGTTATGTCTGTGATGACCATTCATTGTGTTGGGGTATTTGCTATACATTATGTGCTTCGTCCGTGGATGCTTGACTGTTTGAACATCTAACTCCATTTTGACTGTAGCATTCATCTTCATTTATAAGTTCTCTTTATGCCAAAATCATTATGAGATTCTTGGCCTAGTTGTTTCATCTTTGAAAAACTAAAACCCATCTGCTCCTGTAGAACCGTTTCATGGTATCTTGGATGATTTGAAGTTTTGAGGCATTGGTGACATCTTTTGTAAAGTTTATATCTTCTTTCTGGATGACTACACACCTATCTCATACATCTTGTGAAGTTTTATTTTATGGCAGTCAAGTTGGCATATTGTTTATGATTGTCTTGTTCCACTATTTCATTTGTTGTTCCATGTGGCATTTTTCTTGACTATTTCCATGAGACACTTGCAACTTGAATGTGATATAACTGTTTAAACTTTGATCATCTTAAACAGTATGAAAACAACATGAGAAATACCTGGTATAAAATGTTGCTTCATCTTACTCCTTTGTCATAATGAGATGACCCTTCACATATTTTATTTTTCAACTTGTTCAAATGATACATAAGTTCTTGTATCCTTATTTACTCTATCTCTCTTCTCTTTATTAGGCACAATAATTTGAAAACTTGTATCACTCCTTAGATGACTATAATCTAATTTCTGAATTTGTCCTTTTATCAATCTTGACTCAGTCATATAGATTTGATTTACTTCAATCAACTGTAATGATGTCATGATGACATCTTATTTATGTAAGTTGATTAGATGGTGCATGATATACCTTAGAATGATGCATCCTATCTTTTTCTGATACTCTTTTAAAAAAATGAAAAGAAACATGTTGAGCTCAAACCCTGGTGGGAGCCACATTTAATCCATATGTTTATTTGTCTTCAAATCAACAAGAACATTTGTCCTATACCTGCACAGTGAACAAATAAGTTAGCATAAAAAAGTACCTGATAGCATTGATTGATCTCCTTCATGATTTCTTCCTGATTTGTATCATTATCTGATCTGATCTCTTATATGAATGCATGACATGATAAGTAGATGTCTATGTTTGATAAAAGCATGTGATAACTATAAACATCTAGAGCACTAACAGTGTTGTCCCCAAAATTTTGCAGGTTTCAACTAAATGGTGGCTTGGAGTGAAGAATGAAGGCTGAAGACTTGAATTTCAACTTCAACAACAACCTCCATCATCAGGAAATGATGCATGTTCAGATTTATCATATGTTGTTTTCTCTTTTCTTTTATCAAATAGATACATAGCTTGCATGTCTGCAATTGCTCAGTCTAGTTACCCCCATAGCTTGTGTGGGACACATTTGAACATTTCTTTTAAACATAATTATTTAGTTTCTCTGATGCATATGATGTATATGTATTTCCTTTTTAATCAGTGAATGAGATAAAGTAAACCTGTATGTATGTTCAAAACATGACATGAAATAACAGTGTAATACAATATCTTTCTCTCTTTTATTCAAAACTGATTAATCTGAATAATCAATTTAACTTATAACTCCTGAAAGATTAAACTTTGTAGAACAATTGTATCTCCTTGAATGTTTGATCGTTTGATAATCAGATCTTTTGTCATGATAACTTATCAGTCCTGATCGGACTGATGGTTTATCATGACAACTGGATCTTCTTTTCAACTTTGTCAAGGTACCAACTATTCAAGAATGCATAACTTTGAAGTTTTCTATTATTCCTTCCGAACAATTACACTTAGGTCCAACTAATTTTTAGTGTGAACAAAAAATTAGTAACATTTCTGGTGACCTCTCAGGGGTATTTGTTTGCTAAATAGTTTAGAACTAGTAGCCTTGCCTTCTCATTGGGCATAGAGTCATTTCTTCCCTGAATTTAGAGAAATTTTGCAACTCACACTAACTAAAAATAACAGCAGCAACTAACTAAAAATTGAAACTAAAATTGATTTGCTTAAAATAGAGCTAGCTACATGTACAAAAGCACTTCTTGGAAACAAAACAACAAAACTGAAAATAACTGTGCAAAAGCACTTATTTACAGCATAAGGTTGCCTTACTTAGTAACATATCTTGAGGTGAATCCCATTAACTAGGATTGGCAACACCTCACCATCTAACTTAGCAAACTGAAATGCATTGTTTTGCTTGCACTTTGTGATTATATATGGTCCATCCCACATTGCATCAAACTTTGTATGCTTTCCTAGTCTACTTTTCAATTCATTCCACTTGAAAACTAAATCTCCTTTATAAACTTTTGGTACTGCTCTTTTATCAAAAGTCCTTTTCATTTGGGCCTGGTGTACTTCCAATGTTTTTAAGGCCTCTTTTCTAAAATCTTCAAGTTCAATCAGCTGTGCAAGCCTGATTTCCATTGGCTATTCTTCAAGTAACTCTAGCTATTTTATATAGCTAAGTATTGGCAACTCTACTATTATTGGTAACTTGGCTTCCTTTCCATATGTAAGCACATAAGGTGAATTACTTGTTGATCTTTTAGGTGTAATCCTATCAGCCCACAATGTTAACTTTAACTTATCATGCTAAGACCTCTGATTCTCATCAACTATTTTCTTTATAATCTTAATTAGAATTTTTTTAGTTGATTTAGCCTATCCATTACCTTGAGGGTAATAATTTGATGAAGTATTTAGGAATATGTTATTTTTGATAGACCAATCAGATATTCTTAATCCAATGAATACTAAAGCATTATCTGAAATAATTGAGTTAGGAGTTCTAAACCTGGACACTAGATCTTGGTAAAAATTCAGGACTAATGTTTCATTAGCATCTTTCAAAGCAACTGCTTCAGTCCACTTAGTGAAATAATAAGTAGCAGTCAAAATCTATGTGTCCTTGGCTTGAAGGTGGGTTGATAGGACCAATGAAGTCCAATCCCCACTTGCCAAATGGATGTTCCACTTGAACTGGATGCAAGGGCATTACTGCCATCCTTTGTTTACCTACAAAAGACTGAACACTTTAGACAATTCTTTACCCATTCATGAACATCCTTGAACATATCAGGCCAATAGTAACTAGCTCTCATAATTTTTAGAGCTGTTGTTCTAGCTATAAAGTGACCTCCAGGAGGTCCATCATTAAATTCTTCTAGAATCCTTTGAGTCTGATCTGGCTGTACACATCTTAGTAAAACATTGTTAAAATCTCTCTTGTATAGAATTTCATCAATTATGGCATAAGGGATTACTCGTAATCTGTAATATCTTCTTTTAGATCTATCTAGGCCTTGTGGACAATCACTAGTGTGTAGATAATGAATCATATCATGCACCCAACTTGCAGGGGGTCTAGGACAGAAGATGTTTCATTGTTTTGAAGCACTATCTTAGCCTCTCCTTCAAGTTCTTTGTTGTATCCTTCATTTCCTGCAAGTTGTTCACATAGTCCTTTACCTCAGATCATCTTGGTTAACTTAATTTGTATGTCATATTCCATGACCTTTGTTATCCACCCTACTCTCTTATCATTTAAATCTTTACTAAGTAAAAATTCTTTCACTGTTGGGTGAGCAACCATTAACTGAATTCTATTATTTGAAAGCATGTGTTTGCATTTCCTTAAGCTCCTAATAACAACTAATACATGCTTTTCAACAAAAGAATATCTTACCTCATAGTCATGTAGAACCTGGATGAAAAATGCCACAGGTTGTTCCATTCCTTCACTATTTTGCTGACATAGCATAGCTGATATAGTATCCACACTGCCAAATGCATATAAAATGAAGTCTTTATCAAAATTTGGATTTATCAAAGTTGGAGCAGTAGCAAGTGATTCCTTTATTTCTTCAAAACTCTGCTTTCCTTCTTTAGTCCAGCTGAAGGGAATATTCTTCTTCAGCATTGCTATAAGAGGTTGCAAAAGTGCTGCTATGTTTGGAATAAACCTTCTTACAAAGTTAATTCTTCCCAGAAAGCTCTATAAGCCTTTCTTATGTGTAGGAAGAGGTAATGCTAGTATTGCAATAATTGTTTCAAGATCAATTAATATTCCATCCTTAGACACAATGTGTCCCAGTAGTTTACCTTCATGAATAGAGAAAATACTCTTCTTTGGGTTTAATGATACCCCAAATTCTCTACATCTTTCAAAGATTAGTCTTAAATGATGAAAATGATCTTCAACTTTTTATAAAAAATAGTCACATCATCTAAGTATACAAGCACAATTTTATTAATCAGGCCTTGAAAAGCCATGTCCATTGCTCTTTGAAATGTTGCACCTACATTTGATAAGCCAAATGGCATCTTTCTATATGCTAGTGTGCCCCATTTTGTGGTAAAAGTTGTCTTGTATTGATCTTCCCCTTTTACAAGAATTTGGTTATAACCTGAATAACCATCCAATAAAGAAAATCTCTCTGATCCAGAAACAATCTGCAATATTTGTTCCATAGATGGTAAAGGATAATGATCCTTTAAAGATGCTCTATTTAAATCATGGAAATCAACACATATATATGATTTCTCTATTTTTCTTTCTGACAGGAACCAAGTTAGAAAACAATGAAGTATGTTTGATAGGAAAAATGATATCATCTTCAATGAGTTTATTGAGTTCTATTTTCATAAGTAGTTCCAATTTGGGATTCAATGGTCTTTGCTTATGTTTGACAGGTTTAGCTTTGGGTTCCAGCTCTATTGTATGTTGAGCTAACTCAGGATTGAAACCTTTCAAATCTCCATGTTCCCATTCAAAATTTTCACTGAACTCTTGACAAAGTTGGATGAATGCTTGTTGTTCTTGTTTTGTACATATCTTTCCCAGCTTGAGCAACCTTCCTTTAGAGATCTCAATAGGTTCATAATGTTCTTACTTTATTGACAAGATGGCTTTGTCTTTTCTTACTTGATCATCAGTATTAAAGATAGATTCCAAGGTCACTAATCCCTTGGGTAGCTTATTTGATCTTAACTGAAGTATTTGATCATCATATTGTTTTACAAAATTTTGTTGATTACCTGCAAAAAATTCAGCTTCTTCCATTAAGAAATTTACAATCTGTTCATCATTGTCAAACACTTGCCAACTAACATTATTAGCTGGAACTGATGATCTAACAGCAACTTTGGTGTATAAAGGAGAGTGAATATTCTTCATTTCAGTAGGAATATCATATTCAGCTCCTATAGCAACTAATTTGTCAGCTTGCTTGTTTTCAGTTCTAGGTATAAATATCATATTAAATGCATCAAACTCTTCTATCATGTCCCAAACTCTATGTTTGTATAATTTAAGTAAGTCATTTTTTGTAGCAGTAAGGTTTTTGACTTGTTTAACCACTAACTCATTATCTCCAAAAAATTTTAAACATCTAATTTTTCTCTTCCTTGCCCATTCTAGCCCATGAACTAAAGCCTCATATTAAGCTGAGTTGTTAGAACAACTAAAAGCAAATCTGAAAGATGAATAATATTTCTCACCTGTGGGAGAAACTAAAATAGCTCCTCCTCTAGCTCCTACCTTGCTTCTAGAACCATCAAAAAATAGCTCCCAAACATCATTTTTAGACTCTACAGTTTGTTTTTTTTCTTCTTTAATCAAATTTGGAATGACTGTATTATTTTCTTGAATCATGTACACACCAAGGTCAATCTCATCCATTTGGTCAAATGGATCTGTTTCATGATTTTATGCTACCCATTGGTCTAGAACCAAATCTGGAATTCCTTCTAAAGGTGTGTTTGGATCTTGGACAGGAATCAGATCCTCTTGATCAAAAATGGGAAGATTTACATTTATAGAACTGAATGTGTAAGGTTCCAAATGATCTTTTGCTAGTGGTTTGGACTTGATTATAACCTTAGTTCCATATCTAGTTCTAAAGAAATAAATGTGTCCAATCAGATGATAAATA
This sequence comes from Cunninghamia lanceolata, assembly GCA_027924645.1. Taxonomy (NCBI): domain Eukaryota; kingdom Viridiplantae; phylum Streptophyta; class Pinopsida; order Cupressales; family Cupressaceae; genus Cunninghamia; species Cunninghamia lanceolata. Next base: position 440,519 of record BSBN01001134.1, on the reverse strand, counting down.
CCCACCTAACCTTGCTGTAAAATCTCTGGATAAGCAAATGGCAAAGGTAGGTGGCAAATCAATGACATAAATGTCCTAGTATATAACAAATTTTAGACAAGCATGCAGAGGCCTAAATTTTTTAACATTCCAACTATACTCACTTCAGTTCCATCCATTTGTACAACACCTCTAACAATAGGTTCATATTTCAAACCTAACTTATCAGCTAGCTGTTTTGGCATAACTGACCTGCTGGCTCTTGAATCTATCATGTAATTATGTACTAAATAGTCACCTGCAATCAAAGTGACATAAAATGGTGGAGGTTTAACAACTGGTTTAGGTTGTTCTATTCTTTTTTCTATTTTATTTACAATCATAATTTGAGGTTGATGTGATTTTTGTACTTCATTTGACAAAGGCAACTGAGATAAAGCATTTTGTACCAAATCCTTTTGTCTTGGAATGTGTAAAGCATCTAGAATAGACATGCTTACTGTTGTCTTTTTCATATGGTCCAAAATATTAAAAGTAGGTTGTACTTTTGGGACAACAACCTCTAGTTGGTCTTTTACTAGCTGTTTATTTTCTGCAGTTGGTTGTCTTGACAAAATGTGTAAATCTTTTGATGTAGAGGCTTGATTTTGCTCATTTTGAGCTGTAGAAACTATATTTTTTTCTTTATCAGCTGGCTGTGATACATTTACAGCTTGTTGTTTACTAGTTTCAGCTTGCTAATTTGTATTTTCAGACTGTTGTTGCAAGTCAATAGCTCTCTTTTTCGATCTTGTGTTTGCTGCAATATTAGTAAAAGATTGCTTTTGAACTAGCAACTGATTTACACCACAAAATTCATTAGTCTGCGAATTCATTAAAGCTACATCAGGATTAACATACTGGGTCTGAATGCCCAACTGGTTGTTTACATCACTTGCTGAATTTTTAGCAACATCATAGTTATTATGTACCATCAAAGCTTTACTTACTATTCTATTTGGGCAAGTGGCCTAATTATGAGGCTGATTACAAGGATAGTACCATGCATAGTCTTGAACCATGTTGTTCTGTATAGGCACTATTTCTTTTGATGTATTGATAGCCTTTGGATTGTACTCTTGATTTGGCCTATTGTTGTAGTTTCTTCTTTGACCTTGCTAATCTATCTGATAACCAGGTCTATTTGCTTGGTAAGGGGCTACTTGGTAAGGTTTTTTATTCTAATTTGTTTGAATTTTTAGACTCACTAAGTCATTGCTCACAGTCTGCAGTATTTTTGCTATGCTTTGCTAATTTTCTTTCAGTTCTCTAAATTTAGAATGAATGGGATCTGTATTGTTTTGTGTATTTGATGAATAACCAAAAGATGGTATTGTTGAAATATGTGGGGCTGAAATTGGTATTAAAGGCTATATATTTGGAAAAATTGGCATTGGGAGCCTAGGTGCTATCTTACCAGCTTGTATTAAACTATTTTATGCTCTTATTGCAATATCAAAAGTAGCTGGTAAAGTTACCCCTCCCATGGATTGTATCATAACAACAATATTATAATTTAATGCCCTTAAATAATACAAAAAAGTATGCACTGGTGATGGTTTCACTGTTTCAGGAATTCTATTCCATGTTTTCTGAAATCTGAAATTAAAATCTATCATTTGCTCTTGTGGAGCCCTGTTGGTAGTAGTCATTTGTTCTACTAATGATAAATGATCAGACTTGTCCTAAAATTTCCTATTCAAAGCAGCACCTAATTCATCCCAAGATCTAATTGAATTGACTCTTAAGCCTCTAAACCATTGAAGAGCTTTACCTTTTAGTGATGCTACCAGCAACCTGATTGCAATGTTTTCTTTGGTGATGTGGTGAACAGAACATAAAGATGTCACATCTCTGATATGTTCAATGCATGTAGTCCCATCTTCTCCTGTAAAACTTGGTAAACTTTTCAATGCAGCCATCGGTATGTCATCATGTTGATTTAGATTCAAAGGGTTGCCTCCATTAAATGACACAAAAGGCTGATTTCAAGGCGGTGGTAGATTTCTTCCACCTCCTCCACCCCCTCCACCACCTCCGGGTGGTGGTAATACTCCTCCACCTCCTCCACCAGGAGGTGGTAATACTTCTCCTCCTCCTAGTAAAAGACATTGGAGTGGGTAAAACTTGAGCTAGTGTTTGGATTGAAACCTCTTGGAATATTTCTCGTAACATAGGTTCTTCAGCAGTAAACTCAAGAAGAAGTGGTTCCTCTTGGAAAACAAGAATCTGTTCTTCTGGGCTTGCTGGTGGAGAACTTAAAAATTTTGTTGATGAACTTGCAAACAATGGATTTTGATGTGAAGCAAAGTCAAGATGTGTACTTGGCAGATCTGTAACAACTGATAAATCTACTGTATTAGCCTCTTTCTCTGCTTTTATTCTCTTTTTTGCTAGAGATAATTGATTATGCTTCTTCTCAGAATTTTTACTTGACCTTGTTTGATATTTTTTCATAGGCTGTAAGATCTAATCTGAAAAAACCAAAGTATTAGAGTTAGAGTCACCAGGTACTTGATAATGAACCTCTAAAAGGCTAGAATTCTACTACTCATACCAAAAATAGCAAAAGGAAATAAGTCCTTTTGAACTAAAAATCAGTTCAAAGTCCCACCAAGCATGCCAAAAATTGTTATCACTGGGAATTACACTTGTATGCAAGGTTGGTTAAGCACTGCAATTCTGTGTAACATGAGACTAATCTTAGGTTGTGGGTGCCCTATGATGAGATTAAACCTCTAGATTATGGGTTGGTTCCCTTCAAATGTTCTATTGAGATGTATGTTTTTACTTATTGGGAAAAGGAAAGAAAGAAACTAAATGAATACTAAAGGTAAAATAGTGATGCACTTGATATGGATAAAAATAATGCAATCTGATTCACAATGTTTACCCAGAAATCTGACTTCTACACAATCCAGACTTGACATAAATACCACAAAAATGATTCTAAGGAAGGTTTGGAAATAGGTTTTTATGAAGGAAATGGTTTTTTCACAGCATAAAAAGACTATTTCTGGTTAACAAAACCTAAGACCTATGATGAATATATGCTTTAATGATGTAAACAAGGAGGTGCGACAATAATTTTGAAGGTTTAATAATAAAACACAACAAAATTTCATCAAAATCACTTCAACATTCAGCACTAAAAGGAAAGGTAATTCAATTGATCTGAAATAAACAAAGGAAAGCTTTGCAAAAACAAAAAAGATAACCTGTAACCTACCGATCTCTCAATAAAACTATAAAAGTGAGCTACAAGAATTCTCCAATCTGTCTGAATCATAATGAGAATCAAGAACTAGCAAAAACAAACTTTTGCTTTACAATATATAGGTTTCCTCTCTCTAAGAGGCATCCAAAAAAATATGGACTTACAGATAACTACCTCTCAAAATACTCATTCCTAAGCAACCTCAAAAATCCTCAAAATTAGGGTCTAAAACTACCACAAATTGAGCAAGAACAGCTTCAATTTGGGCCTCTCCATATGTTTGACCAAGGACTCTAAAAATACTCCTAAAAGTCATGCAAAACTTCCTAGGTGGCCTAGTTAACTCAACTAATCAATTTGCATGATTTTGTATGAGCAAAATTGATTGTGAGTAAATAATAAAGTAATAGAATATTACTCTATTGGTTACAGTTTGTTCTATTTTTTTATTTTACAACTTGTGGAAAATAATAAAGTAATTTATAGAGTATTACTTTATTATTTATTTACAATTAATTCATGTGTAAAATCGTGCATGATTAGAAGAAAAATATCACTCCAATACATTTGCCTATTTTGCAAAATAGGACTTAGGAATAATTACAAAATTCCTTATCACTCCAATACATGAATGAGAAAAAATATCTCCCTCTACAAGGAAAATAAAAAAGAAACTGAGTCACTCCTGTAACATTCCATGCACAAAAAAAATGCATAAATATCCTTATGACTCCCCCTTGTTGCCTTTGTGCACATACATCACATTTTCTAAATCTCCTTATATCCCCATATGCAATTTGAGATTAAGGAAGGAAGAACAACTCCATTATACATAAAACCCCATGCATTCAAAAAAATGCTCCATCATATACTACCACCATCATATCTCCTACTACAATTGCTTTTTATGCAATAGTCAAAACACTACAAGACAATACCTTATCAACCCATGAAATCATATCTCCAGCATGGATGAAAGCTTACCCTTGAAAACTCCATGTATAGCCTTATGCATATGCCATGTCAAAACATATACCCTCTTGGCTGTTAGCCACCATGCATAATGAGGAAATAGCCCTATCTTTGGATGCTTTGAAAATGGATAAGGAACTTGAGCATGTCTATTGTTGTTTATTCACCACCCAACCACCAAGGAAACTTCAAAAGGTTTATAAGGCTTGGAGCCTTTCCCACACATCACATCAGCCTCTTGACTTAATAAAAATCAACTCTAAAGCATTGTTGTTAGCCACTCCATGTTATGATGCCTAGGGAAAGTCTTGACCTTGGCATTGTTTTTTTTTTGGATAATATAATTATTGGTTTTTGTAAGTAAAAACAAACACTTGAGCAAAGAACCTTCGAACAAAAGAAGGAAAAAAACCCTAAATTGCTCATTCACTCTTCATTTTGACTTTATTCTTTGAGCTCTGCAACTTTTATCCCAGCCAAGAGTTTTAGCCATCTCCATCATGGCTTTGGTCTTCTCCTTTCAACGGCTCCTATTTGTTGTTTCCATGGAATGCTGCATGATTTTGAAGAAGGTAACTCTACTTTCTGTTTGATATGAAACATTTTATGGAGCTATAGCTTTATTTCTTTCAAATGGCCATGGCTTTCTTCTTCATTATTTTCTCTTTGTTTGTTGTGCAATCTTTAATAGCTTAATTTTTTGTTTGTGTGTGCCTCTTCCTTGGCGGTCTTCATCTGATCTTGAAAGTTGAGGCCACTGTGAGGTCATGGAATCATCTTTCCTCGTATCAACAACAAGGGTAAGCACTTGTCATTTTCAACTTTGTAGCTTCACTTGTCTTTGGTTTCACTCTTTATAGCATGACAAGTCTATTGGTAGACATGGGTATTGCATTTTATAGAAAAAAATGCTATGTCATTGTCAGCCATGATTGTATATTTCTTCTTTTGCCTTGATCTGTTTTCATCATGTAGAAACTAGAGGGTTTTAAAGTTTTTTAAGATGAAGGTTTTGAAATCTCCTCCATTTTCAAAACCTCTACCTAATATGGCTATGCTTCTCTTGAAAATAGGCATCAAAAGTTGTAGACACTCGAGGGTTTGTGAGCCTTGAAGTTAGGGTTTCAACTTCTTCCTGCACAAAAAACCTTTGTAATGCCACGGCCATACTCTTTCACTTAATCTCTTTCTCTTTATATTGTACAAAAAGAAAGGTTTGATGTATCTTTGAAAAGATTTTGTTTAGTTTACAAATGTGTACACCTTCCTTCTTATTTCTTTCTCCTCTTGCATGGTTATGAATGTATCATGACATCTGTTTGAAGTTTCTTAACTGTGTCTGCAAAAAATATCATTAGGGTTTGATATCTTGACATGGTATATAGTTTTTCATAAACGGTTTCTCTTTTTGTGTAGCACCACCTTGACTGTGGTTTTTTCTCCATCTGTTGGCAAAAGTATAAAGAGTTTGAAGTATTTAGCAAGTGGGGTTTCTTTCTTTACTTCACATAGCATATTCTCCTCTTGTCCTTTTGTGATTGTCATACATTGCTAATGATATACTTTACCTTACTTGTCCCACTGTAGCTACTGGATAGAAGCACATTTTGGTATTCTGTATGACAGCAAAACATGTGATATTTTGTATGATGACTGTTATCATCTATTTTCATTGTACCTGTAGCAAAAATGGCTCTTTATGCATATCTCCCTAGGTTGCTAACTGTAATGTGATGAACTATATGTCACGTGGAAACATCCTCGACTAGTTACTACCTTTGTTGCAACTAGATATATACTATGGAATAGGTCTCATGCTATCTCTTGACTATCATATGCATTGGGATTCCTCTATGCATAGATATCATGCATTTTCATCCTTGTTGTCTGTTTACTACAACTGCATCATTATGGCATATCATTTCTACCTTCTCTTTTGCTCATTTCATCATTTGAATGTTATAGAGTTGTATATATCATGCATATTTCTCCTATACATGTAGCTGTCCTTATGTATTTCAAGGCATATCTATAGCATAGACACATGTTCTTATTTCTTCTTGGTTGTTATGCATTCTTTCAATACAAATACACTTGTAGCATGCCTTTGTGCATCCTTGCACCTGTAGTCATCTTGTACGTACTGACTACTTATCTTATTACTTGAATGTCTATTCCGTGGATGGATATGGCCATTATGATATATAATGAATGTCTCTTGCTTATATAATCCATTTCAATGGTTACTATCCCTGACTATCCATGGTGATGGTGACTGTATTTGTATCTTGATCTTCATGGTATCTCACTTCTCTTGGATTGTATCTCTCTTTGATCTTGCATGGCATCTTCTTGACTACACCATGGCATCACTGTAGCTTTAGGCATGAGAAATAAAATTTGTCAAAGCACAATAATATTGAAATGCATGGAATCCACTTTATTTATCCTTGAACTATTGCATTCTTTATACTCTGCTGTATTCTATGTATACTGTATTTACAACTTCTTCCTTGCTTTAGACATGGTTGTCTCTTGTTCTTGGATTTTTAATTGACTGTCATGTCTGTGATGACACACGTAGCTACTCCATAGCTTATTCTTCCTTTAAGATCACTGATGGTTAGTGTTAGTTTTTATCATTTGATGGATTGCGAGCATGCTGTATGTATATGTTATTTGCATCTTTCCACTTTAGTCATGACTGTCTCTCATTTGATCTTGCAAGTTGACTATCATGTCTGTGCTGACCATTTATTGTGTTGGGGTATTTGCTATGCATTATGTGCTTCATCCCTGGATGCTTGACTGTTTGAACATCTAACTCCATTTAGACTGTAGCATTCATCTTCATTTATAGGTTCTCTTTATGCTTGAATCATTATGAGATTCTTGGCCTGGCTATGTCATATTTGAAAAAATAAAACTCATCTTCTCCAGTAGAACTATTCATGGTATCTTTGATGGTTTGAAGTTTTGAGGCATTGGTGACAGCCTTTTGCAAAGTTTATATCTTCTTTCTGGATGACTGCACACTTATCTCATACATCTTGTGAAGTTTTATTTTATGGCAGTCAAGTTGGCATATTGTTTATGATTGTCTTTCCTTCCACTATTTCATCTATTGTTCCATGTGGCATTTTGCTTGACTATTTCTATGAGACACTTGCAACTTGAATGTGATAGAACTGTTTCAACTTTGATAATCTTAAACAGTATAAAAACAACATGAGAAATACCTAGTATAAAATGTTGCTTCATCTTACTCCTTTGTCATAATGAGATGACCCTTCACATGATTTATTCTGCAACTTGTTCAAATGATACATAAGTTCTTGTATCCTTCTTTACTCTATCTCTCTTCTCTTTATCATGCACAATAATCTAAAAACTTGTATCAACTCCTTAGATGACTCTAATATGATTTTTTGAATTTGACCTTTTGTCAATCTTGACTCAGTCATATAGCTTTGATTTGCTTCAATCAACCGTAATGATGTCATGATGGCATCTTCTTTATGTAAGTTGATTAGATGATGCATGATATAGCTTAGAATGATGCATCCTGTCTTTTTCTGATACTCTTTTAAAAAAATGAATAGAAACATGCTGGGCTCAAACACTTGTGGGAGCCACATTTAATCCACATCTTTATTTGTCTTCAAATCAGGTAGAAAATTTGTCCTATACCTGCATAGTGAACAAACAAGTTAGCATAAAAAAGTACCTGATAGCATTGATTGATCTCCTTCATGATTTCTTCCTGATTTGTATGATTATCTGATCTGATCTCTTATCTGAATGCATGAAATGATAAGTAGATGTCTCTATTTGATAAAAGCATGTGATAACTGTAAACATCTGGAGCACTAACAGGGCTGTCCGCAAAATTTTGTAGGTTTCAACTGGATGGTGGCTTGGAGTGAAGAATGAAGGCTAAAGACTTGAATGCCAGCTTGACTAGCAGCCTCCATCATCAGACAATGATTGATGTTTAGATTTATCATATGTTATTTTCTCTTTTCTTTTATCAAACAGATACATAGCTTGCATGTCTGCAATTGCTCAGTCTAGTTACTCCCATGGCTTGTGTGGGACACATTCGAACACTTCTTTTAAACATGATCAGTTAATTTCCCTAATGCATACGATGTATATGTATTTCCTTTTTAATCAATGCATGAGATAAAGTAAATGATACCTAGATGTATGTTCAAAACATGACATGAAATAACAGTATAATACAATATCTTTCTCTCTTTTATTGAAAACTAATTAATCTGAATAGTCAATTTGACTTATAACTCCTAAAAGATCAAACTTTGTAGAACAATTGTATCTCCTTAAATGTTTGATCCTTTGATAATCAATTCTTTTGTCATGCTAACTTATCAGTCCTGATTGGACTAATGGCTTATCTTGACAATTGGATCTTCTTTTCAACTTTGTCAAGGTATCAACCATTCAAGAATGCATAACTTTGAAGTTTTCTATTATTCCTTCTGAACAATTACACTTAGGTCCAACTAATTTTTAGTGTGAACAAAAAATTAGTAATAGTTACATAAAGAAAATTGATGAGTTGCAACATCAACTAGAGAAGGTTCAAATGAATTCATCTTTAGGGGGTTCATCTTCTTCTTCATCATCATCTTCAAAGTCAAAGTATGAGAAACAAAGGGGGAAAACACTTTTTGCAGTGCAGATTTTATGTCAGAGAAAGGGATCCTTGATTCTGGAGCTTCACATCATATGGCTTAATCACATAGTATGTTCTCTTCATTTGAGACTTGTTCATCACTACCCATTCTGATGGCCAACAATACATCTATGAGTGTTTGTGGGAAAGGATCAATTGACATTGATGAAGGATCATTCAATGATGTCCTTTGTGTACCCTCATTATCTACTAATATCCTTTGTATCTATCAGATTACACATGGTGGAGCAGGAAAGAGTGCTGAGTTCACACCTGATTCTGTGATTAGTCAAGATTTGCATAGCAAAGATATGGTTACAGTTGGGGAGGTAGATCATCAATCTTGAGTGTACACCTTCTCACATTTTGCTCCTATTGTTCCTTTGACTGAGGTTCAAACTCATGTGGACATTTTTGAGGAGATTCAATATGGTCATTTGCATCTTGGTGTTCTTTCATCAACTGAGGTTCTAGAGACATGTGCTAACATTCCATCTCCTTCTACATCTCTTGTTGCATCTACATGATTCAGTGTTGTTACATCCATGGTTCCCAGTGATTCAGTGCAACAAGACATTCATAGTCTTCCATATTCAGCTACTTGGGATGAGTACTTTACATGTATTGTAGACTTGTTTTGTGAGTCGTATATTACAGACTTGGAGGACACTACTGATGACATTCATCTTCTCTTTGATGAAGTTACTTCATCTTCTTTAGATGTGGAGGGGGAACCTTTAGACCCTTTTGTTCTTTACCCACATGATCATTCCTCATAGTTTCTCATGATTGTGGCTACTATTGAGCAACATTTGGAAGAGGTACCTTTGTCTTCAGAGAAGACATCTTTGTCTTTGGATCATGTTCTATATCATTTTCCACTAGATCCTGGATTGTCACATTCTTTAGTTTAGAATGAGAGTCTTGATTGGATTGTGGCTTCTTTCGACATTGACATGGCAACACCTGAGCAGAGTTTAGAGACTTCATACATTTTGAGTTTTCTTCCTTCATATTCCTTTGAGGAATGGGAAGAAATCCTACATACATTCTTGGTCTTGTTTCTTCCTAAGGGGAGTAACATTGTTTGGCAATCATGGATCATCTTCAACATTCATTGTCAGGCATCTACCATCAGTGTAGGAGAGTCTACATTGAGGGGGGCCTACTTGGTCTCTCTTCTTTTCCTCTCTTGTGGGGGGATTATTCATTGTATATATTTGTTGGAATTGGTAGCATCTGATTCATGTTGACTCTTCCTTTCCACACTTCTCACATTCTCACTTTTGGGGAGGAGTTTTTTTCCCAAGAGGTTTTCTCCTTTACTCCACTTGAGATTTGTTTGTACATGGGTACCTAACATGGCCTAGTAGTTGGGACCCATCCATCCTTGCATTTGTCAGCTTCTCCCTAAGTTGTACTTAAGGGGGTATTAGTGTGAATAGGGGTATTTCATATCTAGTTTCATTATTTAGTATCTATTTATCCCTTGATGTGTGAATAATTCATATTATTTAAATTTTATTAGTTAAATAATATTCACACATATTCACATGTTAAGTTGACTTAGGAAGCATTCTAGTTGTTTCTAGATGTTGAGAGTTGTCTCTAATTTTTGATAGTTGTCATATAGTTGTCTTATCCTATAGTTGTCACATGTCATAGGATGAAGACACTTGTCATAGACTACAACATCTTAGCTCTCACCCTTGACTTTATAAGCAAGGTATGTTATAGCATATTGTAATGGGAGTGTAATCTTGTATTTGCATTCATTGATAGGAATACAATTCATTCTTGTCATATTGATCTTCTCTTTTATTTGTGCTTTCCATTAGGCTTCTAGATCTTGGGTGGCTATCTCCATAGCCAAATCTTATAGCTAGACTATTCTCTTTGTGCTCACTCTGAGAAAATTAGGAAAGAATTAAGGGAGAAAGTGGAGGATGTTTTCAATGCTTGGACATTCCTTGTACATTACTTGCCTTCTAATATTCCAATGAACCAACCTAATGTTCCTATTAATGCTGAAGAAGAGATAAGTATGGGTTTTCATGGATTATGAGTTGTAGACCTGAATATAATGAATCCATGAGTTAGTTGTTTTTTGGTCTTTTTGTCTTGTTGCAGGCTCTCTATGTCTCTTGGCTAAATTTTTTAGAGTTGTTTTTTCTTAGTTGTAATTTTGGTTATATCCATGCCTTTGGGGCTTTTTGTAACTCATAAACTTTTATATATCTTAATATATTATGATGCTTAATGCATCCTTACTGATAAAAAAAATAATAACATGATGAAGATTATCAAAAGGATGTTATAAAATAATAAGAATAGATGGGATAATAAACTAAAATTGGCATTATGGGATGATATACTTACTTCTAATAAATATAGAGGAAAATTCCCTTATGAACTAGTATATGTATTGGATGTGGTCCTACCTATAAATCTTCAATTATTAGTATATCAATTTCTACAACGGGCTAGGGGAAAAGATGTTAATGGTTTAACTTCCAAGTTTCATCAATTGGCTAAACTACATGAAAAGAAAAGAAATTATCTAGAAAAGAACATACATACATATAAATAAGTCAAATAATTATTTGATAAGAAGCCCATACCATCAATAGTTGTAGGCTCCATTTCTTATTACTATTAATTATTTATTTGCTAAAAAATCACATCATAGTACTTAGAAATTTCTAAAGTTTGATAGATTCTTAAGATCTACCAGCACTAGATGCTAGGGCTTATATTAATCTTACATCATTTACTAGGACTTAAGAATATATTTCATATTATTTACATTAGTTTGGTCCATACCCTGGCTTCTAGGGTTTAATATATGGCACATAAAACATAGTAATCAATGGTTGGTATTACCAACATTAAATAATATGATGATGATCTAAATTGTGTATGAATTCAGGGGACAATACCTAGCATTGATCTTGTAGTATTGTAGAATAAACAAATTAATATGAGTTTTTGCAATTTAGCAAATTCACTAGGAGTTGTATGCCTCCAAAAACCAGTTTTTTGCTTTCAATTCGAATTTATATACATTTGAAGAGAACATGAAAGGTCACCTTGGCCTCAAAATTCAAAATGGAAAGTTAGGAGGTGACACAACTAACTAACAAAACTAAATTTTCAAAAAATCTATCATATTTGGAACCCCAACTTGGCAGGGTCATAACTCCTAGCCATTTGGTCAAAATTTGGACTTCTTGGAACCATTGGAAAAATCTCCAAGAGAACTAGTTTGAGTTGCTAAAAAACCTACCTGAACTATCATTGTAAGAAACCAATGAAATTCTTGGGCCCAAATTCCGCTCCGAGGGCCTCTAAAAATGCAAGTTACTAAGATGTAGAATATGCTGAAAAAATAGATTTTTGATATTTTCCATAGTTGTCTATGAAAATGCCACCCAAGTGATCCTATATTGATATGGGATCATTCATTCCCCCTTGAGAAGAAATGTGCCCCATTGCATCGATGCTTTGTAGAGGATGAGGAAACTGTGTTACAATTTGATCCTTGGTGAACCACTTCTCTTGGTGAAAGTACCACATGGTAGAGAGGGATATATTACTTATTCAATGTCTTGACAATAAAATCCATGACCTAATCAATTGCTAATGGAATTGTTGTTTCTAGGTCCAACTATGTTCTATGAATATTCTCAGCAACTTCGGAGGTGTCTAATAATGGTGGAAAATAGGGATGCAATAACTCAGCATTTAAAATAGGATGCAACCCCAAAAATGATGGAAGATTGAGCTCAAAAGATTTCTCAAAAATCTTTTTGAGGATGGTGTATGGACCATAACAAATAGGGCAAAGTTTCCTATATGGTCCCTAAAGTTTCTCTTTCCAAAGATGAAGCCACACCTTGTCTCTAACCTGAAACTGATGAGGTGTACGTTGTTGATCATGCCTTTCTATATACTTTTGTTTGTTGTGTTGTAGTATTTCATGAATGTATTGTTGGATATGATGAATTATTTCAAAAATCTTTGATGCTTTATCCACCTCCTTCTCCATATGTGCTAATAGATCATGAAGCATGATTGGTAAGGCTATATCCATGGGAGCCAAAGGATGATCCCTGAGACAAACTTCAAATGGTTTGTGCCTTATAGAACCATATAACACACATTTGTAACTATGTTGTACATAGGGTAGTCTCTCATCCCATGTGTGGCGATGCCTTGAATGATACATATGTAGAATGTGGATGATTATTCAATTCACAACTTCAGTTTGTCCATCTATTTGTGGATGGAATGTAGTGGACTTTATCAACTTGGTGTCCATAATGGCCCAAAGTGATAACCAAAAATTTCCAAGGAACCTACTATCCCTGTCAGGGATGATACTTTGTGGCAAACCAAAATGAACCTAGACATTCTCAAAGAAAAGTTTGGTTATTTCTTATGCAGAGACCCCCTTCTTGCAAGCTACCATGATGGCAATTTTTGAAAATATTTCTACCATGATATACACATAGTCATGACCACACTTGGTGGTAGGGAGGATAAAAATAAATTCCATCAAAAATGAGTGAAATGGTTTATCAGGAATAGGAAGAGGTGTATACAAGCCTAGTTTGTGGTTTGCAGGCTTTGCAATAACACAAGCTGAATAGGCTCGAATATAGGAATTGACATCATGATGCATCTTTGGAAAATAAAAATACCTTTGAAGTACATAAATAGTCTTATCTATCCCAAAATTTCTTGAAACACAACTGTAGTGTGTCTCCCATATCAACTTTTGTCTTTCCTCGGTAGGAACACAAATGTGACCCATGTGACAAAGATTTTCATCTTACAAGTAGAAGTTAGGGATGTTTTCACCTTTTGTGAGTTTTATTGTAGGTCTTAGAAAAATCAAGATCAGTGGCATACAACTAGAGCCAATTTGTTATTAGGAGGACACAAGAATCTAATACCACTATTAGGGATATGATCGGAGGTCTACTCAAGAAATATGTAACTTTGTTATTATTTCCCTTCTTGTGGAAGACATTGAGGTGAAATTTCTACAAGTAGGTAGACTATCTTTGATGCCTATCATTCTGTAGCTTTCCTTGCATTTGTAGAAATTGTAAAGGTTTGTGATCTATGTGGATGAGAGTCTCCTTTCCCAAGATATAATGTTTCCATTGTTTGTAGGCTTAAATGACATACAATTCATTATTATATGCGCGATACCTATGCACTATCTTAGAGAAAGTCTCACTATGGTAGGAAACTAGATGTCCATGTTGCATGAGCATTGCCCCAAGTGCATACTCAAGGGCATCTATCTCAATTTCAAAATATTGTTACAGATTTGGAAGTACCAATACTGGTGCAGAACATAACCTCTTTTTTAATTCAATGAATGCATTTTGTTGTGCCTCTATCCAATAGAATTTTACTCTTGCTACTCCCCTCGGTACCTGATTCATAGGACATGCCAAGTGTGAGAATTCAAGTACAAATCACCGATAGAAATTAGCCAACCCCAAAAAACTATAGTGTTCTATGAGGTTTTTCGAAGATGGCCAATCTTTCAGAACTTTTATTTTTTTAGGGTCCACACACACCTGTTTTGTCCACAATGTATCCCAAGTACTAAATACTCTCCATACCAAAGGAAAACTAATCTCTATTAGCATAGAGTTTGTGTTGTTGTAGGGTTGAGAGTAATTGTTGAACACCCTGCAAATGGTCACTCCATGTTTTGCTGAAAATGAGTATGCCATCTAAATAGACAACAAGAATGAGTGAATAGTCTGAGAACATCATCCATCATCCTCATGAAGGTGGTAGAAGCATTAGTCAGACCAAAAGACATGACTAGACACTCAAACAAACCTTCTTTGGATTTGAAAGTAGTATTCCACACATCTTATGGCTTGATTAGAACTTGGTGGTACCCAAACTTCAAGTCAATTTGGGTGAAAAACTTAGCTTCCTTGAATTGATCCAACAAATCATCAATGTGAGGAATTGGGTATCAGTTCTTTACAGTGATTTTGTTGAGAACTCAATAATTGATGCAAATTCACCACATTCCATCCTTCTTATTGGTAAGAACAATTGGGCTTCCACATGGTGATTCACTTGGGTGAATGTGTCCTTTATGAATTGATTCTTGGATTTACCACTTGATTTCATCATTCTCCAAGACTGGCCATCTATATAGTGGTCTATTTGGTAATGGTGTCCCTCGAATTATATTGATGAGAGGAACCTCCTGCAACAATATAATGAAAAATGCATGAAATAACAGAAATAGTAGAAACACAAAAGGAAATTATTGATCGTAGGCCACTTTGAGGGGGCAACCTCCTTTGAGCAAGCTCAATACAATAAATTCATGGATGCCTTCATTGGCCTCAACACGTACTTATATACTAAGTCTAATCTAAACAACTATTACTTCCCATGAATGTGGGATAATACAATATACTCATGGGATGACTTACAAATCATATGTGTCCAAAAGTAATATACTACGAAAGTAAAGAGAAGGGTTAAAAATGGGTTCCTAACATCCCCTCCCTCTTAGAAAAGCTTTGTCCTAAAAGCTTAAGATGTGGAAATTGTTGCTGAATTTGAAGGAGTGGTTCCCATGTAGCATCCTTTAGTTGCATTCCATGCCAATGAATTAATACTTCTGTGATGGATCGAGAGTGAAGCTGATGAGTACACCTGTCAAGGATTGCCTTTGGCAGCAAAATGATGGATCCTTCATTATCCAGTTTTGGTAAAATAGTTTGTGCTTTGATGTTGGTGCTAAGAATATTTTTTAGACAAGTGACATGAAATACTGGACGAATGTGGGAAGATGGAGGAAGCTCCAATTTATAAGTAGCTAACCCAATCTTTTGAAGAACCTTATATGAACCATAGAATTTTGGAGCTAGCTTATGATGCCCTTTGAGTTTTAGGGATGATTGTTTGTATGGTTGTAGATGGAGAAAAATGATATCACCTACTTGAAAAGTATGCTCATAATGGTGTTGATCAGCTTGTTGTTTCATTTGATTTCTTACCATGTGAAGATTATCTTGTAAGATGTGAAGAATCTGATCCTAGGTTTGGAGAACCGTGTCAACTACCTGAACTGGTGAACTGTTGGGGGTGTATGGAAGGAGCACTAGTAGTGCCTGACCATAGACTGCTTCATATGGAGTCATTTTAGATGCAATGTGGTAGGAGGTATTGTACCACCATTCAGCAAGAGGAAGCCACTTTGCCCACTGATGTTGTTGTTCTGAGGTGAAGCAGTAAAGATAAGTTTCCAAACATTTGTTGAGAATTTCAGTCTGACCATCTATTTGTGGGATACCTAGAACTCATCTTCAGTTTGGTACTATTGTATCGAAATAATTCTATCCAAAAATGACTGGTGAAAGTTACATCATGATCTGAGACAATGGAAGAAGCGATGCCATGAAGACGGAAGATCTGGTCCATGAAAATTTGTACAATTAAGGAGGTAGTATAGGGATGGTTGAGGGCACAAAAATGACTATATTTGGAGAGGCGGTCAACCACAACCAAGATCATGTTCTTCCCTCTAGATTTAGGGAGCCCCTCAATGAAATCCATAGAAATATCTATCCAAATCCATGTAGGGATGGGAAAGGGTTTGAGCAATCTAGGAAGGAGTGTTGTTTCACCCTTGTTGCATTGGCAGGTATCACATTTAGCCACCATATGTTGAATTACCCTTTTCATTCCCTTCCAAAAGAGGTTACGTTGTGTTCGCTCATAAGTTTTGAGGAACCTAGAGTGCCCTGCTGATGGAGAAGCATGGAGTTCATAGAAGAAAACCTGCTAAAGATCTGTGCTTTGGGGAAGCACCAAATGACCCTTGTATCACAGAGGACCATCCCAAGAGTAATGTGGTATAGTATAAGGGTTAGTGGCCAACTGTTGAATGATTTGAGATAATGAAGAGTCATTGACATAGCCCTGCTAGATAGATTCCAACCAATTTGGATCAAGCATAGAAATAGCAGAAAGAGAAGCTTGGTCATCAAATGTGCGAGAAAGAGTATCTGCCACAATATTGTGATTACCCTTCTTGTAAGTGATCTCATAGTCATAACCGATGAGTTTGCTGACCCATTTCTATTGTACTGGGGAGGAGACCCGTTGTTCCAAGAAATATTTTAGACTTTGGTGATCAGTCTTGATACAAAAATGATTCCCTAGTAGGTATGGCCGCTACTTTTGTACTGCATACAAAATAGCCATCATTTCCTTCTCATATGTAGACAGTACTAAATTCTTTCCAGAAAGGGCTTTGCTGGTGAATGCAATGGGATATTCATCTTGAAGGAGAACAACACCAAATCTGTTGTTGCAAGCATCACTCTCAATAGTGAAGGTCTTGGAAAAATCTGGCATAGCTAGAACAGGTGTAGTACACATAGCTTGTTTCAACATAGATATTAATGGAGCTTCATTCTTCCCATAATCCTTGACAAACTTGCGATAGTAGCTAGTCAGTCCCAAAAAACCACAGAGGCTTTTGAGTGTCTGAGGATGCGGCCAATTTTTCATGGCTTCTATTTTTGCAGGATCCACTCGAACCCCTTGGGCTGAAACAATATGCCTGAGATACTCTACTTCTTCTTGGCCAAAAACACATTTAGACTATTTTGCACAGAGATGATGATTACAGAGAAGTTGCAGTACAAGATCCAGATGTTGGAGATGCTCAATCCATCTTTTACTATAGATGAGGATATCATCGAATAAGACCAGAATGAATTTCCACAGGTAGGGATGGAATATTTTATTCATTAATGCCTGGAATGTTGAAGGAGCATTAGTGAGGCCAAAGGGCATGACCAAAAACTCATAGTGGCCATCATGTGTATGGAAAACCATTTTAGGGATATCATCATCATGAACCTGAATTTGGTGATACCTAGAACAAAGATCCAACTTGGAGAAAAAAAAGAGCGCGATGAAGCTCATCAACAATAGGAATTAGAAACTTATCCTTGATTGTGATGTGATTAAGTGCTTGGAAGTCAATGCAAAGGCACCATGGCCCATCTTTTTTCTAGACAAGAAGAACTGGTGAAGAAAAGGAACTGGTACTAGGGTGAATAATACCTTGCTTTAGTAAGTCTCCAACGAGCATCTCAATCTCTGTCTTTTGGTGAAATGGGTAGCGGTAGGGCCTGATGTTGCAAGGAACTCTTCTAGGAAAGAGCTAAATACGATGGTCCTCTAGTCATGAAGGTGGTAATCCCACCAGTTTGGCAAAGACACATGCGTACCTATCCAAAATTTGTTGTAGATCTGAAGGAGTAGTGGAGACAACTAATGGTTGCATCTGAATAGAATGGAGCTAAGTGATGACACCATGTGAATTCTTCTTAAGAAACTTTTCCATGCGATGTGAACTTATGATGCTGAGAGACCCTAGTTTTAAGGCCTTCAATGTGTGTTTTTTCCCATTGTCTGAAAACTGTATCCAAAGTTCAACAAAATCTCATAAGATGGGTACATCTGCCTAAGGGCAAGGCAAACATGTTGGAGCGCATATTATAATCTCCAATAGAGATACACACATTGCAACTCTTCCCTTTACAATGTAATGTGTCCCCATTGGCAATCATGACTTCAAAGATCAAGCAAGGATGGACAAAATAATCAGCCTATTTGGCAATCCAAGGGTCAATCAAGTTATGAGTACTACCAAAATCAAGGAGTATTGTAAGAGCGAGCTTCTTGATGTAACCCTTGACTCACATGGTTTGTGGGGTGGTGACTCTTGCTAAAGCATGGAGAGAGATCTCTAGGTGGTCTTCTTGAGAAGTAGGGTCAACAGGTGGCTACTGACTTTTGACTTGATCATCTACTGTATCCTGAGCATCTTCATAAACTTTAGTTGTAGGTGGAGAATCCACATCCAAGAGATAGAGCTTTTGCTCAACACATCTATGTCCCCGAGTGAATTTCTCATCACAATTATAATAAAGCCCTTTTTCTCTACGTGCCTGCATCTCTACTTCTGCCAAATGCTTGATAGGAGTTGTTCTAGGAGCTGGCATGATTGGAGGTCTTTGGGAAACCATATTTATGAATGGAACAAAATTGGATTTGGATCGTTGTTGAGATATGATCTTGACCTCTGCCAACTTAGCCAACCCAAGGGCTTCCATCATTGTGCTAGGATGAAACATTTTAACCTTAGATCGGATTGTATCCTTCAGACCACTAACAAAACAACTCCTGAAGAATTCATCAGACAATCCCTCTGTGTGATTGGCCAATTTTTCAAATTCTATCTGATATTCTCTCACAATACTTGTTTGGCTAAGTTTAGTGAGTGCTCCTATGAAGTCATCAAAAGCACTAGGGCCAATCGTTGCAAAATAAGTTTGCAAAAATCTATCCATTTTGGCTCTTCATGAGCCTTGATGTACCAATGAAACCATTGAAGGGCTTCATGTTCCAAATGAAAGGATGCAGGTGGGACTTTGTTGACATCAAAAGTATTATGCAAACTAAAATATTGTTCTACCCAGTATATCTATCCAGTCGGATCATCACCATTGAAGTGAGGAAAATCAAGCTTCAGCCCACGAAAATTACTGGAAGAAGAAAATCTAGTGTCTGCAGAAGACTCTGGTTGCCCTCTATTATTCATGGATGAATGCTAAATATTGAGGCCAAGAATTTTTTCATCCAGATCTTGGAGTTTGGTCTTGAGGGCTACAAGTTCATCCTCCATGTTTTTTTGCTCTTGTGTGGGTGACAACCATAACCAGGAATTTTTTTTGGGGAATGGGTAGAAAAACAAAAACAAAAACTTTTTTAGTAAAGGAAAATTTGGATTTGGGAAAAACTCTGATGGGTAATTGGGGTTTGACTAGGTTTTTGACACTTTCTAAGGGAAAGGGGAGCAGAAAATGGGGATTTCAGAAATGAGGTGAAAGAATGGGAAAATTTGTCCAAGAGGGAGAAAGGAGCAAAAATATGAAATGAACACTGTGGAAAAATTTGAAGGCTATTGGGTGAGAATCAAAGGAGTTATGGTAAACCCTAAAAATAAACAAATGTGGGATTTCTAGCTTCGATAAGTGGAATTTGGGATAGGGTCCTCAAGCAAGGAAATATGCAGAATGAAATTTTAGGGGTTCCAATGAATTTTGAGAGGAAATGGAGCTAAACCAAGGAAGATATGGAAAAAAAATAGGATTTTTTTTTTGGAAATGATATGATATCTACTCTGGACGAGTTCAATCTATGATTTTACAGCTGTTAATAGATCTGGGCCCCAAGTATGTTTGGCTTCCTAAAGGTTCAGGGGAGTCACTCAGCCACCAATGCTATCTAACAAATTGCGTATTGGGGTAGTGCCCCTCACTCCATAGCTCAAGTAAAATTGATAACCGCTTTGCCACAAATGACAGCTCTTGGTTTACCTCATGGATGGGAACTAGTCAATTGGTAGGGGCTGTTCCCCTTTTCACTAGCAGGTCCTCTCAATGGGTCAGCTACTTCGGGGTTCCTGTGGTACTCCTCACAATGAGTTTTAGGGCTATGCCCAGGCACTTCCCTTAGTTAAGCAGATAGGGATATTCCCTAATCTGAACCTGCAATTGAAATGAACAATATAGATGCAAAAAAAGAAAGAACTACTACAAAAATCACAGTGCCTGGAGGTCACTACAGAAATTTTTTTGAGAAAAATTCCACCCAGCGAGCCCAAGAAAGTGCTTTGATACCAGATGAGAGGAACCTCCTGCATCAATATAATGAAAAATGCATGAAATAATAGAAATAGCAGAAACACAGAAGGAATTTATTGATCGTAGGCCACTTTGAGGGGGCAACCTCCTTTGAGCAAGCTTAATACAATAAATTTGTGGATGCCTTCATTGGCCCCAACACATACTTATATACTAACTCTAATCTAAACAACTATTACTTCCCATGAATGTGGGATAATACATTATACTCACGGGATGACTTACAAAGCATATGCAACCAAAAGTAATATACCAAGAAAGTAAAGAGAAGGGCTAAACATGGGTTCCTAACAATATAGTGGTCCATTTGGTAATGGTGTCCCTGGAATTAGATCAATTTGTTGCTTGACTTGAAAGTGCAATGGTAACCCTACTAGTGAATTGAATACATCTTCATATGTTGACAATATGTTATCCATCTAATTTTGTTGAGTGGTAGTAGTGGCTATTTTTGCATGATTGTTGGCTACAATTTGACCCTTCCTCCTTAGGTCAAATCTTTAATAGAAAATATATTCTAGTGTGAGAAATCCAATGTCTACACTATTTTGCAATAATCAAAGATACTGGTTCTAAAGGACTTACCTTAGGTATCTGATATATCTTTTCACTCAGCTTGACAATGACGTTGTGAGTTCTAGGCTCATAGACACCATGATGCTTGTACATGTATGGTCGCCCCAACAATACATCACATGCATCTAAAGGTGCCACATCACATATCAGTTCATCTTTGAATGGTTTGATGGAATAAGGTAAACAACATTGTTTATAAATATCTGAATGTTTCACCATTGGCTTACCCATTTCATATGATATGGTTGTGGATGTGGTGTGGTCTATAGGTTCAATCTCTTGACCATTTCAATAAAGATCAAACTCTTTTGACTTCTTATATCAACAATGAAATAGAGGACATTTTTTTTTCACCCACATTTGTGAATGGAATAACTGTTCGTCATCTTCATGAGGCAAGATTTTGGTGGTGGCAATTATGGCATATGGGTTGGCCTCAGTTGTTTGATAACAATACTTTTGATCAAAAGGGTCTGTAGACAACAACTTAGGTTTAGTCTCTATTTTATGTATCTCTGTCATCAAAGTCTTGGCAGCTCGACAAACCTTGGTGTTGTGTCAGAGGATTTTATGAAATTCACACATCTTTTTGCTAGCCTTGTTTTCTGTTGATGATTCTTGTGATGAGAACTCCTTAGTTTCCCACTTTCTCACAAATTTACTACCACCTTCACTCAAATTTTTTATTTGAGAAATAATTCTTGTTCCCTTTTTGTTTGAATTTTTCTTTGATCTTTACTACCTATTTGAAAGTGGTTCCTAAAGTCTCAATATGTAGAAAGTCCATCTCAATCTAGATATATCAGTGAAGCCCACTATGGTACTTCAAGATCCAATGTTTTTTATATCAATGATGCCATGCTTTGTTGAAAGAGCATGAAAAGTATTTGTGTAATCTTGAACAAATTGGTCCTTTTTTTGTCAAAGCAATTACAATTGCATATATTTTCTTCATAGGAATCTTTAGGATAGTATTCTTCTTTGATGTGTTCCACAAACTCTCCCCAAGTGAAAATATCATCCACTATTGCATCCAATTTTGGACCATCGCGGGTTTCTTGAGATAACAATCTATCCTCCCGTGATTGTTTTACATGATATTCAGCTTTGAGGAGGGAGAATATTATTTTCTTAGCATCTAAGAAGTGATTTATAGAAAAATATTTCTCTAATTTTGACAACCAATCATCAATAGCATCTGCATCAATTCTCCCTTCAAGATTTGGGATATCAAAATTCATCTGGACCTTAAAAGGAGTGTGACCACCGAATGGTGCTATGGCTATGCTTTGTTGCAGACCACCTAAATTTTATTAGAGCAATTGATAAAATTGACTCATCATATCTTCTTGTTGTTTTGTTAAAGTATCTTTAACCATCATGCTGAAAGGATCTGATGCATCACCTTATTCTTCTCGCATCTTCAATTGTGTGTCTCAAAGGAAGATAATCTAATGGGTCTTGTGTCTCCAATCCCAACCTTTGATAATCTAAGATATGACATACAAGAGTGAATAAGCTCTAATACCACTAATATTAATTGTGTGAATTAAGGTGAAAATACCTAGCGCGAAGCCTATAGTATTGTAGAATAAACAATTAAATATGAGTTTCTACAATTTGGCGAACTCGCTAGGAGTTGTATGCCTCCAAAAACTACTTCATTTGCTTCTAATTTGAATTTATATACATTTGAAGAGAATATGAAAGGTCACCTTGTCCTTGGAATTCAAAATGGATAGTTCGGTGGTGATGAAACTAACAAAATTGAATTTTCAAAAAAACTATCATTTTTGGAACCTCCACTTGGTAGGGTCATAACTCCTAGCCATTTGGTTGTAATTTGTACTTCTTGGAATCGTTGGAAAGATCTTTGAGAGAACTAGTTTAATTTTCTTCAAACCCTACCAATGGTTACTATTATAAGCAACTAATGAAAGTCTTGGGCCCAAATTCCACTCCGAAGGCCTCTAGAATTGTGATTTACTGAGATGTAGAAAATACCAAAAAATTAGATTTTTGATATTATCCATAGTTTCCTATGTAAATGCCACCCAAGTACTCCTAGATTGATATGGGATCAAATGATCATTTAAATCAATATCCAATCTAGTTACTATATATAATTGTTTAATATGAAAAGAGGGGGATTGTTATGATGATGGTTGTTTTAAGGGTTTGTGTTGATCCTCCTTTCACCACTAAACATTCAAGGACAATAAACAAAGTAGAGAACTGTACTATAGATCTCCTATCACTTGGAACATAGGGGAACATTGGAATTGTGTTAATTTGTTGTTCAATTAAGTCCAATTATGCTTAAAACCCTAATTTCATGAAATTGTAAACAAAACAGATAAATTATGGAAAATGATCACACAGAGATATCAAATGACAACCAATTACATACTAGATTTCAAATTTCAGTGTGCAAAAAAGTTAGGGACTAATGAGCAGGTGCCCTAGGCCAATGTACCTATTTTTGTTGAGATCTCTGAAGAATGTCTGTAACCTGTTCCTGCTATCACATAGATTTCACCACTTCAGAATCCAGAGGACTAATGAGTGGGCACCCAAGTCCAAGCCCAAGTTTTCTTCTTAGATCTACAATTCTGACAATCTACACGGCTCTCCTGTAACTCTTACTTTTTTCACTTCCAAAATCTATAACCTGTAATCATAGAAAAGTGGGTTGGGGGTTGTGGTGTTTAGAGGCTTGCCTTGGTCAAGCCCCAGAGAGACATTCAAGTCTTTTGAAAACCATTGTTAGATAAAGAGTGTGTATCCCTATGGGATAGAGGCAAAATCCAATTGATAAATGATAGAAAACAAAATTGATATCACCTTGTAGTGTAGATCTCACGGAAGGAGGATACTCTTCATGCCATGACGAGATGGATGTCAAATCTAAAATTACAAACACAATAACAACACAAAATACTACTCTGCAACACAATGAATGCCTTGAATCACCTTAACATTAGCTCATAGATCAAAAATGCCATCTAGTTTACAAATGAATCATTAATCATGCTTATATATGCAACTACATTCCTGCTAAGAATTTTTTAATTCAAACTTGAGATGTCAGCATAGGACCTAATAACAGTCATAAAACCGACACCCAAAAATAGGTCTTGACCTAAAATAGGGTAGGACTAGGGTGGGGATGCCCAAGTCCCCCCTATTTTAGGTAGGATTCATGCTAAGCACACCCCTAGGTCCCATTTGCCATGAAACTTTAGGGTTTTCTCATTAGGAGTCACCATTAACATGCAAGATGACCTAAATGCATTCTAAAGGACCTGGGACCCAAACCTTAAGAGGGAAAATCCCCCAAGGGGACATTTTCCAATGTAACAATAATGAGTTAGAGTTCATCTAAATTTAAAATTTAGATGGTACAATTATGAGACTAAAGGGCGTTACCAAAAATTCATAGTGGCCCTCATGGGTTTGAAAATATATGTTATGTACATATTCATCTCTAATTTTAATTTGATGATAACCAAAATAAAGATCAAGTTTGGTAAACTAAATAACACCATTTAGCTCATCTAAAAAATCATCAATTATTGGAATGTGAAACTTATCTTTTTACACTATACTTGTTGAGCTTTGTATAATCAAGAAATATCCTTCAAGAATCATCTTTCTCACACACCATTACCACTAGAGAGGAGTAAGTACTCTAAATATGCTTGATAATACCTATGTCTAGCATCTCCTAAACCATAATCTCAATCTCACCTTTCTTTATATATGGATAGCTCTAAGACAAAATGTTTAGTGGTTGGTTCCCTAGTACTAGTTGAGTGGCATGATCATGATCTATTTTAGGGGGAAATCCTTTTGGCATCTCTCTGATCCATTGACCATCATATGTTCAACTTATATAGAAATATTTGTGAAGAGACATAACTCTTCAAAATGTCTTTTGAGAATTAACAGGATTAACATAACAATAAACAAAGACAATGATACTAAGCTTTGCTAAGCCACAAGTATATCGGAGCAACGATCTAATGTGTATCAACAAATTCTATAGCATTCCTTGTAATTACATCTATCATCACCATCTTTTCCAAATTCTTGTAGGCCTCCCCAGATGTTGAGTCTTTATCTTTGAGAGCTTCTAGAGCCTCCTATAATATCACCTAGCATTCTTTAATCCATTCATCTTTGCTCTTCAACTCCTTATCATTTCTAAACAACATAGGTACACCAGTCTTCGAAGCCTCAACACATTCCTTGGCATCATTTTGAAGCTGGTCATGATATTTCTTATGTTGTCTGATCAAATCTTGGGCACTGTAGATACCTATACTGTCAGGGGTATCCCTACTCGGTATTTTGTGGAGTTTCTCTTGAAGCCTATTATTTAACCTCTCATGTTCTTGGATAACGTTATGATTCTCAGAGTAGACATCCCAGAATTTATTCATCCAATGCATCATATGGATATGTCTATTTTGTAATACTACTGCAAGTGTGTCAATTTTAACCTGGGCTATTTGATCAATAGATGGTGACTGGGCACTTTGTGAACTTTCTCCTTGGGTTAATCTTTTAATTGATCCTCCAAAGGCATTCTTAACAGTATCTTTTAGGATATCATTTTCCTTTGTCAATCTTTCACAACTCAATTTATATGCATCTAGCTCCTTGATCAGCAATTGAGCATGTGCTTTATTCAGTCTTACAACATTTATACCAATATCTGTAGTAATCAAAGGATCAGTTTCTCCTACTTTCAAAGTCATAACATGCCGAAAGGTCTTTTCAGTATCTATAATGGCAATCTTCAAATGAGGAGGGTATTAGGCCCATATCTTGAGTGAGTTTTCATCATTGTTATACTTGGTAACCATGTATATCTCTGTTACACCTTCAGGAGTGAGTTTGTATTTATCATCAGTATTGTGCAAAAAACTATCAAATACCAAGGCATAATTTATGTCAAGTCCAGGAAATATCATGACACCCACTTCTCTAAGCAACTGTCTGCCTCTGTTAGGAGTCATAGCCCTCAACTCATTATCTACTATTGTCTTTAACACATCCATCAATTGTCTTTCATTATCAACTGTGACATCTTCAACTGATTCTCTGAGTTCCTTTCCTTTACATTTATTCAAAAATGAGTTAAATTCATGAGAATGAATGAATTGATCATCTACAATGAAAGAATCATATGCCAACTGTCTGGGATCCTCATCACCAGGTCCCTCCTAATCCTTCTCTCTACTAGGAAGTTGATAACCTTCCATTTTTCATCTAGAGATTCTACTTGTCTGTTCATGGAGCTCCTCTTCACCTGTGGATTTCTCATTGCTAGAAGACAATAACTCTATTTCTGGAAGTTGTTTTTCTTTTCTCATCTAATTCTCTATTATATTTTTCAATTATCAATTTGACTTCGGCTTCTTCCATGTTCCTAATAATATCATCACGTAGATATGGAATGTGTGTGTATCCACTGAGATTTTGTTTTCTTCTAGCAAAATCAATGAAGCCCTCGGGATAAAATCCTTTTCTTGTCTCGACACACCTCATGTTGCAATGCATTAATTTATCTTTTATGAGACAATAACCTTCCTTAGACACCATAGTAAAATCCCCAGAGCACAAAGTACTAGGCATGAAGGATTGTTTGTCATAGGCACTTAAGCTCATCACATTGGAACAATTCATCTTCTGACTATCTCCAAGTAAGCAATCCTATCAGGAACTGTCTTGGGCAGTATAAATGGGGTATCTTAAAAACCATAAATTCTAACCATAGTTGAATCCTCAAATCAATACCAATCTCCCCAATTATGTGTGATAGTTGGGGGACCACCAAAGTCTTTTGGTCTGAGAAACCTTTTTATTTCATCTGATAATGAATATTCACAGGGATGATTAAAGTATCTATATAACACTTTAACAAAATATTCTT
This sequence comes from Cunninghamia lanceolata, assembly GCA_027924645.1. NCBI lineage: Eukaryota > Viridiplantae > Streptophyta > Pinopsida > Cupressales > Cupressaceae > Cunninghamia > Cunninghamia lanceolata. The sequence continues at coordinate 413,316 of BSBN01001134.1, read as the reverse complement.
CAAAATAAATGTAACTAGAGTGGGCAAACCTACAATCCCATACCCTTGTCCACATCTGAATAGGCAAGTTTTGTCCCCTTTTGTCTATTTGAGCAATTCTGAGTTCATTTGGCCATATTCTCGTTTCCTGGCCATAGTATAATACCATGTGCATGAGGAGTGAATAATGCTCAAAAGAAACTATTGGGGTGTTGTTATTAATTGCAATTAAGCTAGAATCAATCTTCCTAAAAATATAAGAAGCATAGTCAAATTGCCTAGCATTATGACATTGGATATCTGTTGCTATCACCATTAATGGAATTGTCATGAAATCATGAACTTCTAACCCTAGGACTTGGCCAATGGAATAATATGTGTATTTCATATAAGGTTCAAACAAGGACACATGGAATGGAGGTCCATCATTGTCATCAAAAGGTATTATTTTTCCCTCTGCCCTAGGCTTGTGGAGAAGCAATCTCCATCCATTGTATGTGGTGTCCATCCTCTAGTATTCTTTGTCTAAATCCTCATATACTATGGGATGTGTACATAAGTCATCCAAATCAAATACTTCACAAATGGCTTTTTTGGATAAGTGTATAATAGGCTCTCCTTGTGGATTGCATATGGCTTTGAGGCTGGGATTGTAATATTTAGCCAAAAGTTTTAGGAGTTCCACATTCACAAACACATTTGGGACAACCAATTTCCTTTGATTGGTGTCCATACATTTCCCATGTATTTGTATTTGTCTTCTAACTTCTCCACCTCCACCATGAGTTGTGTAGACCTTTGAGCTTTAGGAGTAGACCCAGGAAATTAATCTATCAAATCCTGATTTAGTTTTCTCTCTTTCACCTTTTCATTAGGACCTTTATCAATTTTTTATTTCTTATGTTTACAGGTTTCACCATGTTGTTTTCTACCCTTTCCCTTTACTGGTGTCTCCATTAGTTATAATTCTAAATAGCAAATACAAATTGTAAGTCACCACACAGAGATTTTATGTGTCTACCTGTTGCCTGAGATGATCACCAAATTCCTTTATTTTCTCCTCCAAATTTTTGCTTGTGTGCTCTTCTCAGACAATCCTTTCGAACTCAATTGAAATGATTTAGAATGACCTCTCAGGGAATTTCTTGTTGGCCTATAATTAACACTTCTAGTGCATTAATGTCCATAATCATTTTGAAATGTCACATCATCATAATGTCCTTCATCAGTAGAACTTTTGTAATGTTAGTCCGATCTAAATGCTTCTTATGGTGCAAATATTTGCAGATGACTCAATCGCTATGATCCTTTATTTTATTTCCTCGATGTCACTTTTCATGAAAGCATATATATGTTTATATCAGTGAGACGTTTCAATGCTTATCCAATATAAGAATGAGCACAGAAGTTGTTGTCGACCCAACTTACACTATCGTTACGAAAACAACATCATACTCTGATATTTCAAATCTCTCCAATATTAATTATTTATATCGGTATGAGTCTTCCCAAAATGTTTATCGATTTCTCTTTACAGGGCGGATTAGTGAAATCAGTAAGACCCAAGAAATTGATACCGATATCACTTGTCTTTCTGACACATGTGGCCTGTCAGAAAGAGTCTCATCGATGTGTGTGGTTATTGTCTTCATTGGAACAACATATGCTATTGGGATGACCTTATTTGATTTATTTGATCCTTGTTGTTTCCCTGATGCCATCCTTTCTATTCTTTCTTCATCAGAATTATCACAGTCATATGTGACCGAAATCCTCTGTCGTTGTGACTATAGACTCTGTAGGACGTATAAATCCTACTCCGATCTACTTCCTTTTGTTGATGAGTTATATCCTTCACATATATCAGTATGACTTTGGCCAAAACCACCTTATGGTCACTGAGACATCATCAGGTCAGAGAAACATTAATTTTTTATTCCGATGTGCATTTCTTCCTGATAAGTCGATAGTTCAATATGTTCCCTGAGTTGTTCAGCAGGACTTTTGTCAAATTTCTCCATCAGTGTGATCTACGCTATTGGGGGAATGATTGAAGTATTTTTCAACAATGCTTTCTCATCCCAATGGTCCTTGTATTTGATCAATTCGATGTGACTGAGGATTCTCTTTCTGATAAGGGGTCATCGGCATAACTTCCTTTATCAAGGCTTCTTGAAATTCTTATTCTGACTTTACTCCTAATGCCGATACACATCTAATATGCTTCAAATGGAACATGGGTCAGTATGAAAAAATTGAGGTCTTGCCGAAATCAGAGAACTGAAGGTTTTTTTAGATTATGGTTTGGGAGGTGAGACAAATAGTTATGGTAGGGATCTTATCATGCAAATCATGTTATGTTTGTGGAATTTATTGACTGTTTTTATGATTTTGGGGGTATAATGTTCTGATTTGGTTGGATAGGGGATGGATAAGAGTATAGGAAAATTTTGAAATTTTTCTATCCCAACAGTGGCTCTGTCTGGGATGTATACCCCTTGCGGGTATAACAAGAATTCAGATCTCTGGGAGAGTAGACCAGGTATTTTATTTTTTGGGGATGACAATTTTACGGGATTTTAGCAATATATATGGATGAAATGAGAATGGGCACTGGAAATGACAATGATGTAAAATGGGGATGATCCTATACTACTGTACATGGAAAACATTTTTGTTATTGTTGAGGGATTCCTAGGACTGTCCATGTACAGGCAGATCCTAATCTCTCTTGATTTCCCTAAACTACTGTGCATGGAATAGGAGTACTTTAAGAATTATTTAAGAGTTGTCCATGCACTGGCAACACTTATCTCTCTTTGTGCATGATTTTGATGCTTTCATGAAAAGAAAGGTTTTAGAAATTGTCCATGCATTGGCAATTCCTGTTCTTCTCTAGACATATTTTACAGATAGTAGGATTCTTCTCCTCCTTTACTAATGACAACAAAAGGACCCAACCACAAGGCTTCAAAATTTCCATGCTTTCCTTTCTCTTGGCATCTAGCATTCCACATCAATACCAAGTCATCTATCTCAAATTTTCTATCTTTGGCTTTCTTGTCAAAAAGGTATTTTACTTTTGATTGCAATTTGATGTTCTACTTTTGAGCCATTCTCATTGTTTCATCAAGTTCTACAAGATGTTCTATTCTTTCCTCCATTGTTTTGGGAATGTCTAAATCCTCTTGAAGAACAAATTTGTAAACTGGTAGAAGATTTTCTAATGGCATCCTCACTTGTATTTCATACACCAATTCAAAAGGGGATCTTCCAATTGCTCTCTTCATAGTAATCCTATCAGCCCACACAGCCATTCTCAACTTTGAATCCCATGCCTTTTTGTTTCCTTCCAACATTCTTTTTATAATTTTCAGAAGATTTTTGTTAGTAGATTCTGCCTGGCCATTTGCTTGTGGGTGATAAGGGGCAACATAAGACACAGTGATGCCATATATATTATAGAAATTTTTGAACTCATCAAACCTAAAGTACATTCCATTGTCTATAATCAACCTCACAGTGTGCCAAATCTAAATATATTGTTTTCCATTTAAACATTGATCACCACTTTACTTGTTGCTTGTTTACTTGGGATTGCTTCCACCCATTTTGTGAAGTAATTCGTTGCCACTAAAATCCATTTGTGTCCTCCGCTTGGCTTTTCTGTAATCTCTCCTATGAAGTCAATTCCCCATTGATGGAATGGAGCTTCCACCTACATAGGTTTCAAGGGTAATGCTCCCTGATATTTTAATTTTCCTAAAAATTTCTCGCATGCCTCACATTTTCTTGTATAATGATACGAATCATTGAAAAATCTAGGTGTTGGTTTTTTCCCAGACTGGATGCTTATTCCTAGATTTCCCTACAAGGTAGCCATCAGTGATCAACAGGATCTTTGGGCCAGGGGCCAACAGTGTAGGAGATAGACTCTATATTTTATCTCCTCTTCTTCTTCAGGCTCTGCAAGACCTACAGGGGTATTCCCTACTCAACATCCATGAGATACGCATACAAGGATTGGGATGCTGTCAGAAAGCAGATAAGTCCTCCTGTAAGTAGACCAAAACTGAAAGATAAGAGCAAAGGGGCTAGCTTTGGGCCTATTTGCAGTTGTAGACTGAGGACTGAGGATCCTAAAACTAATTCTAATGTCTTAATGGTTGTTTTAGAGTTTGATTATGATTTTAAGTTTGGATGCAAAGCTGGACATGGTTGTAACACAAACACAAAGCAAGATTGGTGCCTATCCAGGGCCTGGAGTCAGTAGACATACACCTGTGAATGATCAGCATGAACAGCTAAAACTAGATTTCAGGGGGATATATATGATACCTGCCTTACAGATATCTCCCAACACAGAGTGTTAAGTTATCTCTACTTATGGCATCCCTACTGTAGTATACCCTTCCCAATGTTCAACCTGAAAACAGTTTAATCTACCCCTTGAGCAGAAGTTAAAAGATCAGACATTCAACACAGGAATTCTATGTTCTAGAGTCTCAACATTCCTTAAATACCTAGACTCAGAAGAAAGATACATGCAATACTGGAGATAGAATTAACAAAACACATGCTAAGATAGCATTTCTCATATAAGATTAATCATGAAATCAGTGGGTTCATGCCAAAACATACAACAAGAGATACATAAACTCACAGGTTTAGCTGTACAGAGCAACCAAAATGAACTGTATTGTGTTACAGAGCCAAAATGTTCAACTTTCAACAACCTGAAAAATGGTAACACAGTCTGCTTATAACAGCCAGAAAAGTCTACTACAATAATTAATTACATGGCTATTACAAAATCTGCCAGATACAGATCCTTCAAAGGAATGGCGCTCAAAATTTATTACAGCAATAGATAGAGGAACCTCGAGCCACACGCCACTATCTGGAAGTCTTCATGTCAAAAATCTGGTACCTGACTGTGCAACAACTCGCCCATGCCCCAGCACAGTCGCCATTAAGAGTCTCAACCACCTGTTGTCACTTGAAAACCGTCGCTGCAGTCAAACAGAAGTTTCCCACCAAATGCCTCCTTCGCAGGTTCAAAAATAATGCAAGGGGAAAAATCCCACATGCATGGTGAAGAGATCACTCTAGCGCTTTAAAAGCATAACCGCATTCAAACAAAGTGTTGAGCACTTTTGCTGTGCTCGACACACATGCCTTCACCCACAGCCCATCGGCCAAACTTCTACCATCAGCAGATCAAAACAATGCTAGCCCAATATACCATCTCACTCCGATGGCACTGTTGTCGCCAAGACAATCCTCCCCGTCACCCTGATGCCAGCTCCACACCCCTTGTCACCGAGACAAAGACCATCGGAGCAACCAAAAGCACTTCTGCCGATCACAATAGTCTCGCCGATGGTCCCTCACTTCCCACCTCCGTCGGTGAGACATACACCATCAGCACCACAAAAAACCCTTAGGCTGACAATATTACTCACTCTGATAGACATCCTCCAAATTCCCATCGGCCTGACACTACCCCATACTCGCCGATGGCAAATCCATCGGCCAGACCTGCACCATCGGCCAACAATCTGCCCATTCACCCAATAATCCTCCATTACACCGATGGCACCAACAAACTATACTCTGTCGACGAGACCTCAAGCGTCGGCGAACCCGAAAACTCTCTCACCGATAGCATTACTCCTGCCGACGACCACCTTGATCATCCCTCATCGGCCAGACTACCAATTGTCGGCCCAACCAAAAACTCACCTGCCGACATCACTTGTTACGCCAATACAGCTCCATCGGCCAGAGTACGCCTGTCGGCCCAACTCTCCACACTTCATCTGATGCACAAGTCACGCCGACAACACACACATCCACTTATCAGCCAAACATACGCCGTTGGCCCAATAGGAAACTCCCTCGCCGATAGCACAAAGTCATGGCGATATACAAAGAACACACCATGCTACTGAAATGATCGCCAAGACACATGCAAACTCATGCCGATAACACTTGAGGTACCCCCATCGGCATGACCAACATTGTCGGCAGAACCACAATATCCTTCGCCGATAGACCAAGCTCTTGCCGATGAACAGGAACACTTAGGGTTTGAAGGAAGAAACCCTCCAACAAACAAGCTCAGCCTCCAGGTCAAAATGAGTGCCAACACTAGGCCAATAGTATCTAGCCCTTAGGATCTTGTGAGCTAAAGTTTTTGCTAAGAAGTGTCCTCCACACACTCCTTCATGTAACTCTTTCAGGACATGTTTTGACTAATGTTCCTCTAGGCATAGTAGCAGAATATCATCCCTATTCTTCCAATAAATATCCCCATCAATAAACACATACTTTGAAGCCTGTAATTTAAGTGTCCTTTTCTTGTTATCATCATATCCTTCAGGACACTTCATATGTTTTAGATAATATATGATATCAGTATACCATGGAATATGCTCAATGCTAGAAATCATGTTATTAACATCATTAGTATTACATATCTGAGAAGCCTCAAGATTGTTTTCGGCCAATAGTCTAGCAATACCTTGTCCTCTTACTAGTTTGGTGATTTGGATTTCAATATTAAACTCCTGAATTTTATTAATCCATCTGTACCTTCTGCCCACGACCTCAGTTTGAACTAATACATCTTTCACTATAGCATTAGGCACATATGCTATTATTTCAGCTCCCACCAAGTATGGCCTAAAAGATTTGACTGCTTTCACCAATGCATACGCCTGTTTCTCAACTATGTCATATTTTAACTCTGCATTTTGAAGAGACTTGATAAAATATGAAATGGGTTGTTCATGTCCCTCATTATTTTTCTGTAACATTTCTGCTGCAACTGTATGGTATGAGGCAAATGAGAACAACTGAAATGGTTTACTGAAGTCAGGAGGTATTAGAACTGGGGCTTCCTTGATTGCCTTCTTAATGGTAGCAAATGCCTCTAATGTTTCCTCTATCTAGTTCACTTCTGTAATCTTCTTTAACATTCTTGATATGGGATTAACAATCTCTACAAAATTTGATATGAATCTCCTAACAAAGTTGATTTGGCCAAAGAATGATTGTATAGCTTTCACATTCTTGGGAATGGGAACTTTGTCAATGGCTCTTACTCTTTCAAGATCTATTCTTACTCCATCTTTTGAGACTATGTGACCAAGCAGCTTGCTCTCTGTTACTGCGAAATGGCACTTATTAGGATTCAATGAAATTCTATATTCTAAGTCTTTAATAAAAATTTGCTCTAAGTGTGTACAATGATCTTCAACCCTTTTGAAATATGTTGTCATGTCATCCTCACATACTACCATGATTTCGTTAATCAGTTCTGTAAAGGCCACATCCATCACCCTTTGGAATGTTGCTCCAGTGTTCGTGAGTCCAAATGCCATTCTTAAATACACATACATTCCCCATGGTGTGGTGAATGCAGTCTTAAATTGTTTTGATTCTTTGACTTTCACCTGATTATATCCAGAAACCATCTGTCATGGACAATAGTTCACACCCTGTGACGTTTTGCAGTACTACTTCCATGTTAGGAAGGGGATAGTGATCCTTAAGAGAGGATTTATTTAGATTCTTGAAGTCCACATATAATCTAATATCACCATTTTTCTTTCTAACAGGCACCAAATTAGAAACCTAAGAAGAGTGTCTAATGGGTTTGATAATAGCTCCATCCCTTAGCTTTGAGAGTTCTTCAAACATTTTAGGGGTTAGTGTGGGATTAATAAGCCTCTGCTTTTACCTGAATAGTTTAGCATCTAGTTTTAATGGTATTTCATGCTGAAAAAATCCTCCCTATATGCTTTCAAGTCATCATATGACCATGCAAACACATGTCTATACTTTTTGAGCAAGTTGATGAGCATGCTCTTGATTTTGGGATTCAGGTTCTTTCCAATGTATACATTCTTTGGGGTTGCCTACTTCCCCAAATTAATTTCTTCAAGATCATTCTATACTATGGGTGTGTCTTTCATTTTAAATCTGTCACATCCATCAAACACTTTCTCTAATGCTATGAATCCCTTAGGTATTTTGTTTGTTTTTAGCTGAACTATCTCTTGACCAAAGAGAGTTTCTTTTCCATCATGTTCCTCCACAAACGCATTGAAATCAATCTCTTGGTCTTCATAGTGATCAATACAATGTAAGAATTTGGTTATATCGGTGTCATTATTAAACACTTTCCAGTTATGGATATTATCTAGAATAGTGGGTCTGGTTTTGAATTCAATTTCTGTAATACCTACCAATGTGATATCATCCCTTTTTAATGCAATATTCGCTAGAAAATCTGCCATAATATTTTTTGATTTGTCAATCCAGTTGATTGAGAAGGCATCAAACAAGTCAACATCATCCTAGACATCAAACAAGTCAACATCATCCTAGACAACATTTCTATATTGATTCAACCTCTTGTTTTTGGATAAACATTTCCCTTTTACTTGAGAGGTAACTAATTATGAATCCCCGTATACAGCCAAATTTATTATCTTATGCTTGATGGAAATATTTAAACCAATGAGCAAAGCCTCATATTCTGCTACATTGTTTGTGCATTCAAATGTCAATAAGAACGAGTATTTGAAAGTTTTACCTATTGGTTAAATAAATAGTACTCCTACCCCATTTCCCATTTTGCTACATGCACCATCAAAATACATTTTCCACACATCATTTTCCTCTTTCTTAGATTCTAGATACATTGGATTAGTATTTTGCAACTCTGGCTGATTTGTTTCAATTTTGAAGGTTCCTAAATCTGTATCATAGAATAGATTTATTTGATTTTGATCTAGGCATTCTATGATGTTCTCATATCTTGGCTCCCTACATAGCTTGATCTCTTTGCCTCCCACTTGTATTGTGGCATATGATAAATCTAATTGGACATTCCCTCCTACCATTGCAACCCATTGTCTTGATAAGAGCATTCCATAATATGGTGGAATATCAACCACAGTGATATCAATATTATAGGTTACTTCAGGGTAGGAAGCTAGTTTTATTTCCACATCCTTCATGATACCCACAACTGGGATAGACCTATTGTCCATTGCATAACACTTACCAAATGTAGTGTCAACCCACATTCCTAGTTCTTTCATGACTACTATTGGCATGATATTCATGGTTACACCTGAATCAATCATGCAATTCCTCACTAGCTTGTTTCTGATTAATAAGGTGGTGTAGAAAGGGTCCACTTGTGAGGGATTCTTTGTTAGGGTATCACCTAGATATACGTCAGGAACTTGGACTGTTTCTTGCTGAACATTGTTTGTTCTATTCTCTGATTCCTTATATTTTTGATTTGGTATATCTGAAATCAGTTTAACCACTGTACTTCTATATTTATCTATCTTCATCATTTCCAAAAGTGGTACTAATATCTTCACCTGGGATATCGCATGAGCAATGTCAAATGAATGGGCTATAGTCTGATCATTCCTTTCTGTTCTTATATGTTCTTTTTCTTGAATTGGTGATTTGTCTTTTGTTTTATTTTGGTCAATTTTTTTCTAGTTCTTTAAGTGAGGATTTTGCGTTATTCCTTTTGTAATTTTGATCTTTTATAAAGACACTCCCAAGTGTTCCCTGTTCTAAACTTACTATCATGTTCCTTAGATTATACACATTTTTATCTTGGGCTACTGCAGCTATTGTAAAAACTTCTCTTTCCTTTTAAGTGGGCTTTCTCCATTGATCATATGGTGATTTGTTATGATAACAAGTAGGTCCCTTGTAGTTGTCCTCCCGGTCTGAGAATACTTCTTGTTTTCCCATGTTGATATGATGTTTTTGATTCCCCACATCATACTCATATCCCTCTTCTTCTATAGAAGAATAGTCTCCATTTAGCAAGTATGGTATATTTTGCATCATGTTTATTGTGTGGTTGTCTCTGTTATAGTCATATGATACTTCTTCCTGTTGTACTATTTTAGCCACTACACAATATTCAAGTGAGTGTGGTAAATTACACACCAAACACTAGGGATTATCTTCTACCATATATGCCCCATTTCTCTTTAGATGATTAGGAGTATCTTTGCCATAATGTTTCTTTTTGTTGCTTTCAATAGGTCTCCCATCCTTCCAATTTGTATTATATGGCATATCATGCAACCTAGGTCTTTCATTTCTATGCCAACTTTCTTGTTTATTCTATTGAATATTTGGACTTTGAGGAATTCTAAGATTATCTCTTTTGCTGACCATGCCTGTAGCTTTTCTATTATTTTCAATAGTCAATGCTACTTTCTGTGCTTCAGCTAAGCTCCCAGCACACCGGTTTCTAAGTTCATTCCCTGTCTTAGGATCATATCCTTTCAAATAAATGCTTAATGCTGCTGGGTCAATCAATTTAGATCCATGTGGTATTTTGTTGTACAATTTGGAGAATCTCATATTAAAGTTATATACTGACTCATTTTGGTATTTTTGGATACTTATCAATTTGTGCAAGGCAAACTTAGGGGCATACTAATTGCCATACTATTCCTTAAATTGACTATGGAAATATGTTAGGGAACTGATTGAGGCATCTGGTAAGCTATTGAACTAGTCTCTTGTATCCTCAGTCAGAGACATCATGAATAATCTCATTTTAACATCTTCATATTCCATACTAATATCTTGTACAAAGGCAATGAAGCTTCTGATATGATCCTCAACTGATACTGCATTATTTCCAGTAAACTTGGGAACTGTATTCCTCTAACTACTATCAATGGGGTATGGATACAATTGATATCTAGTTAGATCAAATTGCCCACATATGTTAATGAGGTTTTGTGGAGGAACATTCATGGGTGGTGGGTTAGGGTAGTAATGATACCCGCATGGAGGTTGATGATAATCATGTTGTTGTTGTGGGTTCATGTGGGGGTTCATATGATGATATTGTGGTCTACAATACTATTGGCAAGGGGTGGGTATGGATTAGTCATATGTTGAGAGGTGATGTGTATGAGGGGTGGTCTAGGATTATTTGGGAGGGTATTTTGATGAATATGACTTCCAGATGCTTGCGGATTGGAAGCATCACCTGTATTTTGGTGCAAGTTTTGTTGTGTGTTCCTCAAAGCATTTCCTCTATGTGGAGGTATATATTTTGGGGCATCTATTTTAGTCCTATTCTTTATCTGTTGAATCTCCTATTTTAACAGCATCTTAGTTTCCTCTATCTTGATCATTTCAAGTTCTTCTTGGAGCTTAATCACATTCTACTGCATTTCATTCATGTTCCTTGTATCCTTTTGACTTTTATTCACCTCTTGATTCGTGAATCCATATTTTACCCCTTCTCCCTATTGTAGTGATATTTTATAATCATACTCAGCCTGCCTTTGATCAATTTCCTTCATGGCCTGTGCTTCAAACTCAAGCTGTTCTTGAGGATTAGGTCTATATTTTGCCAATATATCATTAGTTACTCCATTGATTTGAGACAAATTCTCATTTGATTCATGCGAAGGGGTAATACTATAGTGAGTTATGATAGTTTGTTCTGTATTATCCTCTTGGGCCTCCCGATTATTACTCTAATGAAAATAACTTGATGCTCCATTTTTCTTGGAAAGCACTCTAAGTGGTGGTGATGATTGTCACTTCTTCCCTTCCATCTTGGATCTTCTACCATCCATTTGGTACTAACTTTTCGTTATAAGAGGTTTTAGAGTCACCACCTATTTTATGTAAATAGGAAGAGGTTGTAGTTTATCTTTCCAGGTTCTTCTTGCCAACAGAGTTACCAATTTGTATTCTTGAAATTTTTGACTCTATAAAAGAATGGTCTCTTACCAAGGTTCTTTGTATTTGGTTCCCCAGTAGAGTTGCCAATTTGTTAGGTCTCAAAAATGTAGGTTGTAAATCCTAAGAGGATGGTAGACTCTATGATCAGATTGGCAACATTTTTGAACTAACGCGACAAAGTTAACCTATAGGGTTAATGACTCCCTGCACTTTACGCATTGCTATACCTAGGTGGGTAGACCTTGAAAGTTAAGGCAGATTAAATGAGTGTAAGTTTTGTGACTAGGTTAATGGATCTACCCATAGTGGCAAATGGTGTGGAATAGATGAAAGTTTGCTAACTAGTTCTATTTCTAATATCTAAAAGATGATTGGTATAAATTGTATAAGCAATATCAAGGTAAGAACTAATAAATGAATTTAACTATTAAAAAGAGTAAGACCAATGCCTTGTTGGGTAAATAGAGTTAAGTGAGAACCTAAGACCATTGGTGTATACTTGGCAATAACTCTAACTGTTTGGCAAAATGCTTTAGTTTATAACTTGTATAAATGTGCAAGGGAACAATTGACAAACTCTTCTTAATATCCAACTGACACAATCAGGTTTCTTTTTATTTAGCAGAAGGAATTTTAATTCTTTCTTGAAGGAACCAATTGAATGAACTATGCAAGAATAGTAGATAACATCAACTTGGAGACAAAATGCCAATCCTAATTATGTGGTTCTTCTTAGTGATCCAAATCAATATTTCCAGATTACTATGACTGACTAGAAGGATTTTAATTCCTCTTTAAGGAAACCAATTAATCAAATCACACAAATATAGCAAATGTGCATTGACAAACTTAATATATACTTGATATATCAATTTGAATAATAAAGAAATATTGAACTGGAGACAACCAAATAACTGAATAATTTCATCAAACAATTGATTCTAGTATAAAGCCACATAATCAAAAATCTCCTATTAACTTCTTCAATATAATACTTGCAACATGGTCTTTTAAAATATTATGGACTTCTTCTATTATCTCCTACTACTGATGATCCATTGACCATCATATGTCCAACTTATATAGAAACATTTGTGAAGAGACATAACTCTTCAAAATGTCTTTTGAGAATTAACAAGATTAACTTAACAATAAACAAAAATAATGATACTAAGCTCTACTAAGCCACATGTATATCTGAGCAACATGATCCAAGTACTCTTGGCTTTGATGTGTCTGAACAAATTCTATAACATTCCTTGTAATCACATCTATCATCACCATCTTTTCCAAATGCTTGCAGGTCTCCCCAGATGCAGAGACTTTATCTTTGAGAGCTTCTAGAGCCTCCTGTAATATCACCTGGCATTCTTTAATCCATTCATCTTTTCTCTTCAACTCCTTATCATTTCTGAACAACATAGGTACACCTGTCTTTGAAGCCCCAACACATTCCTTAGCATCATGTTGAAGCTAGTCATGATATTTCTTATGTTGTTCGATCAAATCTTGGGCACTGGAGATACCTGTACTATTAGGGGTATCCCTAGTCTATATTTTGCGGAGTTTCTCTTGGAGCCTATTATTTAACCTCTCATATTCTTGGATAACCTTATGATTCTTAGAGTAGACATCCCAGAATTTATTCATCCAATGCATCATATGCATATGCCTATTCTATAGTATTGCTGCAAGTGTGTCAATTTAAACCTGGGCTATTTGATCAATAGATGGTGAATGGGCACTTTGTGAACTTTCTCCTTAGGTTAATCTTTTAATTTCTCCTCCAAAGGCATTCTTGACAATATCTTTTAGGAAATCATTTTCCTTTGTCAATCTTTCACAACTCAGTTTATATGCATCTCACTCCTTGATCAACAATTGAGCCTGTGCTTTATTCAGTCTTACAACATTTATACCAATATCTGCAGTAATCAGAGGATCAACTTCTCTTGCTTTCAAAGTCATAACATGCGCAAAGCTCTTTTCAGTATCTATAATGGCAGTCTTCTTATGAGGAGGGTATAGGGCCCATATCATGAGTGAGTTTTCATCATTGTTATACTTGGTACCCATGTATATCTTTGTTACACCTTCAGGAGTGAGTTTGTATTTATCATCGGTATTGTACAAAAAACTATCAACTACCAAGTCAAAATTTATGTCAAGTCTAGGAAATATCATGACACCTGCTTCTCTAAGCAGTTGTCTGCCTCTATTAGGAGTCATAGCCCTCAACTCATTATCTACTATTGTCTTTAACACATCCATCAATTGTCTTTCATTATTAGCTGTGACATCTTCAACCGATTCTCTAAGTTCCTTTCCTTTACATTTATACAAAAATGAATTAAATTCCTGAAAATGAATGAATTGATCATCTACAATGAAAGAATCATATGCCAACTATCTAGAATCCTCATCACCATGCCCCTCTTTATCCTGCTCTCTACTGGGAAGTTGATAACCTTTCATTTTTTGTCTAGAGATTCCACTTGTCTGTTCATGGAGCTCCTCTTCACCTATGGATTCCTCATCACTAGAAGACAATAACTCTATTTCTGGAAGTTGTTTTCTTTTCTCATCTAATTCTCTATTATATTTTTCAATTACCAATTCGACTTTAGCTTCTTCCATGTTCCTAATAATATCATCATGTAGATATGGAATGTGTGTGTATCCATTGAGATTTTGTTTTCTTCTAGCAAAATCAATGAAGCCCTCAAGATCAAATCCTTTTCTTGTCTTGGCACACCTCATTTTGTAATGTATTAATTTATCTCTGATGAGACCATAACCTTCCTTAGACACCATAGCAAAATCCCCAAAGCACAGAGTACTAGGCATGAAGGATTGTTTGTCATAGGCACTTAAGTTCATCGCATTGGAATATTTCATCTGCCTGACTATCTCCAAGTAAGCAATCCTATCATGAACTTTCTTGGGTAGTATAAATGGGGTATCTTCAAAACTATAAATTCTAAACATAGTTGAGTCCTCAAAGGAATACCAATCTCCCCAATTGTGTGTGACAGTTGGGGGGCCACAAAAGTCTTTTGGTCTGAGAAACCTTTTTATTTCATTTGACAATGAATATTCACAGGGATGATTAAAGTATCTATACAACACTTTTACAAAATATTCTTCAAAATAAATGTAACTAGAGTGGGCAAACCTACAATCCCATAACCTTGTCCACATCTGCATAGGCAACTTTTGTCCCCTTTTGTCTATTCAAGCAATTCTGAGTTCATTTGGCCATATTCCCATTTCCTGGCCATAGTATAATACCATGTGCATGAGGAGTGAATAATGCTCAAAAGAAACTATTGGGGTGTTGTTCTTAATTGCAATTAAGCTAGAATCAATCTTCTTGAAAATATAAGTAGCATAGTCAAATTGCCTAGCATTATGACATTGGATATCTGTTGCTATCACCATTAATGGAATTATCATGAAATCAAGAACTTTTGACCCTAGGAGTTGGCCAATGGAATAATATGTGTATTTCATATAAGGTTCAAACAAGGACACATGGAATGAAGGTCCATCATTGTCATCAAAAGGTACTTTTTTCCCTCTGCCCTCGGCCTGTGGAGAAGCAATCTCCATCCATTGTATGTGGTGTCCAACGTCTTGTTGGCAAGAGACACTATATGGATTCATGATTGTTGTCATTGATGGAAACAAATTTCATCCCACACATCCGCAGGACATGGTGTGTCTATACCAGAAGTCAGAGTGAAGAATGTTGTGGTCCGGTAAGCAAGAACAGAGCATGCGGCGAGGTCTGATAGTCAGGTCTGGATCTCTCAGAGGAAGTATCTTGGTGAAGTGTGGATTTGGGGAAGTCAAGAGGACTACCTTGAGTGATAGATTCCAAGGATTTAGCCTCCAGTGATAGATGAAGAAAAAGATATGAATACTTGAGTATCAGGTTCCTGATTGACAGTATGGACAGAGGAAGAACTGACTGGTAGAACATCAGACATTATTTCAGATGTGTTACTGATGATGGTAAAGGTTATTAAGGCATAAATTATGATTGGCTGACATAATTGAAGACTTCTACAAGTATATCCTTGATCCGCATTACTTGGTAAACAAGGATTCAGCTGACAGATCAGAGTTTGTGTAAAAGATTGACTATTCCGGATGCCGACTAGAAAGGTGATGAAATCACTTTTGCAGATATATATACAAGATGGATTTAGTTGTGAGAAGTGTCATGGTTTCGATGAAGTGCGAAGAAAAGTAGTAGAGCCGAGTAAAAGTAGAAAGGAAGGTCTGATATGTGAAAGGAGAACAACACAAAAGAAGAGTAAAGATGAAGTGCAGCAGATCAGTATACTAAGCCTAACCAGAACTGAACTCCAGCATATGTTGATGCTCCTTATCAGTTCAAGTATTGTATTACACTCTTTATAAATTGTAGACAGTGTGTCTCTTTTAGGCAGTGTGCCTCTTGTGAGCAGTGTGCTCAGGTAGTGAGTCCTAATTGGTAAGTGCCATTTTGTATTTCCATTCTTCTAACAGAAAATATAATCTTGGGTTAATCACCCCGTGGTTTTCTCCCTTAATAGGGTTTCCACGTCAAAAATATTGTGTCATGTGTATTTCCATTTCATGATTATGTTTGCTTATTTGAATTAATGCTGCATTGATTGTTAAGAAAGCTCAGAAAGCAGAAATAATTAGGATAACTGATTCACCCCCCCTCTCAGTTATCAATAATTGGTATCAGAGCCAAGTTCCTCCCAGAGCCTAACAGCTTGAGGAAGATCTGGGAATTCAAATGGATGTGTATGGTATGAGGGAGCAACTTAAGTCTGCCCTAGATGATCTTGATTAGTTAAATTCTAAAGTCAATGAATTGAAGGAAAGACTCAAACAGGCTGATGATTTCATAAATGAACTAAAAGGGAAACTAAGTCTCTCTATGAAAAAGAGAAAAGAACACCTTCAGCAATTGGCTAGACAAGGTGAAGCCAATGATACAAATGGAGATCTGAAGGAGAAAACCAAGTTGTGTGAAAAGTTATCAAAAGAGATCATCATGGTAAGACATGAGATGGAATCAGGAGTTATGAAGTTTACCCAAGAAATTGAAGAGAAAAGAAAAATTGAAGATGATCTAAGACAATCCCTCAAGGAGAAATCAGAAGATTGCCACAAGATGGATAGAATAATCAGGCACCTTGAATCTAATCTAGAAGATGCTAAAGATAATGAAGAAAAACTTGAGGATCAAATTGTCTCTCTTAAAAGGGATCTTCAAACAATAAATGAATATAAAGAAAAATTCAAGATAAGTTCTGCTCAACTTGAAGTTCTTCTTGAAAGTCAAAAGAGGGTAGATGACAAGTGTGGTTTGGGATATGAGAAAGGAGAAAGCTCCGGATCTGGTCAGAAGAATTTTGGATCAGAAAATCCAAGGAACAAGCCTAGAAGACCTCCGGTTAGGCAGCCTAATGCTCAAAGATATCCATCCTTCAATGGATACTGCCACAACTGCAATAACTTTGGTCATAAAGCTAATCAGTGTAGAAAGAGAATGAATCAGACTAATTCATCCTTCTCTGGACAGTGTTTCAACTACAAAAGGTATGGTCACAAATCTCATGAATGCAGAAATATGTAAATGAACAAATCATTCAATGGTAGATGCTTTGCATGCAATAGAATAGGTCATATGGCTAATCAATGCAGATCAAGAGGATATCAATCAAATATGCAAAGAAATGTTGTTTGCCAAATTTGCAATAGATCCAGTCATATTGCAAAATTCTGTAGAAGCAAGAATCAGGACAAAAGAGGTCTGGTACATCATAATCAAAATCAAGATAAGGGAAAATGAAAAGTGAATGCGGATGAAGTTCAAAGTGAGATGAACAAGATTTGGGTGAAGAAAAGTATAGAGAATATAGGGGATGGGTCTGTACCAGACTCTGGTACTAATATTCCTTCTGGAAATTAAAAAGTGAGCTCTGGCTCAGGGGGAGACACAAAGAAAACCTTGTTCCCCCAGCCAGTCAATTGATGCTGGAATAGGCACAAGAAGAGTTGCGGATTAAAGGGTTCATAAGAGAAACATCCAAATAAACTATGGTTAAGATTTGGAAGATCCGCAAGATGTTTAAGATCAAGATTGATCCAGTTCTTCAAGTCATCCGAATAAGGCAAACCGGAATGACTTAGGTCGAGCATTTATTGTAACTTAACATTAGGGTTTGTGGAGTAATATAAGGGTTTTCTCATTAAGCATTTGTTCATTCTGCATTCAAGAAGAAACGAAAAGAGAGGCTCTGCAACAAAATTCTTCAAGCTCATCCAAGATCATTTGCAGAAGTCAACTCATCCAGAAATCAATCCGGCTAACTCTGTGAAACTGAAAGACGCAAAAGGTATTTTCCGTTCTTCTCTACAAATCTTTTTAAAGGATGTCTACTTCAAATATTGTGAAGATCACTAATAGGCCTCGCCCCAAATTCAAGAAACATCCCTACAAATCCTTGGAAGTAGATGCCCTAGGAGCTTTTTCTAGTGTTCCACATGGTGTCCTGCATATAGAAGATATTAGTGTTTACATTCACGCAAACATTGAAAAATTTGGAGAGTCCAAATTAATCGATATCTATCACAAGCAGTTAATAGATGATTCTTTTGAGATCAAACCTCAGTATAAAGCCATCTGAGATAAGCATTTTGCACAGTGCATTCATTTCCCCTATTTTCTAGAAGATGAATGGGTCTGGTATATCCTGAGCAGAATACATGACAACTTCATGTGGTTGAACAGGCCATTTAAGATCACTAAGGATGCCACTAGGGCTGTAACCAGATTACACTCAATCGATGAAATGCCTACGTTCAAATCTGTCAAGAACCAAATCATCAGTGAGGCTACCAGATCAAAGTTTGATAAAAGAGCTATGACTATTGAGGATATCACAGATCTGGATATCAAATTTGCATCAATGATAATTGGATATAAAATATATCACTCCAGCAGGGAGGATTTTGTTTCTGGAACTGCTATAGACACTGCTTATGAAATGTTGAGCAAGAATGTAGACTATGATCTTTGTGAGCTCCTTCTGAACGAACTATTGGAGAATCTACAGAAGATAAAGAAGGATAAGAAGAACTCCTTCAAATACAGTGGTTTGATACTCTATCTTTTCTTTTATTACATGAATGAGCTTCCTAGATCTAGTGGCTGGGTATGGAAAAATGATAGGCCAATAGTCATTCAGATCAGAGATTACATACATGGGATTGGTGATGCCAAGGCATAGAATACAGCTCTCTGGGGACATTTCAAGAATTTTCAGAACATGATGCAAGCAAGAGAGAAAATTCCCCAATCTCTTGTTGAGAAATACAAAGACACAGTATGCTTTATGGTAGAGATTGATCAGTGTCTAATGGAGGCAGTAGAACCAAGAACTGTATGGATCATGCCTATGGGGTACGAAGTTGATGAACAAATTGTGGAGCTACATGTTCAACACATGCTAAGTCAGTCAAAGGATCCAAAGGTAGAAAGGTTTGGAACCTTTGAAGAACTAAGTGTAAAAGTTCATGTGGAACTCAGACAACCAGAAATAAAGAGGAAAGTGAGAAAAGAAGTTGAAGAAATTGCCAAAGGCTTAGGCATCTCAAAGGATGCACTTGATACCAATAGAGAAAAGAAGAAAGAAGCAGAAAAGGGAAGTAAGGAAAGTGCTCCGGTAGAACCTTCCACTTGGACAAGATCATCAAAGAGATCTATACCTGCCACTGCTAAAAGGTCAAGGACATCAAAACTGGAAGCAAAATCATCCGGCAGAGGAGAGAAAAGAACTAAAATAAAGGCCACAAGATCTTATGTCAGTCAGAAGGATGATGAAGAAACTGAATCAGATGAGGAGATAAAGAAAATGAAGAAGGATAAGAAGAAAACATCTGGTGAACCCTCTACCAGTCAAGGTGAAGAAGAAAAGGTAGAAGAATTTGTAGAAAAGGCCACTCTGTCTTTAGATGATGTCACCAAATTAGTCACTGTGGATGGAAACCTTCAACCAATGGCTAAATTCTATGATGATTACAATGAGGCAGACCAAAATATCTTGCAGGAAGCAGTAGTTAAGTATTTGAATATATATAACAAGGCTTTTATTGAAATTATATCTCTTATTCCCAAAAGCCTGGAAAAAGAGTTAGAAATAAGAAAGAATATTGCCATGGCAAAAGATCTTGAGATCCGAGAACAGATAGCCATTTAGCTATATCCTTCAATTGATTTGAAGCAAATGAACATGATCTTTAAGGATTGTAAGGATGAATTTTGGAGTGAAGCTAGAATGAATCAGCTCATGCTTGGTGAGACTGACAAGATAGCCAAAGAAACAGAAGAGATCCTCAGGAATGCCTTCAAAAGATTCAATCTTCCTATTATAGAGGACTTGGGCATTGATCCTTCAGCCACAGGTGTTGAAAAGGAATCCATTAAGGAAATGATAGAAGAACTAATGGACACTGGTGAAGATAAGGGCTTAGAATCCTCTGCTCTGGAAGAGGTGGCCCATGAACAAACAAACATCACTCCTCTGGTTTCCCCTACTGACTCCGGATTCAAAGGAGAAGAAAGAATACAGGAGAAAGATGCAGAAATGAAGGCAAAAGAAGATGATAGTACCAAGGCTATAGAAGGAGAAAAAGCTCCAAGAGACAGTTCTGAGACTATAGAAGAGAAGAAGAATCTGTCTCCGGCAAGAGACACTGTAGAAACTGTCAAAAAGTTCTTAGACAAAGAGACAATGGAAATTGATGAACCAGAACTTCTGCAAGGGCCATTTAATTTTGACTCTCTTTCTCCAGTACAAACAATGAAGATAGCTTCATTTGCTAATGTAAAGGCCAAAGAAAAACTCCTGAAGTCTCACATGGAAGACTGTGAGCTTATAGCAGCTGCATCCAGAGTGTTAGAAAAGATCATGCCATCTTTTCAAAAGGATCCCTCAGCCTCCTCATCCAGTAATCTTAAATCTCTGATTAATAGTATTAGTACACATTTCAATTCTCTAGAGAAATCAGCTAAGGAGAAGGTCAGAAAAGAGTTTTTGGACAAGAGATTCTTTGAGTTGCAAGGGCTAATAACAAATGACAGGAGAGTAATGAGTATTGGGATAAAGAGCCTAGAAATTGCTCTCAAGGATGGAGGAGATGTATACAAATTTTGTATATCCTAGTCTAAAGCAACAATGGAGATTGAGAAGAAAGTGAAAGAACAGGAGGACAAACTAACCAAACTTTCTCAAAATTTTGATCCACTTACCACATCCATAATAAATCAAGAATGTCAGACGATTGCAGTTTTGAATGAAATTAAAAATCTTGAAGAAGAGAAGAAAAATAGAAGCAACAGGTTGAATGAACTTAGAGGAATAATTATCCTTAAGTTGGAGGCCGTGCATGAGGCCTTAAGTGATGCTCAAACTACAGCCAGAACAAATGATCTGATAGATCTGAAACAGGCAGAAGCTTATGCATTCTTGTTGAGTGGTCACATAGCAATTTTGGACAGAATGAAGTAGAGTTGGGCAACAAAATTTGTCCAGTTGAAGACATCTTTTGCAGATATCCTTCAGTTTATGTAAAGTATAGCATGTATAAATACTTATGTGGTTAAGTATAGAAGTGTTTTTGAGAAATCTTTTTGGTGTGCAGACCCCACCCTTTGCCATTGATGTCAAAGGGGGAGTGAAGAGTAGTGAAAAATAAGGAATCCAACTAAGGGGGAGCTCCAAAAAATGTATATAAAAATAGAGCATCAGCCAAGGGGGAGCATAGTGTAAACACTTAGTCATTTTTCACTAAGTGTTGCCATCAATGCCAAAGGGGGAGATTGTTGGCAAGAGACACTATATGGATTCATGATTGTTGTCATTGATGGCAACAAAGTTCATCCCACACATCCGCAGGACATGGTGTGTCTATACCGGAAGTCAGAGTGAAGAATGTTGTGCTCTGGTAAGCAAGAACAGAGCATGCGGCGAGGTTCGACAGTCAAGTCTGGATCTCTCAGAGGAAGTATCTTGGTGAAGTGTATATTTGGGGAAGTCAAGAGGACTACCTTGAGTGATAGATTCCAAGGATTTAGCCTCTGGTGATAGATGAAGAAAAAGATATGAATACTTGAGTATCGGGTTCCTAATTGATAGTATGGACAGAGGAAGAACTGACTGGCAGAACATCAGACATTATTCCAGATGTGTTACTGATGATGGTAAAGGTTATTAAGGCATAAGTTATGATTGGCTGACATAATTGATGACTTCTACAAGTATATCCTTGATCCACATTACTTGGTAAGCAAGGATTCAGCTGACAGATCAAAGTTTGTGTAAAAGATTGACTATTCCGGATGCCAACTAGAAAGGTGATGAAATCACTTTTGCAGATATATATACAAGATGGATTTAGCTGTGAGAAGTGTCATGGTTCTGGTGAAGTGTGAAGAAAAGTAGTAGAGCCAAGTAAAAGTAGAAAGGAAGGTCCGGTATGTGAAAGGATAACAACACAAAAGAAGAGGAAAGATGAAGTGCAGCAGATCAGTATACTGAGCCTAACCAGAATTGAACTCCATCATATGTTGATGCTCCTTATCAGTTCAAGTATTTTATTACACTCTTTATAAATTGTAGACAGTGTGTCTCTTGTAGGCAGTGTGCCTCTTGTGAGCAGTGTGCTTGGGCAGTGAGTCCTAATTGGCAAGTGCCATTTTGTATTTCCATTCTTCTAACAGAGAATACAATCTTGGGTTAATCACCCTGTGGTTTTCTCCCTTAATAGGGTTTCCACCTCAAAAATATTGTGTCATGTGTATTTCCATTTCATGGTTATGTTTGCTTATTTGAATTAATGCTGCATTGATTGTTAAGAAAGCTCAGAAAGCATAAATAATTAGGATAACTGATTCACCCCCCTCTCAATTATCAACACCTCTAGTATTCTTTGTCTAAATCCCCATATACTATGGGATGTGTACATAAGTCATCCAAATCAAATACTTCACAAATGGCATTTTTGGATAAGTGTATAACATGCTCTCCTTGTGGATTGTATATGGCTTTGAGGTTGGGATTGTAACATTTAGCCAAAAGTTTTAGGAGTTCCACATTCACAAACACATCCAGGATAACCAATTTGCCCAAATTCAAATGCCATGGATTAGACACTGGGACATTTTTAAATCTTCTATCATAATGGAATTTAAACAATTCATAGCCTCTGATTGGTGTCCATACATTTCCCATGTATTTGTATTTATCTTCTAACTTCTCCACCTCCACCCTGAGTTGTGCAGACCTTCAGGATTTAGGGGTAGACCCAGGCAATCGATCTAACAAATCCTGATTTAGTTTTCTCTCTTTCACCTTTTCATCAGGACCTTTATCAGTTTTTTGTTTCTTATATTTACTAGTTTCACCCTGTTGTTTTCTACCCTTGCCCTTTACTGGTGTTTCCATTAGTTATAATTCTGAATAGAAAATACATATTGTAAGTCACCACACAGAGGTTTTATGTGTCTACCTATTGCCTGAGATGATCACCTAATTCCTTTGTTTTCTCCTCCAAATTCTTGCTTGCGTGCTCTTCTCAGACAATCCTTTCAAAGACAATTGCAATTATTTAGAATGACCTCTTAGGGGATTTTTTCTCGGCCTGTAATTAATACTTCTAGTGCATTAATGTCAATAATCATTTTGAAATGTCACATCATCATAACATCCTTCATCGGCAAGACTTTTTTAATGTCAATGCAATCTAAATGCTTCTTATGGCAAGAATATTTGCAGATGACTCAATCGCTATGACCCTTTATTTTTTTTCCTCGATCTCACTTTTCATGAAAGCATATATATGTTTATATTGGCAAGATGTTTCAATGATTATCAGATATAAGAATGAGCATAGAAGCTGTTGTCAACCTGACTTACACTATTGTTATGAAAACAACATCATAGTCTGATATTTCAAATCTCTCCAATATTAATTATTTATATCGGTATGATTCTTCCTGAAATGTTTATCAATTTCTCTTTACAGGGCAGATTAGTGAAATCGGTAAGACCCAAGAAATTGATACCGATATCACTTGTCTTTCTGACACATGTGACCTGTTAGAAAGAGTCTCATTGATGTGTGTGGTTATTTTCTTCATTGGAACAACATATGCTATCTGGATGACCTTATTTGATTTATCTAATTCTTGTTGTTTCCTCGATGCCGTCCTTTCTATTCTTTCTTCATCAGAATGATCAGAGTCATATGTCACTGAAATCCTTTGTCGTTGTGACTATAGACTAGGCAGGACCTATAAATCCTACTCTGATATGCTTTGTTTTGCCGATGAGTTATATCCTTCACATACATCGGTATGACTTTTGCCGAAATTGCCTTATGGTCGCTGAGCCATCATAAGGTCAGAGAAACATTAATTTTTTTTTTTGATGTGCTTTTCTTCCCGATAAGTTGATAGTTCAATCTATTCCCTGAGATGTTCGGTAGGACTCCTTTCAAATTTCCCCATCGGTGTGATCTATGCTGTCAGGGAAATGTTCGGAGTATTTTCTAACAATGCTTTCTCATCCCCATGGTCCTTGTATTTGATCAATTTGGTGTGACTGGGGATTCTCTTTCTAATAAGAGGTCATTGGTATAACTTCCTTTATCAGGGTTTCTTGAAATTCTTATTCTAACTTTACTCCTAATGCTGATACACATCTAATATGCTTCAAATGGAACATGGGTCGGTATGAAAAAACTGAGGTCTTGCTGAAATTAGAGAACTGGAGGTTTTTTCAGATTATGGTTTGGGAGGTGAGACAAATAGTTATGGTAGGGATCTTATCATACAAATCATGTTATGTTTGTGGAATTTATCAACTATTATTATGATTTTGGGGGTATAATCTTGAATTTGGTTGGATAGGGGATGGATAAGAGTATAGGAAAATTTTGAAATTTTCCTGTCCCAACAGGCTAAAAGAAGCATAATAGAAGGGTATGTGGTGTCTGGGAAAGACACTAATAGATGTAAGGAGCTAGTTATTGACAAGGGAAAGTGGCCCATGATTGAATCCTATCTAGGAAAGAATATTATAGGAGGTAATTAATAGAACAAAGTTATGAATAACATTGGAGAAAGAAATGCTTAGGGTGGATCATTGAAGGCATACCTAAGGAGGTGGAAGGAATGAGTTAAAGGAGTGATAGAGTGGAATCTCTAGTCAAGGGTGGAAAACAACCTTGGAAAATGAGGGGCTCGTTTCTTTTTACCCTAGGAGTGTGATGTAGGTGCAGCCTTGGGTATCCTAGAAATATGATATCTTATCTAACGAAGCAGGATTGGTGGTTTATTTTGATAGTATGTGCAAGTTAGTGGTTAGTAGTTTGTGATAGTGAAAGTGAGTGCATTTCACTTCATTGATTAATTATCTTATGTAGTTTTTATGGTAGTCTTGTATGTGGTTTATTTGTCTTTTGTTAAAATTTGAGGTTGATTGGATAAATTAATGTTGGTAATTTAGTTTGTAAGGTGTCTACAGTTTAACTATGTGAGTTGTTGAAAATATTTCTATTTGTAGAAGGTTATTTTTTGTTTACACCAAGGAAGAATATTTGAGAGGTATTTTAATTTAGCCACTGTAAACACTTGAGGTGTGTTGCATGGAGATTTTTAGCCACTATTGGGTGTTATATTTTGTAAGTTTTTTATAACCTAGTTAGTGACACATTTCATGTGGTTTCAAGATTTATGCCAATTTGAGGCTGACGTAAGTCATGTGTGAATCTTGAGGATATTATAAATAATATTTTTTGAATTGGAAGAAATAATGTGAAGATGAGGAATGGAGTAGTAGTGTACAATGTATGTTCAGTAGTGAGGAAGTGAGATCTAAGTGCTAGAGTATGGAAATTGGTAATATGATGTGGGATACAATATGATGGTATCTAAAGTAGTTTGAGTACTTCTGTTAAGTCATGTAACAACCCATGCAAAAAGGTATGACCCATGCAACAAGACTATGGTAGGATTACATAGGTATAGTGTATTGGAATTCCTTAGATGGTAAACTATAACAAGTTTGGAAGTGATGCTTCCCTTCTTAGTATAGTGATGTGCAAGTAGGAAGCCCTAGTGGCAACTATCCATTTGTGTAGCCTTGGACAATCTCAATGAAATGGTTGTGGCCTAGCATGTAAGAAGGCCCCCTTGTAGAAAACTATGTTAATGAATTAGTGATAAGTATACAAGTTGTCTATTTAATATATGTTCTTGCTTGTGTTGCGATGACTTATGGTTAATTTTGGACTTCTTGCACCCTCCTACTATGACTTCATCAACATTCAACCCTCTTATTTTTATTGTCCTACCCTTTTAGTGAAAATGGATGAATATCTCTTATGAGTTAATCTTAATTTTTCCTAATCTAGTGAGCAATTGCACTTTCAACATAATATCTATTACAACCATGGAGACATAAAACATTAGGGAATCAAGATGGTAATCTCTCATGGACAATTTAATGTTGTGGAATTTCTCTAAATAATATACAAGACATCCATCTACAATCAAGACCTAAAATTCTAGATTTAGATATATAAAATAATTTATATGAGTAGCTAACTTCTTGTTGATGGAGTTGTCAGCATGTTTTGAGTTTATAAACATTGTTATTCTTTGTTTCTCCAATTAACTCACTACCTTGAGAGTATGTAGGGTGGTAATTCTAGAAATTTAATGACAAGAAATGGTTGGTTGGGTATCTCCTAATTCCTCATCTATCTCATTGTTTCCCTCTAATATTGCTTTTACCCTCTTCTTCCTCACTCAAACCTTCAATGTAGAACAATTTCTTTTCATTACATTTATGTCCTTGACTATATTCTCTATCACAATTAAAACATAACCCTTTTGGTCCATTATCTTCAATCTATTGTGGAGTTAGTCTAGTAGGTTGAGGAAGTGATTGTGTACTAGTGCTTCTATCTCATATGTTTATATTTACCCTTGTCATCTATTGGTCATAAATGTTTCTTCTATCTTCACTTCCATAATCATTTCTTAAGAGACATATTTTAAAAGGAAGATGTGTACCTCAAATTTTCTATCATCCTTTAGACCCCCTAGAAATAACTATTTTAAATTTTCCTCTGTAACATGCTCTTGATTGTACCTATTTTCTTTAGTTTGGTAAGGTAGTTGGAACAACTGTTCCACATATGTTACCTAAGGTTGTCACTTATGTGGTTGTGTGGTTTTCATTATGTCAACACTCAATTTGGAACACTTAGTTTGGGACACTTAGTTTGGATTGTCATTGATATACTACAGTCGTGTGCTAGTAGTGGTGTTGATGATGTTCATGGTTGGATGTCATGCCTTGATTATTGTCAAGTAAAGTT
Source organism: Cunninghamia lanceolata (assembly GCA_027924645.1). Taxonomy (NCBI): domain Eukaryota; kingdom Viridiplantae; phylum Streptophyta; class Pinopsida; order Cupressales; family Cupressaceae; genus Cunninghamia; species Cunninghamia lanceolata. Next base: position 386,115 of record BSBN01001134.1, on the reverse strand, counting down.
GTATTGAGCATGTTTGTTGTTAGCAGGGATGATATCATGATGATACATTAAGATGGGAATTAGAAGCATTAAGATGAGGATTAGAAGTGATGATGATGCTGAGAAGATGTTTTTAATGGCATGTAGCTTGTTGTATACTCTTTCCTGATGATCTTAAGGAAGTATGTGTTGCTATAAGAAGGTTTTAGTCTCTAGATGATGGTAAAGGTTGCTATTATAGGAAGCTGCCTAGAAGAGTACTTAGTAAAATGCTCTGCATTCCTCTGTATTTGAAGATATGGTCATGTGGTTTAGAAGATAAGTTTAGTATGTTGTAAAGGTGATAAATCCAAAATTTCATATCATTGTCTCCTCAGCAGTGAAAATTATAAGTGACAAAGTTCTGGTTTGTGCTCTAACAAAGTAAAGTGATGATGAAGGCTTGTTGGAATGCTCCACATTCCTCTGGATGTGAAGATCTACTCATGCAATTTTTAGAACATGTTCAGAGATATTCAATGCATGCTAATTTGCAATATCAAGTGATTTGGTGGTCTGCAAGTTTAGTTTTCCAAATGATAGTGAGCTACAGATAGTTTTGAATGCCTAATTATTCTCAGAATACATGTTAGTGATGTTCAACACAAAGTTCTTGTTGTGCGGAGTTCAAGGAGTGTTTGGAGATGGTGTATATGTCCTGCCGACTCATTTGGGAGAAGCACAAGCAATGTTCAATCTCCCAAGTTGTAATGACTGATGTGCTACATGTTTCATGTGTTCCTACTTAAGGGTGACCTAATTCAAATGTGCAAAGTGTGCAAATGTTATTACTTGAAGGATGATATTGTGGAGAATGTTTAGGACTAGGTTAAATGTGTGTTGGGATTCATAAGGCATGTTTCTCTTCCTGGAGTTGCATGTAGTTCATGTTAAGGCTTGTCCTCTACATGTTTCATGTTGTTGTGATCTCTGACTGACTTGTAAAATATAATATTCTTTTTGTATTGGCTGACTTGTAATGTTATCAATGTAATATCATGTATATATTGTAAACCTAGTTGATCTAGATAAGGTATGATTGCGAATATGAATATGTGAAGAGCAAAATATGGATATGTAATGCATTATGATGTGTGACTAAAGGAGAAAGAGTAGAATTGTTAGAGCCTATCATGATTCATCTTGAAGATATTTTTGTGATAGAAGGGAAGTGAAGAGTGTGCTTAATTGATTCAATCATCAAAATAGGAGTGGAAAGGCAAAAGTGCAATCATCAAAGGAGTGAGATTCATTGTCAATTTTAGGCAGTAGGAGTGTCATGCTGAAATCATTTCTAAGCTTGTTCTCAATTTAGGGAGTAGTTTCTTCCTTGGGTTGTAGCCCTAAAACAAAGTCTATAGAGAGTTGTAGCTGCCTTGGGAGTGACCCTAAAACCTTTCTTTAGGGAGTAGTAGCTTCCTTGGGTTGAAGTCCTAAAACAAAGTCAACAGGGAGTAGTAGCTTCCTTGTGTTGTAGCCCTAAAATAAAGTTGTAATCTTTTATTGCAGTGAGCTTCATATATTGTGATTTAATCTACACCATGGTTTTCCTCCTTTTCATTTTTCCACGTATATCTAGTGTTATGTGTTGTTATGCATTGTGTTGATCTTTTATGTTTTTTTTAATGTTGTAAAGTTTAAGTTTTAATCTTCTCTAGAGGATTTGAATTTTGTTTGGATATTGATTCACCCCCCTCTTACTATCTGGGTGTGTTCAACAATAACTATCCATAAGATTGTCACCATAATGTGGAATGCATTCTTCTTAGAAAATAGATCATGTGACAACACATCCTTTCTATTTCTTCTCTTCAAATAGATAATTCTACAAAATGAAATGGTTTTATGAACCAAGTATAAGGATTCCATTGTAACTTTTTGTTGATGTGGAATGTGATGAAGATCAAAGAACTAATCCATTTGGCAAAGCTAGTTGGTTGGATCCTTACCATTGAGGTTTGACATATCCATCTTCAGTGTGAAGTGTCTAGCTATATAATTATTTGGGTGATGGTCCATCCTTATATCTAAGTCAAACCCAAAAGCATCATGTGCCTTGGAGGATAAATTTTAATCTCGAGTCTTATTGAGTCAAGCTTCATGGCCTAATAAACTCTTGATGGAAGTTATTTCTTTATAGATCCTTTTCATCTACATCACCATTTCTAACATAATTTCCTCCAATTTTTTCATTTATTCCCTTATATCATCCATAGATATGGTATCCCTATCCTCTAGTAATGGATCATCTTCATCAATAGTCTTTCCAAGAGTGAGTAGATTCATTCCATTACCTCTTGTTGAATCCCCCACCATGATTCTGCCAAAATAGTTTTCACAATAACTTACTCGAAAAATCAAAATAATCTAAATTTTTTATTGTAACTTACTTCTACCTATATCTCACCTTTCAAAAAAAATCTCTAATGATTTTGTTGATTTGTAGCCTTGGGTGTGAATTTGGTGGAAAACCTAATTTCACAATAACCCCTTAAATTCTAGTAGAAATGACCTCAAATATGGATTGTAGCATCTTCAATATGTCCTTTATCAACCTTCTAAAAATATTAAAAAAAAACCAAATTGAGAGAGCTATGTGCTTCACAATCTAATCTCCAAAATTAAAAAACAAATTACCCTAATTTTTTCCTTTTGGATGCTAAGATCATGCTCTGATACTAGCACTTCTAATGAAATAACTTTGATAAGAGATAATATACTAAAAAATATGATGTAAATACTTGATAATTTCTTGAGAATAATGAGTTACTTTGAGGGGGAAAACCTCCAAAAGTCTCCAAGAAGAACATAAGTCACAATGTGATGATTGTAAATTAACCACTAGCTCCTATATATACCACACTTATGCCTTTGATTCCATCTAAGATGACATAAGTACCTATAGAAGACTATATAAATGATCATGTAGCTTAATAGTTAACATATCCACAAGATAACTACTCATAACCATATACACACTATAGGATTAAGGGCGTAGCATTATATGTATTGTTACTCTCTTTAGGATTGGTTTGTTTCTTTTCATTTCGTACCAAAGCTTGATAGATTGATATATTTTTCAAAGAAAGGGAATTTTATCCTTTTATTAACCTTTATTTGAAATGGATCTATATATAGATGGATCTTTAGTTCAAACAAAAATATATGGTGAGCACATCCATAGTAGAGATTAAGAAATTTAACAAAACAAACTTCAAGATAGAGGTATTACTAGTATATTTCTATTAGTGAGTTATTGTGTCTAGTTAGAAGTCCACAATAATGGCCATTAAATAATATAAAAAACTAGACAAAAGGTTAGATCTACAATTCATCTACGCCTTTCAGATTTGGTTCTATGAACTATAATGATTTCATTGTGAATAATCTCTTGTTTTAAAGAGAATGTATTAATTTAGAATATTTAATGATAATTTAGCGACTAGGCACTATAATTATTTCAATATTTTGATTCATTAGTTTGGATGTGTTAATGTAAATATGGATGAGGAAGATCAATACATAACATACTCTACTAATTGTAAGATTCAAGGAATAAGCTTTTGATGGTGATTAGTAGCACCACATCTTAGTTGAAACATAAGGAGGTGGTTGGAACCTTATTCTTTGAAGAAATGAAGTAGAAATTGGTGTAGTCTACCATATTTGTTTTGATTGTCAATGTTTCTTGAAAGGAAAAGGACAAGAATAAAAAGGGGAATAAAAGATCCAAAAATGTTGAGATCTTACTCTCTTATAAATTAGAAGGCCAAATGCTACCACTATGGGAGTAATGTTCCATCAAGAAGAACTAAAAAGAGAAGAAGGATAAGAAGGAATCTAATGATGAATGTAATTCAAAATCCTTTAATGAAGATTATTGAGACATGTTCCTAGAATCTTCAAGTATTCATATATGCGATGATACATAGTTAATAGATTCTCGTGCTTCAATACATGACTCTCCACAATGGAGATGTATTATATAGAGATAACACACATCATAAGATCATTGATCATGGAAGGATCACAATGGAATTAAAATAATGGAGAGTAAAAATAATTTATAATGTTCCACATGTTCTTAATTTAGGTAACGCCCCGCCAAGGAACCTAGAGGATAACACAACTAAGATTACAAAAAGGTCAAATATATATTTTTTTAAATGAAAGAAATAACAACAATCATATATTTATTCATAACTTTTAAATTAAGCTTTATCCTCTAGGGTTCCATGGCTACATTACTAACGAACTAAAATAAGATCTAACCAACATAATGAATTAACTAACAACCACAGTTCATTCTAAGTCTAATTGAATCAGATGAATAAACACATACAATTCCATATTATATCATCAGATAAGTAACATCGGGATCCTACACATAGGATCACAAGTACATAAACAAGTTCCTTTACAAGAGAGTACAACATTACATTGTTTACAATATCTCTATCCAAATTACATTGGAGTACATACATCAAGATAAAATAGTACATGATTCAACTAATTTACGAGACTAGAACATGATCATAAGTATCTTTCTCCTCAAGCTAGAACAAGATTTGAAATCTGCCATACAAGGTACATCCTTCTCGCACATGATCAACAGCAAGGGAAACCAATGGAGATAAAAGCACAACCAACCAACCATGTGGAACCCTAAGAACCACCCCCCGTGCTAGGAGATAACAATAACGTCCCAATAATAAAACATTTAAAAAAGATAGTAGACTAACAGGTGCAAGGACTACATAAGACTTCAATACAACATGGGTCAATAAGAACATCACAAGTAACAGAAACAACACTTCTGGAGGCAATCACACAATGAAAGGGAAAAACACACATTAGGGAGTGCTAGACTATAGTAGGGAAGAGTGTCATCACATGGTCCTCACATGGGTTATCCTGGTAGTCTCTCACCAAACATCGACCCCCATCCATGGGTTATCCTAGCAGTCCAGACACTAACCCCCATCTATGGTTATCCTGGCAGTCTCTCACTAGATGCTGACCCCATAGGGTGACACCTACGGAACCAACATTCCTTTCATGAGGACAAGGAAGTTGACCTTGCCAACCATGGCCTTCTCATCCCATCTTTAGCCTGAAAAAACACTACATGCATGGGTGAGGCATCCAATTATCTTATTTAGTGTGGAAACTACTCAACCCTCTAAATTTATTATTAAGTTATCACTAGATTAAAAACTTCTAATGGGTTATCTTGGCAGCCACTTTGGGCACTGACTCCACATTGAAAGCCACTCCCCTACCTACATCTAGAAGACCCTATCCATTAAGCAATACAATTGCCATCACAATGACAAATAACATCTACAATGCAAGGCATTTACCTTCTTGCATACAAATCATAATCAAAGGGACCAATTATTGTCCCAAAACATAAACCAAGCATGAACTACCACATTCTAATCATGTTGAATTTACAACACAGAATACACATCATTTCACATCACACAGGGCAAGGCATTATGTATCTTGCATAGTCATCATAACCACATGAATAGGTACACTGAGAAAGACATTATCCATCTTACACATGTATCATACTAACATGAATAGGAGACAATATTTCAAGAATGCATTTTATTCAACTCACATGATGCACACATAGTCAGCCCCCACACAATCACACCCTCTTAGGCCTCTGGAAACAACTTCCCCAAATGACACAACACTTGACACCATTAAAAACACCATGGTTTCACATCATATTCACTCTCAAAGCACATCATAAACTAATACCATTCAGCAATATTTTTAAGGAATGTAACATTAATCTAAGCATGATTAATCATCTAACAATTATAAAGTGAATCTATCTCAATAATACATAACTATAACTTTCGAATCACTAGTAGCAGTTATAATATGATCATAAGATATAAGTATCCACGAGTATCAATATTTTAACTAATAATTGTCAAGACTTATTTTTAATTTCATTTAATTAAAATGATTGAGAACAACATGCAAATAATCCCAAGGCATACAAATTAAACACACCAATTATTTACACTATTTACACTGATGTAGATTTTATTAATAATCAAGACAATTTTGTAAATACTATTAAATATAACTGTATAAGCAAGACTAAAATTCCATGCTATAAATCTCTTGCACTAGTTAGAATCACAAGATACAAAACTCGAAGCTACAATAAAAGAACCTTGTTCTAAGGTTAGCTTGAGAAGAAAGAAATACAGAACAACGAAACATTCCCATAGATCTAACATCTTCATCAAATCTACCTCACTTTTAACCACATGCATATGATAATATTATTACACATTTAAATGATGGTTCAAACCAAGTAGAAGTATCATGGCTAAAGCAATTCAAGAGTGAACGCTAAGAGGGCACAAGTAAAAGAACAATCTTTTTCTAGGTTTTACCAAATTCCATTCAACACATGAATAGGGAGAGAGAAGCTCAAGTTGCTATGGGAAAACCTAAGTGTCAACTTGATCAATCTTCTATAAACCACTACTACATTGGTCCTATGAATACCAAAATGATCATACCTAAAACATAGTTCTTCTAGAGCTGTCTACACCTCATAATGATTACCAAGCTTGTTAAAATCCCTTACCCAACACTAGTATTAATGGAATAAACCAATACAAAGCATTCTAACCTGCTAACATGCCAAGTATAGGAATAGGAAAGGTTGATTGAGTTTAAGACATAAATATGATACAAACATTTTCTCAATAACAAGGTTAATAAGAATGTGACATTTCTTAAGCACAAGTTATAAAAATGCTCTATACAACTAATGAGCCACAACATCCATAAAGGACTTTATTATCACATCAAAATTCACTTACAACAACGCATACACATGAAATCAGGACATACTAATCTATGCCTTAAGAAAACTAAACCTTGACAACATGACCCTATTACAACCACTAATAAAACTTACACAAGTTCCATTTACCTTATACAATTCCACTCGTAATCAACTAATTTCTAAAACAAATTTATAAATCAAATCTTAAATACATTGTTTACAAACCTAGTTCCAAACCTACTTATCATATTTCTACCAATAAATTGTAATAAAATCAATATCAATTTAAATTAAATTTATGAACATTGCTATACAATCACTTTATCTAAATTGAATTCTTCTACTTCTATTCTATATAAATTTAATAGCCTTCTTATAACCTAACAAACAACCAAAATAAGTAAATTTATTTATAATTGAAAGCATATTCACCTACGGTAGCATAGATAAGAAGATATAATTATTGGAACTACTCATGTAATGTTTTTTGACAAATGCCTCAAAGGGACGGTGTCTCATGGATATCAACAATTGTAGGATCAGCACAAAATGAATTTGTTGAGAAGGCTTTAGAAGCTACCAACAATGCAAAATATGAAAGCATCGACAGGGCATGCAGACTGATTGGTAGAATGCCTAAAAGAGAGTCATATGATGGAAAGCAATGATTGTAGGATATGCACAATATGAATTTGTTGAAAAGTTTCAGAGAAACCCAATTCAAAAATTTAGAGTTATTGGTGACGCAACTAATTGTATAACAGAGACGAAATCAGTGAGAGGTAGACAGTCACAAAATATTCATATCTCCAAAATGACAAACTAGGTAAGGATGATTTTTGGATATAATTTAGATAACTAGGTCGCACACCATATATAAAAAATCTAGAGGAACCTAGTTCGTAAAAATAAAGTTATGGCTGACGCAACAGATCGATAAAACAGAGACGAAATGGCTAAGAGATAGATAGTCCCAAATTATTTGTATCTCCAAAATACAAACTGGGTATGACTGCTTTTTGGATATGATTTAGAAAACTAGGTCATGCACGATATATAAAAATTTTAGATCAACCCAGTTTGTAAAAATAAAGTTATGGCTAACGCAACAAACTGATAAAATAGAGACGAAATGTATGAGAGATAGATAGTCCCAAAATATTCATATCTAGAAAACGACAAACAGGGTATGGCTGATTTTCAAATATGATTTAGAAAATTAGTTCGTACACCATATAGAAAAATTTTGGAGGAACCAAGTTCATAAAAATAATTTATGGCTGACACAATAGACTGGGTTCTAAAAATGCAGAAGAGAATTCACAAAATATTTCACTAAATCTAATGCAACAATAAATCGGTTTCATATCTCAATCCATACCTAGAATATTGCTTCAATCACATCTTCACAAATTTCCCAGCTCACATCCATTTTTCCCAAGTCTTTTCTTCTAGAAGCTATGGTTTATGGTACCAAAAGAAAAATGAAAACTTCCTGAGAAAGAGATCCCCAAAACATAAAACATATTCTCCCTTTTAAAATGCATGCTCCTTCTTCTAATTATGTCTTGAGATTTCAAAATAAAGTTGAGTATGCATAACCAACCCCATGATTCTTCTAGAAGATTCTCCTTTATTACTTTCTTACAATTTGCTATTTTTTTTCATTTACAACAAAACAAAAATAGTTTATTTCTACTTTTCTAAAATTAGTCTCTTACTCAAAAGAAATAATTATTTCTAAGATTCCCTCTTGAGGTGTGTAACTACCACTTCCTCCAAGTGGCCAAAATGGAAAATAATTACTCAAGGAAATAATAATAAACAAAGAGAATATTTTTTAGACATAATAATACATATTTCCCCACAACTATAATTTGCATAAAAGCATCTATATTTATTTATCTCTAGTTCGCAATTACATTTATTATTATTAATATTATTTATTAACTTAACTTCTAATATAATATATTTTCCATAAAATAAATTTACATAAAGGCATTTGTATTTATTTAATTATCAAAAATGCCTTCATAACTAATAATATTATTTTAATGCAACAATTAACCAAAGGATTAATCAAACAATTCCAAACTAAATAGCCCAAATGCTAAACAATACTTGACACTATACACGATCGGAAAGCAAGACCACCACAACAATGACTGACTATCATGCCGATACTAACAACACTGACTAGCTACAAAACTGGATACTTATCCTTTTCAAGGATGATGGCTAACTAGGGGACCATATGTTATCTCTGTTCAATAGATCCATTGGTTTTAAGGCATGCCCAAACTTGTCAATTAAGGTGGAGTTGATTCCTGATACTTGCATCCTTCAGCAACCAAACAGTTCAACAAATACACACACACATATAATCATATCGTCAAATACTGTTGGATCTAGGGCATACAACTGAGAGGGGGGGGTGAATCAGTTGTATAAAACTTCTTTTTCTTTCAAACACTTGATTCTTTGTTGTTAGTTAGCAGCATATCAAATAATCATCCATGGAAGCATAATACATAAACACAAGAGCAGATAAGCATCAACACATTGAACACCAAGATTTTGACGTGGAAAACCTGGTTAAGGGAAAAACCACGGGGTGATTAACCCAAGAATTATTCTCTGTTAGAAGAATAAAGAAAAATGAATGGCACATGCCAATAAGGGCTCACTGCCCGAGCACACTGCTCACAAAGAGGCCCACTGCCTACAAGGAGACACACTATCTACAAAGTGATAAAAATCACAGTCTTGAACTGGAGAATGACATCTCTACCATGTCCGGATCAGTTCCAATTAAGCCCAAAATCTCTGCTCTACCTTTCGCACGTTTTCTTCGCTATGCCACACTCATCCACACCCCACACTCTGAAATGAACTCACAAACCGTTATTTATACAAGACATCGACTTAGGAACAAACATCTAAGTCGGCAAACAACCATAGGAGTATCCGCAAGATGAATAACACATCCGGTCGGCCATCACAAGAACATTCGCAGGATGAACAACTCATCCGGTCGGCTAAACAGAGCAAGAACTTCATCCGGAAGAATAACTTCAATTCTGGGCTCTACCATCAATGCGGACCAACAACACAACCTAAACATGATCCAAGAACCTTCACAAGCCTGTCTGAATGTCCGGATACATCCGCACTTCCTCTACTTACTGGGATCTCTTGTCTTCCTCATCCGAAACTTCAAGAACACAGTCTGTCGCCACTGTCATAATGCAAGAGGTACTTCCGGACCTCCAAATCATACAAAAATCAGGATGACACATCACAAGGACATCCAAAACATTCCTTCCAATCCGCAGATTAGGATAATACAATTCCGGACCTCACCAGACCTTTTTGTGATCCTCTGTCACCTCTGGATACTTGCCGGAACCGGTTCTATACCGACAGCCACAACTCCTTCAGATCTTCATGCGGACCTCTGAAATCTTAACTGAAGCATCTCAAGACACATATCTACTAACCCTTTAATCCGCATCCTCCGGTTCTCATCCTATACAGTACATTTGCCTTCTTCTCATCACTGTTCTTCACTGTTCCTGACTGAGGCTAATTTTCTCAATATCCTCAGCACACAGCTCATCAAATCCTTCTTGTCAATGCAATATGAGTATGTTGACATCAATGACAACACTGGCTCACCTCATACTTGCAACAATCTCCCCCTTTGTCATTGATGGCAACATATGATGTGAAAAACCATTAAGACAAGAACTTCAACTTTTCATATGTCTTCTCTTCCTTTACTGCTCCCCCTTTGATCATTAACCACTTGTTTTTCACATGTCTTCTCTCCCCCTTTGACATCAATGGCAAAGGGCTCATACTTGCAATTCTCATACATCAGAATCATACCAGCTGCTCCCCCTTAGTTGCAGCTCCCCATTAGTCCGGATCACAAGATATGACTGTGATAGCCACCGGACTGATGCACATCAGTGCATCTTAGTTCATCACCGGAGGGGCCATGACCCCTAACTTCTCCCGGAGATATTCAAAAGAGTCTTTGGGAAGAGGTTTTGTAAAGATATCTGCAATCTGATCCTTGGAGGGAACATACTCCAATCTGACTTCTTCCTTGTTTACTTGTTCTCTCAAAAAGTGAAATTTAATAGATATGTGCTTAGTCTTAGAATGCAATACCGGATTCTTGGAGATATTAATTGCACTTGAATTATCACAGAAAATTGTGATAGGCTTCTCATATTCAACTTTGATGTCTCTTAGCATCTGCTTCATCCATAAGATTTGAGTGCAACTACCTGCTGCTGCAATGTATTCTGCTTCAGTTGTAGACAGAGATATTGCATCTTGTTTCTTGCTTAGCCAAGAAACCAATCTCTTCCCCAAAAAGAATGCTCCACCACTAGTGCTCTTCCGATCATCCACATCTCCTGCCCAATCTGCATCTGTGTAAGCATGAAGAGAGAAGTCTAGATCTCTAGGGTACCATAGACCATACTCAACTGTTCCTTTCAAGTACCTAAAAATTCTTTTGATTGCCATAACATGAGATTCTCTAGGATCAGCCTGGAATCTTGCCACAAGACCAACAGCCTGCATTATATCTGGTCTAGTTTGAGTGAGATACAACAATCCACCAATCATTGATCTATACTTTGTCTGATCTGCCTTTGGAGAATCATCATCTTTTCTTAACTTACATCCGGTTGCCATAGGAGTGTTCATAGGCTTTGAGTCTTCCATACCAAATTTCTTTAACAATTCTTTCACATATTTGGTCTGAGAAATGAAGATCCCTTCTTTTGTTTGAGTAATTTGCAGACCCAAGAAGAAATTCATTTCACCAAGCATAGACATTTCAAACTCACTTTTCATCTGATTTGCAAAAGTTTTGCACATACTATCTCTTCCTCCAAAAATGATATCATCCACAAACACTTCAACAATTAAAATATTTTCATGATCAATTTTAAAATATAAGTTACTGTCAGCAGTACCTTTGTTGAATCCAATCTGCACAAGATGCTTATCCAACCTTTCATACCATGCTCTTGGGGCTTGCTTCAATCCATACAAAGCTTTTTTCAACTTGCAGACCATATCATTATTATCAGACAATTGAAATCCATCCGGTTGTTCAATGTAGACTTCTTCTTCCAGATCACCATTTAGGAAGGCAGACTTGACATCCATCTGATATACCTTGAAGTCTTTGAAGGTAGCAAATGCAAGAAGTAATCTGACTGCTTCAATTCTTGCCACCGGAGCAAAAGTCTCTTCAAAGTCAATTCCTTCTATTTGAGAGTAGCCTTTGCAGACCAATCTAGCTTTGTTTCTGATTACTTCACCAGCTTCATTTAGTTTGTTCCGGAAGACCCACTTGGTTCCAATTACATTCCTGTCTCTAGGTCTGGGAACAAGATCCCAAGTATGATTTTTCTCAATTTGCATCAATTCATCTTCCATTGCTTTGGTCCAGTTTTCATCATTGCAGGCTTCATTTATTATTTTAGGTTCAATTTTTGAAATCAGACAGCATTCATCCTGATTTTGAGCAATATTCCTTCTAGTTTGTACACCTTTGCTTCTGTCACCTATGATCTGATCTTCAGAGTGGTTCAGTCTTACATACCTTAGAATTTTGGGAGTATCCAGCACTGCTGTTTCTTGATCAGGCTCATTCAAACCTATCTCTTCTTCCTGATTTACCGGATCAGGCTGACTCTGTCTCACCGGAGAGGATTGAGTTCCTTGAACACTGTCTTGGTCATCTTCATCAAGCTCATAAAATCTTGAAGGTTTCTCAATTCCTTCATCAACTTTCACATTGGTGCTTTCTATTATCTTCCTCAATCTCTTATTGTAGCACCGATATGCTTTGCTTTGAGTGGAGTAGCCCAAGAAAATTCCCTCATCACTTCTAGCATCAAACTTTCCTAGATCTTCATCTCTTTTAATATAACACTTGCTACCAAATACTCTGAAATATTTCACAGTAGGAGTGATGCCAAACCAAAGTTCATAGGGGGTCTTACCGATATTGTTTCTGATTTGAACTCGATTTAGAGTGTAGACTGCGGTGCTGATAGCTTCTTTCCAAAACATTTGAGGAACATTTGCTTCCAACATCATTGTCCTAGCAGCTTCCTGGATGGTCCGGTTCTTTCTCTCAACTACTCCATTCTGCTGTGGAGTCTTAGGAGCAGACAACTGTCTCCTTGTGCCCTGTTTCTCACAAAAGTCAATGAATTCACCAGATGTAAATTCACCACCTCTATCAGACCTTAGACACTTTAGTTTCAATCCGGTTTGATTCTCCACCATAGCTTTGAAGATTTTGAACTTCTCAAAAGCTTCTGATTTTTCTTTTAGAAAGGTAACCCACATCATCCAGGAATGATCATCAATTAACAACATGAAATATCTATCACCCTGCAGACTCTTGATTCTTGTCGGACCACATAGATCAGTATGTACTAATTCCAACAATCCAGTAGAAGACTGATCTTTGCTTTTGAAAGAGACTCTGCTTTGTTTACCTAACTGACATTCTTTACACACACTATTTGTAGGTTTCATCAATTTTGGAAGATCTCTCACAGCCTGAGTATTGCTTATCTTGATGATGTTATCAAAATTTACATGACACATTCTTCTATGCCATAACCAACTCTGATCAATTTGAACAAACAAACAACTTTTATTTGAACCAACCAGATGAAAGATATTACCTTTTGTCTGAGTACCGGATGCAATTTCAGTTCCGGAGATTGTAAAGATTCTGCATTTTCCATTCTTGAACCGGAGATCATAGCCTTTGTCCACTAACTGACCAACACTGAGAAGATTGTGCTTCAATCCCTCAACATACAGTACATTACCTGTTTTGCTCTTACCATCAAAGGAAATAGTTCCCCTACCTCTGATTCTGCCAGCAGAATTGTCACCAAACTTTACCATTCCTCCTTCATATCTTTCCAAGTCTAAGAACTTATTCTTGTCACCAGTCATATGGTGAGAACATCCACTGTCAATAACCCAATCATCCTTTTCTTCCACTTGAGCAGCCAAGGCTTTTTCAACAACTTTGTGATTGACAGATTCAGAGAGTATTGAATCTTCTTCCTTGATGGCTATAAACACCCACTCATTTCCGGATTTGCTTCCTAGTTCTGATTCATCATCTGTTACTCCTTCATTGTCATCTTCTTCATGAACATAATAGCAATTCTTTTGAAACCTTTGTCTGTGAGTATTAGATCTTGCAGATCTCTCCGAACATCTTGAGGCAAAATGACCAATCTTATTGTAGTTGAAACACTTAAAGGGTAGTTTTCCTTCATACTTACCGGATCCTCTTGGCAGTCTCTTTGCAATGAGGGCTTCAAGTTGAGCTGTTTCTGCTTCTTCTTCTTCCATGTCTCTTCTTGCTTGATCATACCATGACATTTTCCTTGATGAGTTTTCACCCGGATCAAATCTCTGTTTGCCTTTCACATAGGCACTGGCTTTGAAAGCAGATTCAGTCTTGGGAGGATCATCTCCAAACTCGGTCATTTCAAATGCAGCTAGTTTGCCAGCCAGTTGTTCTCTTGTGACAGTTGTGTGTGCTCTGAATTCATCAATGGCAGCAACTTTGATTTTGTAGGCAGCAGGAAGGGATCTTAGGATTTTGCAGACAATCTCATTTTCATCTAAAGTTCCACCAGCATTTCTGATTCCACATACCAGCTCATTTACTCTTGGCATAAAGGTAGTGATGTTTTCATCATCTCTCATTTTCAATCTTTCAAATTTCCCTTTCAGACTTTGCAACCTTGCACTTTTGACAAACTCATCTCCTTCATACAGAAGTTCCAGTTTAGTTAGGATCTCATATGCAGTTGGTAGGTCAATGACATTCGAGAGATCTGAGTCATTCAATGCGCTTAGAAGAGCTTCCTTGGTCCGCAGATTGTTTTCAGCTTCTGTGATTTCATTCAGAGTTGTCAGACCACCTTGTGGAGGTACATATGGTTTTGAAATCATAGCCAAGTATGCTTTTCCCATACATTCCAAGTGACACTTCATGCGACCTTTCCAGAGAGTGAAGTTGGTTCCATCGAACTTCGGACTATCCTTCTTGTATGACGACATCCTGGATCTCCTCAAGCGGTTAAGCTCCTATCAGAGGAACTTAGCTCTGATACCAATTGTTGGATCTAGGGCATACAACTGAGAGGGGGGGGGTGAATCAGTTGTATAAAACTTCTTTTTCTTTCAAACACTTGATTCTTTGTTGTTAGTTAGCAGCATATCAAATAATCATCCATGGAAGCATAATACATAAACACAAGAGCAGATAAGCATCAACACATTGAACACCAAGATTTTGATGTGGAAAACCTGGTTAAGGGAAAAACCACGGGGTGATTAACCCAAGAATTATTCTCTGTTAGAAGAATAAAGAAAAATGAATGGCACATGCCAATAAGGGCTCACTGCCTGAGCACACTGCTCACAAAGAGGCCCACTGCCTACAAGGAGACACACTGTCTACAAAGTGATAAAAATCACAGTCTTGAACTGGAGAATGACATCTCTACCATGTCCGGATCAGTTCCAATTAAGCCCAAAATCTCTGCTCTGCCTTTCGCACGTTTTCTTCGCTATGCCACACTCATCCACACCCCACACTCTGAAATGAACTCACAAACCGTTATTTATACAAGACATCGACTTAGGAACAAACATCTAAGTCGGCAAACAACCATAGGAGTATCCGCAAGATGAATAACACATCCGGTCGGCCATCACAAGAACATTCGCAGGATGAACAACTCATCCGGTCGGCTAAACAGAGCAAGAACTTCATCCGGAAGAATAACTTCAATTCCGGGCTCTACCATCAATGCGGACCAACAACACAACCTAAACATGATCCAAGAACCTTCACAAGCCTGTCTGAATGTCCGGATACATCCGCACTTCCTCTACTTACTGGGATCTCTTGTCTTCCTCATCCGGAACTTTAAGAACACAGTCTATCACCACTGTCATAATGCAAGAGGTACTTCCGGACCTCCAAATCATACAAAAATCAGGATGACACATCACAAGGACATCCAAAACATTCCTTCCAATCCGCAGATTAGGATAATACAATTCCGGACCTCACCGGACCTTTTTGTGATCCTCTGTCACCTCTGGATACTTGCCGGAACCGGTTCTATACCGACAGCCACAACTCCTTCAGATCTTCATGCGGACCTCTGAAATCTTAACTGAAGCATCTCAAGACACATATCTACTAACCCTTTAATCCGCATCCTCCGGTTCTCATCCTATACAGTACATTTGCCTTCTTCTCATCACTGTTCTTCACTGTTCCTGACTGAGGCTAATTTTCTCAATATCCTCAGCACACAGCTCATCAAATCCTTCTTGTCAATGCAATATGAGTATGTTGACATCAATGACAACACTGGCTCACCTCATACTTGCAACAAATACACCATAGAAGGGAGAATCACAACAAAGCAGTGGACTCATGCATGAGAAATGCAACACTGTCCATTTTACCAACATATCAAACACATAATCACAACACACATAGAAATCAGTTACTAAATGACTAAAGAAGAACCATCATCAAATAATCGCATGATATGCGCAATAAGATTGATCCACACAAAACATCACAAAATAGCATCCTATGATACAAAATTAGTCACATAAAAACAATTCTAAGATATCACAATCATAGTAAGATCAACATCATAATTACCTGAATGTAAACAATGTTAGAGCATATGAGTTCTCAATGTCGCAATAAGAATTATCAATAAAACATACTAACTTCATCTTCATACTCCTTAGTCTAACCACCTACACAATCAAGGTGAGAATGGAGGGGCACTACATCCCCCCCCCCCCTAAAACTTGACTTACTCTTGGAAGTCAGAGACTAGGGCCAACATACATTTCTATATTAAGTAATTGTTTCTAAAATAGGCACAATCATTCAATAAAGACAAGAAGGGCATCAATTCCTCACCATTAAGACATATCATGTGATCTACTTATAACAAATCCCTCATATTTTGATAATTTCATATGATTTAGAGAATTGAATTCACATATTAACAAGGAATAATACATCTCATCTTTTATTTCCACTATGGGTCCAACTAATTACTGAACATGCAAAGTACAATCCTCCGCAGAGTCCTCCCTTGAACACACTATCAGAGGTTCGAAATGAACATGATTGAAATAACACCTAACACGAAATGGAGCCAATAGAAACAAACATTTGGAATAGCCACCATAGAAATTTAAAAAAATGCAAACCCAATTGGGGGAATAATCAAATTCAATCTTAAGTCACAAAATGCTGCAAATTTTCAACAATAATTCAATTATAAAGAAAAGAGTTTTGGTGACCACTCCTATGATAAGAGAGTTCAAAGAAAAAAAAATCACTGTTATCCCACGAACAACACATGAAACAACTATCAAAAATTCTAAAACAATCAAATTACAAATAAATCCACATCACGGTGTGACTAATTTTAGCCACAAAAGGGAGTATCCGCTACACAACACCCCAGGACTGAAAGTCCAAAATGCATTAGAGAATGTACACCAAACACACAGTCAACTAAGTTTTCTACATATTCATATCTAAGCAACTTTTATTCAAGAATTTAAGGCAACACAGTCGCTACTTATATAGAAAAAAATTTCTATTTTTAATGCAGTACAATTTTTTTTACCAAACTATGAACATATACAATTACTTCCTTATGCAAAAAGATACTTACAGAGGAAATGTATGATGTCATACACAAGAATAATTCACAACTCTAATTCACTTACAGTATCAAATTCATGATCTCTTGGGTCCAACACAAGCTCCAATTTGATCTTCTACACACGGTTCTTACACAGGTATACATAATGAGAACTTTCAAAAATTAGAACATAACTTCCTCATGAGGTCATGAACTACTAGGAGATAGCTATTAAATTATTAAGAAACCACTTAAAGATACCCCACATACGGTAACACTACATAACCACATGACTCACGATGCATGATGCCACCAAATGATTAAATCATTCCAATACTTACACATATACAAAAGTAATGCAACTAACATAAAGATGGTATGGTGCTTCTACACCCAAAGTTAAACATAACCCCCAAGTATGATTACTTCACCAAACTAGGGAACACAAAACACCATTGGCCTTTCAAAACTCCACATAGAATAGGTACAGGATATTCACATCACTAGAGGGGGCATATACTACACTCCTAATTACATGCACTAATAGTAACCATGATTCTTTCTTCTAAGCACTATAGACCACAAGAGGAATTCAAGGCCTCAACAAATCAATAATTACTAACTTTCAAGAAACTCATATTGTCAGATATATCATCGCATTTTCCAAAAAGAATGAGAGAGAACACATAGCAGACACATAAGTAAAACAAGGCATTAAGAATTTATTTCTTCCAGAATCAAAGAACAAGTCTGTAAATTTATCAACCTTCTAACATCATACTAAGGCACATAGGTGACAGGTACTATTACCAACTCTCTACAAGGAGAAAAATGCTTAACCTATAGAAAGAATAACAATCCAGAGATCCCAATGTTGCAACCTGGCTCTGATACCAAATGTAATGCCCTGCCAAAGAACCTGGAGGATAACACAACTAAGCTTACAAAAAGGTCAAAAATTTTTTTAAAAAATGAAAGATCTAACAACAATCATATATTTATTCATAACTTTTAAATTAAGCTTTATCCTCTAGGGTTCCATGACTTCATTACTAACGAACTAAAACAAGATCTAACCAAAATAATGAATTAACTAACAACCACAGTTCATTCTAAGTCTAATTGCATCAGATGAATAAACACATACAATTCCATATTATATCATCAGGATCCTATGCATAGGATCACAAGTACATAAACAAGTTCCTTTACAAGAGATTACAACATTACATTGTTTACAATATCGCTATCTAGATTACATTGGAGTACATACATCAAGATAATAGTACATGATTCAACTGATTTACAAGACTAGAACATGATCATAAGTATTTGTCTCCTCAAGCCAGAGCAAGATCTGAAATCTGCCATGCAAGGTACATCTTTCTCGCACACAATCAACAACAACAGAAACCAATGGAGATAAAAGCACAACCACCCGACCATGTGGAACCCTAAGGACCACCCCCCATACTAGGAGATAACAATAAGGTCCAACTAATAAAATATTTAAGAAAGATAGTAGACTAACAGGTGTAAGGACTACACAAGAATTCAAAATAACATGGGTCAATAAGAACATCAAAGGTAACACAAATAACACTTCCAAATGCAATGACACAATAAAAGGGAAAAACACACATTAGGGAGTCCTAGGCTGCAGTAGGGAAGAGTGTCATCGCATGTTCCTAACATGGGTTATCCTAAAAGTCTCTCACTAAATGTTGGCCCCCATCCATGGGTTATCCTAGTAGTCTAGATGCTGGCCCCCGTCTATGGTTATCATGGTAGTCTCTCACTAGACGACAACCCTATAGGGTGACACATGCGGAACCAACATTCCTTTCATGTGGACAAGGAAGTTGACCTTGCCAAGCACGGCCTTCTCATCCCATCCTTAGTCTGAATGAGCACTAAATGCATGGGTGAGGCATCCAATTATCAGTGGATTAAAAAATTCCAATGGGTTATCCTAGTAGCCACTTTGGGCACCGACCCCACATTGAAAGCCGCTCTCCTACTTGCATCTAGAAGACCCTATCCATCAAGCAAGACAATTACCATCTCAATGACAAGTAACATATACAATGCAAGGCATTTACCTCCTTGCATACAAATCATAATCACAGGGACCAATTCTTGTCCCAAAACATAAATCAAGCATGAACTACCACATTCTCATCATGTTGCATTTACACCATAGAATACACATCATTTCACATCACATAGAGCAAGGCATTATCCATTTTGCATAGTCATCATAACCACATGAATAGGCACACTAAGCAAGGCATTATCCATTTTGCACATTGTTGGTCAACAAATTTGTCTTGATCTAATAATATTTTATTCTGACTCTATAACCCTTTCTTTTTTAGAGAAAATAAATTAAACAACAATTGGGTGAACTATCATAAATAATTCCTGTCTGAATTAAGGTACAGTTCCCTTTTAAATCTTCAATGAGTTTGAACTATTCTAACATTTGAATACACTTTAACCATAAAGTATTTAAGGTAGACTAACATTCACACATCACCATGTTATGAATGTGATATTTTTCTTTCCTATGAAATCATTCAATGACAGAACGCATAGCTTCTATCTTCAACAATAATCAAATATATATATGTATGTGTACCACTAAATTCTTGTGAACCAATAAATGGTAAAACATATGTGATGAGTCTTCCAGCAAAAGAATAATTACCACATAAAAAGAAGAGCTCACACAGAAACTTGATTTCATGCACTTAAAAACACAGATTTAAGTCTATAGCAATCGTGTCTTCCTTTCATTCATAGATGAAATGTATTGAGACAAACATCACATACATTGTAAACGTAAAGTTCAGCAAAAATTTTCTATCCTTATTCTATATCCCAATTTTTTAGATTTCTAACCAAACATATATATAGCTTGTCCTTATAACTGTTCTTTAAACCTAGAGTTAAACAAACTTTGACCCTTAGAAGGATTTAGGTTTTTGAAATTGATTAAAAAGATAGAGTTTTAAAACATGATTATGAACTAAATAACTAAATAAAAAGATTATATGAGCATGATCACGACTGGGATAGCATGTTGGAATCTCTAGATTTGCTCTGTTCTATCAAAGAGACACATTGCGTCTTCATTTCCTAGTATGCAACAACAAACTCCTGAATCATTGGGAAGTTAGGGATGCCAATATGCTTAACTCGTGCCTTCCAAACATCCTTTTCTTTTCAAATGCTAGATACTTTTTCTGCATGTCCTGGAAGTCCATTGACACAAAGGTGAAGTAGTGATTCCACTTTTGATATTTAGGAGAAATCACCAATTATCAGATTATCATTTTCTTTGACAAACATAATTTTCTCTTTGAAGGATTGTATAATAGCATCAACATCTTTCTCTGGCTCACCATCATCTTTCAAGTATTTTACATCAATACATTCTAAATCCTATTGTAGAGATTGAGTAAACTCAGTTATCTCCTTAATCAACTTTGTAAACTGTATTCATCCTTGTTTTGACATTGAATTTCTCCATTCAATGTTTCTTCTACTTACATATAGCATATTGTCATTCAAGTTTGTTACATTCTTTTCTGATAGAAACTTAGTCACTCCATACTTTTGAATTTCAATCATCTGATTTATTACACTCATCCATTTCACTTCATCCTTTTCCCACAAGGCATTCTATATTTTTAAATCTTCAATAGTAGCTATGGTTTCATTGTATATACCTTTCAAATCATTAATATATTCAGTACCTTTTTGGATGATACCATCTAGTCAGTCATCAAACACTTTAGTCACCATCTTATTTCTATGTATCTGATCAAGCATTTTTTGATTAACTGGAGACATTGGATCAAAAGACAGAGGTAATTGAGAGATGGGTTGAGGACCTAGATTGTGAATGGAGTTAATGTATTATGCCATTGACCGTAATGCTTGTTTCAACTCTCTATTATCCTTTTCATCTTTCCATGTGTGACTTACTATCTTTTTAGTAGACGCCTTGAGATGATGCACATCTATAGCATGCGATGCAATTCCAAGGTCTATTCCTTCTACTTCAAAATCTTGGACTGTGGAGTTTTGGACTTCCTCATTAGCTATTGGCTGAGCTATCTCCATACTCCAATTTCTTGTATTGGGATCAATGTCTACCTTGGAAGTGGTTTTCAACTTTTTAGATTTTGGAGCATTTCCTAGACATTTGCTAACCATATCTTCTATTGGTAAAGAAAATGGAACTATTTTCCTTTTATCATTAATTGAACTTTGCAACCATCGAGGTGTAGTGACTGGAATTTCTTTATCAGGAGTAAGCTGTTCAAAAGGTGCATTTGGCAATATCATTAAATTGGTAGAATCCAAAGCGATCTCTACCTGTTGGTCCGTATTGGTTTCTTCTGCCATTGATGAACCAAGCCCTTGATCACTCATCATTTCTTCTAAATCTTCTTTATTATTTAGGTCTACAACTATTCTTTCTAAAATTTCTTTCTTCTTCCTACTCTCAGTTCTTTACCTGGTGGTGTGAGTAGGCAGACTGGTCACAAGGGTTCTCTTAGACTTTTTGGTAGCAGAACCCTTTTCAATTTTTAACTTTGGAGTACCTTTAATAGATTTGAATTCACTGTGAAATTGGGCAAGAAAGTCCTTTACCTCCAGTACTTTTTCCCTTTCGTATCACCCTGTATGTTTTACTACTAAAATTGGCATGTTCCTTCTTTGATAAAAGGCATAAAATCCAGTCGAATAATTACTGAATCAATTAATTTGTGCCGAATTTACTTGATAAGACGTTAATTCTAACACATGAATTAATTACAATTAATCCCCATACATGACCTTGATGTGTAATCACTACCCTTAACCTCTAAAAGTTAAAACTTTCCACTTCATAAGGTGTTTTGAATATATTCCCCTCCGGTTGATTTTCTCCATTAAAATCTCCTGCAAATTTTGACTCAAAGAAGGTTTTAGGGAATAAATGAGACTTAACACATAGGTACACTTATTACAAAACATTTCATGATGAACTATTGAAACTTTGAACATTTGAACTCTAATATGAGGTTCAATCGAGAGGTTCAAAGATACAAATTATGTTGCATGAGGGACCAAGGGTAAGCTACTTTTCTAGGAACATTGAATGGTGAACTGGTGTAAGAGCACCCCTTCGAAATACAAATTAGGTCTAATTATATTATGTTTTACTTTGTGATGTAATAAGGTCCATGTGACCATTTCTTATGTTTTAAGTCAATTTGGGATTGTGTATTGATAGTTATAGTTTGTTATGCTAGCTGTCCTCCCAGTCGCTTGGAAACTCCTAGCCGCTGGGAATCGAGTCTATACTACTCGTGAGAAGTAGTTATTTATGCCCTAGATTAGTTTTGTTTAGAGATAGTTCAGCGTTGCATATGAAAAAGGAGAGACATTGTGGTTGGAGATCAGACTAAGCATTGTGGTACATTGGGACTGTGAAGTCAGATATTTGTATGCATTTATGATATAGAAATAAAGAAGATCTCGTTGTTTCATTTATTTGATTTTTGATCTATCTATGTAGTCAATTTTGATTTTGTAGGCGAAAAGGATTCATTCATTAATTCCACCGATTGATTCTCTGAATCAGTGGAATGGGCATGTACAATAGTTTAGTTTTCTTTTATGTTTTTATGTTTGTGCATTTCATATTTTTGGGATTGATTTGTAGCATGCTATGATCTATCCTAGCATCCTCATGTGCTAGGGTTTGAAGGATAAAACCTAAGTCAAAATTTCCCAGGAAACAGATCAGCTCGATCTCAGAGTTTTCTGTGCAAATTTGTGAACACATCGGCAAGAGGTATGCTATCAATGGAGAAGTGAAATGTTCTGCAACGATGTTAGTCACATCGATGAATGAGGTCTGAAGGCTCATCGGGGTGACTGAAGGTATCGGTATAAGGTTGTTTGATGTAGCCGATGTTATATGTCACAGTGACAAGTGCGAAAGGAAGAGTGGATAGTCCATCGGGGAAAGTTGGTGAAAGTCTCAGCGAAAGAAGAAAGCATATTGGTGTAAGAGTGGGTATTGGTGAGTGAGGAGAATGTTTCACCGATGGTCAAGTCTTACCGACGAAGATGATTCAAGGAAGATATCAGAGTAACATGGTATGTTGGTGAAAGAGATTTTGGGCAGGCCGATAGAGGTTATCTTGCTGATAGGCAATAAAGTGAAAAAACATCCATCGACGTGAGGTGGAGTTTGATGTGAAAATTTTCTTAGGTGCCGATAGTTGTTGTTTGGCCGATAGTGTATATCGGGGAGACATTATGGTAGATCTTGCCGATGGAATGAGAACCATTAAATCCCACCAAGTTTGAACGCTTGTGTTGGCCACTTTGCATCAAATTGGTATCAGAGTGAAGGAGTATCTTCTGGGAAGATAAGAAGATGGTAAGATGTCGGATGAAGAAGGAACATTAGAGATTCTGGCAAGGATGACCAACGCTGAGTTGGCAATTCTGGTAAAGAAGCAGATTGCAGAGAGCATTGTTATAAAGGCTCAGAATCAAGCATTGAAAGATGAGTTGGAGAAGTTGAGGGACAGAGTAGGTTCTGGTAAAGAAGAAGATAGGGAAGAAGAAGAGATCCCTAGGTGGAACGAGGAAGACGTTCCTGCAGACTAGAGACCCTCGATTAATGCCCTCAAATCCATGGAGAGGAGAACCATGGATGTGAAACTAGATTTGCCCATGCTTACAGGAAAGATGGATCTTGATTCAGTGATGGAGTGGATAGATTCCTTAAACAATTTCTTCGAGACAAAGGAGATACCAGAACACCAAAGGGTAAAGATAGCCCAATCAAAAATGAAAGAGGTTGCATTAACTTGGTGGAATTTTATCCAAGAGGACAGAGTACAAGAACAAAAGCGTAGAGTTGCTACATGGAAGAAGATGATGGCTTTAGTGAAAGAAGCCTATGTTCCATTGGATTACAGCATCCAATTGCATAAGAGGAAACAAAATTTGAAGTAGAAGGAGCTAGATATCAGCTCATATATAGAAGAGTTCATGAAGCTTTGTGTCAATACAAAGGTAAAAGAGAGTGAGGAAGAAAAGGTAGCCAGATACCTTAATGGATTGAGGTTCAACATTCAGGAAGATTTGAATCTGCATAACCCAGATATAGTTCATAAATGTTTTCAATTAGCATTGAAAGTGGAAGAGAAGTTAAAGAGAAGACAAGAACAGAACAATAGGGAAAGAGGAAAATAGCAAAGAGGTGGAAGAGGTCCTTTCAAAGGCAGAGGACATGGATTTGGATATCAAGGAGAATCCAGTCATGACAACAGTAAGGGAGATAACAGTCAAAACCAGAGAGGAAGTTACAATCAGCAAGGAAACTTCAGAGGCAGAAGACCTTTCAGAGGAAGATCCCAGGGTAGAGGATCTATCAGATGTTGTAACTGTAATAAAGAAGGGCATATAGCCAGCAAATGTCCAGAAAAGGCAACAAGTTCAACAGGAGAAAGGAGAATGAATCTGATCCAAGAACCTGATAGCCAAAGTGCAACAAGCTCAAACGCTTTTCAAAGTGTGAATGCTCCTAACAATTATGGATATCCAGAAAGAGGAGAATCTCTGATGATGAGGAGAACAATGACTACCATGAAGGTACCTAACAAAGAACCCTCACAAAGAAAGTCTCTTTTCAGAACTAATTGCAAGGCAGGAGGAAAGGTATGTAAAGTTCTAATTGATTCTAGTTCTACTAAAAATTTTGTATCTGATGAAATGGTAACAAAGCTTAAGCTTAGAAGATTGCCTCACCCATCCCCATATAAGGTCTCATGGCTTACCCCAGGTCAGCAAACAGTTGTAGAAGAGCAGGCTTGGGTAGAATTTCAGATTGGAGCATATAAAGATAAGTTGCTACTTGATATCACCAAGATGGATGCTTGCCATCTTTTATTTGGAAGACCATGGTAGTATGACTTGAAGGCACGCCATGAGGGTGTTAGGAACACCTATACAATCAACAAAAATGGTACAGTGATAGAGTTGATCCCATGGATAGAGAAGGAGGAGAAATCAAAAGGAAAAGAGGTAAAGGTGATGCTGATGGAAGGAAAACAATTCACGAAAGAAGTAGCAACAGAAGGTGCAATTGCATATGCCCTAATTCCATGTCTGACAATGAATAAAGAACAGCAGCAAGAAGTCAAGAAAGAGAAGAAGCAGAGGTTCATAGACCCAACTGTCCAAGAGCTATTGGATAAGTATAAAGGCATCATCTCTGATGGAATGCCAAGATCCCTACCACCTGTAAGGGATATCAACCATTGCATAGATCTAATCCTAGGATCTACACTTCCAAACAAAGTAGCATACAAGCTAACTCTAGAACAGAATGCAGAAGTAGCAAGACAAATTGAGGAATTATTAGACATAGGTCTGATTGGTAAAAGTTTAAGCCCATGCATAGTACCAGCTATAATAGCACCAAAGAAAGAAGGCACTTGGAGACTTTGCACAGATTCCAGGGCTATTAATAAGATAACAATCCGGTATAGGTTTCCAATCCCTAGGATAGAGGATTTACTTGACTGTTTGGGAGGTGCTAAGTATTTTATAAAAATAGACTTGAAGAGTGGTTATCATCAGATCAGAATTAGGCTAGGAGATGAATGGAAAACAGCATTCAAAACCAATGAAGGGTTGAATGAGTGGAAAGTTATTCTTTTGGTTTGTCTAATGCACCTAGTACTTTTATGAGATTGATGAATGAGGTTTTGAGAGAATTTATGGGCAAGTTTGTCATAGTATATCTAGATGACATTATGATTTTCAGTAATACAAAGGAAGAATATCTCAGACATATAGATTTGGTTCTCAAGAGGTTACATGAAGAGCAGCTGATGATAAATTTAAATAAGTGTTTGTTTATGCAGGAGAAGATCACATATTTGGGTTTTGGATAAGGAGAAGGTCAGTGCCATATTGTCTTGGCCAACTCCAAGGACTATAAATGATGTCAGAAGTTTCCATGGGTTAGTAACCTTCTACAGAAAGTTTATAAGAGGGTTTAGTCATATTTGTACGCCCATGCTTGATACTATAAAAGGAGGACAAAAGTGCAGATTTGCTTGGACTAAGGAAGCTGATGATTCCTTTGAAACATTGAAGAAGAAAGTGGCATAGCAACCAATCCTTGCACTTCCAGATTTTACCAAAATGTTTCAGGTTGAATGTGATGCAAGCCACATGGCAATTGGAGCAGTACTCAGCCAAGAAGGTAGGCCAATTGCATTTTTCAGTGAGAAATTGAATGATGCTAAGAAGAGGTATTCATCATATGATTTGGAAATGTATGCTCTAGTCTAGTCACTCAAAAAGTGGAGGCATTACTTGATGCCAAAATAATTCATAGTATTCATAGATAATCAGGCTCTAAGTTTTATCAACAACCAGGAAAAGTTGAACCACAGGCATATGAAATGGGTAGAAACTTTGCAAGCTTTTACTTTCACATTGAAGCATAAGAAAGGAGTCAAGAATAAGGTAGCAGATGCCTTGAGCAGGAGAGCTCTAATGTCAACCAGATTCAGTTGGAAAGTGTTGGCATTGATTCATTGAAGACCATGTATGATGCTGATGAAGATTTTGGAGAGATATATCAGGTATGCACTTCTTTTGGAGATAAATATCATGCTGAATTCTTTGAATTTCTGATCCAGGATGGATTGCTATTCAAAGGTGGACAGTTGTGTATTCCAAGGTGTTCTATGCGGTTGAACATCATTAAAGAGAAACATTGTGGAGCTATGGCAGGACATTTTGGTTTAGACAAGACTCTTGATCTTGTTCGAAGACATTATTATTGGCCTAAGTTATAATCAGATGTCAGAAAATTTGTAGAGACATGTTTGATATGTCAGAAAGCAAAAGGGAGATCCAGTAATGTAGGTTTATATCAGCCATTACCCATTCCTTCCAGACCATGGGAAAGTCTCAGTATGGATTTTGTGTTGGGTTTACCCAGAACCAGAAAGGGATATGATAGTGTTTTTGTTGTAGTGGACAGATTCAGCAAAATGGCACATTTCTTGCCATGCAAAACCACTGTTGATGCTTCATATATTGTAGATTTGTTTTTCAAAGAAATAGTAAGAATACATGGATTGCCATTAAGCATAGTGTCAGATAGAGATGTGAAATTCATTGGTCATTTTTGGAGGACTCTTTGGAAGAAACTTGGAACAAATCTATCTTTCTCATCCGCATATCATCCTCAAATGTATGGATAGACTGAAGTGGTAAATCATTCCTTAGTGAATTTTCTCAGATGTTTGACAAGATAGCATGGAGATAAGTGGGATAATATCCTACCACAGGCAGAATTTTCCTATAATGATACTGTCAATAGGAGTACAGGGAAATCACCTTTCCAAATAGTGTATGGTATGCATCCACGAGGTATTTTGGAGTTGAGAGATCTACCTACAGGAGATTCTGTTAGTGCAGATGGTGAAGCTTTTGCAGAAGCCATACACGAGGTACATGATCAGGTCAAAAACCAACTCCAACAAACTACCTTAAAGTATAAGGAGTATGCTGATAAAAAGAAGAAAGATGTACAGTTTGATGTCAGAGATTTGGTATGGGTTCATTTGAAAAAGGAAAAACTTCCTAAAGGTAAATATACCAAACTCCTGTAGAGGAAGATTGGACCATGTCAGATTTTGAGAAAGCATGGACAAAATGCTTATGAGATACAACTTCCTTCTGATCTTGGTTTATCACCTATATTCAATGTATGTGATTTAACTCCATACAAGCATAATCCAGATGAAGAACAAGAACTACTATAGGATAAAGTAGCTGATGACATTCCAAAACATGATCCACCACAGTTGCAGAAGATTTTAGACACACAAGTGATCAAGAAGACCCGAAAAAAAACATATTTGGAATATTTAGTGGCTTGGTAGGGCAAACCTAATTCCGAAGCAGTGTGGATGACTCAAGAACAGATCAACCAACATGGTTTAGACCTACATACTCTCATCTCAAGTGGACTTGAGATTTCTTCTTCTGGGGAGTATGGTGCAAGAGCACCCCTTCGAAATAAAAATTAGGTCTAATTATAGTATGTTTTACTTTGTGATGTAATAAGGTCCATGTGACCATTTCTTATGTTTTAAGTCAATCTGGGATTGTGTGTTGAAAGTTATAGTTTGTTATGCTAGCTGTCCTCCAAGCCGCATGGAAACTCCCAACCACTGGGAATCAAGTCTGTACTACTCATGAGAAGTAGTTATTTATGCCCTACATTAGTTTTGTTTAGAGATAGTTCAGCATTGCATATGAAAAAGGAGAGACATTATGGTACAGTGGGACTGTGAAGTCAGATATTTGTATGCATTTCTGATATCAAAATAAAGAAGATCCCATTGTTTCATTTGTCTAATTTTCAATCTATCTGTGTAGTCGATTTTGATTTTGTAGGTGAAATGGATTCATTCATTCATTCCACCGATTGATTCTCTAAATCGGTGGAATGGGCATGTACAATAGTTTAGTTTTCTTTTTTGTTTTTATGTTCGTGCATTTCATATTTTTGGGATTGATTTGTAGCATGCTATGATCTATCCTAGCATCCTCATGTGCTAGGGTTTGAAGGATAAAACCTAAGTCAAAATTGCCCAGGAAACAGATTGGCTCAATCTCAGAGCTTTCTATGCAAATTTGTGAACACATCGGCAGGAGGTATGCTATTGGTGGAGAAGTGAAATGTTTCGCCGATGATGTTAGTCACATTGATGAATGAGGTCCGAAGGCTCATCGGGGTGACCGAAGGTATCGGTATAAGGTTGTTTGATGTAGCTGATGTTATATGTCACAGCGACAATTGTGAAAGGAAGAGTGGATAGTCCATCGGGGAAAGTTGGTGAAAGTGTCAGTGAAAGAAGAAAGCATATCGGTGTAAAAGTGGGTATCGGTGAGCGAGGAGAATGTTTCACCAATGGTCAAGTCTTACCGATGAAGACGATTCAAGGAAGATATCGAAGTAACATGGTATGTCGGTGAAAGAGATTTTGGGTAGGCCGATAGAAGTTATCTTGCCAATAGGAAATAAAGCGAAAAAACATCCATCGGCATGAGGTGAAGTTTGGTGTGAAAATTTTATTAGGTGCCCATAGTTGTTGTTTGGCTGATAGTGTATATTGGGGAGACATTATGGTAGATCTTGCTGATGGAATGAGAACCGTTAAATCCCGCCAAGTTTGAATGCTTGTGTTGGCCACTCTACATCATGAACCTTTGAACCCATGAACCATTGAATTTTGAAAAAGGTTCAAGTTCAAAGGTTCAAGACTACAAATTATCTTGTACATAAAGATGACAGGTGAATGACCTTTAATAATAAAGAGCCAACTTAAGGAGTAAACATATTGACCAATAAAGGAAAATGGTATATCAACTGTTTTCTCAGGGAAGGATTATGAAAAATTGGATAAAGGTGGATAAAAGGTAACATTGGCTTTGACTGGGGACTGCATTTTATGACAAAATGTAGAGAACTCAGAATCTCTGGTTACACACAAACTGAAACACATGGATAAAAGAACAAGGACTGAGGCAAACCAAAATTGGAAAACAAAGAAAGATAGCACATGACAACAAAGAAATAACTATGTAGAAAATAGGGGACACCTGTTTTATAATTGATACAACTTAAGGTCCTGTCCATTATAGGACTGGGGTAGAACAAATCCATTTGGATATTCTAATTTGAAAGAATTAGGGCCCAGTACCTGATAAATTTTGAATGGTCCCTTCCAAAGTGAATCGAACTTGCCTTGTGCTCCTTTAGGTTCTCTTCTCTTATCCCATAAAAGCACTTCATCTCCTTCCATGAATTTTCTGGGCCTAGTTTTTTGATCAAAAATCTTCTTAACCCTAGATTGATGAGTAGTAATATGATCAACTAGTTCATTCCTTTCCTCCTCAATCTTTGTTAAATACATAACCCTCTTTTCCAAAGAATCCTGAAAGTATTGATCTTCAATGACCTTTTGTAATTTCGCTGCAGATAATTCTAGAGGTAATGATAACTAACCTCCTATTCCATAAACTAGCTCAAAAGGTGCCATTCCTATTACTCTTTTTGGGGTTATCCTATCATCCCAGAGTGCTTCATACAACTTTTTATGCCAATCTTTAGGATTATCACTCACCAATTTCTTCATGATGGCTATCAAATTTTTGTTACTGGACTCATCTTGACCATTCCCTTGAGGGTAATAGTCTAACGAGTGAGAAAGGGAGATACTATGATCATAACAAAATGAAGTAAGTTCAATTGAAGAAAAATTGGTAGCATTGTCTACCAAAAGTTTCTGAGGGACACCAAAACGCACTAGTATGTTCTCTATGAGAAAATTAAACACCACTTCTGAGGTAGTTCTTTTCACAAGGATCGCCTCCACCCATTTCATAAAATAGTCCGTAGATGTTAGAATATGTGTATGTCCAGCACTCAAAGGATGTGAAAGGGGCCCAATGAAGTCTAAACCCCATTGCTTGAAAGGTTCTTCAATAACAACTAGCCTCAAAGGTAATGCTGCAAGTTGTGGTCTTCCTAAAAACATTTTTCATTTCTCACAATTAGCTACCCACCTATATGCATCTTTGAACATGCCTGGCCAATAATAACAATTCCTAAGAATTTTAAAGGTTGTGACTGAAGAAAAGTGTCCACCGTAGGCTTCATTATGGAAAACCTCCAAAAGCTTACGTTGTTGTTTTTTATCTACACATCTTAGAAAAGTTCCATCCAGTCCCTTTTTGTAGAAGACATCACCCCAAATGACATATTTCACTACTTTCAATCTCAGGTTCCTTTTCTCCTTTGGGGATAAGTGACTGGGAAAGTCTCCATAGGTAAGATAATGTGCCACATCTACGAACCATGGATCTTGTAAACTCACCAATAAGAAAGTATGAAGTTCTTCTTCTTTTTCTTCCTCACTCTCAGCAATCAATTTGCATAGGCCTTAACCTCTAATTAATTTAGTTGGCCTGATCTCCAAGTCATACTCTTGAATCTTAGCAACCCATGTTTCTCTATTATTCATCCCAACATCTTGCTAAGTCAGAATACTTTTTACAGTTGAACTAGGAACAAAGACAATTGAATGATAATGAAGTATACAGTACCTAAATTGTTTGACAACCTTTACCATAGCAAAAGCTTATTTCTCCATTAAAGAATATTTAAGTTCATGCTTCTTAAGAGGAATAGTCATGAAGCCTATTAGAGCTTCTAAGTTTAATTCATTTTTCTATAATAAAATACCAGACATGGTATGTTCTGAAGCATAACGATAAATGATAAAATCCTTTTGGAAATCAGGGTTTATCAAAGTAGGTGCCTGCGTAATTGCTTCTTTAGCATTTTTGAAAGCTTTCTTAGCAGTCTCATTCCACCTAAATGCTTGTTTTTCACTCATCATCCCTACAATATGTTTTGTAATCTCAGCAAAATCAGGAATGAACCTTTTGAGGAAGTTGACCTGGCCAAAGAAAGATTTAACTCTATTCCTATTTGAAGGAAGACTTACCTGTTGTATTGCTTTAACCCTTTCTGGATTGTTCTTTATTCCATCCTTTGAAACCAAATGTCCCAGTAACTTACCTTCTGTTAAACAAAATATTGACTTTTTAGGATTAAGAGATATTCCATGATTTTGGCACCTTTGCAAAACAGTCTCAAGATCTTTCACATGATTTTCTCTCTTTTTAGAGAAAATAGTCAAATCATCAAGATAAATAACAATAATTTTATCTTTCAGGTCTTTAAAAGATGAATTCAATGCCTAATGAAAAGTTGCACCAGCATTGATCAAACCAAAGGGAATATGGCTATGAGCAAAAGTTCCCCATGGTGTAGTGAAGGCGGTCTTATGTTGATCATCTATAGCCACACTTATTTGATTATAACCTGAGAACCCATCTAACATGGACATCATCTCTGATCCAACAACTATTTGTCAAATGTGATCCATCATGGGTAAAGCATAATTATCTTTCAAACTGGCTTGGTTTAAATTCCTAAAATCAACACAAATTCTAATTTCTCCATTTTTTTACGTACCAGGACAATGGTTGCCACCCAAGTAGAGTGATGAATTGGATAGATAATCCTAGCCTTTAGCATTTTATCGACCTCCTTATAAATGGCCTCAGCAACTTTTAGGTTGTGTTTTCTTAATTTCTTCCTAAATGGAGTTGCATTTATTTTTAAAGGAATATGATACTGGAATTGATCGCCTTTAAAATCTTTTAGGTCATCATAGCACCAAGCAAAGACATCCCTATATCTAGTCAACAAATTAATCAACTTATATTTCTCTTCTAGTGAGTAGCACCTACCAATAGAAACCCATTTAGGATCAGTTTTATTCCCAATGTTTACTTTTTCACAATCTCCCAATTTGTTAGGAGCCTGAGCATGTTTACCCTTGATATATTCATCTCGTCGACTGAACAAATGTTCAAGAGAAACCACTCCTCTAGGAATTTTATTTCCTTTCAATTGAATTACCTCATCATTTGAATTGATCCCTAGATCAGGACTGAATTCTTTACATTCTACTTTAGACCCTTCAAAATAAGTCCCCAAGAACATCTCAGCACTTTCCAAGAAATTTCTAATTTGTCGGTCATTCTCAAAAACTTGCCAATATTTAGCATTATCTAGGACATTAGGACGGTAGACCAACTCTATTCTATATGAATTCTCTTTGAAATTAGAGTGAGGAAGAAGAAGAGAAGCTGATACTACCAGAGAATCTACCCATGTGTTCTGATCTCTTGGAATTACCTCAATAGAGAAAGCATCAAAGTATTCTATTTCATCCCAAACTTTATTCCTGTAATGTCTCAATATTTCATTCTTAATAGTAAAAATGTCCCTCACCTATTTAACAATTAGTTCTGCATCTCCTTTTACTTTAAGCATATTTATACCTTTCCCTTTGTCTTCATTTAATCCAAGTAATAGGGCCTCATACTCTGTAGTGTTATTAGTATTTTTAAATTCTAACTTAAAAGAGTAAGGGAAATTTTTACCTTCAAGTGAGATTAGAACAACTCCTGCTCCAGAGCTGATGGTGGCACAACTACCATCAATTTCCATGGTCCATATATCATCTGAATGAACTAATTTTGGAGTGGATTCCTCCTTCATGTCCTTAGAGAAGAGACAATAACTTAGTATCATTAGAAGGAAACATAGTAAACTTGCATTTAGTTTCAGGTTCTAGTTTTACTTTCTATTTTCCCACTAGAATTGTAGCTTTTGACCAATCCAATTTGATCTCCCCAACTAAATCTTTACAAAAAGTTCTACTCAACAGCATCCCATAACTAGCAAAAATGTTTGCCACCAAGATAGTCAACTTCACTCTTTTATCAGGGTAGGCTGCAAGCGCAACTTGTGCATCTTTAATCTACCCAAGTAAAGGAATCTGTTTACCATCCATAGAATAACACCTACCAAATTTTTTTGTAAGGGATAGGCCCAGGGCTTTGGCTATAGAAGAGGGCATGATATTATCAGAAGCACTTGAGTCTATAATACAATTACTGAGTTTATGACCATTTATAAATAAAGAGACATAAAATGGGTTGGGTTTCATATCAACCATATACGATGTATCATTGGATGAGTTGATGGCCATTCTAGGTGTGTATGTAGGTGATTCAAGTGGAGAAGCAAATAATTGAGCAATTGGGGACTCATCATTAATATTTTGTTGACTATCGGGTTCAATTTGTGAATGATCACCTTTAACATATTTAACCAATTTATCAAGTTCTTTGGTATTTAACTTAAGGTATTTCGTAGGAGATATTTGAATCCTTGAAGACTTACAAAATTTTATAATATCAAAATAAGTTTCATGATCATTCCTTCGTAGCAATTGAACCTCTTGAACTTTCGGACTAGTATCAGGGGTTCTAGTAAGAGGCTCCTTACCTTTGACAGGCACTGCTTAAGAAGATTAAGTATTTGGAAATTTTGGATTCTTCTGACTTCTGGTAAGCATAGCACATAAAGGATCCACAAGAGTAACCAATATTTCACTACCTCTTTCTGAGTCTAATTCATATTCTAGGAAGTGTATTTCAGAGTCACCAAGTTCCTTAGAGTTTCTTTCTTCCTCAGTAATTTCTCCCAGGATATCCTTAGTAGCAGCCATTTGAGCATATCTAAGCATCTCCAGACAAGAATTTCCATCATGATCAGTAGTAAAATGAAAGGCACACATGTTCCCTCTTCTAGGAGGAGCTTCAATAGCTAACCTTGGTTGTGTTGCTGTAAGTTACAATGCCTTACCAGTATTTGTCTATTGATTAAAATTTTTTCTGCTGACATCTTGATATGGTTGTTGAAATGAAGTACCAACCTTGGCCATTTGTCTTTCAGAGTAATCATATCATTTACTAACCTTTGAACCACAGGATCTGTAGAGGATGAGGGTTGAGCATTAGGTACTTGGACTTCTTTCTTCCATTTTCCAGCCATAATAAGATGATCTTCTAATCCAACTGCCAAGGTGTGCGCGTTTGCTAAATCGATAACTACACCTCTTCTAAGATGAAAACTAATATCAGGAGGCATAGAGTTGATAAAGAAACATTTCTGATTCTTTGGAGTCAGCCTTTTATTATTTGGGATTTTGTGCACAATTCTATTGAATTTGGCTATAAATTCCCTCATAGGCTCATGTATTTCTTTCTTGAGATGAGTTAATTGAGCAAGGAGAGAATGCTCATCTTCTGTACTTTTGAATTTATTCTCAAATGCAATTTTCATATCATTCAAGTTTGTAATTGAAGAGTTGGATAGGTGATAAAACCATTCTACTACAGTATTGGTTAGAGTTTGCACAAAAAGTCTTATAGCCACATATTGATGTTGTATAGCTAACACACCACATGCTATGGCAAAGGCATTCAGATGCTCATCTAGTGATTGTTTTCCATCTCCATTAAACTTGGGTAAGTTTTCTCTTGCATTTTTAGGTAGAGGATTCAGGTTGGCCCCTAAATTTAGAGGCCCTATAGCTACTCCCCAAGGTTGGGCCATTGGTAGAAAGTTTATAGTAGAGGGGATGATAGTGTCAGAGAGAGTTAAGGCTTGATAAACAAAGGATGCAGAGGGTTTAGGAGGGCTAGGAGGTCTACTTTTGGCTCTTCTAATAGGAGTAGGAATATAAGGAAAATTTAGATTTTGTAGTGTTTGAAAAGTAGAATCTTCAACTCCTGTCCTCAAAGATCTTGTGTATCTTCTAAACTCCAGTTTATTAAACTATAACTGGGTATCTAATTATTAGTTTCTAGGGTGTTCTTGACCTCTTGGGACTTCACGGGATTGATTTCTAACTGTGTTTTTAGCTTGCCTCCTTCTTTGTCTAAGTAACAACAATCTTAAGTTATCAACCAATTCTTCTTCCCTTTCTAATACTTGACTTGCTATTCTATAATCATCAATATTTTGGTGAGTGTGCCATGCAAGAGTATTTAACTGACTGATTATGTCTTCCTGTCTTGAAAGCCAAGATTAGGTTGCAAAATAGGAATTATATTTTCATGAGGAAGCATCATTTTTGCCTCATATTAGGGCAACTAATCTTAAACAAACAATTTGATCCCTAGTAGAGTCACCAAGAACTGTTGGTTAATAGATTTATCTTGATCTAATAATATTTTATTCTAACTCTATAACCCTTTCTGTTTCAGAACAAATAAGTTAAACAACACTTGGGTGAACTATCATAAATAATTCCCCTTTGAATTAAGGTACGGCTCCCTTTTAAATCTTTAATGAATTTGAACTATTCTAACATTTGAATACACTTTTAACTAGAAAGCATTTAAGGTAGACTAACATTCACACATCACCATGTTATGAATGCGATATTTTTCTTTCCTATGAAATCATTTAGTGACAGAATGCATAGATTCTATCTTCAACAATAATCATATATATATATATATATATATATATATATATATATATATATATATATATATATATATATATATATATATATATATATATATATATATATATATGTATGTATGTCTGTGTACGAACTAATAAATGATAAAACATATATGATGATTCTTCTAACAAAAGAATAATTACCACAAAAAAGAAGAGCTCGCACAGAAACTCAATTTCATGTACTTGAACACACAAATTTAAGTCTATAGCAATCATTTCTTCCTTTCATTCATAGATGAAATGTATTGAGACAAACATCACATACATTGTAAACATAAAGTTCAACAAAAATTTTCTATCCTTATTCTATATCCCCCATTTTTTAAGTTTCTAAACAAACATATATATAGCTTGCCCTTATAACTGTTCTTTAAACCTAAAGTTAAACAAACTATGACCCTTAGAAGGATTTAGCTTTTTGAAACTGATTAAAAAGATAGAGTTTTCAAACATGATCCTAAACTAAATAACTAAATAAAAAGATTATATGAGCATGATCATGACTGGAATAGCATGTTGGAATCTCTAGATTTGCTCTGTTCTGCCAAAGAGACACGTTAAATTTTCCATTCCTGGTATCCAGCAACAAACTCCTGAATCATTGGGAAGTTAGGGATACCAGTATGCTTAACTCGTGCCTTCCAAACATCCTTTTCTTTTCGAATGCTAGCTACTTTTTTTGCATGTTCTGGAAGTGCATCAATGCAAAGGTGAAGTAGCGATTCCACTTTTGATATTTAGGAGAAATCATCAATTATCAGATTATTATTTTCTTTGACAAAGCTGATTTTCTCTTTGAAGGATTGTATAATAGTATCAACATCTTTCTCTGGCTCACCATCATCTTTCAAGTATTTTACTTCAATACATTCTAAATTGTGTTATAGAGATTGAGTAAACTCAGTTATCTCCTTAATCATCTTTTTAAACTCTATTCATCCTTATTTTGACACTAAGTTTCTCCATTCAATGTTTCTTCTGCTTACATATAGCATATTGTCATTCAAGTTTGTTACATTCTTTTCTGAGAGAAACTTAGTCACTCCATACTTCTAAATTTCAATCATCTGATTCATTACACTCATCCATTTCACTTCATCCTTTTCCCATGAGGCATTTTGTATTTTTAAATCTTCAATAATAGCTATGGTTTCATCGCATATACCTTTCAAATCATTAATATATTTAGTACCTTTTTGGATGATACCATCTAGCCAGTCATCGAACACTTTAGTCACCATCCTATTTCTATGTATCTGATCAAGTATTTTTTCATTAACTAGAGTTTGGATCAAAAGACAGAGGTAATTGAGAGATGGGCTGAGGACCTAGATTGTGAATGGCGTCAATGTATTCTGCCATTGATCATAATGCTTGCTTCAGCTCTCTCTTATCTATTTCATCTTTCCATGTGTGACTTATTATCTTTTTAGTAGACGCCTTGAGATGGTGCACATCTACAACACACGATGCAATTCCAAGGTCTATTCTTTCTACTACAAAATCTTGGATTGTGGGGTTCTAGACTTCCTCATCAGCTATTAGCCAAGCTATCTCTACACTCCAATTTCATGTATGGGGATCAATGTCTACCCTCAAAGTGGTTTTCAACTTTTTTAGATTTTGGAGCCTTTCCCAGACATTTGCTAACCATATCTTCTAGTGGTAAAGAAAATGGAACTATTTTCCTTTTATCATTAATTGAACATTTTAACCATCGATGCGTAGTAACTAGAATCTCTTTATCAAGAGTAAGCCATTCAGAAGGTGCATTTGGCAATATCAATAAATTGGTAGAATCCAAAGCGATTTCTACCTGTTGGTCCGTATTGGTTTCTTCTGGCATTGATGAACCAATCCCTTGATCACTCATCATTTCTTTTGAATCTTCTTTAGTATTTAGGTCTACAACTATTCTTTCTAAAATTTCTTTCTTCTTCCTACTCTTAGTTCTTGACCTAGTGATGCAAGTAGGCAGATTGGTCACAAGGGTTTTCTTAGACTTTTTGGTGGCAGAACCCTTTCCAATTTTTGACTTTGGAGTACCTTTAACAAATCTAAATTAACTGTGAAACTGGGCAAGAAAGTCCTTTACCTCCAGCGTTGTTTCACTTTCGTATCACCCTGTATGTTTTACTGTTAAAATTGGCATGTTCCTTCTTTGATAAAAGGCATAAAATATGGTCAAATAATTATTGAATTGATTAATTCATGCTGAATTTACTTGATAAGACGTGAATTCTGACACATGCATTAATTGCAAGTAATCCCTGCACACGACCTTGATGTTTAATCATTACCCTTAGCCTCTAAAAGTTGAAACTTTCCACTTCATAAGGTGTTCTGAATATATTCCCCTCAGGTTGATTTTCTCTGTTAAAATCTTCCACAAATTTTTCAACTCAAAGAAGGTTTTAGGGAATAAATGAGACTTAACACATAGGTCCACTTATTATAGAACATTTCATGATGAATTATTGAACCTTTGAACCTTTAAACTCTGATATGAGGTTCAATCCAGATGTTCAAAGATACAAATTATGCTGCACAAGGGACCAAGGGTAAGCGGCTTTTCTAGGAACATTGAACAGTGAACCTTTGAACCCATGAACCATTGAAGTTTGAAAAAGGTTCAAGTTCAAAGGTTCAAGAGTACAAATTATCTTGTACATAAAGATGACAGGTGAATGACCTTTAATAACAAAGAGCCAACTTAAGGAGTAAACATATTGACCAATAAAGGAAAATGGTATATCAATTGTTTGCTCAGGGAATGACTATGAAAAATTGGATAAGGGTGTATAAAAGGTAACACACATGTATCATTCTAACATGAATAGGAGAAAATATTTCAAGAATTCATTTCATTCAAATCACATGATACACACATAGCCAACCCTCACACAATCACACCCTCCTAGGCCTCTAGAAACAACTTCCCCAAATGACACAACACTTGACACCATTAAAAACACAATGGTTTCATATCACATTCACTCTCAAAGCACGTCATAAACTAATAACCTTCAACAATATTTTTAAGGAATGTAACAATAATCCAAGCATGATCATTCATCTAACAGTTATAAAGTGAATCTATCTCAATAATACAAAACTACAACTTTCTAATCACCAGTAGCAGTTATAATATGATCATAAGGTATAAGTATCCATGAGTATCAATAATTTAACTAATAATTCTCAAGACTTATTTTTAATTTCATTTAATTAAAATGATTGCAAACAACATGCAAATAACCCTAAAGCATACAAATTAAACACAACAATTGTGTACACTATTTACACTGAGGTAGATTTCATTAATAATCAGGACAATTTTGTAAATACTATTAAATATAAGTGTATAAGCAAGACTAAAAGACCATGCTATAAATCTCTTACACTAGTTAGAATCACAAGATACAAAACTTGAAGCTACAATAAAAGAACCTTGTTCTAAGGTCAGCTTGAGAAGAAAGAAATACAGAACAATGAAACATTCCCATAGATCTAACATCTTCATCAAATCTACCTCACTTTTAACCACATGCATATGATAAGATTATTACACATTTAAATGACAGTTCAAACCAAGTAAAAGTATCATGGATAAAGCAACTCAAGAGTGAATGCTAAGAGGGCACAAGTAAAAGAACAATCTTTTTCTAGATTTTACCAAATTCCATTCAACACACGAATAGGGAGAGAGAAGCTTAGGTTGCTATGGGAAAACTTAAGTGTCAACTTGATCAATCTTCTATAAACCACTACTACATTGGTCCTATGAATACTAAAATGATCATACCTAAAACATAGTTCTTCTAGAGGTGTCTACACCTCATAATGATTACCAAACTTATTAAAATCCCTTACCCAACACTATTATTAATGGAATTAACCAATACAAAGTATTCTAACCTGCTAAGATGCCAAGTCTAGGAATAGGAAGGGTTGATTGAGTTGAAGACATAAATATGATACAAACATTTTCTCAACAACAATGTTAATAAGAACGTGACATTTCTTAAGCACAAGTTATAAACATGCTCTATACAAGTAATGAGCCACAACATCCATAAAGGACTTTATTATCACATCAAAATTCACTTACAACATCACATACACATGAAATTAGGACATACTAATCTATCCCTTAGGAAAAATAAACCTTGACAACATGACCCTATTACAACCACTGATACAACTTACACAAGTTCCATTTACCTTATACAATTCCACTCGTAATCAACTAATTTCTAAAACAAACTTATAAATCAAATCTTAAATACATTGTTTACAAACTTAATTCCAAACGTACTTATTACATTTCTACTAATAAATCATAATAAAATCAATATCAATTTAAATTGAATTCATCAACATTGCTATACAATCACTTTATCTAAATAGAATTCTTCTACTTCTATTCTATATAGATTTAATAGCCTCCTTATAACCTAACAAACAACCAAAATAAGTAAAGTTATTTATAATTGAAAGCATATTCACCTACGGTAGCATAGATAAGAAGATATATTTATTGGAACTTCTCAGGTAATGGTTTTTTTTAAAATGCCTCAAAGGGATGGCATCTCATGGATATCAGCGATTGCAGGATCAGCACAAAATGAATTTGTTGAGAAGGCTTTAGAAGCTACCAACAATGCAAAATATGAAAGCAATGAAAGGGCATGTAGATTGATTGGTAGAATGCCTCAAAGAGAGTCAAATGATGGAAACCAATGATCGTAGGATATGCACAACATGAATTTGTTGAAAAATTTCAAAGAAACCCAGTTCAAAAATATAGAGTTATTGGTGACGTAGCTAACTGTATAACAGAGACGAAACTGGTGAGAGGTAGACAGTCAAAAAATATTCATAAGACCAAAATGACAAACTGGGTAAGGCTAATTTTTGGATATAATTTAGATACTAGGTCACACACCATATATAAAAATTCTAGAGGAACCCAGTTCTTAAAAATAAAGTTATGCCTAATGTAACAAATTGATAAAACAGAGATGAAATGGTTGAGAGATAGAGAGTCCCAAAATATTCATATCTCTAAAATGGCAAACTGGGTATGGCTATTTTTTGGTTATAATTTAGAAAGCTAGGTCGTACACTATATAGTAGAATTATGGAGGAACCCAGTTTGTCAAATTAAAGTTATATCTGATGTAACAGACGAATAAAATAAAGTAGAGAATAAATTGTTGAGAGATAGAGAGTCCCAAAATATTTATATCTCCAAAACGACAAACTAGGTACGGTTGATTTTTTGATATGATTTAGAAAATTAGGTCATGCACTATATATAAGAGTTCTGCTAGAACCTAGTTTGTAAAAAATAAAGTTATGGCTGATGTAATAGACTGGGTTTAGAAAATACAGAAGAGAATTCACAAAATATTTCACTAAATCTATGGCAACAATAAATCAGTTTCATATCTCAGTCCATACCTGGAATATTGCTTCATTCACATCTTCACAAATTTCCTAGCTCGCATCTATTTTTCCCCAGTCTTTTCTTCTAGAAGCTATGGTTTACGATACTAAAAGAAAAATGAAAACTTCCTGAGAGAGAGATCCCCAAAACATAAAACATATTCTCCCTTTTAAAATGCATGCTCCTTCCAAATTATGTCTTGAGATTTCAAAATAAAGTCGAGCATGCATAACCACCCCCATGATTCTTCCAGAAGATTCTCCTTTATTACTTTCTTACAATTTGTTATTTTTTTCATTTACAACAAAACAAAATAGTTTATTTCTACTTTTCTAAAATTAGTCTCACTCAAAAGAAATAATTATTTCTAAGATTCCCTCTTGAGGTGCATAACTGCCGCTTCCTCCAAGTGACCAAAATGGAAAATAATTACTCAAGGCAATAATAATAAAGAAAGAGAATTTTTTTAGACATAATAATACATATTTCCCCACAACTATAATTTGCATAAAAGCATCTATATTTATTTATCTCTAGTTTACAATTACATTTATTATTATTATTATTACTATTTATTAACTTAACTTCTAATATAATATATTTTCCATAAACTAAATTTACATAAAGGCATTTGTATTTGTTTAATTATCAAAGATGCCTTCATAACTAATA
Source organism: Cunninghamia lanceolata (assembly GCA_027924645.1). Classification (NCBI taxonomy): domain Eukaryota; kingdom Viridiplantae; phylum Streptophyta; class Pinopsida; order Cupressales; family Cupressaceae; genus Cunninghamia; species Cunninghamia lanceolata. The sequence continues at coordinate 343,291 of BSBN01001134.1, read as the reverse complement.
ATATTATTTTAATGCAACATTTAACCAAAGTATTAATCAAACAATTCCAACCTAAATAGCACAAATACTGAACAATACCTGACATTATGCACGATTGGAAAGCAAGACCACCACAACAATGACTGACAATCATGCCCATACCGAGAACACTCACTAGGTGCAAAACTGGATAATTATCCTTTTCAAGGATGGTGGCTAACTAGGGGACCATATGTTATCTTTATTCAACAGATCTATTGGTTTTAAGGCATCCTCTGACCTATCAATTTAGGTGGAGTTGATACCTGATACTTGCATCCTGCAGTAACCAAGCAGTTGAACAAATAGACACACACACAGGTATATATATATATATATATATATATATATATATATATATATATATATATATATATATATATATAAAATCATATATTCAAATACACCATGGAAGGGAATCGCAACATAGCAGGGTACTCACGCATGAGTAATGTAACACTATCCATTTTACCAACATATCAAACACGTAATCACAACACACATAGCAATCAGTTACTAAATGACTAAATAAGAACTATCATCAGATAATCGCATTATATGCATAATAAGATTGATCCACACAAAACATCACAACATAACATCCTAGGATATAGAAATAGTCACATAAAAATCAATTCTAACATATGACAATCATAGTAAGATCAACATCATAATTGCCTGAATATAAACAATGTTAGAGCATATGAGTTGTCAGTGTTGCAATAAGGATTATCAATAAAATAGACTAACTTCATCTTCATGCTCCTTAGTTTGACCACCTGCACAATCAAGGTGAGAATGGAGGGGCACTACTCCTCGAAGTCATAGACTAGGGCAGAAACATAACATATTAAACATATTAGTATTGTAATTTTCTATTGCCAACATACACATCCATATTACACAATTGTTTGTAAAATAGGAACAATCATTCAATAAAGACAAGAAGGGCATCAATTCCTCACCATTAAGATGTATCATGCGATCTACTTATAACCAATCACTCATATTTTCATAATTTCACATGATTTAGAGAATTGTATTCACATATTAACAAGGAAAAATACATCTCATCTCTTATTTCCACTATGGTTCCAACTAATTACTGAACATGCAAAGTAAAATCCTTTGCAGAGTCCTCCCTTGAACACACTATCAGAAGATCGAAATGAACATGATAGAAACAACACTTAACATGAAATAGAGCCAATAGAAACAAACATTCGAAATAGCCACCATAGAAATAAAAAAAAATGCAAACCCAAGTAGGAGAATAATCAAATTCAATCTTATGTCACAAAATACTAGGAATTTTCAACAATAATTCAAGTATAAAGGAAAGAGTTTTGGTGACCACTCCTATCATAAGAGAGTTCAAAGAAAACAAATTCACTATTAGCCCACCAACTACACATGAAACAACTATCAAAAATTCTAAAACAATCAAATTACAAACAAATCCACATCATGGTGTAACTAATTTTAGTCACAAAAGGGAGTATCTGGTACGCAACACCCCAGGACTCAAAGTCTAGAATGCGTTAGAGAATGTACACCAAACACATGGTCAACTAAGTTTTCTACATCTTCATATCTAAGAAACTTCTATTCAAGAATTTAAGGCAACATGCTCACTACTTATATACAAAAAAAATTCTATCTTTAATGCAGTACAATGTTTTTTACCAAACTATGGACATATACAATTACTTCCTTATGCAAAAATATACTTACACAGGAAATGTATGATGTCACACACTAGAATAATTCAAAACTCTAATTGAATTATAGTATCACATTCATGAGCTCTTGGGTCCAACACAAGCTCTAATTTGATCTTCTGCACATAGTTCTTACACAGGCATACATAATGAGAACTTTCATCAATCACAACAGAGCTTCCTCGTGAGGTCATGGCCTACTAGGAGGTAGATATCATATTATCAAGCAACCACGTAAACATACCCCACATATGGCAACACTACATAACCACATGACTCGCAATGCATGATGCCACCAAATGATTAAATCATTCCCATACTAACACATATACAAAAGCAATGCAACTAACATAAAAATGGTATGGTGCTTCTACACCCAAAGTTAAACATAACCCCCATGTATGATTACTTCACCAAACCAGGGAACACAAAACACTACTGGCCTTTCAAAACTCCACATAGAATAGGTATAGGATATTCACATCACTAGAGGGGGCAAATACCACACTCCTAATGACATGCACTAATAGCAACCATGCTTCTTTCTTCTAAGCACTAGAGACCACAAGAGGAATTCAAGGCCTCAACAAATCAACAAGCACTAACATTCACGAAACTCATATTGTCAAATATATCATTGCATTTTCTGAAAAGAATGAGAGAGAACACATATCAGACACATAAGTAAAACAAGGCATTAATAATTTATTTCTTCTAGAATCAAAGAACAAGTCTGTAAATTTATCAACCTTCTAACGTCATACTAAAGAACATAGGTGAGAGGTACTATTACCAACTCTCTACAAAGAGAAAAATGCTTAACCTAAAGCAACAACAATAATCCAGAGATCCCAGTGTTGCAACCTGGCTCTGATACCAAATGTAACGCTCTGCTAAGGAACCCAGAGGATAACACAACTAAGCTTAAAAAAAGGTCAAATATTTTTTTTAAATGAAAGAAATAACAACAATCATATATTTATTCATAAATTTTAAATTAAGCTTTATCCTCTAGGGTTCTACAGTTGCATTACTAACAAACTAAAATAAGATCTAACCAACATAATGAATTAACTAACAACCACAATTCATTCTAAGTCTAATTGCATCAGATGAATAAACACATAAAATTCCATATTATATCATCAGATATGTAACATCAGGATGTTGCGCATAGGATCACAATTACATGAACAAGTTCCTTTATAAGAGAGTACAGCATTATATTGTTTACAATATCACTATCTAGATTACATTGGAGTACATACATCAACATAACAATACATGATTCAACTAATTTACAAGACTAGAACATGATCATAAGTATCTGTCTCCTCAAGCTAGAGCAAAATCTGAAATTTGCCATACAAGGTACATCCTTTTCGCACATGATCAACAGCAAGGGAAACCAATGGACATAAAAGCACAACCACCCAACCATGTGGAACCCTAAGGACCACCCCCCATGCTAGGAGATAACAATAAGGTCCCACTAATAAGATATTTAAGAAAGATAGTAGACTAATAGGTGCAAGGACCACACAAGACTTCAATACACAATGGGTCAATAAGAACATCACAAGTAATAGAAACAACACTTCCAGAGGTGATCACACAATGAAAGGGAAAAACACACATTAGGGAGTGCTAGGCTACAGTAGGGAAGAGTGTCATCTCATGGTCCTAACATGGGTTATCCTGACAATCTCTCACCGAATGCTGACCCCCATCCATGGGTTATCCTGGTAGTCCAGATGCTGGCCCCCATCTATCGTTATCCTGGTAGTATCTCACTACATGTCGGCCCCATAGGGTGACACATGTGGAACCAACATTCCTTTCATGAGGACAAGGAAGTTGACCTTGCCAACCACGACCTTCTCATCACATCCTTAGCCTGAATGAACACTACATGCATGGGTGAGGCATCCAATTATCTTATTTAGTGTGGAAACTACCCAACCCTCTAAATTTATTATTATCACTGGATTAAAAAATTCCAATGGGTTATCCTGGCAGCCACTTTGGGCACCGACCCCACATTGAAAGCCACTCCCCTACCTGCATCTAAAAAACTCTATCCATCAAGCAAGACAATTACCATCACAATGACAAGTAACATATACAATGCAAGGCATTTACCTTCTTGCATACAAATCATAATCATAGGGACCAATTCTTGTCCCAAAACATAAACCAAGCATGAACTACCACATTCTCATCATGTTACATTTACAACACAGAGTAAACATCGTTTCACATCACACAGAGCAAGGCATTATCCATCTTGCATAGTCATCATAACCACATGAATAGGTACATTGAGCAAGGCATTATCCATCTTGCACATGTATCATTCTAACATGAATAGGAGACAATATTTGAAGAATGCATTTCATTCAACTCACATGATGCACAAATAGCCAATCCCCACACAATCACACCCTCCTCGGCCTCTGGAAACAACTTCCCCAAATGACACAACACTTGACACCATTAAAAACATAATAGTTTCACATCATATTCACTCTCAAAGCACATCATAAACTAATACCCTTCAACAATATTTTTAAGGAATGTAACATTAATCCAAGCATGATCAATCATCTAACAATTATAGTGTGAATCTATCTCAATAATATAGAACTATAACTTTCTAATCACTAGTAGCAGTTATAACATGATCATAAGATATAAGTATCCACGAGTATTGATATTTTAACTAATAATTCTCAAGACTTATTTTTAATTTCATTTAATTAAAATGATTGAGAACAACATGCAAATAACCCTAAGGCATACAAATTAAACACAACAATTGTTTACACTATTTACACTAATGTAGATTTCATTAATAATCAGGATAAATTTGTAAATAATATTAAATATAACTATATAAGCAAGACTAAAAGCCCATGCTATAAATCTCTTGCACTAGTTAGAATCACAAGATACAAAAATTGAAGCTACAATAAAAGAACCTTGTTCTAAGGTTAGCTTGAGAAGAAAGAAATATAGAACAACAAAACATTCCCATAGATATAACATCTTCATCAAATCTACCTCACTTTTAACCACATGCATATGATAAGATTATTACACATTTAAATGATGGTTCAAACCAAGTAGAAGTATCATGGCTAAAGAAACTGAAGAGTGAATGCTAAGAGGGCACAAGTAAAAGAACAATCTTTTTATAGGTTTTACCAAATTCTATTCATCACACAAATAAGGAGAGAGAAGCTCGGGTTGCTATGGGAAAACTTAAGTGTCAACTTGATCAATCTTCTATAAACCACTACTACATTGGTCCTATGAACACCAAAATGATCATACCTAAAATATAATTCTTCTAAAGGAGTCTACACCTCATAATGATTACCAAGCTTGTTAAAATCCCTTACCCAACACTAGTATTAATGGAATAAACCAATACAAAGCATTCTAACTTGCTAACTTGCCAAGTCTAGGAATAGGAAGGGTTGATTGAGTTTAAGACATAAATATGATACAAACATTTTCTCAACAACAAGGTTAATAAGAACGTGACATTTATTAAGCACAAGTTATAAGCATGCTCTATACAACTAATGATCCACAACATCTATAAAGGGCTTTATTATCACATCAAATTTCACTTACAACATCGCATACAGATGAAATTAGGGCATACTAATCTATGCCTTAGGAAAACTAAACCTTGACAACATGACCCTATTACGACCAATGATACAACTTACACAAGTTCCATTTACCTTATACAATTGCACTCGTAATCAACTAATTTTTAAAACAAGCTTATAAATCAAATCTTAAATACATTGTTTCCAAACCTAATTCCAAACCTACTTATCATATTTCTACTAATAAATCGTAATAAAATCACTATCAATTTAAATTAAATTTATCAACATTATTATACAATCACTCTATCTGAATTGAATTCTTCTACTTCTATAAGAGACATCAATTTTCCACAGTCCATCATGATTGTAGTTCAATATTTCTAGAATTAACTGTGTATGAGTTTTTTTAACCTCAACATTTCGGATCACACTCCATGATCCATCATCAGGAGGAACAGCAAGAGAAGAGAGAAGTAGAATGATAATTTGCAGACCAATAACTCTAAATAGAATGGGGGGAGTTCGGGAACCAATGAGCTCCTAGGATAAAAGAGTAAAAATAAAATAAAGTTAAAATATACAAAACCATCCACATCTCAACAACCTAAAAAACCCAAAAGATTAAAAAGAGAAAGAGAGGAAACAAAGAAGCATAAAAGAAGAAATAAAAGAGTCAACTAAAAAAGAAGAACAACCAACACCAAAAAAAGGGGGGAAAGAAAAACTAACGGAATAAGAGTTAAATCACAAACCTACCAAGACAAAAACAAGAACAAAGACAAACAAACTAGTACCTAGTTGGACAAACCAGACGAGGGAACATACGAAAAAATAAATACATAAAAAAAGGCTAAAAATGAATATCAATGATATAGAAAAATCCAAGGGGTACGACACAAAAAAGATGATAAAAAGAGAACCAAGGTGCAAGAGGATACTTGTGTATATATATATATATATAAACCTTCAATGAATCTCTATATAAATAGCAATGCAAAGCAAAGGCACATACAAAAAACAAGCAAATAAATGAGGAACCAAAGCGAAAGAAGACAAGCAAAAAAATCAATCTATCTATATATATATACCTAAGGATTAAGATAATTAAATATATATAAAAATGAACCAAGAAATCACCAAGAAAATAACATGAAAAGAGAGAAAACCCAAAAAATAATAATAATAAAGAAAGAAATAAAACATAAAAGTAAAGAGACAAACCATAGATCCAAAAAATTAAAATAAAGACACCACAAAGAAAAGAGAACGAAAAAATTGGCGGCAAGACACATGAGAGAAGATCTAATAGATGCGAAGACCATGAGCCAGGACCAACAGGAGGAAGATGGAGCCGCTAAGGGGAAACCAAGCTAACAAGAAAGGAAGACCACCAACTGGGAAGGAATAAGAAGGATAGATAGAGAAGAGGGGCACAAATGGTGGAAAGGATGGGAAGGAGGATAAAAAGGCCTCGTAGAGAAAGAAGGAAGAAGAAAAATTTGGAAAAGAGGAGAGGGGGGAGAGAAGAGAATAGGTTTGGTGAGGTGAGGAGGGGAGAGCAGAGGCAAAAGGGAAACAAGGGGCATGAAGAAGAAGAGAAAAGAAAGGGGGGAAGGAGAGTCATGAGGGAGGATGAGAGCAATGTTGAATGTGAGATAATAACTTGTTTCAAGAGAAACTTAGACTCCACCCATCATCGTGATTGAGATTGGAAGGGTGGTTACTGATCTCAATGGCCTCTTTGAGTTTCCTCTTGAAGAAATTGTCTTCACTAACTAAGATCTGAGTGTCTTCAAGGTAGATGTGATGCCTGGTTAAGGAGGAGTGCTCTGCAAAGGTAGATTTGTGGACCTGCTCATGCCTTATGTCAGTACTATGTTCTTTTATCCTGGTGCTAAAGGACCACCCTGTCTCTCCAATGTAGGGGGTGCCACATGAACACACAATCTTGTAGACACCAGAGTTGAGAAGAATGTCTCTAGGGTCTTTGGGTGAGGGAATCCGATTCCTAAGAGTGGAGATGGGTTTAAAGGTACATTGTAGGCCCTTTCTAAGGAGAATCTTAGAGATTTTGTTGGAGAGGCCTTCAATGTAGGGAAGGGTGGCGATAGGGAGGACACAAGGGTTGGCATCCTTGGGCTTGGGGCTCAAGAAGGACTTGGCTTGTTTGAAGGCTCTCAGGATATGCTTTCTCTTATAACCATTTAGCTCAAAGACTTTGGTGAGATGTGAAAGCTCTTGGTCTAGGTTTTCCTGATCACAAATCTAAAAGGCCCTAGTGGCTAAAGTTTTGAGGATACCGGCCTTTTGAGCTAGGTGGTGATGAAAGGAAGAGTGGAGGTAAAGGTCAGTGTGGGTAGATTTATGAAAAACATGGCGTCCTAAGGATCCGTCAGGTTTTTTGATAAGAAGAATGTCAAGGAACGGGAGCTCATTATCATTTTCAAGTTCTTTGGTGAAGGAGATGTTTTTCGCTAAGTTGTTGAGATGAGAGTGGAATTCTTCAAGCTTTTTAGGGGCATGGGGCCAACAGATGTTGGTATCATCAGCGTAGTGTTTCCACCATCTTGGTTGAAGGGGAAAAGAGTTAAGGGTGATGTCCTCAAAGTGCTCCATGTAAAGGTTGGTAATGATCAAGGAGAGGGGAGATCCCATGGCAACTCCATCCACCTATTCGTAGACCACTCCTTGGAAGGTGAAAAAAATGGATCTAAGGCAAAGTTCTACCAAGGAGGCAATCTCATTGTTGGTCTTCTGTCTAATTATTTCAATGGAGTCAGGGATGGGGACCTTAGTGAAAAGGGAGACAACATCAATGCTAACAAGGAGGTCACTACTATCCCATTTTTTGTCCTTGATGAATTCTATGGAATGGGCAGAATTCTTGATGAAGGAGCTGGACTTACCCACCAGAGGGAAGATAAGCTTGGTTAGGTGAGCAGCAAGTTTATAGGTGGGTGAGCTGATGGTGTCTACAATAGGATGTAGGGGTATGTTAGCTTTGTGGATTTTAGGAACCCCATAGATGCGAGGGGTGGACTCTTTGGAGGGAAGAAGACGTTTCTTAGTGGAGTCATCAAAGGAGGAAAGGGAGATGGCAGTCTTGACCTTTTTCAAGATTTTGGAGATCAGGTTTTGAGTCAGGACTTGGTAGCTACCACTGTTTGACAGAAGATCAAGCATCTTAGAAACATAGTCATGCTTCTTCTACTTCTATTCTATATAGATTTAATAGCCTTCTTATAACCTAACAAACAACCAAAATAAGTAAAGTTATTTATAATTGAAGCATATTCACCTACAGTAGCAAAGATAAGAAGATATAATTATTGGAACTACTCAGGTAATGTTTTTTGACAAACACCTCAAAGGGACGGCATCTCATGGATATCGGCTATTGCAGAATCAACACAAAATGAATTTGTTGGGAAGGCTTTAGAAGCTCCGAACAATGCAAACTATGAAAGCATAGACAAGGTACATAGACTGATTAGTCATATGATTGAAAGCAATGATCATAGGATATGCACAACATGAATTTGTTGAAAAATTTTAGAGAAACCCAATTTGAAAATATAGAGTTATTGGTGACGCAACTAACTGTATAACAGAGACGAAACGAGTGAGAGGTAGATAGTCACAAAATATTCATATCTACAAAATGACAAACTAGGTAAGGCTAATTTTTGATATAATTTAGATAACTAAGTCGTGCACCTTATATAAAATTCTAGTGGAACCCAATTCGTAAAATTAAAGCTATGGCTGACATAACAGACCGATAAAATAGAGGCGAAATGGTTGAGAGATAGACAGTCCCAAAATATGCATATCTCCAAAATGATAAACTGGGTATGGCTTATTTTTGGATATGATTTAGAAAACTAGGTTATACATTACATATAAAAATTCTAGAGGAACCCAATCCGTAACAGTAAAGTTATGCCTAATGCAACAGACCAATAAAACAGAGACAAAATGGTTGAGAGATAGACAGTCCCAAAGTATTCATATCTCCTAAACGACAAACTGGGTATGGCTGATTTTTGGATATTATTTAGAAAATTAGGTTGTGCACCATATATAAAAATTCTTGAGGAACTCAGATTGTAAAAATAAAGTTATGGCTGACACAATAGACTGGGTTCAGAAAATGTAGAAGAGAATTCACAAAATCTTTCACTAAATCTAATGCAACAATAAATCAGTTTCATATCTCAGTCCATACCTAGAATATTGCTTCAACGACATCTTCACAAATTTCCCATCTCGCATCCATTTTTCAAAAGTCTTTTCTTCTCGAAGCTATGGTTTACGGTACCAAAAGAAAAATGAAAACTTCTTGAGAGAGATCCCCAAAACATAAAACATATTCTTCCTTTTAAAATGCACGCTCCTTCTGTTGGGTCTCAAAAATGCAAGTTGTGGATTCTAAGGGGATGCCAAGCCCTATGGTCAAATCTACAATGTTTTTGAACCAATGACTAGAGTTTGACCTTAATGATCAACTTCTCCCTATGCTTTAGGTCCTGCTAAAACCTAGGTGGGTGAACCTTTAATTATCAAAGTAGGTTGTATGATTAAATCGATGTTGGTTTGCTACTAGTTTATCCAATTACAATGGCATACTTGTAAATCAGATAAGATATTGTAAACTAATTCTAAAGAAAGCAAATGATTTAATCTAAATTCTAACAGAAATAAATAACAATTAACATGAAATGAATCTAAACTATAACAATAACACAATGTAAAGATTTTAATTATAAGATGAATCAATAGTTAGACTGGTGCTTTGTCCATTCAGGCAACGGAGTCAGGATATCAAAAACAAATAACTTGTATCAGGTAATAATTTGATCTGATTGGCACATATAACTATTTGCAACTTGTACAAATGTGCAAGGAAGAAATCATTAATTCATTCTCAATATTCCAAAGGACATAATTGAATTAAATGCAAATTATTAAAAAGGATTTTAATCTTTTTGGAAAGAACCAAATTAAATTTGCAAATTAACAAATTAGATCAACTCTGGAGACAAATTAATAACCCTAATCAATTAATCATACTTAATAATCCATTCAACATTCTAAGATTACTATAATTGATGAGAAAGGATTTAATTCTCTCTGAGAAACCAATCAAATCAACTATACTGGATTAGCAAATGTAATCAGACAATTTGAACACAACCTTAACACATTCAAATTGAATAATCAGAAAATGAATGACATGGAGATAATTAAATTGATTGAATTAAAAACAACAAACAGATGATACCGTCACAATGTATTTCGAATTTGAATCTTCAACAATGCTGCCTCAGAATGTGTCATGCACCATAGCCTTTCTCAGAATGAAATTTGCATAGAAGGATCAAATTGGCCTTAGATTGCATCAAATCCAACCTAATCTAATCCTAAAATGTTTGAATTGTCTTTTGTAAAAATATCTAATTCTAACCTAATTCTAACCTTATTCTAACTACATTCTCCGGGTCTTGGGATCTCTATTTAAAGAGATGCAACAAGACTCAGACCCGTTACAAACTTCATGACGGTTGATAACTGATTAACTATGAGAACCGACATTATTCATTACATAAATTTAAATAACTTGATTTGCAACATTCACAATCATTTGAAGCTGGAATTAGATACTTAATTTTCCATGACGAGGTCATTTAACCGCTGGTTGAGAACCACTTCATTGCATTCAACACAACCCTAATCCTGCAAAGAAAACAAATTTATTTATCAGATAAACAACATATAAACATATAATTTGCATTTAAGCGAACCTTAGGATTTGTGTCATGAGGTATGGTCTCCTTATTTCCGTTGTATATTTGCTCGCATTTTTTAGGGTTGCTACCCTTCCCATAGAAATCCCGTATGTCTTTTATTTATGTTGAATGCCCTTGGCAGAAAATAAAATATTTGATATTAACCTTCATTATAGTATCACAATAAAATAATTATTTTATTTCTTCTTTAGCCATTAATTATTATTTTATCATTTGCTTGTATATATTTTTCATACTTGTAGTGAAAATAATTACCCTTGACTAGGGTTTGCCGATTACCTTTACATTGTGAAAATAATAATAATTATTTCACCTTTGCCTTTTCTTAAATGAGATACATCAGGAGATCTGTATTTTATTTTTTATTTATATTAACCCGCATATTTTTTCACTTATGTTAGGCAAAATTAATTTACTTGAGTGAAAACAATTACTGCTCCTCGGTGAAATTTTTTTATCAGCCTTTGTATGTTCTAAAAATATTTTCTAGGTAAAAATTATTATCTTTTGGATTAATCCCTTCTTTTAAGATGAATATATAAAAAATCTTTCGTTGGATTAGGTTAAATCTTTAGAAAAATAATTCCTCTCCGAGTGAAAACAATTCTCTACTTTGATATTTAAAACCTGTAAGATTTTACGCATACTAGAGTTTCTAGTAAGATTTTTAGATTTGTCATTTTGGTCCTGAACAATATGAGATACTAAGTCTGTCCTACAAATTAAAGCACCACCCTGGCTCTTGCTTTTTTCTTTTGATGATGAGCAGCTTCAGATATACGTGCACTTTGCATCTCTGATTTGTCTTGGTTTGAAGTGGTAGATTTTGGCTGTAATACTGTCTCTGTAACATTAGGCCTCTTGGAAGGCATGAAAGCTCCAGGTAGAATGGCATTAATAACATCCCACTGCCTTTTACGGCTTGCAATATAATTGTCCTTAGAACTTTTACAAACTTGCAGGTGTAAACTATTATTGACTTCACTATGACAATGAAGCTCACCACTGGATTCTCTTGGATTTTGGACGCTGATGCTTTGCTACCATGATGACCCTCTTGATGCAGATACTGTATTTGTTTTATTGAATTCAATATGACCAGCGAAGGACTGATTTGATTCCATGCCTATTATGACATTGTTTTTATCATGTTTATGCTTCTCCAATAAATGTTTTTCTTTAAATGAAGCACTTCCTTTTGAAATTCATTTAGCCTGAGGTTTAGATTTCTCAGGTATAGAGGCTTTACCATCTCTCTCGGGAGAGCAATGTTTCTCTATGTTTAATTTAGTACTTCTGCGACAGTTCCCTGTCCTCTCTATTGTTGTTTTGCTTCATAAAAGAACTTACCAAAGAACTAACTATTAAAACTTGAACTCAGGCTTGTCTGGATTTGTTCTAAGGGCACTTGATTCTCTAGAGCTTTGAGGTACGCTTGGTAAAGCTCGATGTTCATTTACCCTGCACAAATTTCCAAACATGCTACGTGCAGATTCAATGCAGTGAGAGTGGAGTGCATTCCATATAGCTCGGAGTGCATTCCACAGAGCATCCCTTGCATTCCATGGAGCGTCCCTAGCAATATTTTTGTCAGGAATATCTGCTGAACAATGCAAATGGTCCCTACCGGTTTGAGGCAAAATGCTCAAATCTATGGGGCTAGCTTTTTATTAGGCTATCTCTAAATTTTAGAAAATCTAGTTCGTAGCCAAATCAATCTTGAAATTCTAGAGATTGTATTGCCATCTACAGCTTCGTTAGGATTATGCATCCATGCCAGTTTCAATGAAAATTTATTAGTGCAGTTCATATTGGTTAAACAAATTAATCACCTTTAATTATTTGGAAATTTGTTATGGCCAAGTATCCTGTGGTTGATCACTTTTAAATATAATATTAGTTAATCTAAATAAATGTCGATGTGGTGGACATGTGTCATTGGGAAAATGCTGCTGTGTTGAAATAGACACAAGAAAACTGCAATCATGGAAACTATTGGAATCTGCTTTAGCAATACAAGAGACCGCATGTAATCAATGTACATTTTCAACCTAATCAATTGAAGGTTACAGTAAGAATGTGATTGCCCTTTTGGGATGTTTGTCTCATCTCTTTAGTGTTTTGTTCTTGGAGTTCATAAATTTTAAGGATTTTCATATTTATTGATGTCCTTTCCATTGTTCAATAGTATGCATGTAGTTAAAACAAGGTTCGTGCCATTTAAAAAAAACTAAATGTTGATTTTTTCCTTGGGTTATCATACGATCCTTTTCTTAATAAAGTAATAATTGAAGATCAAATTCACGAGTGGTTAATGTTGCTCCAAAAGATCAGCCTCTATTTGGTGATTATATGATCTGAAGTCAGTTAGAAATTCAGGTAACAGTATCTGGTAGGGAATGGTGATATTGTAAAACATGGAAATAAACAATTTGGCAATCTTGTTGAGAGAGATGTATGCCTTTTCAAGAAACTCTTGGAGTCATCTTCACTAGGGTCAGGAAGGTCAAGTGGCAGTTGTATGATCTTGTGTAGATATTTATCTGCTAATTCCTTATTATTTTGCAGAGATTTATCTTCCAATTCCTTATTGTTTTGCGTATCTCCATATTCTTTTATGATTGCTCGTTGGATCAGAGCTTTGACCATGCCTACTATTGCACTGATTTCGCATATGACCAAGACAAGATTAACAGCTGATAAAACCTGCAATATAACAGATTCTTGACATCGGTCAAGATCATCTACAAACACAATAATTCTAGGTTATCACTTGCATAGGATGTAGATGTGGAAGCAGCTTTTGAATTTGCCAATCATACTCTTTTTCAATCAAAGCAATCACTGCATTCCTCGCATCAATCTTTAATTCACCATAGACCAAATCAACAAATTTCTCAAGTCCAACATCTTCGATTGTAGGAAGGGAACACTTTGAAGTGTAGAAATGATCCACATACTTAAAAAAAAAGGAACAGACATCAGGCAATCACCTTGTGATTTTCCCAACACCCCACAAGTTGTTTCAACATGAACTCATAGCGCTTCTGCCTTAAATCAGGTAAAACCATTGAATTTATGTACTCATTTAATGATTCTGTGTATCTATCATAGAGTTCAGCACAATTAGAGTTTTCCTCTATGCACAAATCGTAGATGGTGTCATAAATATTTATATATTGATTCTCATCTATGGACTATTTTATAAGTCCATGTTGTATGTTTATAAATTCTATTTTACACTGTTGTATCACATTCCATTCTTCATCTATGCCCATAGTTAAGTGATTGGCTATTGTTATTTGGCTATTTAGTCAACTGTAGCAAAATTTCACTTCTACATTTGCAAAGATGATTCTTATATCTATTCTTTTTTCTTGATTGAACTTGCTTCTCTCTTATACAACCCCTAACTGTCTCAAAAATTTTGCATTTAGTTGGGTAAATTGAATTTGAAGTATATACAATGTAAGCATATTTTGAAAAAATTGACTGGAAATATCCAGTTCCAACATAGGCTCCGTCTAGGGATGGATGCCCCTTGTGGGCATAGCAAGATCCCAGATTTTTTGGAGCAGCAAACCAGTGCCTACTCCATTGGGCAATAGAGTCCAATTATTTTCTTTGCCCTAAAATGATATGGTTCTGAGAAACCATATCATAACTGATGGCTCAAGGCCATTAGAAAAAGAGAGGTTTATATTTTCCCCTGTCATATACTTTGTTTTCATCACGCTGTAATGAAACAAATCTAATCATATTTGTATGATTGAACATATCCATATTTTTTAACAGTGGTTCATTGATGTTGCTATATTCTTCATGATTATGCATCCAAAAATCACATGCAATCTGAGAACTCCCAAATGATAGGTCAAACCCATTTTTATCGTGATATTTTAAGTAACAATATTCGCTATCATCCCCCAAATGATAATTCTCTATATGAACTAAAAAATAGGCAAAATCAGATTGTGCTTGATATTCACTTTTTTCAATGTTAGCATCATCTAATGGTATTATATCAGATTCAAAGTTGTCACCACTACCTTTAGCACTATATGTATTTTCCTCATACAACTGTGATACCCAGACTTCATTATTACAAGGTTTAATAGAACTTATCTCTGGATAATCATTGCTACAAAACTCATAACCACTAGATGTTTCTACCTCAACTGAATATGATCCTGATGTTATCCTTTCACGCCAATCATATGGTTTACTATCATGCAAAGTATCCTCACTGTCAAAGCATATGTATGATGGACATGAAACTTTCAAATCACCCCCATGAGCATATTTTTGATATTCTATGGTGAGTAACTATGAGATTTGATCACTGTCAAGTGAATATGCCTCTTCATCCATTATGTTTCCAACATTTTCTTTATCTCTTTCAACATTACGACAATGCTCAAGATCATTAAAATCATATACACCTATTTTGTCAGCATGTTTACAAGATGACACATCACTTTAGTTATCTGAAGGCACTTCATCCCTCTCATAATTTAGATCTGAATGCACATGAAATTCTTGTTCAGGAATATCTTGGCAAAGTATTACCTCATCTTCTTTTACTATGTTATCATACAATGGATTTGAACAAACCTGAAATTTATCCTTAGACATGTATATTTCCTCCTCATTGTCATCTTGTCCTGATTGCAAATACTCATTCCCCTCTTCTTCCCAACACTATTGGTTATTTTCCTCTTCCTCCCAACACTGCTGATCCATACATGGTGATAGGTGGGTGGGTAAAAACTTTGTCTTATATAAGGACTAATAGTAAGCATTGCGATGCGGCACATATTGTTGGTATTGCGGGGTATAGTGTTGTCCTAGTGGTGAATAGTATTGAGGAATGTTACTTGCATTTATAAGCTGGGGCTCTTGTGGTGGCTTATTAGGCCAGATAGGGTTATGGTATGGATCATGAGGTACTCTTGGAGTATATGGAGCGTATGTGTTATGAGAGGGTGCATGTGAATTGACATCACCACTCTGTTTATGTGGAGGGATAGGTTTTGGTGGTTCCAGTACTTGAAGGCCCAATTGTGCCAGCTGTCTATCCAATCCTATTATTTGTCTATCTAGTTCTTTGCTTCTTTGTATCATCTGTAATCTCTTGATGTGTTGTTCTCCCCATTCTAAATACATTTCTAATTCCTGATCAGTCATGCTATCAAGGTCAACAATAGTTTGATCAATAAACTTCCCCTCATCATGTGGGCTGTTATACTCATTAGTTGCATACCCATCATTTAATGGTTCTCCTTCATGTCTCCTTGGTTCAAAGAAGGCATCAAAAGGGGGTATGTTTTTCATGTTTGATCAATTTTATTTTTGGAGTCGCCACCTCTTGTGAGAAGAGGAAAATTTTATCTTTCTGGGTTCTTGCAAGCAGAGTTTATCAAGGTGTATTTGAAGTTTGTGTAGAGTCGCCACCTCTATTTAGAGGACTAATTGATCTTCTGGGTTTTTCCCTCCACCAGGAGAGTTATTAATTTTCTAACTCTAAAATGATCTTTGACCAAAATTCAAGATTGAGTCCCCAGTAGAGTCGCCAATTTGTTGGGTCTCAAAAATGCAGGTTGTGCATTCTAAGGGGATGCCAAGCCCTATGGTCAAATCTACAACGTTTTTGAACCAATGACTGGAGTTTGACCTTAATGATCAACTTCTCCCTACGCTTTAGGTCCTACTACAACCTAGGTGGGTGAACCTTTAATTATCAAAGCAGGTTGTATGATTAAATTGATGTTGGTTTGCTGCTAGTTTATCCGATTACAATGGCATACTTGTAAATCAGATAAGATATTGTAAACTAATTCTAAAGAAAGCAAATGATTTAATCTAAATTCTAACAGAAATAAATAACAATTAACATGAAATGAATCTAAACTATAACAATAAAACAATGTAAAGATTTTAATTATAAGATGAATCAATAGTTAGACTGGTGCTTTGTCCATTCGGGCAATGGAGTTAGGATATCAAAAACAAATAACTTGTATCAAGTAATAATTCAATCTGATTGGCACATATAACTGTTTGCAACTTGTACAAATGTGCAAGGAAGAAATCATTAATTCAATCTCAATAATCCAAAGGACATAATTGAATTAAATGCAAAATATTAAAAAGGATTTTAATCTTTCTGAAAAGAACCAAATTAAATTTGCAAATTATCAAATTAGATCAACTCTGGAGACAAATTAATAACCTAATCAATTAATCATACTTAATAATCCATTCAACATTCTAAGATTACTATAATTGATGAGAAAGGATTTAATTCTCTCTGAGAAACCAATCAAATCAACTATACTGGATTAGCAAATGTAATCAGACAATTTGAACACATCCTTAACACATTCAAATTGAATAATCAGAAAATGAATGACATGGAGATAATTAAATTGATTGAATTAAAAACAACAAACAGATGATACCGTCACAATGTATTTCAAATTCGAATCCTCAACAATGTTGCCTCAGAATGTATCATGCACCATAGCCTTTCTCAGAATGAAATTTGCATAGAAGGATCAAATTGGCCTCAGATTGCATCAAATCCAACCTAATCTAATCCTAAAATGTTTGAATTGTCTTTTGTAAAAATATCTAATTCTAACCTAATTCTAACCTTATTCTAACTCCATTCTCTGGGTCCTGGGATCTCTATTTAAAGAGATGTAACAAGCCTCAGACCCATTACAAACTTCATGACAATTGATAACTGATTAACTATGAGAACTGACATTATTCATTACATAAATTTAAATAACTTGATTTGCAACATTCACAATCATCTAAGGCTGGAATTAGATACTTAATTTTCCATGACGAGGTCATTTAACCGCCAGTTGAGAACCACTTCATTACATTCAACACAACCCTAATCCTGCAAAGAAAACAAATTTATTTATCAGATAAACAACATATAAACATATAATTTGCATTTAAGCGAACCTTAGGACCTGTGTCATGAGGTATGGTCTCCTTATTTCCGTTGTATATTTGCTCACATTTTTTAGGGTTGCTACCCTTCCCATAGAAATCCCGTATGTCTTTTATTTATGTTGAATGCCCTTGGCAGAAAATAAAATATTCAATATTAACCTTCATTATAGTATCACAATAAAATAATTATTTTATGGTGCAGGAGCACCTACCTGACAGCTGGCCTCCATGAGGCAGTTAGTTTGTTTTAAGTCTTGTTAATGTTTTCAAGAAGGTCTGATAAGACCAATGCATGTAATAAGGTCATGTTGACCATACTTTGCTATTTTTAGCTAGGTTGTTAGGACAGCTGTTATGCTGTATGTTCGGTTGGATCCTCCCAGCCGCTTGGAAGCTCCCAGCCGCTTGGAGTCGGGTCGGTAGTACTCGCAGGAGATCCTATTTATGCATTAGGATTGGTTGATTTTAGACATTGCATTGAAGAGGAGAGACGGAGTGAGGCAGAGGGAGAGACTGAGCATTGTAATTGCATCTTTTGAAATCAATAAAGAGATCCTGTTGTGTATTCTCTGTTTGGATTCTATTGTGTAATCGATTTGCTGTTTTGGTGGTTTCATGGATTCGCTGATCCATTCCACCGGTTGATTCGTCGAATCGGTGGAATGGCTATGTATAGTAGGTTAGGATTTAGGTTGCAATTTCTATTTGTTTGCATGCAGGTGTGCAGGATTGCAGTCGAGAAATGTTGAGAACCCTAGCATGGGTATGTGCTAGGTCATGCTGATAGTTCGAGTCTGGAAAGTTGTCCAAGAAGCAGATCGGGTCACCTCAGGAGGTTCGGCGGATCAGAAATTCGCTAAGGGTGGAAAATCCATCACAACGGCATCATCAGGATATTTCTGTGTATATCCTGCAGTTACTTTGGGCATCATCCGAGTAAGTGGAGATGAGCATGATGCAGTCGATTGCATAAAGTGAATGTGCATTGGGGTGATCATCATCAGGTGTTGCCGAGGAGGAGCGTATCGGCATAAGGTAGAAGATCGGGTTGATAAAACCATCGCAGCCGATAATGTTAAGTTTGGCCGACAGTAGGATATTGGAGGAGCTGCATGTGACGTCATCGTCATCAGGATAATCATCATCAGGATATCAGGGTGACGTAAGCATCGAAGGAAAGTTGCATGAAGTTGTCGTCATCAGGATATATGAAGGGAACAGGATATTTTATATCCTGCTGATGAACATGATGTTGAACATCATGATGCTGCAGATAGAGATTGGCGGTAAGATGAATAGTGAACATCAGGAGGATGTTTGCGCTTGCTGAATGTGATGATACTGCCGATAGCCAGATATGATGATGCTGCTGACAGGCGAAGGGTCGAAGGTTTGTCTGCAGGAGGATATCGGTCGGCAAGAGAAAATATGATGATGCTGACAATGTTAACAGAAAATATGATGATGATGAAGGGTTGCGGACATCCATGCTGTATGTCAAGGTTTTAGTGTGGATGCCTCTGCATCATAGTGGTATCAGAGCTCAGCAAAAGGTCTGGGCTGTTGTGTGTTGATTCTGTCACCGAAAGGGTAGAGGTAGAGTTGATTCTGTCACCGAAAGGACAGAGGTAGAGGAGTAAGAGGTTGACAAAATGCCTCCGAAAGGTAATGGTACTGCAAGGGAATTGCAGGAGATGAAGGAAAAACATGCCAGAGAGATGAGGAAGATGAAGGAGCTTGCTGAAGCACTTCAAGCTAGGCTTGTAGCCCTGGAAAAGAACAAAAAGAGGGAAGTGGAAGATAGTGAATCAGAAGAAGATGAAGATGCTGTTGAAGAGTATGAAGAGGTAGCTGAAGGTCTGGATGCTGAAGACCAGAGATTTGCAAAACTGTTAAAGGCAGTGCAGAGTGATAAACCTAAGGTAAAGGTTGATGTTTCCAAGTATAATGGAAGTTTGAATGAAGATGAGTTACTGGATTGGATTGCTGCACTTGATAATCACTTTGAATGTGAAGATGTTGCTGAGGATCAGAAGGTAAAGATTGCAAAGACCAAGTTAGGAGGTCATGCTTTGGTATGGTGGGATTATGTACAATCCGAGAGAAGGAAACAAGGAAAGCCAAAGATCACTTCATGGGATAAAATGGTAGCAAGGATCAAAGGTAAATTCTTGCCTAAGGATTATGAGATTTAGATGTTTAAGAAGCTGCAATTTTTAAGGCAGAAGGAAATGGATGTGAAGGCATATACTGAGGAGTTTTATAAGTTGAGTATGAGATCTGGTCATCATGAGAATGAGGTAGAAAAGGTGGCTAGGTACTTGGCTAGTTTGAGATTGAACATACAGGATGAGTTAGTTTTAGCTAACCCTAAGAATGTGGAGGATTGTTACCAAATGGCAATCAGGATTGAAGAAAAGATGATTAGGACACAAGATAAGTCCATGAGAGGAAGAGGCAGCAATATGAGGGGAAGAGGATTAGCCCCTACAACAAGGCAAACCAATGCGGGTCAAGAAGACACTGGTAAAGGACAGGGACAGTCTGATTTCAGAGGTGGATGGAAAGGTAATAGAGGCAGATTTGGAAGTGGTAGAGGTTCTACTACATTTTTAGGAAAGTGTTACACCTGTGGTGAGTTTGGTCATCCATTTTTCAAATGTCCAGAAAGTAAAGGTTCATCATCCAGAGATGATAGAACGAATGACAAGAGAGTACAACTTGTGCAAGAAGAGAAAGTAGAGCAAAGTGTGCAAAGTTCAAACACTTATCAAGGAGATAGAGTTCCTAACGGTTATGGATATCCTGAGGAGGGAGAAGCATTGATGCTTGGGAGAACTAGTTTGCAGGCATCAAAGGATATGATGCAAAGAAGAGCTCTTTTCAAGACCACATGCAAGAGCAAAGGTAAGGTATGTAAGGTTGTCATTGATACTGGTTCAACATACAACATGGTATCTCAGGAAATGGTGGATAAACTAAATTTGGAAAGGATTCCACATCAACACCCTTACAAGGCATCTTGGGTGAGTGATAGTCAATCACTTTTTGTCTATGAACAGGCATATGTGGATTTTCAGATTGGAGCATATCATGATAGAGTTTTGTGTGACATTTTACCCATGGAATGTTGTCACCTACTGTTGGGTAGACCATGGCAATTTGATAGAAGGGTACTGTATGATGGGTATGCTAATACCTACACCATCAAGAAAGATGGGAAGACTATTATGTTGATGCCATTGCAGGCAAATACTGCAGCACAGGGGGCAGCCAAAATCATTTTAGTGGGAAAGGAGTTTGTGCAGATGCCTATAGGAGAAGGCATAAAGGCAGTTGAGGACACTGCAGGGAAAGGAGTTGTTAAGGACAACAGGTTGAAGACAGTTTCAGTTTTGACTGACAGAGGTCAGCAGCAGGTTCAGAAATAGGTTTGTAAACAGCAACCAGTTGAGAGGAATGACAAGGATGTTGTCATAGTTGGGACTATTGTTTGTCCTATAAAAGTTGAAAGGAAGATAGAGTTGAACATTGCAGAAGTTCAAGAGGCAGTTCAGACAGAGGTTCTGGTCAGACAACCTGACAAACATAAGGTATGTGAGAGAAGGGCCTACATTGACAGGCATGAGGATTTACTTGCAAGACAGCAAGTTACAGTTCAGAAGTCTTGGAGCAGCCGAGAACCAGCAGAGGACAAAGCTGGAACAGGTCAGAACACTGACATGATAAAGTGTAAAGGTGGAGGACTTCCACGACCAAACTCATGGGACATGAGTTCTTTTCTGTTGGGGAGTATGGTGCAGGAGCACCTACCTGACAGCTGGCCTCCATGAGGCAGTTAGTTTGTTTTAAGTCTTGTTAATGTTTTCAAGAAGGTCTGATAAGACCAATGCATGTAATAAGGTCATGTTGACCATACTTTGCTATTTTTAGCTAGGTTGTTAGGACAGCTATTATGCTGTATGTTCAGTTGGATCCTCCCAGCCGCTTGGAAGCTCCCAGCCGCTTGGAGTCAGGTCGGTAGTACTCGCAGGAGATCCTATTTATGCATTAGGATCGGTTGATTTTAGACATTGCATTGAAGAGGAGAGACGGAGTGAGGCAGAGGGAGAGACTGAGCATTGTAATTGCATCTTTTGAAATCAATAAAGAGATCCTGTTGTGTCAATTCTCTGTTTGGATTCTATTGTGTAATCGATTTGCTGTTTTGGTGGTTTCATGGATTCGCTGATCCATTCCACCGGTTGATTCGTCGAATCGGTGGAATGGCTATGTATAGTAGGTTAGGATTTAGGTTGCAATTTCTGTTTGTTTGCATGCAGGTGTGCAGGATCGCAGTCGAGAAATGTTGAGAACCCTAGCATGGGTATGTGCTAGGTCGTGCTGATAGTTCGAGTCTGGAAAGTTATCCAGGAAGCAGATCGGGTCACCTCAGGAGGTTCGGCGGATCAGAAATTTTCTAAGGGTGGAAAATCCATCACAACGGCATCATCAGGATATTTCTGTGTATATCCTGCAGTTACTTCAGGCATCATCCGAGTAAGTGGAGATGAGCATGATGCAGTCGATTGCATAAAGTGAATGTGCATTGGGGTGATCATCATCAGGTGTTGCCGAGGAGGAGCGTATCGGCATAAGGTAGAAGATCGGGTTGATAAAACCATCGCGGCCGATAATGTTAAGTTTGGCCGACAGTAGGATATTGGAGGAGCTACATGTGACGTCATCGTCATCAGGATAATCGTCATCAGGATATCGGGGTGACGTAAGCATCGAAGGAAAGGTGCATGAAGTTGTCGTCGTCAGGATATATGAAGGGAACAGGATATTTTATATCCTGCTAATGAACATGATGTTGAACATCATGATGCTGCAGATAGAGATTGGCGGTAAGATGAACAGTGAACATCAGGAGGATGTTTGCGCTTGCCAAATGTGATGATGCTGCCGATAGCCGGATATGATGATGCTGCTGACAGGCGAAGGGTCGAAGGTTTGTCTGCAGGAGGATATCGGTCGGCAAGAGAAAATATGATGATGCTGACAATGTTAACAGAAAATATGATGATGATGAAGGGTTGCGGACATCCATGCTGTATGTCAAGGTTTTAGTGTGGATGCCTCTGCATCATTTTATTTCTTCTTTAGCCATCAATTATTATTTTATCATTTGCTTGTATACATTTTTCATACTTGTATTGAAAATAATTACCCTTGACTAGGGTTTGCCGATTACCCTTACATTGTGAAAATAATAATAATTATTTCACCTTTGCCTTCTCTTAAATGAGATCCATCAGGAGATCTATATTTTATTTTTTATTTATATTAACCCACATATTTTTTCACTTATGTTAAGCAAAATTAATTTACTTGAGTGAAAACAATTACTACTCCTCGGTGAAAATTTTTTATCAGCCTTTGTATGTTCTTCTAAAAATATTTTCTAGGTAAAAATTATTATCTTTTGGATTAATCCCTTCTTTTAAGATGAAGATATAAAAAAATCTTTCATTGGATCAAGATAAATCTCCAGAAAAATAATTCCTCTCCGAGTGAAAACAATTCTCTACTTTGATATTTAAAACCTGTAAGATTTTACGCATACTAGAGTTTCTAGTAAGATTTTTAGATTTGTCATTTTGGTCCTGAACAATACGAGATACTAAGTCTGTCCTACAAATTAAAGCACCACCCCGACTCTTGCTTTTTTCTTTTGATGATGAGCAGCTTCAAATATACATGCACTTTGCATCTCTGATTTGTCTTGGTCTGAAGTGGTAGATTTTGGCTGTAATACTGTCTCTGTAACATTAGGCCTCTTGGAAGGCATGAAAGCTCCAGGTAGAATGGCATTAATAGCATCCCACTACCTTTTACGACTTGCAATATAATTGTCCTTAGAACTTTTACAAACTTGCAGGTGTAAACTATTATTGACTTCACTATGACCATGAAGCTCACCACTGGATTCTCTTGGATTTTGGATGCTAATGCTTTGCTGCCATGATGACCCTCTTGATGCAGATACTGTATTTGTTTTATTGAATTCAATATGACTAGCGAAGGACTGATTTGATTCCATGCCTATTATGACATTGTTTTTATCATGTTTATGCTTCTCCAATAAATGTTTTTCTTTAAATGAAGCACTTCCTTTTGAAATTCCTTTAGCCTGAGGTTTAGATTTCTCGGGTATAGAGGATTTACCATCTCTATCGGGAGAGCAATGTTTCTCTATGTTTAATTTAGTACTTCTACGACAGTTCCCTATCCTCTCTATTGTTGTTTTGCTTCATAAAAGAACTTCCCAAAGAACTAACTGTTGAAACCTGAACTTAGGCTTGTCTGGATTTGTTCCAAGGGCACTTGATTCTCTAGAGCTTTGAGGTACGGTTGGTAAAGCTCGGCGTTCATTTACTCTGCACAAATTTCCAAACATGCTACGTGTAGATTCAATGCAGTGAGAGTGGAGTGCATTCCATACAGCTCAGAGTGCATTCCACAAAGTGTCCCTTGCATTCTATGGAGCGTCCCTAGCAATATTTCTGTCAGGAATATCTGTTGAACAATGCAAATGGTCCCTACCGGTTTGAGGCAAAATGCTCAAATCTATGGGGCTAGCTTTTTATTAGGCTATCTCTAAATTTTAGAAAATCTAGTTCGTAGCCAAATCAATCTTCAAATTCTAGAGATTGTCTTGCCATCTACAGCTTTGTTAGGATTATGCATGCATGCCAGTTTCAATGAAAATTTATTAGTGCAGTTTATATTGGTTAAACAAATTAATCACCTTTAATTATTTCAAAATTTGTTATGGCCAAGTATCCTGTGGTTGATCACTTTTAAATATAATATTAGTTAATCTAAATAAATGTCGATGTGGTGGACATGTGTCATTGGGAAAATGCTGCTGTGTTGAAATAGACACAAGAAAACTGTAATCATGGAAACTATTGGAATCTGCTTTAGCAATACAAGAGACCGCATGTAATCAATGTACATTTTCAACCTAATCAATTGAAGGTTACAGTAAGAATGTGATTGCCCTTTTGGGATGTTTGTCTCATCTCTTTAGTGTTTTGTTCTTGGAGTTCATAAATTTTAAGGATTTTCATATTTATTGATGTCCTTTCCATTGTTCAATAGTATGCATGTAGTTAAAACAAGGTTCATGCCATTTAAAAATAACTGAATGTTGATTTTTTCCCTGGGTTATCATATGATCCTTTTCTTAATAAAGTAATAATTGAAGATCAAATTCACGAGTGGTTAATGGTGCTCCAAAAGATCAGCCTCTATTTGGTGATTATATGATCTGAAGTTAGTTAGAAATTTAGGTAACAGTATCTGGTAGGGAATGGCGATATTGTAAAACATGGAAATAAATAATTTGGCAATCTTGTTGAGAGAGATGTATGCCTTTTCAAGAAACTCTTGGATTCATCTTCACTAAGGTTAGGAAGGTCAAGTGGCAGTTGTATGATCTTGTGTAGATATTTATCTGCTAATTCCTTATTATTTTGCAGAGATTTATCTTCCAATTCCTTATTGTTTTACATATCTCCATATTCTTTTATGATTGCCTGTTGGATCAGAGCTTTGACCATGCCTACTATTGCACTGATTTCGCATACGGCCAAGACAAGATTAACAGCTGATAAACCCTGCAATATAACAGATTCTTGACATCGATCAAGATCATCTACAAACACGATAATTCTAGGATTATCACTTGCATAGGATGTAGATGTGGAAGCAGCTTTTGAATTTGCCAATCACGCTCTTTTTCAATCAAAGCAATCACTGCATTCCTCGCATCAATCTTTAATTCACCATAGACCAAATCAACAAATTTCTCAAGTCTAACATCTTTGATTGTAGGAAGGGAACACTTTGAAGTGTAGAAACGATCCACATACTTAAAAAAAAGGAACAGACATCGGGCAATCACCTTGTGATTTTCCCAACACCCCACAAGTTGTTTCAACATGAACTCACAATGCTTCTGCCTTAAATAAGGTAAAACCATTGAATTTATGTACTCATTTAACGATTCTGTGTATCTATCATAGAGTTCAGCACAATTAGAGTTTTCCTCTATGCACAAATCGTAGATGGTGTCATAAATATTTATATACTGATTCTTATCTATGGACTGTTTTATAAGTCCATGTTGTATGTTTATAAATTCTATTTTACACTATTGTATAACATTCCATTCTTCATCTATGCCCATAGTTAAGTGATTGGCTATTGTTATTTGGCTATTTAGTCAACTGTAGCAAAATTTCACTTCTACATTTGCAAAGATGATTCTTATATCTATTCTTTTTTCTTGATTGAACTTGCTTCTCTCTTATACAACCCCTAACTGTCTCAAAAATTTTGCATTTAGTCGGGTAAATTGAATTTGAAGTATATACAAGGTAAGCATCTTTTGAAAAAATTGACTGGAAATATCTAGTTCCAACACCTTCTTCCAAATTATGTCTTGAGATTTCAAAATAAAGTTGAGCATGCATAACCACCGCCATTATTCTTCCAGAAGATTCTCCTTTATTACTTTCTTACAATTTGCTTTTTTTTTTCATTTACAACAAGACAAAAATAGTTTATTTCTACTATTCTAAAATTAGTCTCTTACTCAAAAGAAATAATTATTTCTAAGATTCCCTCTTGAGGTGTGTAACTGCCACTTCCTCCAAGTGGCCAAAATGGAAAATAATTACTCAAGGCAATAATATAAAGAAAGAGAATCTTTTTCAAACATAATAATACATATTTCCCCACAACTCTAATTTGCATAAAAGCATTTATATTTATTTATCTCTACTTTTCAATTACATTTATTATTATTATTATTATTATTATTATTTATTAATTTAACTTCTAATATAATATATTTTTTATAAACTAAATTTACATAAAGGCATTTGTATTTATTTAATTATAAAAAATGCCTTCATAAGTAATAATATTATTTTAATGCAACAATTAACCAAAGTATTAATCAAACAATTCCAAACTAAATAGCCCAAATGCCAAACAATACCTAACACTATGCATGATTAGAAAGAAAGTCCACCACAACAATGACTGACTATCATGCCCATACTGACAACACTGACTAGCTACAAAACTGAATACTCATCCTTTTCATGGATGATGGCTAACTAAGGGACCATATGTTATCTCCATTCAACAATTCCATTGGTTTTAAGGCACGCTCAGACCTACCAATTCAGGTAGAGTTGATGCTTGATACATGCATCCTGTAGTAACCAAACTGTTGAACAAATAGACACACATATATATAATCATATAGTCAAATACACCGTGGAAGGGAATCACAATGTAGTAGTGTCCTCACGCATGAGTAATGTGACACTATCCCTTTTACTAGCATATCAAACATGTAATCACAACACACATAGAAATTAGTTACTAAACAACTAAATAAGAACCATCATCAGGTAATCGCATGATACACATAATAAGATTGATCCACACAAAACATCACAACATAACATCCTATGATACAGAATCAATCACATAAAAATTAATTCTAAAATATGACATTCATAGTAAGATCAACTTCATAATTACCTAAATGTAAACAATATCAGAGCATATGAGTTGTCAGTGTCACAATAAGGATTATCAATAAAACATACTAACTTCATCTTCATGCTCCTTAGTCTGACCATATGCACAATCAAGGTGAGAATGGAGGGGCACTACAATTATCTAGGAACTTAATTTCTATAAGAAAAATGAATAATGTAGGTGTGTATGTTATCTTCAACAAGGATGGATAAAATATGTTTAAATGAGCCATGGTGTTTGGAAAAGGGATTTTGGATAGTAATTATATTTTTCTCGTTGCTAGCACTTTGATTCAATGTAATAGTTGTGAGGTTCCTAATTTAAAGAATCATAAGCTTCCTATTATTGACACTATATTGTAGTGTTAACACATGGGCCACATAGGTGAGAAAGGACTTAGGGAATTGAAAAATATGGCTGGGAGTCCTGATAAAAAAAATATTTTGTTTTATGTGAACATTGTATATATGGTAAATAATATCATGCTAAGTTTTATTTGTGCTCTGATACATCTAATGGGATGATTCATTGTAATGAGTATGGATGTTTTAATGTTCCATCATTATGAAAATCCTTTTATTATGTATCATTTATTGATTTACAAATTAAAATATGGGTGTTTTTTCTTAGAATATAAATCCAAATGCTTTTAGAATATTTAAAGAGTTTAAGGATCTTATAGATAACTAGATAAAGAGAAAGATCAAAGTTCTAAGAATGGTCAATGGTGGATAGTTTTGTTTTTATAAATTTTGAGAAATCTTGTAAGGATAGTGGTATAACTAGATAAAAAATCCATAAACACATTAGTAGAATGGATAATTAGTAAGAAACTAATGGAGAAGGTTAGTGTTGTGATGCTCACAACATGCCCCATTTTACTCCTTAGCAAAATGAGGACCCCTACTGTGGCTGTGGGTTTTTGCTTAGGTGTGGGCCTGCTTGGTGGTAAAAGGGAAAAGGAAGTGAAAGTTACAAAACTTGTTGAAAAAATGAAAAAATAAGCACTAAGTACTAGAGTAGGATAGAGGTGAATTCTTTGTCAAAAATGAATAGGGGTTGCTTTTTGAACCATTTCAAAATTCCTAATATTCTGTAAGATATGAATGTTTTAGTAAAATACACTATAGGAAGGTTTGTATGTTGCATATACAAGGTTGTTTGTATATGAAGTCATAGTTTTAGTCGTATAGAGTTGTCGGGTGTGTGAACGTTTATATTTGTATGCATATTGTTAATGGTTTATGCTTTACATACAAGTCGGACCCGATGGGATTCAGAGGGAAAATGGATAATTGGATAGGTCTACCGGTTGTATATTAGGTTGTATATTTGGCGCAAAGTAAAGATACAAGGTGACATACATTGCAATATACATATCACGGACCCAAAAAAGTATGAAATTTGGTTTTATCGAGGTATGTTTTGTGGTTTGTATGTTGTATGTTTCGGGTTATACTTTCCATATACATACAGCGTGGAAGTCAAAGAAAATTAAAATCTAATAAAAGTAATGTATCGTGCCTTAATGCATATTGAAATATGCATTTCACTCAATATACATGTGTGCATCTGAAGAGTTATGAACTGTGGTTTATAAAAGATGAGAAGTCCGAGATGATTATACAAAGGAATTTGCATGTATCAGGGCTTGTATCTAAGAGTAGATACAAGCATTGTTGTGTCGTCGAAATACAAGTGGAAAGTTAAGTGGATCCCGCAGTTTGTATCTCAGGTTTTTATGGTAGAAATGTACATCTTCGATATACAAGATGACATACAAGAAAGGATACAGATGAATATGCAAGATGGATTTGAAAAGAAAGTTAAATAAAGAAAAATCTTTATATGTTTGGGGACAATTGTATGTTAATGATATACATCTCTGAGATACAAAGGAATAAAAGGACATCACGAGAGATAAAGGTAAAAGGAGATTTGTATATGTTATTTGTATATGCGCTTGCATCTATGAAACATACAAAGAGCAATTTACAAATCAAAGATACAAGTAAAGATAAGAGAAAAGGGAAATAACTTTAGTTATGGTTCATTGTGTATATGCTTGTATGTTGAAAAGATACAAACGAAACATACAAAGAACAACATATAAAGAAAGATACAAGAAAACAAGATGTATGCAGAAATAAACTAACGGATAAAAGTTTAAAACCAAAATGCTGAAATAGAAAGCCGAAGCATTAGGCACATTAATTGTTGTAATTAATGCCAAGCTAACACCCAAAAAGAGTAAAATTCGAAGGAGTTAGGGCAAATTTAAATTCATTTTTCTTTTAGATTTACATTGTCAAGAAGTAAAACTGCAGAAAGAAGAATTGCTATAGAAAATTGAACAAAATTCATCAATGTTATTGGTCTCTTACAATGATTTAACAACTGAGCTCTTAAAACTGTAACTTAGAGATTGGACATCTAACCTGAGTAGCTATCTTAATTGCTCTGGAGATGCATTTCACTTATCAACCTAGGGACATAAACTTGAAATGGGTCAGCACGATATGTGCACTAAGAACTTCCAAAGTAGCCATGTTCATTCTATAGCTAAGAAAGACATAATGCTGAAGATAAACTGCTAGAAAGGAAATAAGAGGAATGTTGAACATCAACCAACAACTATTCTAAGATCAAGTACATGACAGAAAGTAAAAGTCTGAGAAAACAAATAGGGAACTACTTTGTCTGCTTTGACTGTAGGAATAGACACATAATAGAATTCTAGTGGCTGCCGAAACATTCAATGCCAGATTTAACTAAATACTTTAACAGAAAATGTAACTAAACTAGAGGGTGGAATTCTCACCAAGTTGGCCCCCTTGGATGAGTATTCCCTAAGACAAATGTAAACTCAGAAATGTAGAATTAAAACTTCATTTTATTCATTCGAAAAGATGAGTACAACTAAACATTATAATTGTATTATTAAAAATTGGATAATGCAAGTACAATCTCTGAATAATCAACAACCCCTCATAAGGAGCATCAGAGTCTTATTTATAGATGGAAAACTACAAAATTAACTATCTAGTAGGGCGGTCAACTCCAACAGAATAGGAGGACGCCTCATTATGGAAAACATAGAAAGTGGAAAGGAGGTTACTCATGTAGGGGAATCTGGTCAAGCGAGTTTCTTTAACGTAGATCTAGCATAACAATAACTCCTAAATTTGCTCAACCAATATTTAAGATTAGTTACAAGGTGGTTGCCTTCCCTCCATTTAAGATTTGAACGATCACCATGTTTGACTTTTATGGCAAGCAACCAACCAGTAGAATCTTCCTCACTTTATGGATGCTGATTATATCTACATAACAATATTAGTACACACAATAATTGCACATCTGTAACTACCTTGGAGTAATGTTCATTAAGCATATGTAAAATTAACATAACTAGTTCATATAGCATGTCTTTGTCATAAAAGGATATAAGAAATGACCTATGCTCAACAATTATAGCTTTGGGGTACTAACATAAAAAGATCAGGATTAAAGTACCAAAGTCCAAGATAACTACAACAAATAGATAATAAAGTTTAACAAAATTGAGTCATAAGCTAGACTCATCACTCTCCCCAACCTAAGACTTTGTTGGTCCTCCAATAGTGGAAGGGTTATTCTCTTGCTTGGTTAATGCCCTAAAGTTAGCAACTGCCAATTGTCCTATATCAGTTTCTCTTGTGTGTGAGGTAGGATCCCAATAGAACCCTTGTTGTCTATCCAACCTGCTCCATCTTTGTCTCTCTTCAACAATATCATACTGGTAAAATCTGTAATTTGGCACTGGCCACAATAGGATAGGTGGTTGAAAGATTAAGGGAAGCCAGAATTGTCCCTTTGTCCTCCCCATTTGTATATATCTATCCACTCTTTTACATGCTGCAACATAATTTTGCAGAGAGTGAGGCTCTGCTTGTTTTATATCATCAGATAAACTATTCCACCTTTGTGTCAAACATCCCTTCACAGATTCTCCAATAGTGTGTGCCATCTTCTCATATTCTCTATAAGCTACTTCTCTTTCAGGCAAGATTTTGTTACTATAGCTTGGCCTATAAAGCATCCTATGCCAATCATTGAAAATGCTTCCTGGATTTCTAGATTCATCTCTAACAGGCAATGGAGTGCTGAATTCTAATTGCTTATAAGCCCTGAACTGTTGTCCCCAATTAATCTCATTTTGCATCCAAGACATAAATGCCCTCAATTGAACATCCCCAACATACAACAAGGGGTTTCACTCATGGTCTTGGGACACAGCAAAATTATGTAAATAAAATTCACACAACAAATTCTTTATTTCTGGAGGAGCAATCCTATAAGCATTAAAAAATTCAAGAGGAGATTCAATGGAAGGATTCAAACTAGAAATAATCCTTGCTAACTTAAAGAGATGTATATTTCCTTTAAATGCAGAGCATAGACTCTCGGGGGAGTCCTACATTCTAAGACCTGTGGCACCAAAGCTGCCGTATTATCCACTCTCTCTTTTAAAGTTGCAATTTTTGCATTCTTGTCTTTAATCTCTTCATCCTTCTTTTGAATTTCATCCTTAAATCTATGTTTTTCCTTCTTCCATTCCTTTTCTCTCCTCTGTATTTCATTCCATAGATTCATGGCTACCATGTGCATTGAAAAATTAGGAGGTCTATGTATTCCTACCAAAGGCTTTCTTGATATAGATGGTTGATCTTCATGTAGCATAGGCTGTAGGGTTTCTAATTGCTCAGCCAATTCTGGCTGCAAGGCATCTTGCTGTAGGAGCTCCTGTTTATCTTCATGTTCCTATCTCTCAATATGCTCAACAGTGGTGGCAAGGTCTGCCAAAGTTACATCTACTGCTTCCTCAATTATGCCTTTTTCTACATCATTCACATGCCCCATTGGAGCCTCTATATCCTCAACTATCATTTCATCAACCCTAGGGCTTGTCTGCGTAGACGCAACAGAGGCAGGCTCAACCGGTCTTGATTTACTAGAAGGACTCTCATCTTTCTCTTCTACTACAGGAAGAATAGTGTTAGCCTTCCATTTCCTAGAGTGCAACACTTTCCTTTCTATGGTTTGCTTTTTGGTTTTACCCTCCTTTATTTCTGCCCTTCTCCTCTATGCCTTAGTTTGAATTAAATTGCTAAGAGGAATATCCTCATCGTCAGAATTTGAAGAATTTTCTTTTTCTGCATGCTCTGCTTTATAAGAGCTAATTTCAATAGCTTGTTTTGCTGCATGAGGGTTTGCACTAGAAGTTGAAGTTCCCAGAGTAGCTTCAACATAACACACCCTTCTCCTAGTTCTATGATGTTGCAGCACAACCACAGGTTGCAAATGACTAGGTCTTATTCGATCAATATTTAGAAATTCCTCCCAAGTCATATCAAACACATCATGTAGATACTTTTCAACTAGTAATTTGATTAAACAGTGGTGAGAGATAGAATTAGGCATACCTTTTTGGGTCTTTGCAGCCATAATCGAGAGAAGGTGGTAAAGTACATTTGGCATGTTCATTCTTCTCCCATGCCTCATATGATCTAACAATTTGAAATGCACATAATGAAGGTTTGACAGATGACCTTCGCAAGTAATGTACTTCACCACATGGACAACTACTTGTTTCCATAGCTCAGGCAGAGAGGTTCTTTTGGCTCCTTGCTTTTCTATAGTCAATCAAGGATCACCAGGCTCTGTAAATTTAGCTCTAGTTGTCTTGGCATCTCTGGCAACAGGGTAATCTTCACCATCAATAGGTAGACCTGTGACTTCTGCAATTCTCTCCTCAGTGGCCAACACCTCCAACCCTTTTACCATGGCTTTACCCTTAAACAATGTCTGAGAAAATTCTAACGCAACATTTTCATCAAAATGATTTAACTTCAAGAAATAGCCCATCCATCCACAATTTCTAAATTCAGTTTGGCTAAGTGCATCCTACAACAATACATCATGAACTGTGGGTTCATTCTAAATTAATCCTCCTCCCATTGACTTGGCTGCTTGAAAACAATCCCATTACAATTATTTTTTTTTTCTGCAAAAAGTTTGATAACTACTTCACCTTCCTACAACCCTCTTAAATTTTCAATAACTCATACTATCTGTATTTTCCTTTTTGGCTTCTTTTCTTGGGAACGCAAGAGAAGGGTTGTACAAGCAGTAATGAATGATCGATGAAGGCTGTCATCTCACACTTGTGAGCCATCACCTCACTCAGAATTCAAATCATTCAATTTTAAAACTTTACTAACATTCACGCATAAAACATATGGATGGACTGACATGTGGACATCATATTAACACTCCCTCCCCAACCTAAATTTAGGCATGTGTCCACACATGTGGAATAGTGATGTGTGACAAGACAAGGAAGGGAATAATGACATGCTATGAGAAATATTGATATTAATGTACAATAATTAAATGAATGAACCACAAGATAATTAAGAGAGAATTATTAAAGTATGCATACCTTGAGTTTTGGAAGATTGGTTACAAGAATCATGGAGAAAGTAACGGGTAATGCTTAAGAATTTATTGAGCAATGAATGAAGGTGGAGTGGGCTAAAGTGAGATGAGATGAAGTGTACTCAGTACACATGATGGAAGAAAGAACAATGGATATGGATGGGTGGATGGATGAAGAAGTGAAAGAGTGGACTCCCACAAATGTGGAAGTCTTTATTATGATAAGTATCGCACCTTGGTTAGCTAGAAGGAGGAACACTAGGTCCACTACCTTTGGCTGTAGGAAGTTCTGGAGTTGCACACTAAGTGAACTACTATAGGAATTCTTCTTTGGAGGCTGGCTTGTGATATAACCTGAGTCCATGACCATTGACTAATAGCTGAAATCTGACAAGGTCAATAGTAGTAAGTTGAACAGTGCCATTGGAAAAAACTTCAGCAACCTCATATGGTCCTAGCCACCTTGTATGTAATTTTCCTACATTATCTTGATACCTTGAGTCATAAAGCAAAGCCCAATCACCAAGCTAGAATTTCTTATCTTTGATGTATTTGTCATGCCACCTGATTCTCTAATTCTGCACCACTTCTATATGATGTAAAGCTGCTTTTCTCATCTCATCCAAAGCATTGAGCTACATGATTCTTTCTTTTTGTGCCTTAGATAGATCCATCCCCAAGTCAAGTGTAGTCTAAAGAGTTCTATGTTCAAATTCAATAGGAATCATGATTGTTTTGCCATAGAGTAACTCAAAAGGAGTAAAACCAGTAGTTGTTTTCTAGGTTATCCTATAGGCCCAAATAGCTTCTAGTAGCCTATTTCCCCAATCCTTCCTATGGACAGCCACAATTTTGGTCAAGATGGCTTCTATTTCTTTGTTATTCACTTCAACTTGACCATTAGCCTGAGGGTGATAAGGAATAGATTTCTTGTGCCTTATGTTGTATTCCTATACTAGTGCTGCAACTAGAGTTCAGGTGAATTGAGCTCCTTGATCAGTCACTAATTCTCTGGGAACTCCATACCATGTAAAGATTTCCTCATAGAGAAATTCTACAACCTTACTGTCTCATGCATGCTTCATGGCCTTTATTTCTACCCATTTAGTTACATAGTCAGTGCATACTAAGATATAAGATTTACCATTAGATGGAGGATCAATAGGTCCTACAAAATCTAATCCCCACTTATCAAATGGAGTAATCACAAGCTGAGGATAAAGGGGCATCTCATCAGATTTTGTTGGCCATCCCATCCTTTGACAACTATCACACTTCTTGGTATATCGTGCTGCATCCTTATATAGTGTAGGCCAGTAATAACCTGCATTCAAAATCTTTATTGTTGTTCTCTTTGTTGCAAAATTTCCTCCACAAGGTTCATTGTGACATGCATGCAAAATGTCATATGTTTCATCTTCTCTCACACATCTCCTCATGACATTGTCTGGTCTAGTGTAGAACAACATCCAACAATCCATGAAAAAGGAAAAGATTTTTCAATAAGTACCCTTCTTTCCTTAGGAGAGAAGTGAGGAGGGACTCTTCCTGTGACTAGGTAATTGGTTGTGTTAGCATACCAAGATGTTTGTACAGTGAGTGAAAACAAATGTTCATCAGGAAAAGAGTCATCAATGACTTGGTTATCCTCTGATGTAGTCATTCTTGAAAGAAAGTCTACAACCACATTGGCCTTTCCTGGCTTATCTACAATAGTGATGTCAAATTCCTGCATTAACAACACCCATCTTGCTAATCGACTAGATATGAGAGGCTTGTTCATGAGATACATAATGGTTGCATGATATATGTGCACAAAGATTTGATAACTGGTTATGTAGTGCCTAAATTTATTTAGTGCATAGATGACTTCTAACATTTCCTTCTCTGTCACTGTATAGTTGAACTTAGCACCCTATAAGTTTTTGCTAATAAAATAAATAGCATACTTAATGACTCCTTCTTTCTATCCTAAAACTGCTCCTATGGCATAATCTGATGCATCAGTATGAATATGGAAAGGAAGTTCTCAATTGGGGCCTTTAAGTATAGGAGCATGGGTTAAGGCTACCTTTAAATCAGAAAATGCTTTGTCATAGTCTTCATTCCACTAAAATTCAACATCCTTTGTAAGAAGAATATATAATCAGGATGCCATTTTGCTGAAATCTTTGATGAAACATCTATAATACCTTGCATGACCCAAGAAACTTCTGACATCCTTTTGCTTTGTAGGAATGGGCAGATTGATGATGACTTCAATGTTTGTTAGGTCTACTTGTATTCCTTTTGGAGAAATGTAGTGACCAAGTACTACACCTTCATGCATCATCATGAAGCACTTTGCACTATTTAAGGATAGGCTATGGTCTTCATATCTTTCCAACACCTTGCCTAAGTTTGCTAATGCCTCTTCAAAAGTAGCACCATAAGTAGTGAAATCATCCATATAGATTTCCATACAATCATGTGAGATTTCAGAAAATATGCTAATGACTGCTCTTTGGAAAGTTGCAGGTGCATTGCATAAGCCAAATGGAAGCACTGAGTAGGCATATGTCCCCCAAGGATAGGTAAATGTTGTTTTCTCTTGATCTTCAGGTACAATCTAAATTTGATTGTAACCGTTGAATCCATCCAAAAAGGAAAAGTACTGCTTTCCTACAAGTGAGTCCAATACTTGGTCTATGAAAGGAAGGGGAAAATGATCCTTTTTGGTGGTAGAATTTAATTCTCCACAATCAATACATACTCTCCATTTTCCTCCCTTCTTGGGCACAAGAACCAGAGGGGACACCCATTGGCTATCTGAGATAGGGTAGATAAATCCTCCATCTAATAGCTTCTGTAATTCCTCTTTGACAATTTCTCTTAGTGCAAGGTTGATTCTCCTTTGTGGTAGTCTTATTGGTGTACAATCTTCCTTTATGTAAATCCTATGGGTGCATAATGTAGGATCCAATCCTTTCATATCATGATAATCCCATGTAAAAGCATTTTTATGTTTCTTAAACAAATTTGTCAAGGGCAGTTGTTATGCTTGAGTCAAGTTGCTATTAATATTGATATATTTCTTCTAAAATTTCCATTTGAGTTGTGAAGTCAACCATAGTTATCTCATTAATGCTAGGTACCTTAATTTCTTGTGGAAGCAATGTATGTAACATATCTAATGCTATAGAAAAATTGGAACAAGTATCCTCGCTGGATTAGTAGAATGAGAGGATGATGCTTCCTATATTTCACAAAGATTTTGAATTATATTAGACAACACTTCCACCTTTTCTTGAAGCTATAGGAAAGAATTTCTGCCTATCATCATAAGCTGCTCCACAGAATTAGCTTCCTCTACCTCTTCACCAACATGAGGCCAAATAGGATTATCCATATCATGAGATGGCTGTGCAGGTGGGTAAAGAACAAGTGTTTTAGTGCTTCTCCCATAAGAGATGGTCATATCTCTTGACTAACACCCAATATAAGCATCTATTGTGGCTAACCATGGCATTCCCAAAACAATGGGGTATCCTCCCAATGTAGCTTTAGGAGAAAGTATCATGAAATTAGCTAGATATTCCCATGAGTCTAGGGATACCATAAGATCCATGACTATCCCATCACGTTTAACAGTAGAGCTATTAGTAAGCTGCAGGACATTAGGAGTTGGTCGCATAGTTGCAACATTCAGTTGCTGTAGGATATCCTTTGTCCTTACATTTATGGCTTCTCCAAGATCAATAAGAGCATTTCTGATTTGGATTTCATTTATAACAACTCCTACCATAGGACTTCCTAGATCATTATATTTGGGAACAATCACTTTTCCAAGCATGATGTCAGCCAACTATCCCACCACATGAACCATAGGGGGTCTTGTTGTGTGGTTACACAACACGCCCTGTTTTGACATGACAAAATAAGGACCCAACTTTTTTCTTGGCTTGGCTTGTATTTTCCTACTTTTTGGCTGTTTGGTAAAAGTAAGTCATGCAGGTGATCCTACATAAGGAAGCTGGGGTAAGTCATCATGATGAGGTTAGTTTGTCAAAGTTAGTTTTTCATATCAATAATCTCATGGTTGGAAAGAGCACAAAGTTTCATGCAGGTTTGCCTTTTGGATCACCCTGATATTTTTTAGGGAACAAAAGTTATGACAAGTCAAAGTCCTGGTCAAACCTGATATTCCGGGGGGGGTCATATTCCTTAACATCAGTCATCTTAAGAAGGATCACCCCGATCCAATTTTATTACCCAATAATCATTTATCTGGAAATCTAAACATCAATTTTAAGTGTTAGAGGTATTTACTCGTCGATCAACTTCATATATTTTGCGGGGGTCATGTTTTCAACATCACTTGATATTCCGAATATCACCCGATATTTCGAATATCACCCTATCTTCAAAAATCACCCTGTCGCAAAGTATCACCCTGCAACCAATATGTCGATGATGTCATCCAATCCTGATAAACAAAGAAAATCACCCTGATGATGACATCATATTCCTTTTATCTCGCAGAGGTATATTTCTAACGATCAGCCTTTTACAATAGCATGAAGGTGATGTCATCCTGATCTTTCATTAAGGGGGTCACTTTACTTTTGAGGGGTCATGTTCCAAATATCACCCAATCTTAAAACATGACCCGATGTTCTAAATATTCCCTGATATTTTGGATATCACCCGATATTCCCAACATGATCCGATCTATTGACATAAGTTTTGCCGCTCAAAGGCGGAGGGTCATTTTACACTAAGGGGGTCATATTTCAAATATCACCCGATCTTCCGGAGGTCACCCCCCTCATCTTGCCATGCAACATTAAATGCCATAAATGCAGTAGGTGGACTCTCACCGATTGCGAACACGATCTAAGTACCTGGCAATGCCTGTAGGTTTATGACAGAAGATCAATGGTTATGATCGAATTTGCCTTATGTTGCCCTAATTTTGCCCTAATTATGAGGATAAAGTGAATTTCTAGAGTCATTTTGCATTTACCTTGCAATAAAACAAGAATTTACAGTGCAGACATTCAAACCCTCATACGAGCTACCTACGGATGCATATAGCCTATAGCATAATGGAACATGTGGTTGTCACTGGTATCGGAGCCCATTTTCAGTAATCATGAGCATAATTCAGGGGATAAGCGTAATCAGGTAAGTAATAAAAATGCCCTCCTATTGTTGTTTTCTGCATGTCCAAGTAGGATATTTTTCAAGTAGGTTGAACTGTAAGTATGTATACCATGGTGAAATAGGGCTTAATGAGTATAATATGCATGATGCTGTGAACATATGATGCCATATATGCATGCATGTAGATGTTGTCATAAGACCCATTGTGTTTATTACAGGAAGCCATGGCGGACGTCAGGAAGAACAAGTCTGATGCAAAATTTATCAGACCCATGTTTACCCAACCAGAGGGAGTACAGTTCAAATTTGGTGTCATTGGCAATACTCATCAGGGAAATACAAATATGGTGGTATGGTCATCCAAGATGAATGAAGATAAAGATAATACCCTATTGGATAGCATATTTGTGTCAAGAATGTGGCATGCAGCTGGATTTCCTTACGCTGTGGAAACTCTAGAGTTGGTAATTGAGTGCGCCAGGAATTGCAACCCTCAGACAAGGAGAGTGGAAAAACATGGCAGGGTATATGCAGATCTGTCTATCAAAGGGATTACAGCTACATTTAGTCTACCACTGGGAAAGAAGGTAGTTAGCATGGATCTGGAGAAGGTGGAAGCTAAATATATAAACAACAAAAAGGCTGCAAGAAAGAGGATGTATCAGTGGAGAGCTAAGAACAGCCCTTACACTGCCTCTGCTAAATTGCCAATGCATTTGTATAAGTTTGATTTTGATGATGAGTATCAATATATGATCGCCTTACTCAGTAGAGTGACAGGCTAGCCCAATGCTGTAAGTTTCAAGGACTGGATGTATGGGGTTATCATAATGTATGTGTACATGGATAATAAGCCATTATGGGCTAAAATGATCAGTGATGCCCTGGATGAACAACTGATGAGCCTAGGGGGCCTGGAGTATTCATTTCACATGACATCATATATTTTATACTCATGTGCATATAAAGGTACATTTGATGCACTCACCACAGTCGGAAAAATTGGTAGCAGTTTGAATGATGCCCATATATGGGATCATTACCCTCAATTGCAAAGAATAAACCACCTCCCTGATAACAAATTGGTGAATGATGCATTTTCCATGCATTTGGTCAGAACAATGGAGGAGGATAGCACTAAAAGACTGAGCATGGAAGCTCAGTAAGTTATATATAGGCATGGTGCCTGGTTTATACAGTTTGCCACATTCTCATACATAAGAGTAGAAGGTTTTGAGGGGCAACCCCTAACGTTATCAGGTGCCCTACTGATGGGGTGGTCCTGATGGAGTTTTTAAGATAGACATCAACAATACTAGATGCATACAAGGTAAACAATAAGATTCCCCCAGTTTTGTTTCTAGTGAATATAGGGTGGTACACGTGCCCTAATTCAGAAAATATAAAGAAGGCCATAACGGGTCTAAACTTGATGAACCTACAGCCATTCCCATTGGGTAGATCTTATGACCCATATGGAAGAATGTAGAAGATTACAGGTCAGCCCATCCATAAGAAGCACTTAGAGGATTTTTGGGCGGATTGTGAGGATGAGGCTGAAGTCAGAAGAAGGAAATATCAAAGGTTAACTCTCAACCAAATTAGAACATTTGATTTCTTTCCAGTACCTACGCAATTGAAGAAAGTTGACAGCATGTTATTGTCAAATGAGTATGAAGAGAAAAAGGTGTACAATGACACCATTTCAGCTCCTGACCTAACGCAGCTTGAAGATATTTCACTGGATAGGTCTACAGGTGGCACATTGCAGATGACCCAAGCATGGGTGACTGAACAAATTAATGCACTGAAGAAGAGGGGTGTGGTGGTCACAATAGATAATAAAAGGAAAAGGAAAGAGATTTTAGATGAAGAATATGATACTTTCTTGTAGAGAACAAAAAATCTAATGGAGAAAGGTTGCCACCCCAGAAACAAGGAAAAGGACCTCCCAAAGGTAAGAACAAAACTGATGATACACCTAAGGGAGTAATCATTGAAAGAATTGATATACCAGATGAGGATGCATTTACATTAGGACAAGCCTCAGCCTCATCTACACCACCTCCAGAGGATAGGTAGAAGACCAAAAAGGTCCTAAGACCAACTGTGAACATTGCAGAAATACAAGATGTAGGCCAATCCTCAAGGCAACATGAAGAAGATGTCCTTGTTGAGGAGGAGCCAGTGAATAAGGAGCCTGAAGATGATGATCCTATGAGATTCACAAGGAAGAGGAAGGTGCCCTTAATGGCATCTACCCCTAAGAAACCAAGAACACATATGAGGGGTGAAATAAGACATGACCCTGTAATGTTAAGGGGAGGAGGTAGCGAAGTGTTCAGGAAGGAATTGCAGCATGAAGTACCACTTCCTACCATCATACAATTTAAAACTGAGAAGGCTGAGGAACAACTAAATGAAGCCTCAAGAGCAACTCAAGGTGGTCTTGGCTCACTGGAAGAGACTGTGGACTTATCAGATGATGAGGTGGTAGAGAATGTAGCCTCTTAGAAGATGGAGACTCTCGCTTCTAATACTCACATGACTCCACAAGGAACATCATCCTCAAAGAGGGTGACATTAGAGGATTTTAAGCAAGTAGAACAAGAAAAAGAAGACACCACAGAAGAGGCAGCCCAGCAAATTAGGCTTGATAAGTTAATAGATCAGGTGACCAGTCCTGAGGTGGTAGACCTAACACATAGGGAGGATGATAGTCCTGAACATCAAGCAAGGGCACCTGATAAAGTACAAAATATTAATGAAATCAAGCCGGCAGAGACAACAGGCAACACTCCAGAGATAGACCAACAACAATAGGATTTATTTGATGAGCCCAAAATAGTAGAAATCCAACAAAAGGGAGGAGAAGATAAAGATACATTAGCCGATGATGCCCCCTAGACTCAAGAAGCCTTAGGTCATGAAGAAATATCAGGTCATGATTACCTAAAAACTTAGGAGGTAGATACAACAGGTGCAGATCATAATGTGATCTAAGATCAAGTAGATGCACCCAAGTGAGATACAGTGGTATCCACAGATGCAAATGTTCCTCAGGATGAGGAGATTACCAAGATGGATAAAACAAAAGAAGATGAAGTATAAGATCATCTATAGGATCATTAGGTGGATGCATCACAAGATCCTCCACTGCAAGAAGAGACTCCTCCAGAGGAGGAAGTAGAACAAGATCACCCTCATGAAGATCATCATGAGGAAGAAATAAGGAAGTCACCTTCTCCATCAAGAATAGAGTAGATACAAGAGATCAAGGTGGACATGATGATGATGATCGACAACAAGGATCCAGAGATCAAATACCTCAATGGCTTGAGAAAGAGATAGGTATGGAATCTAGTTTTGAACTTCAAGAATTTGATGTTTTGACATTATTTTCAGAAGCCATCATGAAGCCAAAGAGGAAGGCTATATTAACCTTAGCCATTAGAAGAGATCCTGCTATGAGTAGAAGGACCGCTCAGGTAGCACTCCCCACTATTGAGAAGGAAAAAGGCAAGATCACTATGGAAGAATTCTAGATTACCACAGTGGATTTAGGATTTGCCAATGAAGACCAGGAAGGTCAAGAGGGGAAAGACATAATAGATTCTTTAATCCAAAGGGTGGAGACAGAAAAGGAGAAGAATAAGCAGCATAAGGAGCACATTGCCCAGCTACATGCATACATAAAAGGGTTAATTAACCCTAATAATATAGTATCAGACCAGGGAATCCCATTGACTGTGATTTCTCAAGAAGTCAATAAATTAGACCTCATGAAGCATGAGTCTGTGATCATGAGAAAGTGGATGTCATCCACACTTACAGAAGCTGAGGAGGTAGTGAAAGCCTCTTTGCAGAGGTGGAATTCTTTGGGTATTTCAAGGAGGAAAGTTGATAAACTACAAACTGAGGCTGGGAGAAGGTCATTCCAATTTGAGAAAGCCTTGGATGCTTTGAGAAAAATAAAGAGGATAGATCTTGAGGTCCTAGTAAATCACTAGGTGTTGGATAATAATACTGCCATGTTGGTAGACATTTG
Organism: Cunninghamia lanceolata; assembly: GCA_027924645.1. Taxonomy (NCBI): domain Eukaryota; kingdom Viridiplantae; phylum Streptophyta; class Pinopsida; order Cupressales; family Cupressaceae; genus Cunninghamia; species Cunninghamia lanceolata. The sequence continues at coordinate 299,862 of BSBN01001134.1, read as the reverse complement.
GAATAAAGACATCAGGTTTGAAAATGATGTACTGAAGAGGTGCAGCAATAAATTAAAGGATATCAGTATGAAGTTGCATGATATGATGTCATTTGAAGCAGAAATCTTGGAGGTTTTAGAAGGAAAAGTAGAAGGAAAGATTGAGAATCAAGATGTGGATTTCTCTATAAAAGCTCTACATAATAACTTCTAGCCAATGGTTGATGATCCTCTTAACCACCTGACAGAAGAAGTGATGAACAAGATCATGAGGATTAAGGTTAGGGTGGAGAACTACAATGAAACATCGAGAAGTAGGAAGAATAAGTTGGAAGCCCTTAGGGATAAGTTCCAAGCACATAAGCACGCCATCAGCAAAGCCAAAACTCAGGATGGTGGGGAAGTGGAAAGAATAGTAAAAGCATATGAAAATATCTGGACAATAATGTAGGTCCATATACAAGGAGACATTCATCAGGATGATGAAGACATGGAAAGCAATGATCATCATGATCATGAAGATGAAGAAGAAGAGCCTGATGAGTAGATAAAGATGCACTATAAAGGGACTATTTGCATTAGGTACTTAGCAGGAAATAAGATATCTAGATGGTTGCCAGCTTGCAACCTGTGCCACGAGATACTGTTGACCAAGTCAAAAGAAAATGTGCACCGTTGATCTTAATAGATAAATCTTGATCGTAGATCATGTGTAACCGCTCCCTCACCTTATTCTATAAAAGGTGCAAGGATGCCTTATTTTGAATAGTCAAAGCTTAATTGAAATTTGTTTGCTGAAGTATCAGGGCTTATTTCAAAGTTGTTGTATATGTACATGCTTTTGCATACTTAATGAAAGAGAAGACTATTTTGATTACAAATCATCATAAATTTGTAGTAATCTGTGTCTAAAGTCTTGATATATGCTTTGATTTGCTACGTCCCTTGGAGTGCTCATTAGTCTGCATATATTGTCTTCATTCATCATCCTTTGAAGTTAGCATCAACTATATCTAGCTATGGAACATCCTGGTGAACATATGGTTTGATTTCTTCTCCTAATGACAATATCAAGTGTGTATGTGGCTCAATAGCTGAAGATTCATCATAATTTGAAGTATTTGTTTATCTTTCTTTTAATTTCAGAACAGTTCACCATCACAATTGCAAAGAATAGATAATCAGAAGCAAAATCCATGAAATATGCAGACACCTCATAAATACTTGAAGATTTATAGTATATTTGAAGTTAAAGTATGTATAATTGACAAATATCATGCAAAGATTTGAGTACAGACACACTATTTGTGGAAATATCATGTGCAAATAACCTTCTATGTAGCATCTTTATAGAGACAAAATCCTGCCGATGAACTAACGTAAGGCCCCTGAATGGAAAACAACAACTCACATCAACCACTAAGTAATGTCAGTTGACTAAGAACTAATCCACGGAGACTTGGATCATGAATTCTTTGAATTCATCGTATCTTTCAAGATGAGTAAAGGTTGATGTGTAACTTTTATTCTATGTTTGTTTATGACTAACATCGTGATCAACATAAATTGGTGCTAGAAGGAGGGCCTAAAGCTAGAATATCATCATCAGTAAGTCATATTTAATGATGCATACGGTGAGGTAACACTGAAATACCTCTCAATTTCAATCAATACGTAGGGATTTGCTATCATATGTGTGTGCAGGCTAATCATTTATGAAGTTTTCAAAGTTAACCATAAATATTGCAAGCATTAAGGCAGATCATCATAAATTTGCAAAGATCAACTTATTTCAAGTAAATCTGTCAAAGCTTTGAGGTAATCAGCCTTAGAGACCTGATTTTTGGTTGCAAGTGTCACCAGACCTCAGTATCACCTCATATTTGTATGGTTTATGCAAATATTGTGTCAATATCTAGTCAGTCTCCCTTTCTGACCATAAATATTGCCTTTGCTAGTAAATTCCAACCAATCTTTACAGTCAACCAGCCAAATTTCCCTAAAATTGAGAAATCCTGGCTCACAGGCCAAATACTAGGTCTAGGTCTAGTGTAATATTTGAAGAATTGCCTGTCAGAGGATTCAGACCTAGAATTGTTAATATCCATCATACTCCTAGTTCTAGTGCTTCAGGAGCATCACTAGAGTGTCCTCCCATAACTCCTATTGGTTTACAATCACCTACATGATCACCTGTTACACCTCTGGTTTAGCCTCAACCTGTCATACCTCAAGGTTAGCCTCCACGAGTGGCAATGTCTTTCTTTGCAGTGGAATCACCGTTAACTTTTCTAGCATATCATGCTTTGCCAAAGAATCTGGACAAAATTTGCCTAAAGTATCATCCATATCAGGATACAGATGACCATATCAGAACTTTCAAAGAAGCTTGCTGTAGGGCCAGAATAGAGCATTAGGATGTTGTATGCAGATTATTTCCTTTTTCCTTAGGGGAAGAATCCCATAATTAGTATATTAGCCTTGGTCAGAGTTCAGTTGGATCATGGACTATTCTAGAGAAAGCTTTCACTGATAGGTTCAAAGTACCTATTGATCCTTCAATGAACTATCACCTATTTGCCACAATCAAATGGTTTGAAGGAGAACCTATAGCCAATTTCAACGCTATGTTCCAGAAAATGCTATCCAAGTTAGTTGCCCCATATGTTGTAGCAAATGCAGCTGCTAGGAGCATTTATTATTCAACTCTGGATCCTTTAACTTCTATGTTCATCAGGAGAGCACATCCTAAAATCACAACTTTAATAGGAGCCTTCCAAGAGGCTATCAAAGTCAATCAGCAGTTAGTTCCTGCTCCTACACCAAATATAGCATTTCCCACACTTCCTGGTTATCCAAGATATCTTGTCCAACCACAGCATAATGGAGCCATCATGCCTCTAGCTGTCATGCCTGCACCTTTGCAAATACCTCCATTGAGTATAATGCCACCTCCAAATGGAAATGGCCAGATGATGCAGTATCCAGGACAAATGCAAACACCTCAGGTTGTAGACTACTTTGCCAATAATCAAAACAATGGATCTTCCTTTTTCAAGCCCTCAATAGAAAATGTAGTGGCTAAGGTCCAGGAAGAAAAAGAAGAGATCAAAGAAATATCAGCTCAGCTAAGGAAGCTTACAACTGAGATTACTCACTTGAGAAGTCAAAACTTCTACTCTCTACCCAACTAGAACAGAGGTTATAACAATGACAAACCAAATTATCCTAATAGGGGGTACAATAACAATAATGGTAATAATAACCCTCAAAGACAGCCTACAGTGTGGAACACTAGGCCAAATAATGGTTCCTTGCCATCACCCCTAGACAATTTGCCTCCTGGTGAACCCAAACAGACTACTAGAGTCAATCTTGCATAGGCAGCCCTCACTAACTGGTGCAAAATTCATAACACCAATGCACATGTAGAGTTAGATTGTCCTCAATTCAGAATTGCTGATAGCATTCTCCACACTGAAGTGTCTAATACTTTAGGAAATCAGCCTCAGGTAGAAGGAAACACACTTATCCCTTGTGGATATGATTCAACTTTAGTGTTAGAGAGTTATACTCATTATCCTTATCAGCAAACAATGTCCACTCACCAAGATTATACTCTGGCATGTGAGGAATCCGCCATGGCTTTTGAGTCAAATTATGTTTTCCCTTATGAAGATGAAAATGAGCCTTCAAATGAACATGAGGAGGTGCATGCCTACCAACAACAATATCAGGGTAATCATAACTACAATCTGAGGAGTAATGCCAACAGACCTTCTAGTCCTTTGACTTCTTCCTTGCCTCTGAATAATTTCAATACACCTCTAGATCTCAAGGCAAGTAATAACCTTGGGTTTCCCAAGGTGAATGCTCAGTATTTGACATCATCGAATAATGTGCCAAAAACTACTAACCTACCTCATGAATCTGACAAGTTAGTTACCTATCTTGTTTATGAGATGAAGAAAATTAAAATCAGCTTATCCTTGTCAGAATTGCTCAAAACTCCTACCATCAAGAAGGCATTTATGAAATCATTGGATGATCCTGCTCCCAAAGAGGATAGTCACCCCTCAGGTCAATTTGGTAACAAAGATCATGTTGCTAGAGATCCTAATGTTAAACATAAGGTGCCAGCTATTGTTCAAGCTGCAGAGACCTCCCACATGACCTTATATAGAGATAAAAGTGAGTCACCCCCATTCCTCCTAACCATAAGGATGTTCAGCAAAAACCTGCATAAGTGTTTAGTAGACTCAGGAGCATCTACTAATGTGATGCCCCTGTCTATATGCAATGCTTTAGGCCTACATCCTGCTAAGTCTTTAAAGAAGGTAACTCAATTGGATAAAATAGAAGTAAGTGTGGTAGGGGAGCTGACTCATATTCACATGCAACTACCATCTGACCCCAGAATCCAATATTATATTTACATTTAGGTAGTTGACATACCTAACACTTATGTGATGCTACTCAGTAGAGACTAGTCTAAAACCCTCAATGGATACATGTCCATGGATTTCAGTCATATGTGGTTACCATGGAAGGGGATACCAAACCAGATAAGAATCGATGCTGAACCTAGAATGAAGCACATGATCATTGAATACAACAAAACTAATGAGATCATGTATGTAGATGTGGAACCTGGAATTTATGTCATAAGACCCCAGACCATTAGGATAGAAGAAATCCTGATGTATGATGTTTATCATCATTGTGATGATCATTAGGATGACAAAATAGTTATGGAATCTGATAGTAACACTAAGAATGAAAATGAAGTGGATCATTACAAGAATTTTGAAAGGCACTTGTCCAGAGAGGTAAGGTGATGTCAATTGTTAGAAATACCTTTTCATGATATTCTAATGGATGGCTGGTGCAGGTTGCATAATGAGTCACATCCTGAGAAAACCTATGAAGCTTGTTTAGACATGCTGGAGTTAGAACAAGCATACAATGATGCATCAGGATCATCATCATCATCATCAGAGGTAAGTTCATTAGATAGTGATAATGATAGTGACGCTGATTGTTGTTTATTTCCTGCAGGAACAGGAGAAGCTATACAGCAAGATGAAAAGCATGTTCAAATGATAGAAGAGATGTTGGTATGCAACCAAAGTAATGTTACAAGAAAAGAGAAAATCACCAAAGGGAGTGATTGTTTAGTTGAATCAGATTATGAATTATCCGATGAGGACAGAGGTAGTAATCTATCTAAATTTGAAGAGTTTCTAAAAGAAGAGATCTAGAAGATGACACAACAGTAGAGGCCTCCATAGGATGCCTTAATTAAAAACTGGTGCAGGTTACACGAGGCACCTCACTCAGAGACTGCTTGTTCTTTGTGTTTGCATCTCCTGAAGAGACAGACAGTGCCTAGTCTAGAGGAATTATCTTCTGGTAATAAAAGGAAAGAAGAAGCTTCAAATTCACAAAAGAAAGGAAAGATGAAATCTGAGAAAGCTGAGATACCTAAGTTAAGGTGGATATCAAGTGGTGCAGCTGCCAGAGCTGCAAAGAAAAAGGAAGGCTCAAGTAAGAATTTGACTGAAGTCAAGCCATGGATCCTTAGATTTGATGGATCCAAGTCCAAACAAGGAGCTAGAGTAGGGATAGACCTTGTTGATCCATCTGAAAAGTCCTACTTGGCAGCATATAGACTATAGTTCTCATGCACCAACAATGTAACAGAGTATGAAGTTCTAATTCATGGGATACTATTTGCCCTTAAGAAGAAAGTAAAAATTCTGCATGTCTACGGTGACTCATAGTTAGTAGTAAGTTAGATGAGAGGAATCTACTCCTGCAATTATAAAAAGCTGTCTAATTACAGACACAGGGTGTGGGACCTAATAAAATCTTTTGATGCATTCAATATCACCCATGTACCCAGAGAACAAAACCATAGGGCATATGCTTTAGCCCAGGCTACCAGTACATTAGAGCCACTATCTATTTCAGGACTGAAAAGATTTTCAGTAGAGCTAGTATCAGTACCTTCCATGCTTGACAGTGTGACCAACCTCCAAGTGTTTGATGATGATCAGCATATCCTAGACTTCATCTCTAATAGAGGTATATTTGATGCTCAGATCATAGATGTGAATAATACATAAGATCATGTATGGGAGGAGGAAGAAATCTTAGAATTGCCCAGCAATAAGATTCCTAAGGGAATGATTGAGCTAGAAAGAGCTTTTGATCTGGACAACATGTTGAAATAAAAGGATCTTCCAAAAGCTAATGGAGGACAATATTCACAAGTGAATATTGGATAGATTGATGAAAAGAAGAATGTCCTGATAGGAAAAGTTTGCATAGAAGAAGAGTTAGAAGGAATCACCCAGGCTCTCAAAGATTACATACATGTCATTGCCTGGACTTATGCTGAGCTAAAAACGTATGACACATCAGTCATTACACACACCATACCTCTCAAGCTAGATGCCAAGCCTTTCAGACAAAAGCAAAGGCCTGTCAATGCGTTGCTGGAACCTATTATTTTTGAGGAGGTTAAGAAACTGTTAAATGCCAAGATTATATTTCCTGTGAGGCACTCCACTTGGGTAGCAAATCTGGTCCCAGTGAGAAAGAAAAATGGAGACATCAGACTATGTGTGGACTTTAAGAACTTGAACAAATCATCTGAGAAGGATAATTATCCTCTACCTTCCCTAGATGAGGTCCTGCAAATTGTAAATGGTGCTAAAATGATGTCATTCTTGGATGGTTTCTCAGGCTATAACCAGGTAATGGTTGATAAAATTGACAGACTAAAAACTACCTTCACCACAAAGTGGGGGATATTCACCTACAGGTGCATGCTATTTGGGATGATAAATGTTGGAGCTACATTCCAGTGAGCAATGGACATAGCCTTCATAGGCTTAATAGGAAAATGCATAGTCATATACATGGATGACTTAATAGTGTTCTCTAAAGATAGAGGAAACCATGTATCAGATCTCATAAATGTGCTTAAAAAATGTGAAGAATATGGGATATCCCTAAACCCCAAGAAATGGATATTTGGGGTGACAACAGGAAAATTACTAGGCCACTTGATAACTGAAGATGGGATTATCATTGATCTTGACAGGGTGGAGTCTATTATGAAAATATAGCTTCCTGGAAGCAAAAAGGAGCTCAAATCTTACTTTGGTAAGATTAATTTTGTTAAGAAGTTTATCACTGGCTTTGCTGAAATAGTTAGACCTTTAAATTCCATGCTCAAGAAGGATGTAAAAATTGAGTGGACACCAGAGGCTAGAGCTGCTTTTGAAGACATAAAAAAATCTATATCTGATGCTCCAGCCCTGATCAGTCCAGACTACACTAGGGACTTCTATATTTATTCATTTTCTTCAGAGCATACCTCTGCAGTAGTACTGACACAGAGAAATGAAGAAAAGGAAGAGAAGCCCATAGCCTTCATGAGCTGTCCTTTCAAAGATGCTGAACTAAGATACATAGATGTTGAAAGGAAAGCACTTGCCTTGGTCAGAGCAGTAAAGAAGTTCAGGCACTATATCTTGAGAAGTAAAGTTATTGTTATGGTGCCTGATGCAGTAGTGAAGATGCGTTTAATGCAGAGTGAGCTAGGTGAAAAAAGGGCTAAGTGGATCACAGTCCTACAAGAATATGACATGGAAATTACACCCATGAAGCTAGTGAGAGGATAGGCTTTAAGCTAGATGGTATCAGAGATTGACCCCAATATCATGATTCAGCAGTATGTTATTAATGAAAAGAACAATGGAGAGTAGTATTCAGACAATAGACACATCCTGATTACTAGAAGGTGTCCTCCAAGACTTAGGCCTCACAAAGGAGAGCCCTAAAAATAAGGTCACAAAAGTATATGATGAAAGGGGGAGTCCTTTTCAAGAAAAATTATGAAGGAATATATCTAAGATGCCTAGAGAGACCAGAAGCAGATAGAGTGTTATCAGAGCTACATGACAAATTTGGAACAACACATGGCTCACCCTTGGCCACAACTCATGCTATCCTCAGGGTAGGATACTATTGGCCCACCATTTTCAAGGATACTGCTGAACATATTAAATGCTATCATGTATGTCAGGTTGTTGCTAATAGAGAGAGATATGCTGCTCAACCTCTGCAGCCAGTCATGGAGATGCACCCATTTGCACAGTGGGGCATGGATTTCATAGGACCAATCAATCCTCCATCATCTTTCAGCCACAAGTATGTCTTAACGATTACTGACTACTGTACTAGGTGGACTGAAGCTGTCAGCACCAAGACCTGCAATGCTGATGATGTCATCAGATTTTTGGAAAGTAATATTGTCACCAGGTATGGAGTTCCCTATGCTCTGGTAAGTGATAACGGCTTTGCTTTTGCTTCAACTAAATTGTCAAGCTGGGCTTTTGATTATGGGATTATACTAAAGTTCTCATCCAACTATTATCCCCAAGGGAATGGATTAGCAGAATCCACCAACAAAAATTTGTTGAATATCATAAAAAAGTTAATAGAAAAGAACCCTAGGGAGTGGAACACACTTCTAAAATATGCCTTATGGGTAGACAGAACCAGGAACAAGGCTGTATTAGGAAACTCATCTTATCATTTAGTATATGGGGTGGATACCATCCTCCCTATAAACCTAAAAATTCCTACACTGCAGTTTGCCCAAGAGTACCTACGCATAGACAATAAACAAGAAGTCAGGTTGCTTCAGTTGATGCACCTAGAAGAGAAAAGAAGTCAGGCAATTGATCACTTTTCCAAACATCAGGCTATTGTTAAATGCTGGTTTGACAAAAGAGCTAGGGTTAAAGCCCTTAGGATATCAGATTTATTCTTGATGTGGGACAAAGCACATGAGAGGAAAGGAGACCATGGTAAGTTTGACAAACTCTGGATAGTTCCCTTCCAAATTTCTGAGATACAAGGAGATAACACTTATAGGCTTAAAAATTTGACAGGTGAGGATGTTCCATTACTAGTTAATGGACAGTTCCTCAAACATTATTTCCAAGCCTAAGTAGCTTTATAAAAGTCATGTGTACCATAGTGTATATTTGTATAGTTGTCTGTACAGTTTTGTTTTGGTTTTTTTTTTGTTTGCTTGTTGAGTTTCTATTTTGGTTAGTCTAGATGATGCAGCTTATCACCCTAGAAAATAATTAAATTGTTAGGATTCAAGTGATGAGATCAACTTTATATATAGGTTGTGACCTATTCTAAGAAATACTTATGATCAAGTCTGTGATATCTTTTCATCAGGGTGCCTTTTCTTAACCAAAGTGATTTTTTCACAATGACTCACCTAACAGCCTTGGGTTTGTTGAACACAAAAGTATAGGTGTTAAGTGAAAAATCTAAAGGGACTCCCTTGCTACCAATACAGTCTCAAACCTAAACCAGTAAGTGACCATACCTTGCACACTGAGCTTACATGATGACATCAGATATATAAAGTATACAAAATATTGGAAAACCTAAAAATATAATAAAATTATGCCATCTAAGTAACTCTATTGGGGCTATAGAGAGCTGCTGGCAGTGGGGCTCTACTTAGGGAGATTGTATAGATAACCTTGCCGGGGCTATGGACGCCTGCTGGCAGCAAGGCTCTATCCAGGTTGGCTATGAGGGATGTTCCCAAAATATGTAGCTTAACATCAGTTACTCATGTTTTCAACTTGCTTTCAAGATGAGGATAATTAATCATTTGCACACATCTGATCCTTTGTTAGCATTGTTGCCATGATGAAAATTTGTTATACAAAAAGATTATGATGCTTATATTTAGAAAGAGTTAGAATGCTATATATGAATGTGATCACCTCGATTGAATCATTGGATTTTTGTTGTTTTCTTTGGTGGCAAGTTGTTGTGTGGTTACAAAACACACCCTATTTTGACTTGACAAAACAGGGACCCAACTTTTTGCTTGGCTCGGCTTGTGTTTTCTTACTTTTTAGCGGTCTAGTAAAAGTCATGCAGGTGATCCTGCATAAGGAAGCTGGGGTAAGTCATCATGATGAGGTCAGTTTGTCAAAGTTAGTTTTTCATATCAATAACCTCATGGTTGGAAAGAGCACAAAGTTTCATGCAGGTTTGCCTTTTGGATCACCCTGATATTCTTTAGGGAACAAATGTTATGACAAGTCAAAGTCCTGGTCAAACCTGATATTCTGGGGGGTTCATATTCCCTAACATCAGTCATCTTAAGAAGGATCACCCCAATCCAATTTTATTACCTAATAATCATTTATCTAGAAATCCGAACATCAATTTTAAGTGTTAGAGGTATTTACCCATCGGTCAGCTTCATATATTTTGCAGGGCTCATGTTTTCAACGTCACTTGATATTCTGAATGTCACCCGATATTTCGAATATCACCCTATCTTCAAAAATCACCCTGTCACAAAATATCACCCTGCAACCAATATACCGATGATGTCATCCGATCCTGATAAACAAAGAAAATCACCCTGATGATGACATTATATTCCTTTTACCTCACGGAGGTATATTTCTACCGATCAGCCTTTTACAATAGCATGATGGTGACGTCATCCTGATCTTTCAAAAAGGGGGTCACTTTACTTTTGAGGGGTCATGTTCCAAATATCACCTAATCTTAAAACATGACCCGATGTTCTGAATATCCCCTAATATTTTGGATATCACCTGATATTCCCAACATGACCCGATCTATTGACATAAGTTTTCCCGCTCAAAGGCGGAGGGTCATTTTACACTAAGGGGGTCATATTTCAAATATCACCTGATCTTCTGGAGATCACCCCCCTCATCTTGCCGCATAACATTAAATGCCATAAATGTAGTAGGTGGACTCCTGCCATTTATGAAGATGATCTAAACACCTTGAAATGCCTGTAGGTTTATGACAGAAGATCAATGGTTATGATCGAATTTGCCTTGTGTTGCCCTAATTTTAACCTAATTATGAGGATAAAGTGAATTTCCAATGTCATTTTACATTTACCTTGCAATAAAATGAGAATTTAAAGTGCAAACATTCAAACCCTCATGCGAGCTACCTACAGACGCATACAGCTTACAACAGAATGAAACACATGGTTGCCATTGGTATCGGAGCCCATTTTCAGTAATCATCAGCATAATTCAGGGGATAAGCGTAATCAGGTAAGTAATAAAAAAGGCCCTCCTGTTGTCATTTTCTGCATGTCCAGGTAGGATGTTTTTTAAGTAGGTTGAACTGTAAGTATGTATACCATGGTGAAATAGGGCTTAATGAGTATAATATGCATGATGCTGTGAACATATGATGTTGTATATGTATGCATGTAGATGTTGTTGTAAGATCCATTGTGTTTATTGTAGGAAGCCATGGCAGATGTCAGGAAGAACAAGTTTGATGCAGAATTTATCAGACCCATGTTTACCCAACCGCAGGGAGCATAGTTCAAATTTGGTGCCATCGGCGATACTCATTGGGGAAGTACAGATATGGCAGCATGGCATGGTCATCCAAGATGAGAGAAGATAAAGATAATACACTATTAGACAACATATTTGTGTCAAGAATGTGGCATGTAGCTAGATTTCCTTATGCTGTGGAAACTCCAGAGTTGGTAATTGAGTGTGCTAGGAATTACAACCCTCAGACAAGGAGAGTGGAAAAATATGGCAGGGTATATGCGGATCTGTCTATCAAAGGGATTGCAGCTACATTTGGTCTACCACTGGGAAAGAAGGTAGTTAGCATGGATCTGAAGAAGTTGGAAGCTAAATATATAAACAACAAAAAGGTTGCAAGAAAGAGGATGTATCAATGGAGAGCTAATAATAGCCCTTACACTGCCTCTGCTAAATTGCCAGTGCATTTGTATAAGTTTGATTTTGATGATGAGTATCAATATATGATTGCCTTACTCAGCAAAGTGACAGGCAAAGCCAATGCTGGAAGTTTCAAGGACTGGATGTATGGGGTTATCATAATGTGTGTTTACACGGATAATAAGCCATTATGGGCTAAAATGATCAGTGTTGCCCTGGATGAACAACTGATGAGCTTAGGGGGCCTGGAGTGTTCATTTCACATGACTTTATATATTGTATACTCATGTGCATATAAAGGTACATTTGATGCACTCACCACAGTCAGAAAGATTGTTGGTAGTCTGAATGATGCCCATATATGGGATCATTACACTCAGTTACAAAGAATAAACCACCTCCCTAATTACAAATTGGTGAATGATGCATTTTCTATGCATTTGGTCAGAACAATGGAGGAGGATAGGACTAAAAGACTGAGCATGGAATCTTAGGAAATTATATATAGGCATGGTGCCTAGTTTATACAGTTTGCCACATTCTCATACATAAGAGTAGAAGGTTTTGAGGGGCAACCCCTAATGTTAACCAGGTACCCTACTGATGGGGTGGTCCTGATCGAGTTTCTAAGACAGACATCAATAATACTGGATGCATACAAGGCAAACAATAAGATGCCCCCAGTTTTGTTTCCAGTGAATATAGGGTGGTACATGTGCCCTGATTCAGAAAACATAAAGAAGGCCATAGCGGGTCTAAACTTGATGAACCTATAGCCATTCTTACTGGCCAGATCTTATGACCCATATGGAAGAATGCAGAAGATTACAAGTCAACCCATCCATAAGAAGCACTTAGAGGATTTCTGGGTGGATTGTGAGGATGAGGCTGAAGTCAGAAGAAGGAAATATCAAAGGTTAACCCTCAACCAGATCAAAAAATTTGATTGCATTCTAGTACCTGCGCAATTGAAGAAAGATGATGGTAGGTTATTGTCAAATGACTATGAAGAGAAAAAGTTGTACAATGACACCATTTCAGCTCCTGACCTAACGCAGCTTGAAGATATTTCATTGGATAGGTTTATAGGTGGTGTGTTGCAGTTGACCCAATCATGGGTGATTGAACAAATTAATGCACTGAAGAAGAGGGGTGTGGCAGTCACAATAGATAATAAAAGGCAAAGGAAAGAGATTTCAGATGAAGAATATGATGACTTTATTGTAGAGAAGAGAAAATCTAATGGAGAAAGGCTACCACCCCAGAAATAAGGAAAAGGACCTCCCAGAGGTAAGAAGAAAACTGATGATACACCTAAGGGAGTAATCATTGAAAGAATTGATATACCTGATGAGGATGCATCTGCATCAGGATAGGTCTCAGCCTCATCTGTCCCACCTCCAGAGGATAGGTAGAAGACCAAAAAGGTCTTAAGGCTAGCTGTGAACATTGCAGATATACAAGATGTAGGCCAATCCTCAAGACAACATGAAGAAGAAGATGTCCTTGTTGAGGAGGAGCCGGTGACTAAGGAGCCTAAAGATGATGATCCTATGAGATTCACAAGGAAGAGGAAGGCGCCCTTAATGGCATCTACCCCTAAGAAACCAAGAACACATATGAGTGGTGAAATAAGACATGACCCTATAATGTTAAAGGGAGCAGGTAGCGAGTGTTCAGGAAGGAATTGCAGCATGAAGTACCATTTCCTACCATCATACAATTTGAAACTGAGAAGGCTGAGGAACAACTAAAAGAAGCCTCAAGAGAAACTCAAGGTGGTCATGTCTCACTGGAAGAGACTATGGTCTTATCAGATGACGAGGTGGTAGAGAACGTAGCCTCTCAGAAGATGGAGACTCTCACTTCTAATACTCGCATTACTCCACAAGGAACATCATCCTCATAAAGGGTGACATTAGAGGATTTGAAGCAAGCAGAACAAGAAAAAGAAGACACCCCAGAAGGGGCAGCCCAGCAAATCAGGCTTGATAAGTTAATAGATCAGGTGACCAGTCCTGAGGTGGTAGACCTAACACACAAGGAGGATGATAGTCATGAACATCAAGTAGGGGCACCTGATAAATTACAAAATATTGAAGAAATCAAGCCGACAGAGATAGCAGGCAACACTCCAGGGATGGGCCAACAACAACAGGATTTATTTGATGAGCCCAAAATAGTAGAAGTCCAACAAAAGGGAGGAGAAGATAAAGATACATCAGCTGATGATGCCCCCTAGACTCAAGAAGCCTTAGGTCATGAAGAAATATCAGGTCATGATGACCGAAAAACTTAGGAGGTAGATACAGCAGGTGCAGATCATAATGTGATCTAAGATCAAGTAGATGCACCCAAGTGAGATACAGTGGTATCCGCAGATGCAAATGTGCCTTAGGATGAGGAGATTACCAAGATGGATGAAACAAAAGAAGATGAAGTACATGATCAGCTACAGGATCATCAGGTGGATGCACCGCAAGATCCTCCACCACAAGAAGAGACTCCTCCAGAGGAGGAAGTAGAACAAGATCACCCTCATGAAGATCATCATGAGGAAGAAATAAGGAAGTCACCTTCTCCATCAAGAATAGATGTAGATACAGGAGATTAGGGTGGACATGATGATGATGATGATTGACAACAAGGATCTAGAGATCAAATACCTCAATGGCTTGAGAAAGAGATAGGTATGGAATCTGGTTTTAAACTTCAAGAATTTGATGTTTCGACATTGTTTTCAGAAGCCATCATGAAGCCAAAGAGGAAGGCTAGATTAACCTCAGCCATTAGAAGAGATCCTGCTATGAGCAGAAGGACCGCTCAGGTAGTACTCCCCACCGTTGAGAAAGAAAAAGGCAAGATCACTCTAGAAGAATTCCAGATTACCACAGTGGATTTAGGATTTTCCAATGAAGACCAAGAAGGTCAAGAGGGGAAAGACATAATAGATTCTTTAACCCAAAGGGTGAAGAGAGAAAATGAGAAGAATAAGCAGCATAAGGAGCACATTGCCGAGCTGCATGCATACATAAAAGGGTTAATTAACCCTGATAATATAGTATCAGATCAGGCAGTCCCATTGACTATGATTTCTCAAGAAGAAGTCAATAAATTGGACCTCATGAAGCATGAGTCTGTGATCATGAGAAAGTGGATGTCATCCACACTTACAGAAGTTGAGGAGGTAGTGAAAGCCTCTTTGTAGATGTGAAATTCTTTGGGTATTTCAAGGAGGAAAGTTTATAAACTACAGACTGAGGCTGGGAGAAGGTCATTCCAGTTGGAGAAAGCCTTGGATGCTTTGAGTGAAATAAAGAGGATAGATCCTAAGGTCCTAGTAAATCACCAGGTGCTAGATAATAATACTGCCATGTTGGTAGACATTTGGAATAAAGACATCAGGTTTGAAAATGATGTATTGAAGAAGTGGAGCAATAAATTAAAGGATATTAGTATGAAGTTGCATTATATGATGTCATTTGAAGCAGAAATCCTTGAGGTTTTAGAAGGAAAAGTAGAAGGAAAGATTGAGAATCAAGATATGGATTTCACTATAAAAGCTCTGCATAATAACTTCCAGCCAATGGCTGATGATCCTATTAACCACCTGACAGAACAAGTGATGAACATGATCATGAGGATCAAGGTCAGGGTGGAGAACTACAATGAAACATCAAGCAGTAGGAAGAATAAGTTGGAAGCCCTCAGGGATAAGTTCCAAGCACATAAGCATGCCATCAGCAAAGCCAAAATTCAGGATGGTGGGGAAGTGGAAAGAATAGTAAAAGCATATGAAAATATCTGGACAATAATGTAGGTCCATATACAAGGAGACATTCATTAAGATGATGAAGACACCGAAAATGATGATCATCATGATCATGAAGATGAAGAAGAAGAGCCTGATGAGTAGATAAAGATGCACTATAAAGGGAATATCTACTTTGGGTACTTAGTAGGAAATAAGATATCTAGATGGTTGCCAACTGGCAACTTGTGCCATGAGATACTGTTGACCAAGTCAAAAGGAAATGTGCACCGTTGATCTTAATAGATAAATCTTGATCGTAGATCATGTGTAACCACTCCCTCACCTTATTCTATAAAAGGTGTAGGGATGCCTTATTTTGAATATTCGAAGCTTAATTGAAATTTGTTTGCTGAAGTATCAGGGCTTATTTCAAAGTTGTTGTATATGTACATGCTTTTGCATACTTAATGAAAGAGAAGACTATTTTGATTACAAATCATCATAAATTTTGAGTAATCTATGTCTAAAGTCTTTATATATGCTTTGATTTGCTGTGTCCCTTGGAGTGCTCATCAGTCTGCATATATTGTCTTCATTCATCATCCTTTGAAGTTAGCATCAACTATATCTAGCTGTGGAACATCCTGGTGAACACATGGTTTGATTTCTTCTCCTAATGATAGTATCAAGTGTGTATGTGGCTCAATAGCTGAAGATTCATCATAATTTGAAGTATTTGTCTATCTTTCTTTTAATTTTAGATCAGTTCACCATCACAATTGCAAATAATAGATAATCAGAAGCAAAATCCATGAAATATGCAGACACCTCATAAATACTTGAAGATTTATAGCATATTTGAAGTTAAAGTATGTATAATTGACATATATCATGCAAAGATTTTAGTACAGACACACTATTTGTGGAAATATCCTGTATAAATAACCTTCTGTGTAGCATCTTTATAGAGACAAAATCCTACTGATGAACTAACGTAAGGCCTCTGAATGGAAAACAACAACTCACATCAACCACTGAGTAACATCAGTTGATTAAGAACTAATCCAGGGAGACTTGGGATCATGAATTCTTTGAATTCATTTTATCTTTCAAGATGAGTAAAGGTTGATTGTAACTTTTATTCCATGTTTGTTTATGACTAACATCATGATCAACAGGTCTTTCCTTTTTCTACCTAGTTCTTAATTCATGCTTCTTTAATTGCTTTGCCATATATAGGAACATCTTTTATAGCTTGAAATAGAGCAATCTTGACACATACATGTTTCAATTGCTTTGGAATATCAAAGGTGGGTTCCTCTTCTACTACCTTTTGTTTCATAGTTTCTAACCTTTGTGGAAATGGTGGTTCTTGGGGTGTCTGTTTGTCTACCATTGGTTTAGGCTTTTCGGGTAAATCTGATTGAATGGGGGTTTTACTAGGTTCCACTTCTTCCTCAGAAAGCTCAGTTTTGACAGGTCTTGAAGAAGCTGCCAAGGTAGTTTCTGAACGCAGATTTATATCACTTACATTCATTGCATATGTAAGGAATTAATTTGGATCAGCTGAATATACTAGCTACTTCTATGGTCTATTATTTGGGTTAGGTAAGGGTTGAGCTGGTATCTGAGTAGGTTTAGGTGTATTTGAATTGGAGCTAGTAGGTAGAGGCATTATAGCAGGCTTTTGGGGCTGAGGAGGTGATTGCATGTAATTAGTGGTCTGATTTGTCCATTGTTGTCCTCCTCTCCATTAAGATGTTTGCTGCCAATTTCTTGGATGTGTTTGCCAATTCCTTGGAGGTTGCTACCACTGGGGTGTAGGGTTTTGTTAATTTAGCCAAGTATTTTGAGGGTTGTTCCAAGGCTGAGGTGGATATCCTCCATAACTAGATGGAAATGGTTGTTGCCATTAGTTACCAGATGCATAAGTATTAAAATGTGGTCCAACATATGATAATGGATTTGGTGACATACATTGTCTTGGAGCCCATGGCCTCCTTTGTGCAACATAGAAGATTTGATCCTCTTCAACTTGTATTGGCTTGAACTTAGGTGAAATCTACTTGCTATCAATGTTAGCTACCAGCTTGCATCTGTAGTCCCTCTTCTTTTGTCTGCAATGAGGACAATATTCGGCCAACATTGCCTTAGCCTCTTCATGCTTCTTCTTTACTTGTAGTGTGTCCAACTGGGTGGCCATATTATTTATAATATCTTTCTTAAAATTAGATAGCAAGTGGCTTATCTCCATCCTTGAAATTCCATTGGTAGAGGTTTTTCCCATATGGGAATGGTAACCTCTTCCTCTCTTCATGGTTTCTTTGGAATAATTCTGGCACAACTTCTTAATATCATCCCAAGACACTTGGGTAATATCTCCTCCTCCCATTAAATCCAAGGCATCCGTGCAATGCTCACTTATTCCCCTGAGGAAGAGTAATTTCTGAGAGTCCTCGGTGAGTGCATGATGGGGAGACTTTTGTAAATAAAATAGGAACCTTGAGATGTAATCCTCCAAACTTTCATCTTCTTTCCGCTGCATTCTGAAAACATCATTTCCTCTCATATCCCCACTCCTACAGTAGTCTTTATATTTCCTAAGAAATTTATCTTTCATTTCTTCCCAGGTATTGACAACATCACTACTTAGACTCATAAACCACCTTAATGCAACCTCTTTCATGGTAGTAGGAAACAACTTAAGTTTATGAGCATCAATAGTGTAGTCATAGCTTCTGTAGAGGATATCAAATTCAAACACGAAGGTGTCTGGGTCCTCCGTTCCAAGTCCATAGAACTTGGGGAGAGATGAAGTAGGTATGTTCTTGAGATTATCCACTTCATTTTGGAGAGCAATCAGAAATGGAAATGTTGGTTGATTAGGTAGGTTTTGGACAGCCATGACTACTTGACTTATTATCAAGGAAAATGGATTTTCCACTAGATTTGGGGTATCTTGTTCTTCAGGGAGATTTCAGAACTATTCAAATCAGGGAATGCATCAAGGAAAGGGTTCACTTCTACTTCTTCTACTCAGTGAGTTAAATCATTAGGAAGGAATCTCCCTAAAGCATCTCTTCCTCTACCTCTATGCATGCAATATACTTAGTATAAGATACTTCTCACAAAAAATGTTGATGGGTTGTAGATGGTTTGTTTCTAACTAAAAATACATTTTAAGAGAAAAAATGCAAGGAATAAAACTAAAGATGACTCCAAAGATCTTCTTAATTTGACACCATCACTGGCAATGGTGCCAAAAATGTTGGTCTCTTACAATGATTTAACAATTGAGCTCTTAAAACTATAATTCAGAGATTGGACGTCTAACCTGAGTAGTTGTCTTAATCACTATGGAGATGCATTTCACTTGTCAACCCAGGGACGTGAACTTGAAATGGGTCAGTATGATATGTGCACTAAGAACTTCCAAAGTAGCCATGTTCATTCTATAGCTTAGAAAGACATAATGTTGAAGATAAACTGCTAGAAAGGAAATAATAGGAATGTTAAACATCAACCAACAACTATTCTAGGATCAATTACATGACAAATAGGAAAATACTCTATCTGCTTTAGCTGCAGGAACATATACAGAATAGAATTCTCATGGTTGTAGGAACATTCAATGCCAGATTTAACTAAATGCTTTAATAGAAAATGTAACTAAACTAGAGGGTGGAATTCTCACCAAGTGGGCCCCCTTGGATGAGTATTCCCTAAGACAAATGTAAACATAGAAATGCAGAATTACAACTTCATTTTATTCATTCGAAAAGATGAGTACAACTAAACATTATAACTGTATTACCAAAAATTGGATAATGCAAGTACAATCTCTGAATAATCAACAACCCCTCCGAAGGAGCAACAAAGTCTTATTTATAGAAGGAAAAATACAAAATTAACTATCTAGCAGGGTGGTCAATGCCAACAAAATAGGAGGAGGCCTCATTATGGAAAACATAGAAAGTGGAAAGGAGGTTACGCATGCAGGGGAATTTGGTCAAGTGAGTTGCTTTAACGCAGATCTAGCATAACAATAACTCCTAAATTTTCTCAACAAGTATTAAGATTAGTTACAAGGCGATTGCATTCCCTCCATTTGACATTTGAACGATCACCATGTTTGACTTTTATGGCAAGCAACCAACCAGCAGAATCTTCCTCACTTTATGGATGCCAATTATATCTGCATAACAATATTAGTACACACAATAATTGCACATTTATAACTACCTTGGAGTAATATTCATTAACCATATGTAAAATTAACATAAATAGTTCATATAGCATGTCTTTGTCATAAAAGGATATAAGAAATGACCTATGCTCAACAAGTTATAGCTTTGGGGTAATGACATAAAAAGATCAGGATTAAAGTACCAAAGTCCAAGATAACTACAACAAATGGATAATAAAGTTTAACAAAATTGAGTCATAAACTAGACTTATCAAAAGTGACAGAATTATAGAAACTAGACGGAGTACGAGATGGTAAAGTAAGTCAACGACAGAAAGTGAGTGGTCAAGAGATAGAGGTATTTATCTTAAAAGGTCATTACAATTCAACTGGTAAAAAAATGTAAAGTAGATTTAAGTAATTTCATTATGAAATGTAAACATCTGTTAAATTACTGGTTTAACTGTTAATTAACTGGGTAGAGTAAATAAATGTGAAAGTCAAAATGGAAAAGACAAATGGGGGTTAGGGTAAAATTGTAAAAACACAGAAAATTCGTAGTAAAACCCTAGGTTAAAGGTAAAATGAAAAGTTAAAAGGATGCATTTTTCTATAGGATGGCCCCAAAGCAAAAAAAGGTAGATACAGGTGGTGAAGTTAAAAAAGAGAGAAAGCAGTGCAAGGAAGTAAAAAAGGAAGAACTGCCATTACACAAAGGATACCTGTCATTAATCAGTACAAGTGGAGTAGGAACAGACACAAATATAGGAAATTATGATGTGAATGATGTTCTACAGAAAATCATAGTAGTAGATGCTACACCTGACATGAGGTGTATATGGGAGAGTGGACAATATAGAGCTACAGGTTTTCCATTGACTATGGAGGCTAGAGATTTGTGTTTAGATTGCATATACCTATATGATCCGGCTACCAGGAAAATAATGTTTTATGATAGACACATTATAGATT
Source organism: Cunninghamia lanceolata (assembly GCA_027924645.1). Taxonomy (NCBI): domain Eukaryota; kingdom Viridiplantae; phylum Streptophyta; class Pinopsida; order Cupressales; family Cupressaceae; genus Cunninghamia; species Cunninghamia lanceolata. Next base: position 279,152 of record BSBN01001134.1, on the reverse strand, counting down.
TATCCATAGAGGGGATTGCGAGAACATTTGGTTAGGAAATCAATGAGAAAATGATGGATATTGACATAGATCAATACAATGAAGACTTCCACAACAATGAAAGGGAGTGTAGAGGCAAGATCTTCTACAATTTGTACAATGCAGAAAATAAACCCAAGGCTGTGGCAAGAGTTCACAAGAATTTGAAAAGAATCGACTTTAAAGAGGAAATATACTTGATGATCACAATGCTAAGTAGATTAGTGGGATTGAGAGATGGTACTAAGTGTGAGCCATGGATGTTCACTGTCATCTAGTTCCTGAGAGAAGCAGGAAAAGAGAAAGGACAAATTCATTGGGATAAGGCCATAAGTACAGCCATATGGAAACAGGCAATGCTAAGGATGCAAAAGTTGATGCTTTTCTACTTGTCTTCATATTTATTATATTCATGTGTAGCAAAGGTTAGACCATTCATACATGGGATAGAGAAGGTTGGAACTTTAGGCAATGGTCTAGGTCAGAAACTAGTGTATGAGCATTATTCTGATCTGCAAGAAGAGAACGCATAGAAGAAATATGCTCTGGTGAATGATGTGTTCTATACATACATGGTAAGAATTTTGAGGGAAGAGAAAGATAAAAGGTTATCTAAAGATGCAGAGGATGCAATTGGGCTGCACAGTTCCTGGTATATTCAATTTCTGCATTTTACTTGTATCAGAACTGAAGGATTTGAGGGAAAACCTTTCATGCTACCCCAGTATCCTTCTGATAAATTGATTATTCTAGAGTTCTCAAGGTAGAATCTTACTACCTTTAAAATGTACAAGAATAGGTTTAGCAGAGGAAATCTTAAGTTACCTTGGGCCATTGAAAGGTACTCCTGCTATAGTGAGGAGGTTGGCGGTTATTCAGAATAGGAATTGAGGTATTATGGATTTGAAGAATTTGAGCTAGCCCAAAGGTTTGATCCCTTCCATAGAATTCAAAGTACAATTGATAAAAAGTTTAAACATCAAATTCATATTAAGGATTTTTGGTCAGACTCTAAGAATGACAAAGAGGTAAGAAAGAGGGCTCATAAAAGATTGACAATTGATCAAATGAGGTCTATGGGAGATATATATGTTCCTCCACAGGTTAAAGAAGATGATAAATTACTACATCACAGTTATGCAAATGCGAGGCTTGCTCCTATTATAGAGCCTGACTGGTCACAACCGTGGAACACATCTTTGGACATATTATCCAAACCAGTCATTTTGTTTTCAAAGACATGGTTAAAGGATAGGATTGAAGAGCTTAAAGCTAAAGGGAGAGAGATCACATATCCAAAGAAAGGGAAAAAGAGAGTAATAGAACATAGTGATGATCTTCAATGCTTCTATGAGAAGAAGAGAAAGATTATGGAGGCTAAAATTATGGAAAATGATAAGAATGCTACTCTGATGGATCATTATACATTGGGAGTAATAGTAGCAGTATCATCTGATACATTTGTAGAGGCAAAATCATTAAGACATGAGATTAGTATAGAGGAAGCACTGGATTCCAAAGAAATAATAGGACAAAAGGTTAAAAAGGCAATACCAATAAGCATATCAAAAGGGGAGACTTCAAAAACTAGTGAAGTCATAGGAGCACAGTAGGTGGGAGCCAGATTGAGTGATATACCTGCTGCATCTACATCAGCAGAAAGGGGATAGACATATACTCAGATAAAGACAGAGTTGGCTGGGGAAATGCTGCAAGGGTCAAAAGCACATGAAGCTAAATAAACCACTAAGACTATCCACATCGTAGATGACAATAGTGAAAGTGAGGAAAGAGAAATGTATTCAGGAAAAGAAATTAGAATGGAAGAAGAATCCAATGAATTGCTTAGTGAAGAAGAGGATCAAAGCACTCAGGAAGAGATGGAAATTGAACAAGGATCAATGTCTGAAGGGGTAAAAGAACAATCAGGAATAGTTGTTCCATTCGGTACCCTAGTGTCTCTCAAAATAATAAAGGATGTGCAAGAGGAAGCACATAAAATTGAAGAGTCTAAAAAAGAAGATGCACCTGAGGAGGCAATAAAGGAAACACTTGCTCAAACCCAAGAGGAAACAGGAATGGGCACCTCAAGTGTAGATGTACTAAGTATTCTTAATATGTATGGTGAGAAAAGTAAAGAGGAAAAGAACATAGAAAGAAGGAAAGAAAAAGAAAAAGAAGCAAAAGAGGATGATACAATGGTAAGATCACCTGTACATAGAGAGCAAATTAGCATGTCTAGAAGAGAAGAGAAAGGTGAAACTACAGAGGATGCAACCAAAGAACCTGAGGGTTAAGAACATACGGGGAACATTGATGAAAGTAAAATTGAAAAGAAAGAAGGAGATACAGACATGACAAACATAGAGCAAACACGTAGGGAAGAAAAAAGAGTCATCAAAGGGAGAGGGTCCTGAGGAAGAAGATGAAGGTGGAGGGGACACAGAAATTGAAGAAGAAGAAAATGAGGGTGAGTCTCAACAGCAAGATGATCCAATGATACAAGAAGTAGCCCCTCAACAATAGCCTCCTCCATAACAACAACAACAACAACAAGAGTAGGGAGAAACAGAAAAGGCTCAAGAAGAGGTATTTGATGAAGAAAAAATTGGTGAAGGCGTAAAAGAAGTCCTAACTTGGTTAGGGGTAGAAATAAGGAAAGAAAAGGAGGTACAATTGGTACCTATTGATATAAAGAGCCTACTAGGTAATACAATGCCAAGGAAAGAAAGGAGAAAGGCCAAAACAATGTCAGCCATAGAAAGAGGTCCAAATGGATCTAGAACACTAAACCTAGCCATACCACAGAAGGAGAAGACTAAGGGAGAAATAACCTTAGATGAATATAAAATAGTAAATTTTGACCTAGGGCATACTACAAGGGAGCAACACATAACTGAGTGGGAAGATATGCGCCAGGTAATGGCATAAATGTTAAGAAAAGATAAAGATAAATAAGAATATTTGAAAGGACACATTGTCTAATTGTAACAATTCATTAAGGGAATATTTGATCCCAATACAACAGTGCTAGAATTGCCTAGTGATATAGCAGTGGTATCTAAGGATGAAATAAAAGACATGGAAAATAAAAGGCTTAAAGCCAATGTGTTTGAAGAATGCTTCAAAGATTTCATGCAAGAAGGAGAACATGTATTAAATCAAGCAGTGGAAAGATGGGAAGTGGTTGCAAGGGAAAAGAATAAATGCAGTGTACTTATACATAATGGCCAATTTAGAAGAGAAGAATGTAAATTTGAATTGGAACAGTTAAAGGTAATTTAAGATAGAGTAGAAGAATTGATAAATGAAGGAGTAATTACCCCTTCAATGGCAAATCAAGTGCCACATGTGAGGTTAGAACTAAAATTTGAAGAGGATAATCTTAAAAGATGCATAACAGTTGCTCAAGACTGAGAAGAAAAGGTAGATGACATGATCAAAATGTATTAAAGAATAGTGGAAAGATTATTACATCATGAATGCATGGATACACCAGCGTATGAACTAGAGAGAGCTTTGACAGAATTTAATGTTATTTTTTCACCATGCATGGAAAATCCAGATGCATATCTGAGTAAACAGATGATTGATTCATTAATGGAGGAGAATTTTAGGATGAGGAAATACAAGAAGAAAACTACAGATTCAGTTAAAGAAGAAAAGAAACTGAAGGATGGAATTAGAATGCAAGAGTATGTATGGACAAAGAGTCCAGGAGGAGACCGCACCTTTATAGAAAGTATAATTAATAATTTCAAATCATATTTGAAGGAGTAAAAGATTGTAATAAGGGCAAACAATATTGAAAAGGATCAAGTAAAGGGGTATCTATAGGAAAGTCTAACAAGAAGGTAGAAGTCAATGAAAGGGGAATCTTATTTTTTGAAAAGATTCCAATAGCATCCTTTGAGGAAGAAAAGATACCATTCAGATATTTGGAGGGGCAGTTAGAGATGAATATCAACCCTTGATCAATAATAGAAGGATCTTGACCGTAGATTAAGTTTTGTAGCCATAGCAAGATGCAGCTTCAAACTCTATATAAAAGGCTTTGCTATTTGTATATTACTTACATAGGGATTTACGAAATAGAGATGGCACTTGTAATTTGTTTGAGAATTTTGAATAGATGAATAGTTTAGCTTAGAGTAGAAGGAGGTTGCCTTTGTCTACAATGAAGAATGCGTGGAGTATCTAGCTTCTTTATTGTATCTGTAAGACATTTGTAAGTTTTCTGTTGATTTGATTAATGAAGCAAACTGGTTATTCATACATTGTAAACCATATATGACTATATACTTTAAATAAAAGTAAATTTGGGATTTTGCATCTATTTTCTGAGTGTTTTCTAACTTTTACTTATATTTGAATATATTATGATCTCTTTAAAAGCTTGCAATCTTAGATGTGTGTTCATGAAAATACTTAGTGATTCACTTTTAAAGATTTAATTTGTGGATTTGATCAAGTTTTATGTACTCCTTACAATGTGGATAATAGAGCATTTAGATCCTATAGTGAAAGTGATGTTCAATTTGAATTTCCCTAAATTTTCCCCAAACATTTTAAATAATTAGCTCAATGCAGATATTTTAAGGAAATTGTCTAACATTTGAAAAGAGCATACAAAATTGTGTTAATATTTGACAATTTTCATAGTAATTTGAAGAGAAAAGCTTACCTCATCATAAATCATACAAAGCTTTATAATACAGTGGTAAATTTATGCAAAAGAGTGAATAATTCATTTGTCTTTACAGTAATTTGTATAATTCGAGTCTAGTGAGTCATTCATAGATCACCTTAAATCAAGTAAGACCCTTGCATATTACAGTTTCATATTAACCTATTGAATTGTCCACAAAGTCAAGACCTAACCATATAGAAACTTGGAATTAAGAACTCTTAATTGATTTCTTCATATCTTTCAAGATAGTTAGGTTCATTTTGTGAATTTTAACTTTTGTTATGAATGTGTAAAAACAATCATCAATAGTTTTTGGCACTAGAATGAGGACTTGATTGGAGTTAAGATAGGATTTAAGTAAATCTAGCTCATAACAGTGGTAGGGTGACCAGGTCTAGATCTAGTTTAGAAGATATATTTGTACAATTATCTGATAGAAGGTAGAGTAAAGGTCCTTTGATTTGGAATCCTAGAATATCACACATAGGAGGCTCATCTAGAATGCCTCCTGGATAACCTTTTAACATTCATAAGGTAGTAAGTCCAAACAGTTCTTCATTTAGATCTTTGAATCTTGGTCTTAGTCCTCCTAGAGTTCCAAGTCCCCCTAGAGGTCCAAGTCCACCTAGAAATCCAGGTACTCTTAGAGGTCCAAGCCTAGCACAAGGACCTGCAATGGCTTATTTCAATGTCAATTCCCCTATAACATTCAATGATTATCATGAGATGAGAAAAAATGCTAAAAAGATATGTCCTAAATATCAATTGCATCAAGATCCAGAGGATCACATTAGGATATTCAAGGAGGCATGCTTTAGAGCCAGGATAGAATATGAAGATGTTGTGTGTAGATTGTTTCCTTACACCTTTAATGAGCAGGCTTCTAATTGGTATGTTAACTTATCTAATAGTTATATTTCTTCATGGGCACTTATGGAGGAGACATTTCTATCTAGGTTTAGGGGACTAGTCGATCCTTCCACCTTATATCATAAATTGGCTACAATTAAGAGAGGTGAAGGAGAGTTGATTGATAATTTTATGATAGGTTTCAAAAGGCTTATTACAGGTTAGTAGCTCTTTACACAGTGACTGCAGATGCATTATTAGCCATGTATTATGTTGCCCTTGATCCATTAACTGCTATGTTTGTCAAAAGAAAGGTTGATATAGATACAATATCCAAAGCTTATAAGGAGGCAGCCTCAGTAAACTAGGAGATGAGACAAACAACTTATAATCTATTTCTTAATGGATGAAACCCTAGGATACAAAGTCAAGCATAACCTTGGAATGAAGTCCCTATGTGATGCAGAGGAAAACACAACAGAAGCTTACAAATGGGAAGGAGGAGTCAATAACACAACCAGCATATTAAAATCCTGGACATGCAGTATGTAATACCTATCGGCTTATCATCATCAACACATTTCTTGCTAACACAGACAACATCATCATATTTCGAAGAGGCATGAAATATCCTCCTGCTAACTACTGTTCACTTCCTTATCACTTTTCGCCTTTCGCCAGTCAGCAGCATCATGATACTCGACTATCAGCAGCATCATCACATTCGGCAAGCGCAAACATCCTCCTAATGTTCACTGTTCATCTGACCGCCAAACTCTATCTTCATCATCATGATGTTTAACATCATCTTCACCCTTCGTCGGTAGGATATGAAATATCCGGTTCCTCTCAGATATCCTGACGACGACAACTTCAAGCACCTCTCCTTCGATGCTTACGTCACCCCGATATCTGACTACTCAAACAACAGCATCAGGATATGACTTATCCGGTCATATTGAAACATCCTGATGATGTTAACCAAACTTTACACCGATGCCTTACGCCGATGCCAAAACACTTAGCGACAGCAGGATAAACTTGCATAAGGTGATATTTGCAATATCCTGATGATGATGACGTCACTTGCACCCGATGATGATGTCAACAGGATATAAGACACTTATATCCTCCGTAACATGATAATGAATATCTAGTGATCTTTTCAATATCCTGATGATGACCTTTCCGGTCCTTAGCCAAAAAGTGAACTTTCACTTCTGCATGCGATAGCGATATGCGGATGATGGACACACACGAAAGATGATCCTGACGATGATATACAAACTGAGTATATATCCAACATATATCATCCTGATGCACTTGAAACATACAGTCTTCGTCAGCTTCATAACCCGATCCGGATAGCGATATACTCACAGATGACGATGCGATTCACTCCGCCTGGAAAAGCACATGCAGATCCCTGTATATCCGTCAGCTGCATGCAAACTCACAGAACCGCACAATTTTACAAAGAAAATATGATGATCGGGCCGGATCACCTTCAGATCAAAACTTAACAGTTTATCTTCCTAAATCCTAGCACATGAGGATGCTAGGTTGATTCACAGCATGCTACCAATCGATCTCCCATACAATGAAATGCATAAACAGAAAACTAAAATACAACCTAAACTAACATGCATGACCATTCCACCGATTCACAGAATCAACTGGTGGAAGGGTTGAAAGAATCCATTAACCTGTAATCAGAACAGAAATCAAAACATAAACATCTGATAAATCAGATAATGCAATTGATGAGATCTTATTTAGATGAAACACAAATGTCCTGTTTCTACAATAATGTTTCACAATGTCTGGACTGATCTCTGGATCTCACTCAATCACCATAACACAACTACTACTCTGATATGATATGATATATCTCAAACCCTAACTGATCTGAGTTATTTATAGCAATATCCTACGAGTACTACCAACTCGATTCCCAGCGGCTGGGAGCTTCCAAGCGGCTGGGAGAGGACAGCTCATACTACCTGATCATGAGCTCTAACTGCCTGCACACTCTCCTAGGCTGATCTAATACATATGCATTGGTCCAATGGACCTTATTTCATTATGAAGTCAAACATACTAAAAATAGACTAATGTCCTGTCATGCGGACAATGAACCTATATCCTGTCTTGTAGGGGTGCTCCTGCACCATACTCCCCAGAAGAAGAAATCTCAAGTCCACTTGAGATGAGAGTATGAAGATCTGCACCATGTTTCTGGATCTGCTCTTCAGTCATCCATACTGCTTCAGAATTAGGTTTTCCCTTCCAAGAGACTAGATACTCCAAGTACTATTTGTTCTGGGTCTGTTTGACCACTCTGGTGTCCAAAACCTTCTGCAACTGTGGAGGATCATGCTTGGGAATGTTATCATCGACTATATCCTGTAGGAGTTCCTGTTCTGCATCTGGATAAGACTTGTATGGAGTTAAATCGCATACATTGAATATAGGGGACAAACCAAGATCAGGAGGGAGTTGTATCTCATAAGCATTCTGTCCATGCTTGTGCAAGATCTGACATGGTCCAACTTTTCTCTGCATAAGTTTAGTATATTTTCCCTTAGGGAGTCTGTCCTTCTTCAAATGAACCCATACCAAATCTCCAACATCAAACTATACATCCTTCTTCTTTTTATCAGCATATTCCTTATACTTCAAGGTGGTTTGGTGTAGTTGGGTCTTGACTTGATCATGAACCTCTTCTATGGCTTCTGCAAAAGCTTCTCCTTCTGCACTAATAGGGTCTACTGTAGGTAGATCTCTCAATTCCAAAATTCCTCTTGGATGCATACCATAAACTATCTGGAAAGGTGATTTCCCTGTGCTCCTATTTACAGTATCATTATAGGAAAATTCAGCTTGAGATAGAATATTATCCCACTTTTCTCCATGTTGTTTTGTCAAACATCTAAGCAAATTTCCTAAGGAACGGTTCACTACTTCAGTCTGTCCATTCGTTTGAGGATGATATGGAGAGGAAAAAGACAAATTTGTTCCAAGTTTCTTCCAAAGAGTTCTCCAGAAGTGACCAATAAACTTCACATCCCTATCTGACACTATGCTCAATGGCAATCCATGGATCCTGACAATCTCCCTGAAAAACAAATCTGCAATGTATGAAGCATCAGCAGTGGTTTTGCATGGCAAGAAATGTGCCATTTTGCTGAATCTGTCCACTACAACAAAAACACTGTCAAACCCTTTCCTTGTCCTTGGTAAACCCAAGACAAAATCCATACTTATGCTTTCCCATGGTCTGGAAGGAATGGGTAAGGGCTGATATAAACGTGCATTAGTCGACCTGCCTTTAGCTTTCTGACATATCACACATGTCTCTACAAACTTTCTGACATCTGATTGTAACTTAGGCCAAAAGTAATGTCTTCGGACAAGATCAAGAGTCTTATCTAGACCAAAATGACCTGCCATAGCTCCACAATGTTTCTCCTTAATGATGTTTAACCTCATAGAACACCTTGGAATACATAACTGTCCACCTTTGAACAACAATCTATCCTGAATCAAAAATTCAGAGAATTCAGCATGATATTTCTCTCCAAAAGAAGTACATACATGATATATCTCCCCAAAATCTTCATCAGTCTCATACATGGTCTTTAGTGAATCAATGCCAACACTTTCTAACTGAATCTGGTTGACTGTTAGAACTCTCCTGCTCAAAGCATCTGCAACTTTATTCTTGACTCCTTTCTTATGCTTCAATGTAAAAGTAAACGCTTGTAAGGTTTCTACCCATTTCATGTGTCTGTGGTTCAGCTTTTCCTGGCTGTTTATGAAACTCAGAGCTTGGTTATCTGTGAATACTATGAATTCCTTTGGCATCAAGTAATGCCTCCATTTCTTGAGTGACTGGACTAAAGCATACATTTCCAAATCATATGAGGAATACCTCTTTTTAGCATCATTGAGCTTCTCACTGAAAAATGCAATAGGTCTACCTTCTTGGCTGAGTACTGCTCCAATGGCCATGTGACTGGCATCACATTCAACCTGAAAGATTTTGTTAAAGTCTGGAAGTGCAAGGACTGGCTGCTGTGCCACCTTCTTCTTCAATGTTTCAAAAGAATCATCTGCTCTTTGAGTCCAAACAAATCTGCACTTCTGTCCTCCTTTGATGGTATCAAGCATGGGTGTACAAATATGACTAAACCCTCTTATAAACTTCCTATAGAAGGATGCTAACCCATGGAAACTTCTGACATCATTCATAGTCTTTGGGGTTGGCCAAGACAATATGGCACTTACCTTCTCCTTATCCATTTGTAACTTTCCTTGTGAAATGACAAAACCCAAATATGTGATCTCCTCTTGCATGAACAAACACTTGTCTAAATTTATCATCAGCTGCTCTTCATGTAACCTCTTAAGAACCAAATCTATGTATCTGAGATGTTCTTCTTTTGTGTTGCTGAAAATCAGAATGTCATCTAGATATACTATGACAAACTTACCAATGAACTCTTTCAAAACCTCATTCATCAACCTCATAAAAGTACTAGGTGCATTAGATAAACCAAAAGGCATAACCTTCCACTCATATAACCCTTCATTAGTTTTGAATGCTGTTTTCCATTCATCTCCTGGCCTAATCCTTATCTGATGATATCCACTCTTCAAATCTATTTTTGTAAAATACTTAGCACCTCCCAAACAGTCAAGTAAATCCTCTATCCTAGGGATTGGAAACCTATACCTGATTGTGATCTTGTTAATAGCTCTGGAATCTGTGCAAAGCCTCCAAGTACCTTCCTTCTTTGGTGCTAGTACAGCTGGTACTGCACATGGACTTAAACTTTTCCCAATCAGACCTGAATCCAATAATTCTTCAATTTGTCTGGCTACTTCTGCATTCTGTTCTGGAGTTAGCTTATAGGCTGCTTTGTTTGGAAGTGTTGACCCTAGAATTAAGTCTATGTAGTGACTAATATCCCTGACAGGTGGTAGGGATCTTGGCATTCCTTCTGAGATGATACCTTTGTACTTATCCAATAGCTCTTGGATAGCTGGGTCTATGAACCTTTGCTTCTTCTCTTCCTTGACTTCTTGCTGCTCTTCTTTATTCACCCTCATACATGGGATTAGGGCATATGCAACTGCACCTTCTGCTGCTACTTCTTTCATGAACTGTTTACCTTCCATTAGCCTTCACCTCTTTTCCTTTAGATTTCTCCTCCTTCTCTGTCAATGGTAGTAACTTTATATCCTTACCATCTTTAGTTATTGTATAGGTGTTTCTAACACCATCATGTTGTGCCTTCAAATCATACTGCCATGGTCTACCAAATAAAAGATTGCAAGCATCCATCGTGGTAATGTCAAACAACAACTTATCCTTATATGCTCCAATCTAAAATTCTACCCAAGCCTGCTCTTCTACAGTTGTCTGCTGACCTTGGGTAAGCCATGAGACTTTATATGGGGATGGGTGAGGCAATCTCCTAAGCTTAAGCTTTGTCACCATTTCTTCAGACACAAAATTTTCAGTAGAACCAGAATCAATCAAAACTTTACATGCCTTACCTCCTGCTTTGCAAATAGTCCTGAAAAGAGACTTCCTTTGAGGGGATTCTTTGTCAGGTACCTTCATGGTAGTCACTGTTCTTCTCATCATTAGAGACTCTCCACTTTCTGGGTATCCGCAATTATCAGGAGCATTCACACTCTGAAAAGCATTAGAGCCTGTCATACTTTGATTATCAGGTTCTTGGATCAGATTTGTTCTCCTTTCTCCTATTGGGCTTGTGGCCTTTTCTGGACATCTGCTGGCTATATGGCCTTCTTTGTTACAGTTATAACATCTGATGGATCCTCTGCCCTGGGATCTTCCTCTAAAAGGTCTTCTACCTCTGAAGTTTCCTTGCTGACTATAATTTTCCCCTTGGTTCTGACTATTGTTTCCCTTACTATTGTCATGACTGGATTCTCCTTGATATCCATGTCCATGTCCTCTACCTCTAAACGGACCTCTTCCACCCCTTTGTTGTCTTCCTCTTCCTCTATTGTGTTGTTCTTGTTTTCTCTTTAACTTCTCTTCCACTTTCAATGCCAACTGAAAGCATTTCTGTACTGTATCTGGATTATGCAGACTTAAATCTTCCTGAATGTTGAACCTCAATCCATTAAGGTATCTGGCTACCTTCTCTTCTTCACTTTCCTTTACCTTGGTTTTCATACAAAGTTTCATGAATTCTTCTGTATATGAGCTGACATCTAGCTCCTTCTGCTTCAGGTTTTGCTTCCTCTTGTGTAATTGGATGCTGTAATCCAATGGGACATAAGCTTCCTTTACTAATGCCATCATTTTCTTCCATGTAGTGACTCTACGCTTTCCTTCCTGTACTCTATCATCTTGGATGAAATTCCACCATGTCAAGGCAGCTTCTTTCATTTTTGACTGGGCTATTTTCACCCTCTGTTGTTCTGGTATCTCCTCTGTTTCAAAGAAATTGTTCAAGGAGTCTATCCACTCCATCACTGAATCAGGTTCCATCTTTCCTGTAAACACTGGCAAATCCAGTTTCACATCCATGGTTCTCCTCTCCATGGCCTTGAGGGCGTTTAACAGTGGTCTCTGGTCTGCAGGAACGACCTCCTCGTTCCAACTAGGGATCTCTTCTTCTTCCCTATCTTCTTCTCTACCAGAACCTACTCTTCTCCTCAACTTCTCTAACTCATCCTTCAATTCCTGATTCTGAGCCTTCATGGCCTTGCTCTCTGCAATCTGTTTCTTCACCAGAACTGCCAACTCAACGTTGGTCATCCTTGCTAGAATCTCAGATGTTCTTTCGTCACCTGACATCCTGCTATATCCTGATCTTTTCCAGAAGATCCTTCCTTTGCTCTGATACCACTATGATGCAGAGGAAAACGCAACAGAAGCTTACAAATGGGAAGGAGGAGTCAATAACACAACCAGCATATTAAAATCCTGGACATGCAGTATGTAATACCTATCGGCTTATCATCATCATCACATTTCTTGCTAACATAGACAGCATCATCATATTTTGAAGAGGCATGAAATATCCTCCTGCTAACTACTGTTCACTTCCTTATCACTTTTTGCCTTTCGCCAGTCAGCAGCATCATGATACTCGACTATCAGCAGCATCATCACATTCAGCAAGCGCAAACATCCTCCTGATGTTCACTATTCATCTGACCGCCAAACTCTATCTTCATCATCATGATGTTTAACATCATCTTCACCCTTCGTCGGTAGGATATGAAATATCCGGTTCCTCTCAGATATCCTGACGACGACAACTTCAAGCACCTCTCCTTCGATGCTTACGTCACCCTGATATCCGACTACTCAAACAACAGCATCAGGATATGACTTATCCAGTCATATTGAAACATCTTGATGATGTTAACCAAACTTTATGCCGATGCCTTACGCCGATGCCAAAACACTTAGCGACAGCAGGATAAACTTGCATAAGGTGATATTCGCAATATCCTGATGATGATGACGTCACTTGCACCTGATGATGATGTCAACAGGATATAAGACACTTATATCCTCTGCAACATGATAATGAATATCCGGTGATCTTTTCAATATCCTGATGATGACCTTTCCGGTCCTTAGCCAAAAAGTGAACTTTCACTTCTGCATGCGATAGCGATATGCGGATGATGGACACACACGAAAGATGATCCTGATGATGATATACACACTAAGTATATATCCAACCTATATCATCCTGATGCACTTGAAACATACAGTCTTCGTCAGCTTCATAACCCAATCCGAATAGCGATATACTCACAGATGACGATGTGATTCACTCCGTCTGGAAAAGCACATGCAGATCCCTGTATATCCGTCAGCTGCATGCAAACTCAAAGAACCGCACAATTTTACAAAGAAAATATGATGATCGGGCCGGATCACCTTCAGATCAAAACTTAAGAGTTTATCTTCCTAAATCCTAGCACATGAGGATGCTAGGTTGATTCACAGCATGCTACCAATGGATCTCCCATACAATGAAATGCATAAACAGAAAACTAAAATACAACCTAAACTAACATGCATGACCATTCCACTGATTCAGAGAATCAACCGGTGGAAGGGTTGAAAGAATCCATTAACCTGTAATCAGAACAGAAATCAAAACATAAACAGCTAATAAATCAGATAATGCAATTGATGAGATCTTATTTAGATGAAACACAAATGTCCTGTTTCTGCAATAATGTTTCACAATGTCTGGACTGATCTCTGGATCTCACTCAATCACCATAACACAACTACTACTCTGATATGATATGATATATCTCAAACCCTAACTGATCTGAGTTATTTATAGCAATATCCTACGAGTACTACCAACTCAATTCCCAGTGGCTGGGAGCTTCCAAGCGGCTGGGAGAGGACAACTCATACTACCTGATCACGAGCTCTAACTACCTGCACACTCTCCTAGGCTGATCTAATACATATGCATTGGTCCAATGGACCTTATTTCATTATGAAGTCAAACATACTAAAAATAGACTAATGTCCTGTCATGTGGACAATGAACCTATATCCTATCTTGTAGGGGTGCTCCTGCACCATACTCCCCAGAAGAAGAAATCTCAAGTCCACTTGAGATGAGAGTATGAAGATCTGCACCATGTTTCTGGATCTGCTCTTCAGTCATCCATACTACTTCAGAATTAGGTTTTCCCTTCCAAGAGACTAGATACTCCAAGTACTGTTTGTTCCGGGTCTATTTGACCACTCTGGTGTCCAAAACCTTCTGCAACTGTGGAGGATCATGCTTGGGAATGTTATCATCGACTGTATCCTATAAGAGTTCCTGATCTGCATCTGGATAAGACTTGTATGGAGTTAAATCGCATACATTGAATATAGGGGACAAACCAAGATCAGGAGGGAGTTGTATCTCATAAGCATTCTGTCCATGCTTGTGCAAGATCTGACATGGTCCAACTTTTCTCTGCATAAGTTTAGTATATTTTCCCTTAGGGAGTCTGTCCTTCTTCAAATGAACCCATACCAAATCTCCAACATCAAACTGTACATCCTTCTTCTTTTTATCAGCATATTCCTTATACTTCAAGGTGGTTTGGTGTAGTTGGGTCTTGACTTGATCATGAACCTCTTCTATGGCTTCTGCAAAAGCTTCTCCTTCTGCACTAATAGGGTCTACTATAGGTAGATCTCTCAATTCCAAAATTCCTCTTGGATGCATACCATAAACTATCTGGAAAGGTGATTTCCCTGTGCTCCTATTTACAGTATCATTATAGGAAAATTCAGCTTGAGATAGAATATTATCCCACTTTTCTCCATGTTGTTTTGTCAAACATCTAAGCAAATTTCCTAAGGAACGGTTCACTACTTCAGCATGTCCATCCGTTTGAGGATGATATGGAGAGGAAAAAGACAAATTTGTTCCAAGTTTCTTCCAAAGAGTTCTCCAGAAGTGACCAATAAACTTCACATCCCTATCTGACACTATGCTCAATGGCAATCCATGGATCCTGACAATCTCCCTGAAAAACAAATCTGCAATGTATGAAGCATCAGCAGTGGTTTTGCATGGCAAGAAATGTGCCATTTTGCTGAATCTATCCACTACAACAAAAACACTGTCAAACCCTTTCCTTGTCCTTGGTAAACCCAAGACAAAATCCATACTTATGCTTTCCCATGGTCTGGAAGGAATGGGTAAGGGCTGATATAAACCTGCATTAGTCGACCTACCTTTAGCTTTTTGACATATCACACATGTCTCTACAAACTTTCTGACATCTGATTGTAACTTAGGCCAAAAGTAATGTCTTCGGACAAGATCAAGAGTCTTATCTAGACCAAAATGACCTGCCATAGCTCCACAATGTTTCTCCTTAATGATGTTTAACCTCATAGAACACCTTGGAATACATAACTGTCCACCTTTGAACAACAATCTATCCTGAACCAAAAATTCAGAGAATTCAGCATGATATTTCTCTCCAAAAGAAGTACATACATGATATATCTCCCCAAAATCTTCATCAGTCTCATACATGGTCTTTAGTGAATCAATGCCAACACTTTCTAACTAAATCTAATAGTTATATTTCTTCATGGGCACTTATGGAGGAGACATTTCTGTCTAGGTTTAGGGGACTAGTCGATCCTTCCACCTTATATCATAAATTGGTTACGATTAAGAGAGGTGAAGGAGAGCTGATTGATAATTTTATGATAGGTTTCAAAAGGCTTATTCCAGGTTAGTAGCTCTTTACACAGTGACTGCAGATGCATTATTAGCCATGTATTATGTTGCCCTTGATCCATTAACTGCTATATTTGTCAAAAGAAAGGTTGATATAGATACAATATCCAAAGCTTATAAGGAGGCAGCCTCAGTAAACTAGGAGATGAGACAAACAACTTATAATCTATTTCTTAATGGATGAAACCCTAGGATACAAAGTCAAGCATAACCTTGGAATGAAGTCCCTATGCATCATACTCCATTGTTGAATCCAATTCCTGCATACACACTTGTGTATAATGCTTCCCCAATCTAGACTATAGTACCTTATACTGGTACTGGTACTAGTAATAGTCAAAGTAATGGTCAATCATTCTTCTAGCCTCCTCAGGATACATTTGTGGAAAAGGCACAAGAGGATAGGGAAGAAATCAAAGAAATCACTGCACACTTGAGAAGATTGACTACTAAAATGACACAACTGAGAAATGAAAATTTCTATGGTAGAAATAACCAAGGATATAGTCAGAACCATAACCAAAATTATAATAAGGGTCAAGGTTCAAATCAAGGCCAAAATTATAGTTAAAGTCAAAATCATAATCAGGGACAAGTAATGCAAAATAAAGGACCTGCTATAGATAATAAAACCTAGGGTAACAATAATAGAAATCAAAATCAGCCAAGGCCACCTAGGACATGGAACACAGGGCCAAATAATGGCACTCTAGCTTCTCCATTTGAGAATTTAGATAATCAGGAGACAAAACAAACAACTAGAATTCAAATGGCTAATGTAACATTAAAGAATTGGTGCATGATTCATAATAGCAATGCCCATGCTGAATTAGATTGCCCTCAGTTTCATTTGGTAGTAAGTATTTTCAATTTGGATGTACAGGCTCCTACCTCTAAGTTTCTCATTCCCAAAGGTAATGAAATAGTGCCCTCAGAATTTGAGACTGCTTTAGTCCTAGAGACTTTTACCTTTGCAACTAGTGAGAAAGAAGATCAATTGTTAGAAGAGGAGCCTTACTTTTGTGAGAACCTATATTCTAAATCAGCCTTAGTATTGAATGCATTTTAGTTTCCCTTTGAAACTGAAAATGAAGTGTTATATGGAACAGAGGAGGTACAGGCTTTTCAACAGTCTAACAAAAATCATACATACAATTTGAGAAATAACACTAGGCTAGGAGGTCCTTTCACTATTTCCACTCCTCCTGATCAACATGCCATCAATAATCCTGCTATACTAAAGGCCAATCATCATGTGAATAGTGGAATAGTAGCACAAAAGGTCCAAATGGGGAAAACAAAGATAGTGGAAACAATGAGGTTAATGAGTGACTTGTCTCAAGAGATAAAGAAAATCAAGATCAGTGTACCTTTATGTGAATTATTGAAAAGTCTAGGGGTCAGAAATGCTTTCATAAAGTCCTTGGGTACATCTATGACCAGTGAGATTTTTGTTGATATAAATGTTCCAAGTAAGGATTCACAGCCCAAAGAAAAGAGTAAGAAAACTGAACAGCCTTCCAACACTAATGTGGTCATGTATGCAGATAAAAGGGAAGCCCCTCCTTTCTTGTTAACTATTAGGATGTTTGGAGAGAACATACATAATTGCATGGTGGATTATGGTGCATCAGCTAATGCAATGCCTTTAGGGCTATGTAAAACTTTAGGGCTGACCCCTACCAATTCCGCAAAGGTTGTTACACAATTGGATAAAACTGAGGTCAATGTGATAGGAGAATTAATGCATATTCAAATGCAGTTGGCTTCAGATCCTAGGGTGAGTCATTTTATTGACATTCAGGTAGTAGATATACCTATGAATTATGAGATGTTGTTGAGTAGATATTGGTCCAAAACATTAAATGGATATATGGCCACTAATTTTTCACACATGCGGTTACCTTGGAGGGGTGTTCCAAATCAAATTAGGATAGAAGTTGAATGCAGAATGAAACACATGATTACAAAATACAAAAAGACTAATGAGATATTGTATGCTTCTGTTGAACCTGGTGTTTATAGAGTCACTAACAAGGGAGTGCAAATTGAAGAAATCCTGATGATGAATTTTATAGAAAAATCTTTTAGTAAAGAAACAATATTGTTCATTGAGTCTGATGAAACTTCTTCTAATGAGGAAGATAATGCAATAAATAGTTTTGGTCAGGTCATTATGCAAGAAATGGAAAAATGCATTGAACAAAAGATGACAGTTCAGTGCAAATTATACAAAAACATGTGCAGGGTCCATAATAAGCCTCATTCTGAAGAGAGTTGTGGAATATGTAGAGACATTATTGAATATCAATACATAAAGTGCACAAAGGGGATGGAACTGCGGGAAGGAAAGGTTAATTCTAATCAGCCAAAGACATACTTTCAAGACAATATGGAAATACTAATTCCAGATTTAGAGAAAGAAACAAAAGACAAGAGTATCTGTCATTCTGATTTACATGTTGAAAGTATCAATTTGCAAATAGGTCAAAATGAATTACCCATGAAGAAACAAGATAGTACCGCACATGTAGTAGAAAAGGCAAAACATGCCAAAATAAAGGGTCGAAAGAATAAAGAAGGCATGTGGACACTGAAATGTGATGCATCTAAATCTAAATAGGTTGTAGGTACAGGTGTGGAACTCATAGATCCTAATGATAAGTCATTTTTAGCAGCATATAGGCTACAATTTCCTTGTACTAACAATGTAGTAGGGTATGAAGCTTTGATTTATGGACTTGTTATGGCTATCAAGAAATGGGTGAAAATGATCAGAGTGTTTTTAAATTCTAAATTAGTGGTCAAACAAGTAAGAAAGTTGTATGCGTGCAATTATAAGAAGATGGTTTGTTATAGGCATAGGGTGTGGGATTTGATAGATTCATTTGATGCATTGGCAGTTGCTGCTAGCACTTTGGAACCCTTAACATTGTCAGGTTTAAAATGATTTGCTGTTGAATTAGTAAATGTTTTGAATATACCAGATAATGTTACTCATTTTCAGGTATTTGAAGGAGATCAACAAATTGTGGATTTTCTCACTTGTAATGAAGTGTTTGAAGCTCAAATCATTGATGAACAAGAAAGGCTTGATGTGTCCTGGGATGAAGAAGACATAATAAGATTGAAGAGTAATTTCCTACCTAAGGGAGTAATTGAGTTAGAACATATTTTTGGCTTTGATGGGATAGTAAGGTAGAAAGATTTGCCTCAAACTGAAGGGGGTAAATGTGATCCATATAACTTGGGAGCAAAGCAAAATCCACATAATGTATTGATTGGAAAGGCTTGCTCTGAGGAGTTAAGAAAATAAATTGTAGGTGGTCTGAAAGAATACAAACATGTAATAGCATGGCCATATGAAGATTTGAAGACATATGATATGTCCTTCATAACTCATGTGATACCCTTGAAACCAGAAGTTAAACCATTTAAATAGAAACAAATGCCTGTGAATGCTATTTTAGAGCCTTTAATCTTTGAGGAAGTTAAAAAAATTGTTGTCTACTAGGATAATCTTCCCAGTAAGACATTCAACCTGGGTAGCTAATCTAGTACCTGTGAGAAAGAAAAGTGGAGACATTAGGTTATGTGTAGACTTAAGAAATTTGAACAAAGCCTCTAAAAAAGATAATTATCCCTTGCCTCCAATAGATGAAGTGCTGCAACCTGTAAATGGAGCTTAGATGATGTCTTTCTTAGATGGATTCTCAGGATATAACTAAGTCTTAGTTGATAAAGAAGATAGGTTGAAGACTACTTTTACTTGCAAGTGGGGAAATTATGCATATAGGAGGATGCATTTTGGTTTAATAAATGTAGGTGCCACTTTTTAGCGAGCCGTGGACATTGCATTTCATGGATTATTAGGTAAATGCATTGTTATTTATATGGATGATTTAGCTATTTATTCCAAGGATGTATCCACTCATGCAGAAGATTTGAGAAGAGTACATAAGAGATGTGAAAGGTACAAGATTTCTCTTAACCTAAAGAAGTGTTCATTCAATGTAACTGAGGGAAAATTGTTAGGACATGTCATTTCTGAAAATGACATATCTATTGATCTAGACAGAGTAGAACGAATAAGAAAATTGCAATTACCTAATAGAAAGAAAGAATTAAAGTTCTTTTGTGGTAAGATTAACTTTGTTAGGAAATTCATTACAGGATTTGCAGAAATTGTGTAACCATTAAACACCATGCTCAAGAAAGATGCAAAGATAGAATGGACACCAGTAGCCAAAGCTACATTTGAAGATATTAAGCAAGCCATTTATGATGCTCCTATGTTAGCAAGTCCAAATTATACAAAGCCATTTTACATATATTGTTTTGCATATTCACATTTAGTTGCAGCTGCTTTGACACAAAAAGGTGAAAATAATGAAGAAAAGCCCATAGCTTTTATGAGTGCACCTCTGAAGGATGCGCAACTGAAGTATCTTGATATAGAAAGATAGGCATTTGCACTAGTAAGAGTAGTTAAGAAGTTTAGACATTACATCCTACGAAGTCAAGTTAAGGCCATAGTACCCGATGCAGTAGTAAAAATGCTGCTAATATACAATGAGCCTAGAGAGAAAAGGGCTAAATGGATTATAATATTGCAAGAGTTTGACATGGAGATTATTCTAATGAAGTTGGTCAGAGGACAAGCATTAGTACAGACCATAGCAAACACAGATCTGAACTTGGTCAAGCATCAGTATGTATTAAATTCTAATGATGCATCAGGCTAGTATGATGATTTGAATACCTTTCTGATATCAGGAAAATATCTAGGTAGGATGAAGTCTTCTTAGAGGAGAGCTTTAAATATTAAAGCATAGAGGTACATGGTAGAAGGAGGTCTTCTATTCAAGAAGAACCATGAAGGTATATATTTAAGGTGTTTAAACAGAGCTGGAGCAGATAAGGTATTGTCAGAGTTGCATGATAAGTATGGAACTACTCATGGTTCTCATTTAGCTACTATGCATAAGATACTAAGAGTGGGATACTATTGGCCAACAATGTTTAAAGATACTGAGAGTCATATTTGAAGTTGTCACACTTGTCAAACTACAGCAGACAAGGGAAGGAATCAGGCTAATCCATTACAGCTAGTCATTGAGTCTAGGCCATTTGTACAATGGGGCTTAGATTTCATTGGAGTTATTAATCCTCCATCATCTGCAAGACATAAGTTTATATTGACAATAACTAACTATTGTACAAGGTGGACTGAAGCCACATGTTACAAGTTTGCTACTACTGAGGTGGTTGTCAAATTTCTTGAGGAAAACATCATAACAAGGTTTGGAACTCCATATTCGCTGGTATGTGATAATGACCCTGCTTTTTCTTCTCTAAAATTTTCTAAATGGGCATTTGAATATGGGATAGTCTTAAAATTTTCTTCAAATTATTATCCTCAAGGGAATGGTTTAGCTGAGTCCACAAACAAGATTTTATTGGATATAATCAAGAAGCTAATTGAAAAAAATCCTAGAGAATGGAATACATTGTTAAAGTATGCACTGTGGATAGATAGGACTAAGGTTAAGTCAGCCTTAGGCAATGCACCTTATCACCTAGTTTATGGGACTGACCCCATACTTCCAGTGAATTTAAGAATACCTATTTGGAAGTTTTCTAATGAGTATTTAGGATTTGATGATCACAGAGAGGTTAGGATAATCCAAATGTTACAATTGGATGACAAGAGAGATCAAGCTATTAAAAAATTTGCTAAACATGAAGCAGTGGTCAAAAGATGGTTTGACAAAAGAGAAAGAGTCAAAACATTCAGAATATCAGACTTAGTGTTGTGTTGGGATAAAGCACATGAAAAGAAGGGAAATCATGGAAAGTTTGACAAATTATGGTTAGGTCCATTGCAGGTCACAGAAATAATAGGAGATAATACTTTCAGGCTCAAGACTTAACTGGGGAAGATGTGTCATTACCTATTAATGGCCAACATTTGAAACATTACTTTCAGGCTTAAGGTGAGGGTAGTTGGTATGTCTTGTATCATAATGTAAATAATGTATAGTTTTGTTGGGTGTTGTCTTGTTTTGTTTTGTTTTTTTTGTTTTGTGTGTTGGTTTTTGTGTGGTGTTGCCTTGGTAGGGATGTTTGTTTTATTTTGAGCTATACAGGAGCAGATTAACAACCACTAAAACAATAGAAAATTCAAAACATTTAGGTTAATTATTTGAAATTTATGCATAACTTGTTGTAACTGTCATGAATGTAGAAAATGGTTTGGCTTGTGAAATTTTGTATTCAATAACTATGGGTTGAATATTCAAGGGAATTTTCTTGCAATGATACACCTAAAATCCTTGGGTTTGTTGAACATACTAGTGTAGGTGTTAGGTGAAAAATCAGAGGTCACCCTTGCTACCATTATAATTCTCAGCTTAATTTCAACAAGTGATCATATCTTGCATCATGAAGTTACAAATGTAATATCCTATAAGGTCTCTATCTTACATAAAATATAAAATAAGAAAATTAATAAAATGGGTTTTACTAAAAATCCAGATTAAGCCATCTAAGTAACTCTACCAGGGCTATGGATGCTTGCTGGCAGTGGGGCTCTACTTAGGAGAATTGTAATGATAACCTTGTCAGGGCTATAGACGCCTATTGGCCACAAGGTTCTATCCAGTTGGCTATGAGGGAATGACATCAACTATGTAGTTTAATATCAGTCACTGGTTTGTTCAACTTATTTTCAAGATGAAGATTATTAATCACATGCACCCACTTAAACTGAATGGGGAAATTCATGCACCTTATTGAATACATTAGGTCTCAAGTTAAATAATGATTTGTAGAAAAGAAAGTCAGAAGTTATGAATTTGTTTCATTTAGTTTTCTTTAATGGCTTTAATTTTATTGTTTCGCTTGGTTGCTAGTTGTTTTGATGCTCACAACATGCCCCATTTTAATCCTTAGCAAAATGAGGACCCCTGTTGTGGTTGTGGATTTTTGCTTGGGTGTGGGTCTCCTTGATGGTAAAAGGGAAAAGGAAGTGAAAGTTACAAACCTTGTTGAAAAAATGAAAAAATAAGCATTAAGTACCAGAGTAGGATAGAGGTGAATTCTTTGTCAAAAATGAATAGGGGTTGCTTTTTGAACCATTTCAAAATTCCTAATATTATGTAAGATATGAATGTTTTAATAAAATACACTATAGGAAGGTTTGTATGTTGCATATACAAGGTTGTTTGTATATGAAGTCACAGTTTTAGTTGCATAGAGTTGTCAGGTGTGTGAACTTTTATACTTGTATGCATATTGTTAATGTTTTATGCTTTACATACAAGTCGGACCCGACAGGATTCAAAGGGAAAATGGATAATTGGTTAGGTCCACCGGTTGTGTGTTAGGTTGTATATTTGGCGTAAAGTAAAGATACAAGGTGATATACATTGCGATATACATATCACGGACCCGAAAAAGTATGAATTTTGGTTTTATCAAGGTATGTTTCACGGTTTGTATGTTGTATGTTTCAGGTTATACTTTCCATATACATACAATGTAGAAGTCAAAGAAAATTAAAATCTGATAAAAGTAATGCATCGTGCCTTAATGCATATTGAAAGATGCATTTCACTCTATATACATGTGTGTATCCAAAGTGTTATGAACTGTGGTTTATAAAAGATGAGAAGTCCGAGATGATTATACAAAGGAATTTGCATGTATCGGGGCTTATATCTAAGAGTAGATACAATCATTGTTGTATTGTTGAAATACAAGTGGAAAGTTAAGTGGGTCTCGCAGTTTGTATCTCATTCTTGTATGGTAACAATGTACATCTTTGATATACAAGATGACATACAAGAAAGGATACAAACGAATATGTAAGATGGATTCAAAAAGAAAGTTTAATAAAGGAAAATCTTTGTATGTTGGTGATTGTATGTTAATGATATACATCTCTGAGATACAAAGGAATAAAAGCACATGATGGGAGATAAAGGTAAAAGGAGATTTGTATAGGTTATTTGTATATGCGCTTGCATCTATGAAACATACAAAGAGTGATATACAAATCAAAGAAACAAGTACGGATAACAGAAAAGGGAAATAACTTTAGTTCTGGTTCATTGCATATATGTTTGTATGTTGAAAAGATACAAACAAGACATACAAAGAACAACATACAAAGAAAGATACAAGAAAACGAGATGTATGCATAAATAAACTAACAAATAAAATTTTAAAACGAAAACACTGAAATAGAAAGCTGAAGCCTTAGGTGCATTAATTGCTATAATTAATGCCAAGCTAACACCGAAAAAGAGTAAAATTTAAAGTCATTTTTCTTTTAGATTTACATTGTCAAGAATTAAAATTGTAGAAAGAAGAATTGCTACAGAAAATTGAAAAAAATTCATCAAAGTGATGGAATTAGAGAAGCTAGATGGAGTGTGAGATGGTAAAGTAAGTCAACAATGGAAAGTGAGTGGTCAAGAGATAAATTTATTTATCTTAAAATGCCGTTACAATTCAGTTGGTAAAAAAATGCAAAGTAGATTTCAGTGATTTCACTATGAAATGGAAACATCTGTTAAATTACTAGTTTAACTGTTAATTAACTGGGTAGAGTAAACAAATGTGAAAGTCAAAATGGAAAAGACAAATGGGGGTAAGGGTAAAATGGTAAAAACACAGAAAATTCATAGTAAAACCCTAGGTTAAAGGTAAAATCAAAAGTTAAAAGGATGCATTTTTCTACAAGATGGTCCCAAAGTAGAAAAAGGTAGATATAGATAGTGAAGTTAAAAAAGAGAGAAAGCAGTGCAAGGAAGTAGAAAAGGAAGAGTTGCCATTACACAGATGATACCCATCATTAATCAGTACAAGTGGAGTAGGAACAGACACAAATATAGGAAATTATGATGCAGATGACATTCTGTAGAAAATCATAGCAGTAGACGCTACACTTGACATGAGGTGAATATGGGAGAGTGGATTGTATAGAGCTGCAGGTTTTCCATTGGCTATGCAGGCTAGGGATTTGTTTTTAGATTACATATACCTGTATGATCTGGCTACTAGGAAAATAATGTTTTATGATAGACTCATTGCAGATTTATCCACAGAGGGGATTGCGAGAACATTTGGTCTAGAAATTAATGAGAAAATGGTGGATATTGACATAGATCAATACAATGAAAATTTTCAGAACAGTGAAAGGGAGCATAGAGGCAAGATCTTCTACAGTGGGTACAATGCAGAAAATAAACCCAAGGCTATGGCAAGAGTTCACAAGAATTTGTAAAGAATAGACTTTAAAGAGGAAATATACTTGATGATCACAATGCTAAGCAGATTAGTGGGATTGAGAGATTGTACTAATTGTGAGCCATGGATGTGTTATGTGGTTACACAACACGTCCCATTTTGACTTGACAAAATAGGGACCCAGCCTTTTGTTTGGTTTTGCTTGTGTTTCCTGCTTGCTGGCGGTCTGGTAAAAGTAAGTCAATGCAGATGATCCTACATAAAGAGGACTGGGTAGGTCATCATGATGAGGTCAGTTATTTTCAAATTTAACATTTCATGCCAATAACCTCATGGGTAGATAGAGTACAAAATTCCATGCAGGTTTGCCATTTGGATCACCCAGATATTCCTTAGGGAACAAAAGTTATGATGAGTCAAAGATTTGGTCAAACCTAATATTCCGAGGGGAGGATCAAATTTATCAACATCAGTCATCTTACAAAAGATCACCCTGATATAATATTATCACCTGATAAAATCATTTGCTTCGAACATCTGGACGTCAACTTTAGGTGATAACGATATCTACCCAACAAACAACATCATACGTTTTGCGAAGGTCATATTCCTAAACATCACCTCGATATTTGAATATCGTCCCAATATTTGAATATCGGCCTGTCGCAAAATATCACCCCGAACCAATATCCTACTGATGTCATCCAAACTTGATAATCGAAGAAATAAACATGATGATGGCATCACCATTCTTTTACCTTGAGGAGGTATATTTCCAAACATGACCCTTCCTACATAACATGACGATGACGTCATAAAGCCACAACACTGAACCAAGTCATTATCCTGATGACGTCATCCTGATATTTTGATGGGAAGTCATTTTAGTATAGGGGTGATATTATAAACATCACCAGACATTCTGAACATCCCTTGATATTTTGAACATCACCCGATATTCTCAACCCAACCTGATGTTTCGACATCGGTCCTTCCACTTAAAATAGATGATCATATTATGCCAAGGGGGTCATATTCCTGAATATCACCTGATATTCAAAATATCACCCAATCTTCAGAGATCACCCCGCGCCTTGACGCCATAATATTAAATGAACTCAGATGTGGCAGGTAATTCCCATAAATTATGAACCTGATACATACACCTGGCAGGATCCAACAATTGCGTACAAAGAAAACTAGTTGTTGAATTTAATTTGCATTTAATTTGCCCTAGGTGACCCGATGCATAGGTTTAAAATGAGTTTACCGAGTCATTTTGCATTTACCTTAAGATAAACTAGTTTTAACAGAGAACTAAGCTTCTGAACCCTCTGACGAATAACATCCAGACGCCACAGTTTACAGCAGAACGAGGCAGGTGAAGGTCATCAGTATCAGGGTCATTTTCAGTCAATCATTAGCATACTCAAGAGGATAAGTGCATCAGGTAAGTAAGTTGAAGCCCTCTTGTTGACATCTTTTGCATATCCAGGTATCGTGGTGTTTAACTAGTTTGAAGTTATGCATATCAAGATAAACTAGATGATAAAAACTATAATATGCATGATGGTTAATAAAATATAGCATATATGCGTGCTGGAAGATATCCATTCTAAGACCAAGTCTTGTTCTATTGTAGGCATCCATGGTGGACAAGCGGTTAGCTAAGTCAGAGGCAGAATTCCTAAAACCAATGTTTGCTCATCCTGGGGGTGTTCAATTGAAATATGGAGCCATCACAGCTACACACCAGGGGAATACAGATCTGGCTGCCTAGTCAGTTAAAATAAGTGATAAGAAGAATAACAGTGCCTTGCTGGATGCA
Organism: Cunninghamia lanceolata; assembly: GCA_027924645.1. Lineage (NCBI taxonomy): Eukaryota > Viridiplantae > Streptophyta > Pinopsida > Cupressales > Cupressaceae > Cunninghamia > Cunninghamia lanceolata. Next base: position 252,226 of record BSBN01001134.1, on the reverse strand, counting down.
ATTTTCGTGTCTGGGATGTGGAATGCAGGTTGTTTCATGTACTCCATGGAAACCCCTAAGCTAGTTGTTGAGTGTGTAAGAAACTATAGCCCACAGACAAGGAGGGTAGAGAAGCATGACATAATATATGATGTTTGTCAATCAAGGGTATTGCTGCCACTTTCAGTTTACTATTGGGCAAGAAAGTTGCCAACATAGATTTAAGGAAGTCAGAAGTAGAATATGAAAATACTAAGAAGTCTACTAGGAAGAAAATGTACCAATGGAGGGCGAAGAATAGTGCTTATCCTACAGTAGATAAACTTCCTGTTCATTTATATAAATTTGACTTTGATGATGAGTACTAGTACATGATAGCATTACTAAGCAGAGTGACAGACCAGCCTGATGCTAGAAGTTTTAAGGACTGGATGTATGCAGTCACCCTAATGTGTCTCTACATAGACAACAAGCCAATGTGGGCCAAGATGATAAGTGATGCTCTGGATGAGCAGTTGATGAACCTAGGAGGTCTGGATTGTTCCTTCTATGTGACTTCATATATAGTTTATTCATGTGCCTACAAGGGTACATTTGATGCACTGATTACAGATGGAAAGATTGGAGGCACAACCAATGATGCACACATATGGGATCATCATCCCCAACTGCAAAGAGTGAATTATCTCCAGGATTACAAGCTGGTAAATGATGCATTCTCTATGCACCTAGTGAGAACAATGGAAGAAGATAGAACCAAGAGACTGAGCATGGAGGCTCAGGAAGTTATCTACAGGCATGGAGCCTGGTTTATCCAATTTGCCACTTTCTCCTATATCAAGATTGAAGGTTTTGAGGGGGAGCTTCTCATGCTCCCAAGGTACCCTATAGATGCAGTTGTCTTAATGGAGCTTCTAAGACAAATATCTACAATATTGAAGGCCTATAAGGCAAATAACAAGCTTCCACCAGTTTTGTTTCCAGTTATAATGGGCTGGTATATGTACCTAGATTCTGAGAATATAAAGAAGGCCATAGACGGTCTAGCAATGATGAATTTCCAGCCTTTTCCATTAGTAAGGTCATATGATCCATACGGAAGGATGCAGAGGATCATGGGGAAACCCATCCGTTGAGGGAACCTTGAAGATTTCTGGGTAGATTGTGAAGATGAAGCTGAAGCTCGAAGAAGAAGGTATCAAAGGTTAACACTTAACCAAATCAAGAGCTTTGATTACATCTCCATCCCAGCATAACTAAAGAAAGATGATGGAAGGATAATGGCTGATGAATATGAAGAGAAAAAGATATATAATGATACCATCTCTACACCAGATCTCACTATATAGGAGGATATCTCCTTAGATCCATTCACAGGTAGGATATTACAGTTAACCCAAGCTTGGGTGGATGAGCAGATAAATGTACTGAAGAAAAAAGGTGTTGTCATCATGGTGGACAATAAGAAGAAAAGACAAGAAATTGCTAAAAATGAATATGATGACTTCTTAATTGAGAAGAGAAAGACTAAAGGAGATAAGGTACCACCTCCTGAAAAAAGCAAGAGATCTTCAAAAGGTATGAAGACTGATACTGAACCTAAAGGGGTTGTAGTGGAAAGAGTGGTAGTACCAGCTGAGGATGCATCAGGATCAGGACAAATATTAGCATCATCAGCACAGCCTCCTTAGGATAAAGAAAAGGCTAAATAGATCCAGAGGCCAGCTACACATCCTGCTGATACATCTGAAGAGGGTCACACATCACAGAAGAATATAGAGGAAGATATCCCTCTAGAAGAAGAGCCTGAAGAAGAGGAAGGTCCTATATCCTTCACAAGAAAGAGAAAGGCACCTCAGGTGATACCAACTATGCCTAAGAAACCAAGGACTTCTATGAGGAGTGAAATAAAACAAACTCCCATAATGTTGAGGGGAGCAGGTGGAGAAGTATTTAAGAAGGAATTGCAACATAATGTTCCACTTCCCACCATTGTGAAGTTCAAAACTGAACAAGCAGAAGAACAATTGAAAGAAGCCTCTAAGGCAGTGCAAAGTGGTCTAGTTTCATTGGATGAAACAATTAACCTATCTGATGATGAGGTAGTGAGAGATGTAGCTTCACAAAAGATGGAAACCCTTGCTGCTAATATCCAGATAACTCCTCATGGAACCCCAGCAGTGCAAGTGGAGTCAGAAGAGCTAAAGCAGATAGAGCAAGAAAAGGAAAAGAGTCCGAAGAAGATTACTCAACAAATAGGACTCGATGCATTAGTTGATCAGGTGACAAGTCCTATAACAATAGATTTGACATACGTAAAGGATGTAGATCCTAAAGATGCATCAAGTACACCTAAAAGGATAGAAAATGTCAAGGAGGTAAAATAGAAAGAAGTGGACAGCAAAGCTCCAAGTGTAGGTCAGCAACAACATGATTCATCAACTTAACCCAAAGCAGTAGAAGTCCCACCAAAGGACAAGGAAGATAAAGAAATGTTCAGTCCTGAAGACCACAAGGCCCAAGAGGTAATTGACACGGGTCTAGGCCTGAATATAGATGCAGACCAGGTGGACAAGCCTAAGGTAGATACAATAATATCTACGGAAACTAATGTGCCTCATGATGAGAAAATCACTAAGGTAGGTGAGATACCCATGGATGAAGCAAAAGATCAGGATCCAGATAAACATGATGATGATCAACAGGATCACCCTCCAGGAAAAGAGGTCCCTCAACAGGAGGATATACCTAAGGATCACCTTCATGAGGAACATCATGAGGAAGAAAAGAGAAGGTCACCCTCACCATCAAACATGATGGTGGATACTGGAGATCAGGGTGATCATCATGATGATGATGGAGACCAACTGTTAAAGGATCAAATTCCTGAGTGGCTAGAGAAAGAAATTGATGCAGAATCAGGTATGGAAGTGCAGGAATTTGATGTATCCACATTATTTACAGAAACCCTGGTAAAGCCAAATAGGAAAGCTAGAATAACTTCTACAATATGAAGGGATCCTGATACATGCAGGAGAATAGCCCAGGTAGCTATTCCTACAATTGATAAAGAAAAGGGCAAGATCACTCTGGATGAGTTCCAGATTACTACAGTAGATTTGGAATTTGCCAATGAGGATCAAGAAGGCCAGGAAGGTAAGGACATTATTGATTCATTAACTCAAAGAGTTAAAAGAGAGAAAGAGAAGAATAAGCAGCATAAAGAGCACATTGCTTAGCTGCATGCATACATAAAAGGGTTAATTGACCCTAATGATACATCTAGTGATCATGCAGTCCCATTGACTACTATTTCTCAGGATGAAGTAAATAAACTGGATATCATGAAACATGAGTCCTCCATAATGGAAAAGTGGATGTTATCCACATTTAATGAAGTAGAGGAAGTGGTAAAAGCCTCTTTGAAGAGATGGAATTCTTTAAGTGTCTCCAAGAGAAAAGGTGATAAATTACAGAGGGAGATCGAGAAGAGGTCTTTTCAGCTGGAGAAAATTTTGACCATCTTGGAGGAAATAAAGAGAATTGATCCTCAAGTTCTCATAAGAAACCAAGTGCTAAATAATAATAATGCATTGTTGATAGACATATGGTACAACGACATCATATTTGAGTGTGATGTACTTAAAAGATGCAACAGTAAACTAAGAGATATCAGCATGAAACTACATGATATGATGTCATATGAAGCTGAAATTTTAGAAGTATTGGAGGGAAGGGCGGAAGGTAAAATAGAAAATCAGGATGAGGAGTTTGCAATTAAAGCTCTACATAACAATTTCCAACAGGTAGCTGATGATCCCTTAAATCACTTGACAGAAGAAACTTTGGATAAGATCATGAGGATTAGAGTCAAGATGGAGAATTATAATGAGACATCCAGCAGCAGGAAAAGTAAATTAGACAATCTTCGATGCAGATATCAAATGCATAGGCTCGTCACCATCAAAGCAAAAACTCAAGATGGCAGAGAGATAGAAAGAATAGTACAGTTATATGAAAATATCTGGACATCCATGCAGGTCCATGTACAAGGAGAAGCTCATCAGGATGATGAAGATTTTGAAAGAGAAGATCCTGAGGCTCCTGATGATGGAGATGATGACAAGGAACCTAATGAAGATGAATCATAAAAGGAATCTATGCATCAGGTGCGAAAGAAAGCAAGCCATCTAGATGGTTGCCAGCTGGCAACCGGTGCCACATGATAAGGTTGACAAAGTCAAAAAGAAATGTGAACTGTAGATTTTAAATAGATAAATCCTGATCATAGATCAATTGTAACTGCTCCCTCATCTTGTTCTATAAAAGGTGCAGGGATGCTTCATTTTAAACATTGGAAACTTAATTAAAATCTGTTTGCTGAAATATTCAGGGCTCATTTCAAAGTTGTTGTATACATATATTTTCTTGCATACTTAATGAAGAAGAAGACTATTTTGATTACAATCCATCATAAATCTTGAGTAATCAGTGTGTTAATTCTTGATACATGATGTGATTTGCTACGTCCCTTGGAGTGCATATCTTGTTCTCTTCATACCTTTCCTTTGAAGTTAGCGTCGACTGTATCTAGCTGTGGAATGTCCTGATGAACATATGGTTTGATTTCTTCTCTTAATGACTATATCTGATTGTATATGTGGCTCAATATCTTAAGATTCAACTTTAATTTGAAGTATTTCTTTCAATTTCTTTCAATTTTAGAGAATTTCATCATCACAATTGCAAATAATTGACAATCTTAAGCAGATAATACAAATATGCAGACATCCCGTAGATAACTAAACATATTCAGCATATTTGAGCTTAAAGCATGTCAAGATGACAAATATCATTCAATGATTTAAGGATAGAAGCATTATTTGAAGCATATCATGTGTAGAATAACTTTCTATGCAGCATCATTACAAGAAACATTATCTTACTGATGAGATCTACGTAAGGCCCCAAAATAGAAACAGCAACACACATCAACCTCTAAGTAACATCAAAAGATTAAGACCTAATCAACAGAGACTTGAGATTATGAATTCTCTGAATTCATTGTATCTTCCAAGATGAATAATGGTTAATGTGTACTTTTACTCTATGTTTATTTATGACTAACATCATGACCAACATAAATTGGTGCTAGAAGGAGGGCCATAGGATGAGGATCATCATCAGTTATTTAGGTGATGATAAAGATCGTAAGGTAACACTCATACACCACTAAATTTCTAGAGCTAGACATAAATATTTGTTGTTCCTAGTTGATATACACTAATCCTGTGTAAAGTTTTTGAAATCAGTCATAAATACTACAATCTTTACAGTAGACCAACATGTATTTGCAAAGATCAGCCTTATTTCAAGTAAATTTGTCCAAGCTTTGAGGTATCCTACTTTAGAAACCCTATATCAACCTGCAAAGTGTTGCCAAACCAAAAAATGACCTCGCATTTGCAGCATCTTTGCAAATATTTTGCAAATATCTAGTCAGTATGCTTTTCTGACCATAAAGGCCTTCCTTGCTAGTGAATTCTAGCCAATCTTTATAATCATTTAGCCAATTTTCATCAAAATTGATAAATCCTAGCTCACAGGATAAATACCAGGTCTAGATCCAGTGGAATATTTGAAGAATTACCTGTCAGGGGGTTCAGACCTAGAACTGTGGACATTCATCACACTCCAGGGTCTAGTGCATCAGGAGCATCACCAGAGCCTCCTCCTATAAATCCTATTGGTTTACAGGTACCTTCAGGGTTGTTTGTGACACCTCCTGTCCAACCTCAACCCCAGGTCCAACCTCAGCCAACTATACCATAGCCCCAGCCTGCTCCGGTTGCAATGTCATTCTTTGTAGCAGAGTCACCCTTGACCTTTACTGCATATCACGATTTACCAAAGAATCTGGACAAACTTTGTCCAAAATATCATCCATATCAAGATGCGGATGATCATATTAGAACCTTTAAAGAAGCTTGTTGCAGGGCAAGAATAGCACATCAAGATGTTGTATGCAAACTATTTCCCTTTTCCTTAGGGGAAGAAGCTTATAATTGATATATTAGTCTTGGTCGGGGCTCTGTCGAATCATGGGATATCCTAGAGAAAGCTGTTACTGATAGGTTCAAGGTACCAATAGATCCTTCAATGAATTATCACCTATTTGCTACAATCAAGTGGTTTGAAGGTGAGCCCATTGCAAACTTTAATGCTAGGTTCCTTAAAATGCTATCCAAGTTAGTTGCTCCATATGTTGTAGCTAATGCAGCTGCTAGGAGTATCTATTACTCAACCCTGGATCCTCTAACTTCTATGTTCATCAGGAGAGCACATCCTAAAATCACAACTTTGATAGGAGCTTTCCAAGAAGCTATTAAAGTAAATTAGTAGTTAATCCCTACCCCTACTCCGAATATAACTTTTCCTACACTGCCAGGCATGTATCCAACATATCCTGCACAATATCCTCCCCAGCCACAGTACAATGGAGCTATGATACCTCCAGCAGTCATGCCAACACCATTGCAGATATCTCCATTGAGTATCATGCCTCCTCCTCCTAATGGAAATGGTCAAATACCATAGTATTCTGCACAAGCACCGACACCTCAGGGTGTGCATCAGAACAATAACACTAGATCCTCCTTCTTCAAGCCTCAAACTGAAAATGTAGTGGCTAAAGCTCAGGAAGAGAAAGAAGAAATCAAAGAAATCTCTGCTCAGCTAAGAAAACTAACTACAGAGGTCACTCATATGAGAAATCAAAACTTCTATTCTCAGCCTAACCAGAACAGAGGCTATAGCAATGACAGACCTAGTTATCTTGATAGGGGGTACAACAACAATAATTTCAACAATAGTGTTGGAAATAATAATAACCATCAAAGACAGTCTAGAGTGTGGAACTCTAGGCCAAATAATGGCTCACTACCATCACCTTTAGATAATCAACCACCTTGGGAAGCTAAACAGACTACTAGAGTCAATCTTGCTAAGGCAACCCTCACTAATTGGTGTAGAATACACAATACAAATGCTCATGCAGAATTAGATTGTCCACAATTTAGAATCACTGCTAGCATTTTCTAGAAAGAAGTGTATAATACTTCTAGAAATCTACCTCAGGTGGAAGGAAATGAAATTGTCCCTTGTGGATATGACTCTGCATTTGTATTGGAAAGTTATACTGATCAGCATCATCAGCAGACTATGTCATCCCACCAGAATTACAATATGGCATGTGAAGAATCTGCCATGGCTTTTGAGTCAAATTATGTTTTCCCCTCTGAGGATGAGAACGAGCTATCCAATGAGCCTGAAGAAGTGCATGCTTACCAGCAGCAATATCAGGGTAAGCACAATTATAATATGAGAACTAACTCCAACAGACCTACTAGTCCACTAACTAGTTCCTTGCCTCCTAATAATTTTAACACACCTCCTGATCCCAAGGCAAGTAACAATCTGGGATTTCCAAAAGTAAATGCACATTATCTGTCACCACAAAACGCAGTATCAAAGGCTATTGGCCTACCTCATGAATCTGACAAGCTAGTCACATATCTGGCAGATGAGCTGAAGAAGGTAAAGATCAGCCTATCTCTATTAGAGTTGTTGAAAACTCCTACAATTAAGAAGGCATTTATGAAATCACTAGATGATCCTGCTCCTAGAGAGGATAGCCATCCCCCGGGTCAGCCTAGCAATAGAGATCATGTTGCTAAAGATAACACTGTCAAACATAAAGTACCAGCTACAGTCCAAGCTGCAAAAAACCTCCCACATGATCTTATATAGGGATAAAAGTGAGTCACCACCTTTCCTCCTTACCATAAGGATGTTTAGAAAGAATTTACACAACTGTTTGGTAGATTCAGGTGCATCTACAAATGCCATGCCCTTGTCTATATGCAATGCTTTAGGACTGCATCCTGCTAAATCTCTAAAGAAGGTGACACAACTAGATAAAATAGAATTAAGTGTAATAGGAGAATTAATGCATATTCACATGCAACTGGCATCTAACCCTAGGATTCAGTACTATATTGACATCCAGGTGGTAGACATACCTGATACATACGGGATGTTGCTTAGTAGAGACTGGTCTAAAACTCTTAATGGATATATGTCTATTGACTTCAGTCACATGTGGTTACCTTGGAAAGGGATACCTAATCAGATAAAGATAGATGCTGAGCCTAGAATGAAGCACATGATCACTGAGTACAAAAAAACAAATGAGATCATGTACGTGAATGTTGAACTCAGAGTTTATGCCATTAAACCGTAGACTATCATGATAGAAGAAATCTTGATGCTTGACTTTCATCATCATGATGATGATCATTAGGAGGACCTACTGACTACAGAACCTGATAGTGATCATGGAGACGAAACAGAAGTAGATCATTTCAAAAGTTTTGAAATACATCTGTCCAAGCAGGTAAAATGTTCTCAATTATTAAATATACATGTTCATGACATTTTGATTGATGGCTAGTGCAGATTACACGATGAGGCACATTTAGAGAAAACTTGTGAAACATACTTAGATATGATGGAGCTGGAATAGACATACATTGGGGCATCATCATCATCTGAGGTAAGTTCTACACCTGGTGATGATGATGATACTGATTCTTGTTTGTCTTCTGCAAGAAGCACAAGTGTGGTAATAAATCATGATGAGAGTCATATTCTGAGAACAGAAGAAATTCTGGTATATGACCAGATAAATGTTAAGAAGAAAGAGAAAATCATCCCAGGGAGTGATTGTCTAATGGAGTCAGATTATGAACTGTTTGATGAAGACAGAGGTAGTAACCTGACCAGATTTGAAAAGTTTTTATCAGGAGAAATAAAAAAAATGATAGAACAACGGAAGCGTCCACAGGATGCACTGATTGAAGGATGGTGTAGGTTGCATTAGGCACCTCACTCAGAAACTGCCTGCTCACTATGTTCACATATTTTAAAGAGGCATATAGTGCATACTTCAGAAGATCATCCTCCTGATATTGAAATGAAAGAAGAAGAATCAGCTTCACAAAATAAAGAAAAGATGAAAATTAAGAATGCTAAAATTCCCAAGTTAAAATGGATATCAGGTGGGACAGCTGCTATAGCTGCAAAGAGAAAGGAAGGCTTACCTAAGCCTCCTACTGAAGATAAACCGTGGATCCTAAGATTTGATGGATCCAAGTCCAAACAAGGTGCTGGTGTAGGAATTGATCTCATTGATTCATCAAGAAAGTCCTACTTAGCATCCTACAGACTCTAGTTCCCCTGCACTAACAATGTAACAGAGTATGAAGCTCTGATTCATGGGATATTGTTTGCTCTCAAGAAGGTAAAGATTATGCATGTCTTTGGAGACTCAGAATTAGTTGTCAGATAGGTAAGAGGAATTTACTCTTGCAACTATAAGAAATTGTCGAATTATAGACACAGAGTGTGGGATCTGATTGAAGATTTTGACGCATTTAATATCACCCATGTACCCAGAGAATAGAACCATAGAGCAGATGTTCTAGCCCAGGCTGTTAGTACCTTAGAGCCTCTGTCTATATTAGGCCTAAAGAGGTTTTCAGTAGAACTGATATCAGTGCCATCAATACCTGATAATGTTACTAATCTCCAGGTTTTTGATGATGATCAGCATATCCTAGATTTCGTCTCCAACAGAGACATATTTGATGGTCAAATCATCAATGAGAACAATCTGGAAGAGCATGTTTGGGAAGAGGAAGAAATATTAGAGTTACCTAGCAACAAGATTCCAAAAGGGATGATAGAGCTAGAAAGATCATTTGACCTGGATAACATGTTAAAACATAAAGATCTTCCAAAAGCTGATGGAGGACAATATTCACAAGTGAATATTGGACAAAATAATGACAAGAGAAATGTCTTGATTGGTAAGGTTTGCACACCAGAAGAGTTAGACAGAATAACTTAGGCCCTTAAAGATTACATCCATGTAATTGCATGGACTTATGATGAGTTGAAGACATATGACACATCAGTCATAACTCACACAATACCTCTCAAGCCAGATGCTTAACCTTTTAGACAGAAGAAAAGGCTAGTCAATGTTTTACTTGAACCAATAATTTTTTAAGAAGTCAAGAAGCTATTAAATGCTAGGATCATATTTCCTATGAGGCACTCCACTTGGGTGGCTAATCTAGTGCTAGTAAGAAAGAAGAATGAAGACATCAGACTGTGTGTAGACTTTACAAACCTGAGCAGAGCATCAGAGAAGGATAATTATCCTTTGCCTTCCTTAGATGAAGTCTTGCAGATTGTTAATGGTGCAAAAATGATGTCCTTTCTGGACAGCTTCTCGGGCTACAATCAGGTCATGGTTGACAAAATTGATAGACTAAAAACTGCCTTCACCACAAAGTGGGGGATATTTTCTTATAGACGTATGCCATTTGGGCTGATAAATGTTGTAGCAACATTCCAGCGAGCAATGGACATAGCCTTCAGAGGCTTAATAGGAAAATATATAGTCATATACATGGATGACTTAATAGTATTCTCTAAAGAGAGAGGCAACCATGTAGCTGATCTCAGAAATGTACTAAAAAAATGTGAAGAATATGGGATATCCTTGAACCCCAAGAAATGCATATTTGGGGTGACAATAGGAAAGTTGCTGGGCCACCTTTTAACTGAAAATGGGATTATCATAGATCCTAATAGGGTGGAGTCCATTATGAAATTACAGCTTCCAGGAAGCAAGAAAGAGCTCAAATCTTAATTTGGTAAGATAAATTTTGTCAGGAAATTCATCACTAGCTTTGTAGAAATAGTCAGGCCTTTAAATGCTATGCTGAAAAAGGATACAAAGATTGAGTGGACATCAGAAGCTAAGGCAACCTTTGAAGACATAAAGAAAGCTATTTCTGATGCTTCTATCCTTATTAGTCCAAACTACACCAAAGACTTCTATATTTATTCATTTTCTTCAAAACATACCTCTACAGCAGTGCTAACTCAGAGAAATGAAGAAAAAGAACAGAAACCAATTGCCTTCATGAGCTACCCTTTCAAAGATGCTGAATTGAGATATGTAGATGTTGAAAGGCAGGCACTTGCATTGGTCAGAGCAGTAAAGAAATTCAGGCATTATATCTTGAGAAGCAAGGTGATTGCTATGGTGCCAGATGTAGCAGTGAAGATACTGTTAATGAAAATTGAGCCTAGTGAAAAAAGGGCTAAGTGGATCATAGTTTTACAAGAGTATAACATGGAGATTACACCCATGAAGCTGGTAAGAAGACAGGCCTTAAGCCAAATGATATCAGAGATTGATCCAAACATAGTAAGTCAGCAGTATGTTATCAATGCTAAGGACAGTGGAGAGTGGTATTCAGATATCAGGCACATCCTGATTACTGGAAGATATCCTCCAAGACTGCAGGCTTCACAGAAAAGAGCTTTGAAGATAAAATCCCAGAAGTACATGATGAAAGCAGGAGTACTTTTCAAGAAAAATTATGAAGGAATATATTTGAGATCCTTAGAAATGCCTGAAGTAGATAAAGTTTTATTAGAGCTACATGACAAGTTTGGTACAACACATGGCTCATCCTTAGCCACTACACATGCAATCCTCAGAGCAAGATACTACTGGCCTACAATTTTCAAGGATATAGCTGAACACATTAAAAGTTGTCATGTATGTCAAGTTGCTGCCAACAGAAAAAGATATGCTGCACAACCTTTGCAACCAGTGATGGAAGCGCGCCCATTTGCACAATTAGGCATGGATTTCATAGGACCTATTAATCCTCCATCATCCTCAGGCCATAGGTATGTTTTAACAATTACTGATTATTATACCAGGTGGACTGAAGCCACTAGCAGCAAGATTTGCAGCACAGAAGATGTCATTAGATTTCTGGAAAGTAACATAGTCACCAGGTATGGGGTTCCCTATGCTCTGGTAAGTGATAATGGTTCTGCTTTTACTTCAACCAAATTGTCAAGTTGGGCCTTTGATTATGGGATCATATTGAAGTTCTCATCTAATTATTATCCCCAAGGGAATGGATTGGTAGAATCCACCAATAAAAATTTGTTGACTATCATAAAGAAGTTAGTAGACAAGAACCCTAGGGAATGGAATACACTTTTGAAATATGCCTTATGGGTAGACAGGACCAGAAACAAGGCTGCATTAGGAAACTCACCTTATCATTTAGTAAATGGGGTAGATCCAATCCTCCCTGTTAACCTGAAGATTCCTACCTTGCAGTTTGCCCAAGAGTACCTAGGCATAGACAATAACCAAGAAGTCAGGTTGCTTCAGCTAATGCACCTGGAAGAGAGAAGAAGTCAGGCAATTGATCAATTTTCCAAACATCAAGTTGTTGTCAAACGATGGTTTGACAGAAGAGCCAAAGTTAAAGCATTCGAGATATCTAATTTAGTCCTGATGTGGGATAAAGCCCATGAAAGGAAAGGAGACCATGGTAAGTTTGATAAATTATGGATAGGTCCCTTCCAAATTTTTGAGATCTTAGGAGACAGTACTTTCAGGCTTAAAAACTTGACAGGTGAGGATGTTCCATTACCAGTTAATGGACAGTTCCTCAAACATTATTTCCAAGCCTAAGTAGCTTCATGACAGTCATGTGTATCATAATGTATATTTGTATAGTTATTTGTATAGTGTTTTGTTTTGTTTTTGCTTTGTTTGCTTGTTGAGATTGGTTTTGGTTAGTCAGGATGATGCAACTCATCACCCCAGAAAATAACAAAATTGTTAAAATTCAAGTGATGAGAACACATTTACATATAGGTTATGACTCATTTTGAGAAAGTCCTCATGATCAGGTCTATGATATCCTGTCATCAGGGTGCTTTTTCCTAACCAAAGTGATTTCTTCACAATGACTCACCTAATAGCCCTGGGTTTGTTGAAAATACAAGTATAGGTGTTAAGTGAAAAAACTAAAGGGACTCCCTTGCTACCAATGCAATCTCCAACCTAAAATAGCAAGTGACTATACCTTGCATTTTGAGCTTACATGATGATATCAGATATATGAAGTATAATTTTTTTTAAAAAAATATAATAATAAACTTAGGCCATCTAAGTAACCTTGCCGGGGCTATAGACACCTGCTGGCAGTGGGGCTCTACTTAGGGGGATTGTATAGATAACCTTGTCGGGGCTATAGACACCTGCTGGCAGCAAGGCTTTATCCAAGTTGGCTATGAGGGATGATCTCCAACTATGTAGCTTAACATCAGTTACTCATGTTTTCAACTTGCTTTCAAGATGAGGATAATTAATCATTTGCACACTACTGATCCTTTGTTAGCATTGTTACCATGAGGACATTTTATCATTCAGAAAGATTATGATGATTGTGTTTAGAAAGAGTTAGAATGCTATGTTAGAATGTGTTCACATCACTTGAATCATTGGAATTTTGATGTTTTCTTTGGTGGCAATTTGTTGTGTGGTTACACAACATGCCCCATTTTGACTTGACAAAACAGGGACCCAGCCTTTCATTTGGTTTTGCTTGTGTTTCCTTCTTGTTGGTGGTCTGGTAAAAGTAAGTCAATGCAGATGATCCTGCATAAAGAGGACTGGGTAGGTCATCATAATGAGGTTAGTTATTTTCAAAGTTAACATTTCATGTCAATAACCTCATGGGTAGATAGAGTACAAAATTCCATGTAGGTTTGCCTTTTGGATCACCTAGATATTCCTTAGGGAAGAAAAGTTATGATGAGTCAAAGATCTGGTCAAACCTGATATTCCGAGGGGAGGATCATATTTCTCAACATCAGTCATCTTACAAAAGATCACCCCGATATAATATTATCACCTGATAAAATCATTTGCTTCGAACATCCGGATGTCAACTTTAGGTGATAACGATATCTACCCAACAAACAACGTCATATGTTTTGCGAAGGTCATATTCCTAAACATCACCCTGATATTTGAATATCATCCCAATATTTGAATATCAACCTGTCACAAATTATCACCCCAAACCAATATCCTGCTGATGTCATCCAAACTTGATAATCAAAGAAATAAACATGATGATGATGTCACCATTCTTTTACATCGAGGAGGTATATTTCCAAACATGACCCTTCCTACATAACATGACGATGATGTCATAAAGCCACAACGCTGAACCAAGTCATTATCCTGATGAAGTCATCTTGATATTTTGATGGGAAGTCATTTTAGTATAGGGGGTGATATTATAAACATCACCAGACATTCTGAACATCCCCTGATATTTTGAACATCAACCAATATTCTCAACCCAACCCAATGTTTCGACATCGGTCCTTCCACTTAAAACAAATGATCATATTATACCAAGGGGGTCCTATTCCTAAATATCACTTGATATTTAGAATATCACCCGATCTTCAGAGATCACCCCGCGCCTTGCCACCATAACATTAAATGAACTCAGATGTGGTAGGTGATTCCCGCGGATTACGAACCCGATACATACACCTGGCAGGATCTGATAGTTATGTACAAAGAAAACCAGCTGTTGCATTTAATTTGCCCTAGGTGACCTGATGCATAGGTTTAAAATGAGTTTACCGAGTCATTTTTCATTTACCTTAAGATAAACCAGTTTTAGCAGAGAACTAAGCTTCTGAACCCTCTGACGAATAACATTTGGACGCCACAGTTTATAGCAGAACGAGGTAGGTGAAGGTCATCAGTAGCAGGGTCATTTTCAGTGAATCATTAGCATACTCAAGAGGATAAGTGCATCAGGTAAGTAAGTTGAAGCCCTCTTGTTGACATCTTTTGCATATCTAGGTATCATGGTGTTTAACTGGTTTGACATTATGCATATCAAGATAAACTAGATGATAAAAACTATAATATGCATGATGATTAATAAAATATAGTGTATATGTGTGCTGGAAGATATCCATTGTAAGACCAAGCCTTGTTCTATTGCAGGCATCCATAGCGGACAAGATGTTAGCTAAGTCAGAGGTCGAATTCCTAAAACTAATGTTTGCTCATCCTGGGGGTGTTCAATTCAAATACAAAGCCATCACAGATACACACCAGGGGAATATGGATCTGGCTGCCTAGTTAGTTAAAATGAGTGATGAGAAGAATAACAGCACCCAGTTGGATGCAGTTTTTATGTCTGGGATGTGGAATGCAGGTGGTTTACCATACTCCATGGAAACCCCTGAGCTGGTTGTTGAGTGTGCAAGAAACTATAACCCGCAGACAAGGAGGGTAGAAAAGCATGGCAGAATATATGCTGATTTGTCAATCAAGGGTATTGCTGCCACTTTCAGTTTACCGTTGGGCAAGAAAGTTGCCAACATAGATTTGAGGAAGTCAGAAGTAGAATATGAAAATAATAAGAAGTCTGCCAAGAAGAAAATGTACCAATGGAGGGCGAAGAATAGTCCTTATCCTGCAGTAGCTAAACTTCATGTTCATTTATATAAATTCGACTTTGTTGATGAGTACCAGTACATGATAGCATTGCTGAGCAGAGTGACAGGCCAGCCTGATGCTGGAAGTTTGAAGGACTAGATTTATGCAGTCATCCTAATGTGTCTCTACACAGACAGTAAGCCAATGTGGGCCAAGATGATAAGTGATGCTCTAGATGAGCAGCCGATGAACCTAGGAGGTCCGTATTGTTCCTTCTATATGACTTCATATATAGTTTATTCATGTGCCTACAAGGGTACATTTGATGCATTGATTATAGATGGAAAGATTGGAGGCACAACCAATGATGCACACATATGGGATCATCATCCCCAACTGCAAAGAGTGAATTATCTCTAGGATTACAAGCTGGTAAATGATGCATTCTCTATGCACCTAGTGAGAACAATGGAAGAAGATAGAACCAAGAGACTGAGCATGGAGGCTCAGGAAGTTATCTACAGGCATGGAGCCTGGTTTATCCAATTTGCCACTTTGTCCTATATCAAGATTGAAGGTTTTGAGGGGGAGCCTCTCATGCTCCCAAGGTACCCTACAAATGCAGTTGTCTTAATGGAGTTTCTAAGACAAATCTCTACAATATTGAATGCCTATAAGGCAAATAACAAGCTTCCACCAGTTTTGTTTCCGGTTATAATGGGCTGGTATATGTGCCCAGATTCTGAGAATATAAAGAAGCATAGATGGTCTAGCAATGATGAATTTCCAGCCTTTTCCATTCGTAAGGTCATATGATCCATACGGAAGGATGCAGAGGATCATGGGGAAACCCCTCCATCGAAGGAACCTTGAAGATTTCTGGGTAGATTGTGAAGATGAAGCTGAAGCCCGAAGAAGAAGGTATCAAAGGTTAACACTTAACCAAATCAAGACCTTTGATTGCATCTCCATCCCAGCACAACTGAAGAAAGATGATGGAAGGATAATGGCTGATGAATATGAAGAGAAAAAGATATATAATGATACCATCTCTACATTGGATCTCACTATACAGGAGGATATCTCCTTAGATCCATTCACAGGCAGGATATTATAGTTAACCCAAGATTGGGTGGATGAGCAGATAAATGTACTGAAGAAAAAAGGTGTTGTCATCATGGTGGACAATTAGAAGAAAAGACAAGAAATTACTGAAAATGAATATGACGACTTCCTAATTGAGAAGAGAAAGACTAAAGGAGATAAGGTACCACCTCCTGATAAAAGCAAGAGATCTTCAAAAGGTAAGAAGACTGATATTGAACCCAAAGGGGTTGTAGTGGAAACAGTGGTAGTACCAGCTGAGGATGCATCAGGATCAGGACAAATATCAGCATCATCAGCACAGCCTCCTCAGGATAAAGAAAAGGCTAAACAGATCTAGAGGCCAGCTGCACATCCTGCTGATACATCTGAAGAGGGTCAGACATCACAGAAGAATACAAAGGAAGATATCCCTCTAGAAGAAGACCCTAAAGAAGAGGAAGGTCCTATATCCTTCACAAGAAAGAGAAAGGCACCTCAGGTGATACCAACTACGCCTAAGAAACCAAGGACTTCTATGAGGGGTGAAATAAAACAAACTCCCATAATGTTGAGGGGAGTAGGTGGAGAAGTATTTAAGAAGGAATTTCAACATAATGTTCGACTTCCCACCATTGTGAAGTTCAAAACTAAACAAGTAGAAAAATAATTGAAAGAAGCCTCTAAGGCAGTGCAAAGTGGTCTAGTTTCATTGGATGAAACAATTGACCTATCTCATGATGAGGTAGTGAGAGATGTAGCTTCACAAAATATGGAAACCCTTGTTGCTAATATCCAGATAACTCCTCATGGAACCCCAACAGTGAAAGTGGTGTCAGAAGAGCTAAAGCAGATAGAGCAAGAAAAGGAAAAGAGTCCAGAGAAGATTGCTCAACAAATAGGACTCGATGCATTTGTTGATCAGGTGACAAGTCCTGCAACAATAGATTTGACATATGTAAAGGATGTAAATCCTACAAATGCATCAAGTACACCTAAAAGGATAGAAAATATCAAGGAGGTAAAATAGAAAGAAGTAGAGAGCAGAGCTCCAAGTGTAGGTCAGCAACAACATGATGCATTAGCCGAACCCAAAGCAGTAGAAGTCCCACCAAAGGACAAGATAAAGAAATCTCTGGTCCTGAAGACCACAATGCCCAAGAGGTAATTGACATGGGTCTAGGCCTGAATATAGCTGTAGACTAGGTGGACAAGCCTAGGGTAGATACAATAATATCTACGGAAACTAATGTGCGTCATGATGAGAAAATCACTAAGGTAGGTGAGATATCCATGGAGGAAGCAAAAGATCAAGATCTAGATAAACATGATGATGATCAATAGGATCACCCTCCAGGAAAAGAGGTCCCTCAATAGGAGGATATACCTAAGGATCACCTTCATGAGGAACGTCATGAGGAAGAAAAGAGAAGGTCACCCTCACCATCAAACATGATGGTGGATACTGGAGATCAGGGTGATCATGATGATGATGATGGAGACCAACAGTCAAAGGATCAAATTCCTCAGTGGCTGGAGAAAGAAATTGATGCAGAATCAGGTATGGAAGTGCAGGCATTTGATGTATCCACATTATTTACAAAAACCCTGGTAAAGCCAAAGAGGAAAGCTAGAATAACTTCTGCAATATGAAGGGATCCTGATACAGGTAGGAGAACAGCCTAGGTAGCTATTCTTACAGTTGATAAAGAAAAGGGCAAGATCACTCTGGATGAGTTCCAGATTACTATAGTAGATTTGCGATTTGCCAATGAGGATCAAGAAGGCCAGGAAGGTAAGGACATTATTGATTCATTAACTCAAAGAGTTAAAAGAGAGAAAGAGAAGAATAAGCAGCATAAAGAGCACATTGCTCAGCTGCATGCATACATAAAAGGGTTAATTGACCTTAATGATACATCTAGTGATCATGCAGTCCCATTGACTACTATTTCTCAGGATGAAGTAAATAAACTGGATCTCATGATACATGAGTCCTCCATAATGAGAAAGTGGATGTTATCCACATTTGATGAAGCAGAGGAAGTGGTAAAAGCCTCTTTGAAGAGATGGAATTCTTTAAGTGTCTCCAAGAGAAAAGTTGATAAATTACAGAGGGAGATCAGGAAGAGGTCTTTTTAGCTAGAGAAAATTTTGACCATCTTGGAGGAAATAAAGAGAATTGATCCTCAAGTTCTCATAAGCAACCAAGTACTAAATAATAATAATGCACTGTTGATAGACATATGGTACAAGGACATCAGATTTGAGTGTGATGTACTTAAAAGATGCAACAGTAAACTAAGAGATATTAGTATGAAACTACATGATATGATGTCATATGAAGCTGAAATTTTAGAAGTACTGGAGGGAAAGGCAGAAGGCAAAATAGAAAATTAGGATGAGGAGTTTGCAATTAGGATGAGGAGTTTGCAATTAAACTTTGGATAAGATCATGAGGATTAGAGTCAAGATGGAGAATTATAATGAGACATCCAGCAGCAAGAAAAGTAAATTAGACAATCTCCGACACAAATAACAAATGCATAGGTACGCCACCAACAAAGCAAAAACTCAAGATGGCAGAGAGATAGAGAGAATAGTACAGTTATATGAAAATATCCAGACATCCATGTAGGTCCATGTACAAGGAGAAGCTCATCAGGATGATGAAGATTTTGAAAGTGAAGATCCTGATGCTCCTGATGACGGAGATGATGACAAGGAACCTGATGAAGATGCATCATAAAAGGAATATATGCATCAGGTGCAAAAGAAAGCAAGCCATCTAGATGGTTGCCAGCTGGCAACCAGTGCCACATGATAAGGTTGACAATGTCAAAGAGAAATGTGAACCGTAGATTTTAAATAGATAAATCCTGATCATAGATCAATTGTAACCACTCCCTCATCTTGTTCTATAAAAGGTGCAGGGATGCTTCATTTTAAACATTGGAAACTTAATTGAAATCTATTTGCTGAAATATTCAGGGCTTATTTCAAAGTTGTTGTATACATATATTTTCTTGCATACTTAATGAAGAAGAAGACTGTTTTGATTACAATCCATCATAAATCTTGAGTAATCAGTGTGTGAATTCTTGATACATGTTGTGATTTGCTGCGTCCCTTGGAGTGCATATCTACTTACATGTGTTGTCTTCATACCTTTCCTTTGAAGTTAGCATCGACTGTATCTAGTTGTGGAATGTCCTGGTGAACATATGGTTTGATTTCTTCTCTTCATGACTGTATCTGATTGTATATGTGGCTCAATAGCTAAAGATTCAACTTTAATTTGAAGTATTTCTTTCAATTTCTTTCAATTTTAGAGCATTTCATCATCACAATTGCAAATAATTGACAATCTTAAGCAGATAATACAAATATACAGACATCCCGTAGATAACTAAACATATTCAGCATATTTGAGCTTAAAGCATGTCAAGATGACAAATATCATGCAAAGATTTAAAGATAGAAGCATTATTTGAAGCATATCATGTGTAGAATAACTTTCTATATAGCATCATTATAGGAAACATTATCTTACTGATGAGATCTACATAATGCCCTAAAATGGAAACAACAACACACATCAACCTCTGAGTAACATCAAAAGATTAAGACATAATCAACGAAGATTTGAGATCACGAATTCTCTGAATTCATTGTATCTTCCAAGATGAATAATGGTTAATGTGTACTTTTATTCTATGTTTGTTTATGACTAACGTCATGACCAACATGATGTTCACTGTCATCCAGTTCCTGAGAGAAGAAGGTAAAGAGCAAGGACAAATTCACTGGGCTAAGGCCATAAGCATAGCCATATGGAAAAAGGCAATGCTAAGGAAGAAAAATTTGATGCCTTTCTACTTGTCTTCATATTTATTATATTCATGTATAGCAGAGGTTAGACCATTCATACATGGGATAGACAAGGTTGGAACTTTGGGCAGTGGTCCAAGTCAGAAACTGGTGTATGAGCATTATCTTGATCAGCAGGAAGAGAATGCATTGAAGAAATATGCTCTGGTGAATGATGTGTTTTATACATATATAGTAAGAATTTTGAGGGAAGAGCTAGATAAAAGGTTATCTAAAGATGCAGAGGATGCAATTGGGCTGTACAGTTCCTGGTATATTTAATTTCTACATTTTACTTGTATCAGAACTGAAGGATTTGAGGGAAAACCTTTCATCCTACCCCAGTATCCTTCTGATAAATTGATTGTTCTAGAGTTCCCAAGGTAGAATCTGACTGCCTTTAAAATATACAAGAAGAGGTTTAGCAAAGGAAATCTTAAGTTACCTTGGGCCATTGGAAGGTACTCTTGCTAGAGTGAGGAGGTTGTCAGTTATTTAGAATAGGAATTGAGATATTATGGATTTGAATAATTTGAGCTAGCCCAAAGGTTTGATTGCTTCCATAGAATTTAAAGTACAATTGATAAAAAGTTTAAACATCAAATTCATATTGAGGATTTTTGGTCAGACTGTAAGAATGACAAAGAGGTAAGAAAGAGGGCTCATAAAAGATTGACAATTGATCAAATGAGGTCTATGGGAGATATATATGTTCCTCCAGAGGTTAAAGAAGATGATAAATTGTTGCCTTAGAGTTATGCAAATGCCAGGCTTGCTCCTATTGCAGAGCCTAACTGGTTACAACCGTGGAACACATCTTTCGACATATTGTCCAAACTGGTCATTTTGTTTTCAAAGACATGGTTAAAGGATAGGATTGAAGAGCTTAAAGCTGAAGGGAGAGAGATCACATATCTAAGGAAAGGGAAAAAGAGAGTAATAGAACATAGTGATGATCTTCAATGCTTCTATGAGAAGAAGAGAAAGATTGTGGAGGCTAAAATTATGGAAAAGGATAAGAATGCCACTCTGATGGATCCTTATGCATTGGGAGTAACAGTAGCAGTATCATCTGATACATTTGTAGAGGCAAAATCATTAAGCCATGAGATTAGTACAGAGGAAGCATTGGCTTCCAAAGAAATAACAAGACAAAAGGTTAAAAAGTCAATACCAATAAGCATATCAAAAGGGGAGACTTCAAAAACCAGTGAAGTCATAGGAGCAGAATAGGTGGGAGCCAGATTGAGTGATATACCTGCTACATATACATCAGTAGAAAGGGGACAGACATATGCTCAGATAAAGACAGAGTTGGCTAGGGAAATGCTGCAAGGGTCAAAAGCACATGAGGCCAAACAAACCACTGAGACTATCCACATTGTAGATGACAATAGTGAAAGTGAGGAAAGAGAAATGTATTCTGGAAAAGAAATTAGAATGGAAGAAGAATCCAGTGAATTCCTTAGTGCAGAAGAGGAGAAAAGTACTCAAGCAGAGATGAAAATTGAACAAGGATTAATGTCTAAAGGAGTACAAGAAAAATCAAGAACAGTAGGTCCATTTGGTACCTTGGTGTCTCTTGAAATAATAAAGGTTGTGCAAGAGGAAGCACATAAAATTGAAGAATTTGAAAATGAAGATGCACCTAAGGAGGCAATAAAAGAAACACCTACTCAAACCCAAAAGGAAATAGTAACAGGCACCTCAGGTGTAGATGTACTAAGTATTCTTAATATGTATAGTGAGCAGAGTGAAGACGAAAAGAACATAGAAAGCAAGAAAGAACAAGAAAAAGAAGTAAAAGAGGATGATACAATGGTAAGATCACCTGCACATACAGAGCAAATTAGCATGTCTAGAAAAGAACAAGAGAAAGGTGAAACTATAGAGGATGCAACCAAGGAACCTGAGGGTGAAGAACATACATGGATCATTGATGAAAGTAAAGTTGAAAAGCAATCAGAAGATACCGACATGACAAACATAGAGCAAACACATAGGGAAGAGGACCAAGAAAAAGAGTCATCAAAGGGAGAGGGTCTTGAGGAAGAAGATGAAGGTGGAGGGGACATAGAAATTGAAGAAGAATAAAATGAGGGTGAGTCTCAATAGCAGGATGATCCAATGATACAAGAAGCAGCCCCTCAACAACAGCCTCCTCCACAACAACAACAACAACAACAACAACAACAAGAGTAGGGAGAAACAAAAAAACCTCAAGAAGAGGTAATTGATGAATAAAAAACTGTTGAAGGCATAAAAGAAGTCCCAACCTGGTTAGGGGTAGAAATAAGGAAAGAAAAGGAGGTACAATTGGTACCTATTGATATAAAGAGCCTACTGGGTAATACAACACCAAGGAAAGAAAGGAGAAAGGCCAGAATAATGTCAGTCATACAAAGAGGTCCAGATGGATCCAGAACATTGAACCTGGCTATACAATAGAAGGAGAAGACTAAGGGAGAAATAACCTTAGATGAATATAAAACACTAAATTTTGACCTAGGGCATACTACAAGGGAGTAACACATAATTGAGTGGGAAGATATGCACCAGGTAACTACAGAAATGTTATGAAAATATAAAGATAAACAAGAATATTTGAAAGGACACATTGTCTAATTGTAACAATTCATTAAGGGAATATTTAGTCCCAATACAACAATGCCAGAATTGCCTAGTGATATAGCAATGGTATCTAAGGATGAATTAAATGACATGGAAAATAAAAGGCTTAAAGCCAATGTGTTTGAAGAATGGTTCAAAGATTTCATGCAAGAAGCAGAACATATAATAAATCAAGCAGTGGAAAGACGGGAAGTGGCTACAAGGGAAAAGAATAAATGCAGTGTACTTATACATAATGGCCATTTTAGAAGAGAAGAATGTAAATTTGAATTAGAATAGTTAAAGGAAATTGAAGAAAGAGTAGAAGAATTGATAAATGAAGGAGTAATTACCCCTTCAATGGAAAATCAAGTGCCACAGGCAAGGTTAGAACTAAAATTTGAAGAGGATAATCTTAAAAGATGCATAACAACTGCTCAAGACTTAGAAGAAAAGGTAGATGACATGATCAAAATGCATAAAAGAATAGTGGAAAGATTATTACATCATGAATGGATGGATACACCAGCATATGAACTGGAGAGAGCTTTGACAAAATTTAATGTTATTTTTACACCATGCATGGAAAATCTAGATGCATATCTGAGTAAACAGATGATTGATTCATTGATGGAGGAGAATTCTAGGATGAGGAAATATAGGAAGAAAACTGTAGGTTCAGATAAAGAAGAAAAGAAACTGAAGGATGGAATTACAATGTAGGAGTATGTATGGACAAAGAGTCTAGGAGGAGACCGCACCTTTATAGAAGGTATAATTAATAATTTCAAATCATATTTGAAGGAGTAAAAGATTGTAATAAGGGCAAATAATATTGAAAAGGATCAAGTAAAGGAGTATCTATGGGAAAGTCTACAAGAAGGCAGAAGTCAAAGAAAGGGGAATCTTATTCTTTGAGAAAATTCCAATAGCATCCTTTGAGGAAGAAAAGATACCATTTAGATATTTGGAGAGGCAGTTAGAGATGAATATGTGCCCTTGATCAATAATAGAAGGATCTTGACCATATATTAAGTTTTGTAGCCATAGTAAAATGCAGCTTCAAACTCTATATAAGAGGCTTTGCTATTTGTATATTACTTACACAGGGATTTATGAAATAGAGCTGGCACTTGTAATTTGCTTGAGCATTCTGAATAGATGAATATTTTAGCTTAGAGTAGGAGGTTTCATGTGTCTACAATGAAGAATGCGTGGAGTATCTAGCTTCTTTATTGTATCTGTAAGACATTTGTATGTTTTCTGTTGATTTGATTAATGAAGCAAACTTGTTATTCATACATTGTAAACCATATATGATTGTATACTTTAAATACAAGTAAATTTGTGATTCTGCATCTATTTTCTGAGTGTTTTCAAACTTTTACTTATATTTGAATGTATTATCTCTTTAAAACCTTGCAATCTTAGATGTGTGTTCATGAAAATACTCAGGGCTTCACATTTAAAGATTTAATCCATGGATTTGATCGAGTTTGATGTATTCCTAACAATGTGGATAACAGAGCATTTAGATCCTATCGTGAAAGTGATGTTCAATTTGAATTTCTCTAACTTTTCCCCAAACATTTGAAATAATTAGCTCAACATAGAGATTTTAAGGAAATTGTCTAACATTTGAAAAGAACATACAAAATTTTGTTAATATTTGACAATTTTCATAGTAATTTGAAGATAAAATCTTATTTCATCATAAACCATACAAAGCTTTATAATAAAGTGGTAAATTTATGCAAAAGAGTGAATAATTCATTTGTCTTTACAACAATTTGCATAATTTGAGTCCAATGAGTCATAGATCACCTTAAATCAAGTAAGCCCCTTGCATATTACAGTTTCATATTAACCTACTGAATTGTCTACAAGGTCAAGACCTAACCATATAGAAACTTGGGATTAAGAACTTTTAATTGATTTCTTCATATCTTTCAAGACAGTTAGGTTCATTTTGTGAATTTTAACTTTTGGTATGAATGTGTAAAAACAATCAACAGTTAGGAATATGATCAATGGTGTAGGCTTCGAGCAAAATTTTAGGGTGAAATTGAAAAGAAGAAATGAGGAACATGTTATCTAGAGCACTAAGAATATAATAGAAAATATGAACCTTTCTACTTTTAGATAATAATGCAAACTAGAGATTTTTTTCTCTTATCTAAATTTATTTTAGCTAAGTTAAAAGTCTGTTCATTCCGTAGGAAAAAATAGTATGGTTTGTTGTACTTAAGAAGAAATTGATTTAATATAGTAAATCAATTTGGGTACAAAAATTAATTTTTTAAATGAAGAAATTATTACAAGAAATGAGCGACCAATAAATACATCCCTAATTTGAAGTTTCATTATTCAAATGGAAAACCTAGAACCAACAATAAGAGTAGCTATAGGGTTGTTACTAATATAATAAAACACTGAAATAAAGATGTTTTAAATGTGGTAGAGATCTTCCAATTGTGGCCACATCCTCTATAGGTATGGGTCTAGAAACTTTCATTCAAATATGTGAATTCCCATACAACACAACCAAATGGACACGACATAGGAAACATAGATGTATAATGAATAAATGATTACATTTATATAACTTAAACAAAAATGTTAAAGTGAACAAGCTAGAGAATATATCCTTGAACTAATAGAGTATTTAGAAATAACCTATATCTAGAATAATAGAAAGGAAAGGAATGCAAAGTAGCCTACCAAAATGGTTAGACCCCTTTTAATTCTTTTGACTTCCATGGACACTGAAAATATTTTTATATGTGCACTTATCTTAGTCTACAAAGAAAGGTAAATAAACACTAATAAATAATAATACAAGAAACCTAGAGGGTTTCTATTGAAAGTGAACTACTTTGTGAATGAGAGGAAGAGGGGAAATTACAATCACCAATATTGCCAAGTAGAATAGCAATAAGATTTTGAGAATATAAATAGGAGCTAAGTGAATTTATAATAATAGTTGTAGAGAGAATAATATGACACAAAGAAGTAATAGATATAGTGGAGGGGTGTTTCCCCTTTCAAAAGGAAAAGGGGAAATAAAGATAGAAAATCCAAATACTATATGAAGGAGTTGAAGGTAACCTGCAAGAATTAATGATAGAGAGAAACCAAAGAAATTTGTAAAGAATTATATTTAAAAAATAGAAAGAAGAAATAAAGAAAATGAATATAAATAACCTAACAATTATTGAGACTATAAAGAGGAACTAAATTATATATTACTAGAAGAATTTATGAGAAGAAATAAGAGAAGGAAGCATTATAGGGAGAGAGTTGTACAAAGTAGAAAATTAAATTAAGATTCATTAGTGTTTCTAAAATGTTCACAACATATCTAAAAAGTATATAATTGTATTGTATAATTTCAATAATTGTATATTAATAATGTTGTTATGTATGAAAAAGGAGAATGATGACAACTAGAATGCACACTAGATTAAACTCTTTTCCATATAACCTTCAAGGATAAGATTGAGACAAATCACTACCAAATGGAAGTGGACTCACCTAATGACCTTGTACTCAGGTATGTTATAATTGGATCAGGTTTAATTTAGCCTTTTTATCAAACCCTAGGTTAATAATGCATGAAACCCTAGTTCTACAATGATCATCTTATAACAGAGAATATACAACTAAAATCTAGAAACCAATTGCACAAGGATGATCAAAGAGATGATGAAACATGTCTCCCAAAAGTAAAGGTGTCGGAGGACCGATTAGGGACTGCCCAGATCCTAATTGAAGGAATCTTCCAAAACTGCAAACTAGAAAGATGTTGTAAATGTTGTCAAAATGCCAGATTTGAATTCAGAAAGGATAGAGGACATGGGTGGTACTGCCTGCATCCTTGGTGATAAAAAATCCTAAAATTGTCTCTGAATCCTAAAACCTCGATTTGTACTCTGTCTTCCTGTATCTCTGTATTTTTTCAAATCTCACTCTTGTAACCTACACAGAAGAAGATAATAAGGGGTTTGGGTGTTATGGTGTTTAGTTACTTGCCTCAATCAAATCCCAGGATACCATTCAAGCTTCCCCACACCATTGATTGATAAAGAGTGCATGCCCTCATGGGTGCAGAGGTTGAAAACAATGATAATGAGATGATTCAAATGATGATAACAAAAAATGATATCACCTATGTGATGATCCATTAGAATGATGAATATCCTTCAAATCCTAAGGAGGATAGATTGTAGCTCCATGCCTGCATAAAAAAACACAATAACAATACAAATTTTCTCTAGAATCACTATGAATGTTCTTGCTTGGTTGTCTTCAAGATCTCAAGTTCTCCTCTTTTCCAACCTTTTCAACCTGGTTATACATGATCTCAAAAACACACTTATATATGATTTCCCACTCATGATCATGAATTCAAACTAAAAGAGCCGACAAGGAGAAACCTTTTGAAATGTGTTAAGCCGACATGCATTCAAATTAGTCCTAACCTAAAAGGGGGGACATGGGCAATACCACCTAGGTCCATCATCCCTTTTTAGGTCTGGGATGCTTGGTAAATGAAGGGGTCCATATTCCAATTTTTCTTTGGTGTTTGGAAATTTTGTGTCGAGATAAACATTTTGAAT
Source organism: Cunninghamia lanceolata (assembly GCA_027924645.1). Taxonomy (NCBI): domain Eukaryota; kingdom Viridiplantae; phylum Streptophyta; class Pinopsida; order Cupressales; family Cupressaceae; genus Cunninghamia; species Cunninghamia lanceolata. The sequence goes on along the minus strand of BSBN01001134.1, from coordinate 224,638 downwards.
GTATAATGCCATCATGGGGACCTAAGAGTTAAACAAGGAGGTAAAAAGACATGTGGACACTTTTTACTCCATAACATTTAGCCCCCATTTTAATGTGTGTATAACCTTACAATATGAATTAAAGTATGGTCAAACACACTTCAAGCACATTAGACACTAGAGCCAAAAGCACACCGTAATTCTAGCAGACTCTCTCTAGCCCCTAAGCTTAGGCAAACATAATAAGACACATGATAAACATGCAAAACATAAGGAAAATAGTAAAGAAGCATGTAATACATAGAGAAGTCATAAATGTAGTCACACAATACACAAAGTATACATAGAGAGAAAACATGATTAAACAATTATACTATACTAACAGGCAATGGGGGAACTCATCACTATGCACCACCATCAAAGCACACGAACCACACGACATGGGGGAAGCTTATCACTACATGCCTCCAAAAATATGCAAGACACATGACGTGGGGGGACTCATTGCTATGCACCTCTACAAAACATGCAAAACACATGGAGAACACACATAATACACATGGAATACATGAGCACTATATAGTGTGTCATCAAACCACTATGTGTCTTATACAAGGAAAACATAGGTGAGAGGGAGGAGCTCATCACTATGCTCTGCCATCTAAGACACACCAAACACACCTAATGATTGAGCTACGCTACTATGACTACCAAAGACATGCTTAAGGGTGAGTAACTCAAGAACCAACCTTGCCTCCCATGAGAGGACTTTTTTCAAAATGGTGTGCAACCACTCAAGGGAAGACACAACCTTGGCTTTTGTAGAAGGGATTTCAAAATAATACAACCCCACCTACATCATGGAGGTGCCTTACCATGAAAAGGAAGCATAAACAAAAATACAAAGTATACCACCCCACTTGCATCGTAGAGATGCCTTACAATGAAAAGGTAGTATACCACACATTTTATGACAATGCATTTACCACAATATTGTCCCCACCTTAAAGTGGTTTCTCCCACTTTCCGGTAGCAATCACATTTAAGGTAAGGTTGAAATCATACAAGGGAGAAATGGATTTCACAAAACCCATGCCCCAATGTGACATGTGCTTACAATCGCCGAATTGTTCCCAACAATCACAATAGAAACACATCAATATCTTTTTGGTAAAAACCATTGATCAACAATAAGCTTTGGTTAGAACATATAAGATTTAAGATAACAACCAAATCATTTCATAAATAAGGCCACATTCCACTCAAATAAACCAAGGCTATACTTACGAGTTTAGAACTGAGTATAGCCGTGAGGTTATACTTCAGGTATCTTAGAACTGATTGTAGCTACAAGGTGAGACAAAAGCATTTCAAAAGTGCATAGAAGTAGATTTAGAGTATTACAAAGGCTTATTACAACAATTTCACAATATGATACCAAGTGATTCTACTAGTCAAATGTCAGTAACAAATTACCACTATCTTCATATATGGACTGGGTCCATTTTTATTTTCTTGTTTAGGGACACACAATCCTTATTAGAAGTGTATATTTGTTTTCGTCATCCACCAACTAGTAGAGCCACAAGTACAATGGAAGAATGAAATCATGAAAAAATGAGAGAGGAGACAAAAGTGTCTTAGGGCCACAATGTGGGAGGATTTCCCCAAGACACCCTCCACAACGTTATGCCCCCAAGGCACCACACACAACAAGAGGAGTGTAGAAGAACAAAGAAACAAATAGAAGGAGTGTTACAACAGAGGCAGTCTCCTTATATCATTGACCTTACAAGAGTATTGAAGGTCATTCGAGGAGACCTAAATAAACATTTAACACTACACGAGGAAACACAACACAACACTTAAAAGGAGGCCTCCCTTGAGAGCAACTCGAAGAGGTGCTACATTGAGTGTGGCTGAATGAGTGAGAAATACTTACCTGCTAGAGGTTGTCCTTAATCAAATCATCTTCTTCCTAATCTTGATCTTCATATGAAATAGGTGGCACATAGGACACTATAGCCCAACTTGAAACTTCTTCCTTTAGTTCTTATTTTGAATCCATTTCTATCGGTGGGATATTTTCTTCTTGTGGTTAGATTTTTCAAGCTAAGGCTTGTTGCTTTCTTCTTCTTTCCCTTGCATTTCTATATCTTCTAGTCTTGTTAGTTATATTTCCCAAGGGATTTTCTTTGTCGACTATCAAGAGTTCATGATTTTCTACATTTTTTGTCATATCTAAAGAGGAATCCGTTACAAAAGTGATTTTATGATTTTGTGATGGATAGCTTCTCTCTTGAAGGGTTTCTCCTAATCCTTGTAAGGATGGCGAAGGAGGAACCTCAGAAAAAAATTCCCTTTCCTTTTGGTCAAGCTGAATCCTTCAACTTTGGATGCTTTTCACTTTCTATTTTTTGGATAGGAGGAATTGTAGCCTATGTTGCAAGTATGTGCTAACCGGTGTTGTCATTGATATTAACATGCTTGTGTTGTCATTGATGTCAACTGTGTCTTATGATATTGCTGATTATTGCTTGATTGAGGTGTCATGTTCAAGTGATTTGAATGCCTTATATAAGTATTGATGATGTTAGTTTAGTGCTCTTATTACTGAGTTTCCAAGTGCTTCTGAGAAAATTTTCTCTCTAGATGAAATAGTGTGTTGCAGAGTATTCTGGCTTGCAGGATACTGTGTGAGTTTTTGCTCCACATTTCTTATGTGTTGAAGACCGGAGTGTGATATTTGGCTATATTTTAGAGAAGTGTTTGGAGATGCTAAATCTGGGAGAAAGTATTTTTCTTTGCATTTCTCCATATAGTAGTTTTAGGTGATTTAGTTTTGGACATACGTTTATAAGGTCCTTAGCTATCTTGATTTGAAAGTGTTTGTGATTTGATTCTCCGGAAAGTAGGTTTTTGTGTAGCAAAGATAGTGTTTGTTGTAAGCAGTCTGTGATTTGTCTTCAAGTGATATTTGTTATCTTCAAGTGAGATTTGTTGCAACTGTCCATTTGTTGGCTCCTAATTAATTTTATGTTGTTCTTGGATGAATCCAGATTGTGTTGAAGGCATGTGCTTGATTTACAAGCTATGATTGAGTTCTTTGAAGTGTGTGCCTAAGTATTCTTGGTGTTTGCACAAGTTTGGCCGACTTGGATGCTACAAATCTTTGCATATGTGTTTCATGGATTGTAGAAGCATGTTGAAGCATGTGAAAATGTATTTGGGTCTGAGCTAAGCTATTAAGTGTTCTACCTTCAATCATTTGATTTACAAGATTGTTTAGGTCCAGACCTAATTTGAATTGTGTATGTTTTATGACCTTAATGTATGTTCCAAGATTGATGATTGATATAATAATTGAAAAGGATTCATGTGTTAGTGTGTGGAGTGTGAGGATGTTAAGATGAGGATGTGTGTGTTGTGAGGCTGCAAAAGTAGATATATTGTGCTTCAACAGAACTAAACTCAAGCATGTGGTAGATGCTATTATATCAGTTCATGACAGTAAGCCCTATTGGTAGTGAGCCCTATTGGCAGTGAGCCCTATTGGCAATGAGCCCTATTAGTAGTGAGCCTATTGCAGTGAGAATTTATTTGGAGTCCTTGGCCAGTGAGCCCTTTGGCAATGAGCCTCTTTGTAATTTAGTATTGATACTACTATATATTGTGAGGTAATCCTCATCATGGTATTAATACATAAAAAATTGGTGTTTTCTTGTGCATGGTGGTGATGTGATTAAATTTCTGTTATCTATTTTCATGTTTAATCTTCATAACATAATTAGGGCTTAAGTGAATTGAAGTGAAAGTGATTATGCTTGTGAAGGTTTAAAGTTTTTGATACAACTAATTCACCTCCCTCTCAATTGTCTTGTGCATTCAACAATTGGCATTAGAGCGAGGGTTCCTTGGAAGAAAGCCTAGCAGCTTAAGGTAGATCTAGGATGGTGTACAAGAAAGACATTCCTCAGTTTGATGGAACTAACTATGCCTTTTGGAAGGTACGAATGCAAAGCTATCTTGTTTCTCTTGGTTACAATGTGTGGAGACTGGTTGAAAATTAATACACTATACCTAAAAATGATCCAGAGACTGCAAGTAAGATAAGAGATTATGAGACAAATGGCAAAGCTAGAAATACTTTACTGAGTGCTCTATCTAACACTGAAATGGTGAAAGTTTTAGATCTAGAAACTGCTCATGAGATCTGGGAAAAATTGAAGATTATCTATGAAGGTGATAAATTTGTTAAGAAATCCAAGATGCAAAACTTGAAGTAAAGATATGAAACTATGCAGATGTCTAAAGATGAGAACATAACAAGCTATATGCAGAAGGTTGATGAAGTTGTCAATGGCATCAAAGGTCTTGGTGGAACACTGAATGATGAAGTTGTGAATAATGTACTCAAAAAACTTCCCAAATCCTATAGTCATAAAGTGTCTGCCACTGAAGAACTACTAGATACAGGCAAGCTTTCAAAAGATCAATTGCTTGGTAAACTGACTGCTTTTGAGATGAGAGAATTTGGTACTACTGACGGTCCTATGAATGTTGAGACTTCTTTTAAAGCTAAATTAGAAAATACAATTAGATCAAATAAGTATGATGTGGAATCAGATGAGGAAGATTTTGATGAAATTGAGGCAAACTTTGTAAACAAAATGAAGAAGGGAACTAGAAAGTTTAGAGGTAAGTTACCTTTCAAATGTTTCAGTTGTGGTAAGATTGGTCATTATACTTCAAGATGTCCTGATAGAACTTTGAAGATCAAGAACAGAGAAGGTAGAGGTAAGATGGTAAGGAAAAGTTACTATGTTAAAGATGATGAAGGTGTAATTGATGATGAATCTGATTTTGAAAATGGTAATTCTAGTGAATGCTTGTTTATTACTATAAATGAAGAACCTGTTTCTGCTAACCTTGCAATATATGTGAAGGAAGGAAGTCCAGAAGAAGAAAAATAGATGTCTGCATTTCATACTAGAAATGAAAATGATGAATGGGTCATTGATAGTGGATGTTCAAATCACATGATAGGAGATAAGAGTAAGTTTTTTAAATTGGAAAAGTATGATGGAGGACTAGTTAAATTTGGTGATGATGCAACTGGTAAGATTTGTGGAAAAGGGTCAATTACTTTTGATGGAAAGCATAATACAAATGATGTTCTTTATGTCAAAGGTTTAAAGTATAATCTTCTAAGTGTTGGATAGATGTGTAACAAAGGATACAATCTGATGTTTAAGGACATAGGATATGAGATAAGGAAAAACTCTGGAACAATAATTGCTGCTAGTAAGAAGACTCATGGTAATGTTTATCATTTGAAAGGTACTGATAATTGTTTTTTGTTGGCTTAGACAAATGAAAGCTAGTTATGGCATAGGAGAATGTGTCATATTAACTTTTATAATCTAGTGAGAATAAGCTCAGTTCAAGCTGTAAGAGACTTGCCTAAGATTGTGAAGCCTGCTAATACCATTTGCAAAGAATGTCAATTTGGGAAGCAAACAAAGACAAGTTTCAAGAGAAAAGAACAAACTTCTACCAGTTTGTTTGAGTTGGTGCATATAGACTTATGTGGTCTTACAAGAATAAGAAGTGTACAAAGTGATAGGTACTTCATGCTACTCATTGATGATTATTCAAGAATGACTTGGGTTACTTTTCTTAAAGAAAAACTAGAAGCCCTAGACAAGTTCAAGGAATTTAAAGCAATGGTTAAGAATGAAATGGATTTAAGGATCAAGTGTCTAAGGTATGATAGAGGTGGTGAGTTTAATTCAAATGAATTTAATGCTTTTTGCATGAAGAACATGGGATAAATAGGCAATTGTCTGCCCCCATAACTCCTCAGCATAATGGAATACTTGAAAGAAAGAATAGAACAATTCAAGAAGCTGCTAGAACAATGATTAAAGAAGCTGACCTTCTAGAAGTATATTGGAAAGAAGCTATTCATACTGCTGTCTACATTCAGAATAGAGTACAAGTCAAAGAAAATGGAACAAAGACACCTTATGATCTATGGTATGGAGGAACTCCTATTGTTAGGCATTTCAAAGTTTTTGGAAGCACATGCTATATCAGAAGAGATGAAGAGTTGGGAAAGTTTGATGTTAGATGTGATGAAGACATATTCCTTGGGTACTCTACTAAGATCAAAGCTTATCGGTGCTATAACAAAGGTTGAGGAAGATTATTGAAAGTGCAAATGTAAAGGTAGATGAACATATTCAGAAAATCTTAGAGCCTGATGGATATGAGTTAGATGTGTCTGTTGATATAGAAATAGTCGAGGAAGACAAAGATAAGGAAATTTAGATCGATCAAGAAGAAGCTCTGGAAAGAGTTCCTAAAACTCCCAAGTATGTGCAAAATAATCACTCATAGGATCGAATCATTGGTGACCAAAACAAAGGAGTTCTGACAAGAAGAAAAGTTGTAGAAGAACAAGTAAATCTCTACTTAATTCAAAGGTTGAAGCTAAGATTGTTTCTAAAGCATGTAAAGATGAACATTGGGTCAAGACAATGAATGAAAAAATGATGTAAATTGAAAAGAACAAGACTTGGGAACTTGTCCCTAGGTCTGCAGATAAGAATGTGATTGGAACAAAGTGATTTTTTAGGAATAAGTTGAATGAGAATGGAGAAGTGGTAAGAAACAAATCTAGACTTGTATGCAAAGGCTACTCACAAGTGGAAGGAATAGGCTATGAGGAAACTTTTGCTCTGGTGGCAAGATTGGAAGCTATTAGATTGTTTCTAGATTATGCAACACATAAAGATTTCAAAGTATATCAGATGGATGTAAAGTCTACTTTTCTAAATAGTGAGTTGGAAGAGGAAGTATATATAGAGCAATGAAATGGATTTAAGTTATCAAACAAACTAGACATGGTATGCAGAATGAAGAAATCATTGTATGGTTTGAAGCAAGTTCCTAGAGCTTGGTATGCTAGATTGGACAAGTATTTGTTGTAGAAGGAATTTAGTAAAGGGTCTACAGGCAATAATTTGTATATTAAGGTAAGCAAAGTTCAAATTTTGATTATTGAAGTTTATGTAGATGACATAATCTTTGGTAGAGAATGAAGGTATGTGTAAGAACTTTGTAGATGAGATGCAAAAAAGAATTTGAAATGTCAATGTGTGGTGAGATCTACTTTCTTGGACTGCAAATTAATTAGATAGATAAGGGCATTTTCATCTCACAATCAAAGTATGTCAAGGAGTTGTTGAAGAAGTTTGGAATGGAAGAATCTAAACCAATTTGTACTTCCATGAAAGCTGGTTGCAAGATGAGTAAAGATGATGAACCCCCTAAGACTGATCAGAACAAATATAGATCAATGATTGGAGGACTCCTATACCTAACTGCTACCAGACCAAATATCATGTATGCAATCTATCTTGTGGCAAGATTTTAGGCAGATCCTAGAGTCACATGTCATGGCAGTAAAGAGAATATTTAGGTATTTGAAGGGAACTCTAGATCATGGTTTGTGGTATCCTAAGAACAATGACTTCAACCTAAGTGCCTACACAGATGCAGATTGGATCAGATGTATAGATGATAGGAAAAGTACAAGTGGTGGTGTGTTCTTTCTTGGAGAGAAATTTATGTCATGGCAAAGCAAGAAGCAGAATTTAGTATCCTTATCTAATTCTAAGGTAGAATACATTGCAACAAAATCATGTTGCACACAAGTACTATGTATGAGCAAAACTTTGAAGGATATTAAAGTTGAGTATGAGGATCCAATTCCTATTATCTATTATAACACTAGTGCCATTAACATTTCAAAGAACCCAGTGATGTATTCAAGGACAAAGCATATTTCTATCAGATATCACTTTCTGAGAGAGAAGGTTGTAGAGAAAGAAGTGAAGCTTGAATATGTGCCTACAAAAGATTAGGTTTCTACCATATTCACCAAAGCTCTTCCTAAGGATACATTTGAGTATCTCTGGGAGAAGTTAGGGGTTATTGCCCCTCCTTTGTTGAACTAGATGCATAAGGAAGTGCATCAGTCTAGTGTGATTCAAGAGTCATTCTTTTATGGACTGATGATGTAGGATACCTCTCAAGGGGAGTAGGTAGTGACATTGGAGAGTGTTGTAGTCAAAAGGAAGTATTCAAAGCAGTTAAGAACAAGTGCAAGTATGTGTAGTGTCATATTTAGGGGGAGAAATTTTGAAGAAGGTGTGTCACCCTTTGTGATTGATGTCAAAGGGGGAGAGAGTTCACGTGAAAAACAAAGAGAGAGTAAGATGCATAAAAGAAAGGGGGAGAATGAGATTAGTGTAGAATTGTGTCATGATAGTTTTTCACATCATATGTTTCCATCAATGACAAAGGGAGAGATTGTTGCAAGTATGTGCTAACTAGTCTTGTCACTGATGTCAACTGTGCCTTTTGATATTGTTGATTATTGCTTGATTGAGGTGTCATGTTAAACTGATTTGAATGCATTATAGAAGTGCTAATGGTGTTTTTTTAGTTCTCTTATTGCTGAGTTTCCAAGCTCTTTTGAGAAAATTTTCTCTCCAGAGGAAACAATGTGTTGCAGAGTATTTTGGCTTACAAGATACTGTCTAAGTTTTTGCTCTACATTTCTTTAGTGTTGAAGACCGGACTGTGAAATTTGGATATGTTTTAGAGAAGTGTTTGAAGATGATAAATCTAGAATTTGGTAGTCTAGATCATTGTACAGTAGACGTTATGTTCACCATATTAAAGACTAAAATTCATAGAGTTTCTGGGTTGTATAGAGGTGTTTGGGAGAAAGTATTTTGCTCTGCATTTCTCCATATAGTAGTTTTAGGTGATGTTATTTTGTACATATGTTTATATGGTACTTCAATATCTTAATTCCAAAGGATTTGTGATTTGAGGCTCCAGAAGGAAAGTTCTTGTGTAGCACAGTTCGATAGTGTTTGTTATAAGCAGTCTGTGATGTGTCTTCAAGTGATATTTGTTGTCTCCAAGTGAGATTTGTTGCAGCTGGATTTGTTGGCTCCCAAGTGATTTTATGTTGTTCATGGATGACTCTAGATTGTGTTGAAGGTTTGTGCTTGATCCACAAGCTATGATTGAGTTCTTGGAAGCATGTGCCTAAGTATTCTAGGTGTTTGCACAAGTTTGGCAGACTTGGATGCTAACACTCTTTGCAGATGTGTTTCATGGATTGTAGAAGCATGTTGAAGAGTGTGAAAATGTATTTGGGTCCAAGCTAAGAGGTGAAGTGTTCTACCTTCATGCATTTGATTCACAAGATTGTTTAGGTCCAGACCTAATTTGAATTGTGTATGTTTGCCGACCTTGAAGACTGTTCCAAAGGGTGTAGAATGTATTGCTGACCTTGATGTATGTTCCAAAGTTGATGATTGATATAAATAAGTGAAAATGATTCCTATGTTTGTGTGTGGAGTGCAAGGATGTGAACATGAGGATGAATGTGGTGTGAGGCTAAGAAAGGAGATATATTGTGCTTCAATGGAATTAAACTCAGGCATGTGGTAGATGCTATTATATAAGTTCATGGTAGTGAGCCCTATTGGCAGTGAGCCCTACTGGTAATGAGCCTATTGTAGTGAGCATTTCCTTGGATGGTGAGTCCTTGGGAAATGAGCCCTTTGGCAGTGAGCCTCTTTGTAATTTGATATTGATACCACTATATATTGTGAGCTAATCCTCACCATGGTTTTTCCCTTTTAGGGTTTTCCATGTAAAAAACAAGTGTTCTCTTATGCATGGTGTTGATGTGATTAAATTTCCATTATCTATTTTCATGTTTAATCTTCATAATAGAATTAGGGCTTAAGTGAATTGAAGTGAATGTGATTATGCTTTTGAAGGTTTAAAGTTTTTGATACAACTGATTCACCCCCCCTCTCAGTTGTCTTGTGCACTCAACAACGTCAAAGGACCGATTGGGTCAAGGACTATCTTTCCCATATGATAGTTCAACAATTTTCTTTACTTTATACTTTTGATATGCCAAGAAGAATTGATCTTTTATTAGTTGATTTGCTTCAATAGGTTGTGGCCAAAAATAATCCAAATTGAAATTTCTGTGAGTGGCTAATGGTTTCCATCCACTGTGATGAATAACATGCACTCGACCTTTATGAGGGAACCTTAAGCACTTGTGAGTAGTAGAGGGAATTGATTTTATGGATTTTAGCCAACAATGTCCTAACTTCACACGAAAGAGATCAGAGGTGGGAATGATAACAAATGGTGCTTCTAGGAATTTTTCAACCATCTTAATACAAAGTGTTATCTTTCCAATTGCCAGAAGAAAATAACCATTATGTGTTTTTATCATTATATCTATTGGATCATAAGTATCTGGTTCAAGATCATTCATGTATAAAAATTCTTCTATGATAATGTTTTCCATGCAATTAGGATCAATAAGAACTCCTCTTGTATGATTTACACTTATTCTTTTTGTTATATAAAGAGGACCATCAAAGTCTCTAATAGTGATCTCATGTGGTGTGAAGGATATGACAGGTTCAGGATCCTTCATTTTATTGTTAGATGAGGGAGGATCCACACCTCCCATGTTATGGTTGGATGCCATATATGTGATACTTTCACACACTAAGACACTAGATTGAAAAAACCAAGTTTTTGAAACTTTTGCAAAGATAAAAAACACACTAGTGTCACTACAAACGAAGTGAGCCCAATGTTAAAAGTGCTGCACAAAAAGGCAATATTGAAAACTTTAAGATCCATTGCAAAGATATATGTGGAAGAGATGTTGAAATACACAATGTGTAATTGTAAAAATATGAATTTTTAAATCAAGAATGCAAAATGATGCAATATTACTATGCCAAATCAGATATTATGAATATTTGATGTATCTACTATGATCATGCAAGAGAATTTTTGAAATCCTAATGCAAAATTTTACCAGAATACAAGATTTTGAAAGCTTAAATATGCACTTTTTCAATATTATGCAAGATTTTCAAAATAATATTGATAAATATGTAATAAATTAATGCATTATTTGATTTGAACAATCAACAAGATGCAAATGCTCAAAGCTACGGGTTCACAAAAATGTTATGTATGAAAAAGGAGAATGATGACAACTAGAATGCACACTATATCAAACTCATTTCCATATAACATTCAAGGACAAGACTAATCCAAATCACTACCAAATGGAGTTGGACTCATCTACTGATCTTGTACTCAGGTATGTTATAGATGGATCAAATTTAAAGTACCCTTTTTAATCAAACCCTAGTTCTACAATGATCATCTTATAACAAAGAATATACAACTGAAATCTAGAAACCAATTACATAGGGACGATCAGAGAGATGATGAATCCTATCTCCCAAAAGTAGAGGTGTCCAAGGGCCGATTCAGGACCGCCCAAGTCTTGATTGAAGGAATCTGCCAAAATGCAAACTAAAAAGATGTTGCAAATTCTACCCAAATGCCAGATCTAAACTCATAAAGGGAAGGAGGAAATGGGTAGTACCATGCAAGTCCTTGGTGATACAAAACCCTGAAACTATCTTTGAATCCTGAAACCCTAATTTGTACTTTGTCTTCCTATATCTTTGTATTTTTTGGATCTCACTTATGTAACCTACACACAAGAAGATAAGAAGGGGTTTGGGGGTTATGGTGTTTAGGGACTTTCTTCAATCAAATCCTGAGATAGAATTCAAGCTTCCCAATATCATTGATTGATAAAGAGTGCATGCCTTCATGGGGACATAGGCTGAAAACAATTATAATGAGATTATTCAAATGATGATAAACAAACAATGAAATCACCTATGTGATGATCCCTTAGAATGATGAAGATCCTTCAAATCCTAAGGAGGATAGATGATAGCTCTGTGCTTGCAAAAAACAAACATAATAACAATACAAATCTACTCTAGAATCACTATGAATGCTCTTGCTTTTCTTCAAGATCTCAAGTTATGTACTTTTCCAACCTTTTCAACCTAGTTACAAATGAACTAAAAAACACACTTATATATGCTTTCCTACTCATAATCATGAATTCAAACCAAAAGAACTAACAAGGAGAAACCTTTTGAAAGGTGTTAAGTTAAAATACATTCAAATTAGCCCTAACCTAAAAGGGGGGACATGGGCGGTACCGCCCAGGCCCATCAACCCTTTTTGGGTCTAGGGTAAGGTAAATGAAGGGGCCTATATTATAGTTTTTCTTTGGTGTCAGGTAATTGTGTGTTTGGATAAACATTTTGAATGTATAATGTCATCACAAGGACCTAGGAGATAAATAAGGAGGTAAAAAGACATGTTGACACTTTTTACTCCATAACAAATGTATATAATATTTTTATTCTAATTGAACTACTAAAAGGACTCAAATAGTCCATCGGAGAAAATTAGAAAAGTTGTATAAGTTGATTTTTTTTCAATTGGAAGATATGGGGATTGAGATTTTGTTATTGTATGGATAATTAAATATTGTGTATGCTACCAAAAATGTATGGATGTATCCACAATTGTGGAAAATTCTTAGTAAATATATGCTTATAAAAACATATGATTTGAATAGAAATAGGAGATAAAATTGGTAATATTATAAAGTTAAAAAGGAAAGGAATTGGTTAAATGATGGGGTGAAGGGATACACTTTCAAATATAGATATATGGAAGACAATGCACAATCAAAATGTGACCTTTAGAGAGATTATATGTTCTTCTAGAATTGAGCAATAGAGAGATGAACAATAAATAAGTACAATTAATGCCAAAGATTAAGGAAAATACATCCTAAGGATGAATTAAATGTTCAAGAGGTATGTGTATAGGGAGGTGATCTAGATAATGATTCAAACAAGAAAGATTAAGAACACCCTCCATTATTGAGAATGCCATCTCAATAAAGGAAGTAAATCAAAGGGTATATCCTATATTTTTTTGTTATATTTTTTTCTTTATCTACTAGTGACGATGATCCCATAACTATGAGGGAGGATTTTGAGTTGAAGGAGAGTAAGTCTTGGAAGAACTTCATGAACTAGGAGATTGTATCTTTGGAGTGGAGGAAACTATGGGACATGGTTCAATTACTTGAAAATAGCAAAATTCTTGGATGTAAATGGAGTTTCTATAAGAATTTTAATTCATATGGTAAGATTCAGAAGTATAATGCAATATTTATTGCTAAGGGATATTCCTAGGTTGAGTCTATAGATTTCAATTACATTTTCTCTTGTTATGCAAATGTTATTTTCACTAGACTTTTATTATTTATTATAGTTACATGTGACCTTGACATTCAACAAATGGATGTTAATTATTTTTTTTGCATGTGTATTTGCAATAATAGATCTACATTTCATAGCCTAATCACTTAGTGGTAAAAGGTAAATAAGATTTATTTTATAGGTTGAATAAACCTCTTTATGATAAAAATAATATCCTAGGATGTCATATCAAAATTTTGATGTTTATGTTTTGAGATTGGTATTTATTAGATCCAAATTGGATTTTTATGTTTATTATATGCAAATAGGTGATCATTTTTTTATCATTTTGTATGTTAATTAAATGTTAATTGATAATAGTAAGGATATGATTAGAGTTCCTAAATATCATATTTCATTATAGTTTGATATTAAGGATCTATGAGATTCTAAATTTATCTTAGGAATAGAGACCAGAAGGATAGAACAACATAAAAATCTGGTTAAGTCAAATAAAGTATGTTGACTTTATTTTGTAAAGATTCATGTTGCATAACTACAAAAGAGTGAGTTCTCCAATTCTTGTATGAGCAAGGACATTAGTGAAATAATATCCCAATATACTAGATGAGATAGAGGACATGAGTCCCATTCTATATTAAAATATTGTTGTTAGGCTTATGTATGTTATGGATTAGAAATTGTACATGCAATGGTAGTCATAAGTAGATACACATGTATACCATAGGAAAAATATATTGGACTATAGTTAAGAGGAGATTCTATCTTTGTGGCACTTTAAATAAATCTATTCACTACCAAAAATCACATTATAAGAGGATGATAGTGGATATATAGGTTTTTGTTGAGGTAGATTAGGGAAGTGGTATGGATACAAGGAGATCTACCTATATTTTTGTTTAACCTATTCAGTGGTGTAATGAGTAGGAGAAGAAAGATATAAGCTATGGTTTCTCTATCGAATATAAAATTTCATTCCATGGATTTCTCATGCCTATAAAGAAATACCGTGGCTTTAGATATTCTATTTATAAACATTGGTTTCAAAAAGAGTATAACAAAAATTGATTATGATAGTTAATGCACTATGTTTTTAGCCAATAATCAATATTTTCACTAATAGAAAAAGCATATTGATGTCTAATACTATTTTTTTCATGATGTTTTGAAGGATAAGAAGGTGATGATCAAGAATGTGTACACTTCAATAAACATTATAGATTTGTGATAAACCTAATGAGCATAGAGAAGTACAAATTGTGTAGATTGATTATGGTTATTTCTACTCCTAGTTGCTAGTCTAGTTCATTTATTTTATCCCGTATATTATTTTATAATATATACAACAAGTGGGAGAATATTAGGATGCATGTGTTGTAAAGCTTGCAATCCTTACAATATTTTAATATTTTTAATGTTATTAATTAGGCCCCCATGAAATCGTGAACCATCCTTGGAGGAATCCATAAGATTAATTGTATGATACATCATTCCACTTAGATTTTATGTTATCATAGATGTAAGGGAGCATTTATATTGGGAGTTACAAGTAGACTAGGTCAAGTATCTTTATCTAGTTACTTTTATTCATGTGTAAGAACATCTTGTAAGAGGTTTTATTTCTTCATATTGGACAATGTGGGTTGATTGGTTGATTGACTAATTATAGGGGTCAATAATATCTGTTGGGAGTTTGATCATATGGTGAGGATGAATTCATGAAGTGGGGTACATGGGTCTAATTTGAAAATTTTTGTAGATATTGATGATGGTTTTGATCCCATGATTTTAGAAACCATTTTTCTTTCTTGGTTGTATCTTGTTGGAAATATGTGTTGTCATTGATGCCAAAATAGTATATGGAAATGTAAGGACAAACTTGTACAAAGGTAGTGTTAGCATGGTCAAGGCAAATTAGTTCAGGAGAAGAGAAAACAGTCTATGTATGGTAAGGTGATCAGTTTTGTATCTAAGCATGATGCAAAGGTAAATAATCATGTCCTTACATGTTTCTAGTATTCCTACATGTATATCTCATTAGTTTGGAGAACCACACTTAATGATAAATACCATAAATCTGTCTAAGGCATTCACAGTGCATATCCTAAGGCAGAGTAACATTGTCTTGTTCTACATTTCTTTGTAGAGAAAGGTTTGATCTTGTGGTTCTGCAAAAAAGTCAATTCAGGCATTGAAATGATATATCCAATTTTTTAGGTCTTCACATCTTCATAAAAAAAAGTTACAAGGGACAGAGTACCGATTACTACTAAGATAGGGCAAAGCAATGATGGAGGCTTAATGGAATGATTCACATTCCTCTAGAAGACATTATTTTGTCACGTGGTTCTCCAGACAGGCTCAATGATGTACAAGGTATGCTATGATGAAGTATCAAGTGGTTCGGAGGTATGCAAAGTCAGCAATCAAGTGATAGAGGCAATATAGACTGTTCTGGAGCCTAAATACATGTGTTTGAGTTTTTCCAGAAGATGAAATGTATGAAGATCAGTCATAAAAGCTTGTGCATAGGTCTTACATGTTCCAATATATCTTAGGTGTGATCTGCATGAAGATATTCCTTATTTTCTATACCACAATGTTATATCTTGAGTTATGAAGTATTACATGTGGTCTACAATACTTTGCTTCCTATAGTTTGTCATGTGTCTTGTTTTGTAGAGGTATAAACTAATATGATACTTCAACACAAGGGTGAATGGATGATGTTTACATTGTATATGATTGAATTCTTGGTCTGTATGAAAATCTTGGCTTCTCCCTAGTATTGTGAAGATGAACAGTTAGCAATTTTGAGTAGTTTGAGCCGACAGATAAAGTCTCTAGTTTGAGCAATAGGTCCTAACCTATTGGTTTGAATTTGGAAGATGTGAAGGGATCTATTTTGAATACCATCATGAATTCTTGAGGTCTACAACAAGTTTTATTATCATATTGTCTATATTGAGGCTGACCCATGAAGAGTTACACATTTCATCCAATGATGTTTATGATGCTGACCTAATCAGTGTTTTGAAGTGTTGCAGAGGATATTTATAGAAGATCAAATTCATTTGAGACAAATAGATGTATGTGTAAATATGATATAGCTGAGGGAAAGATATGAAGTGCACAAAATTAGTTTGAAGGCATGTTTTGAGCAGAAAAAGAAGACCACACTATCGACATAAGTCAGATGTCCACTTTGCAATAGTCCTTGTAATTTCTAAAATGTAGTAAGAAAAATATTCAAGGAGTAGTAGATTCCTTGAGTTCTACCATAGATCAAAGTTGTAATTGTTGTAAGCACAAAGTACAAGGAGTAGTAGCTTCCTTGGGTTGTAGCCCAAAAATAAAGTTGTAACATATTTGCAGTGAACATAATATATTGTGAGCTAACATTCACCATGGTTTTTCCCTATTTTAGGGATTTCCACATAAAAATCTTTGTGTCCTTGTGTTGATTCTTGTGTTGCATAATTTACTTTTTGATCTTTAAGTTATTTAGTTTTATTTGCAAATATTTGTTTAAAGTTTTTGTGTGTACTAATTCACCCCCTCTCAACACCTCATTGTGTTCAACAATTGGTATCAAAGCCAAGTGCCTTTGAGAAGCCTAATAGTTGAGGTAGATCCTGCACTTGAACACATGGAATCTGAAGTTATAGACAATGATGTATTTGTATCAAAGTCAGATTTAGACACAATGGAACATGAAGGTTGCGATCTTGATGCATGTGAAGTAGACCTTGAAGGAGAACTCAAGTCAGCTCTTGATGAACTTGATGAAGCAATAGAACTAAATATACAATATGATGACATGCTTGAGAAAGCAAAGGAGACAATTGATAAATTGAAGACAAAGGTGAAAGAATCAAAAGAAGAAATTGGAAAACTAAAAACTCTAATAGGAGATAAAGGAGGTGACATAAAGCTCAAGGAGGCTGAAGAAATGATCTCAAATTTGAAAGTCATGGTTGAAGAAGAAAAGAGGATTGAAAATTTCTTAAACATCAAGCTCTATGAGAAATCAGCTAAATGTTCAAAACTTGAGGAAGAAGTTGTCACTCCAAGAAAAGAACTGGAAAATGTTAAAAAATAGATTGACAAAGGACTAAAACTAAAAGGAGGATCTAAAATCCTTGATGAGATAATTAACTCTCAAAAGCTAGCAAAAGAAAAATTAGGCCTTAGTTTTGAAAAGGGGAAAAGTCCTATGATCAATGCCTCTACAAATTTATATAATAACTTCTAATCATGAGGAAAGTCTGGAATAAAGAAGGAATAGACCTACACTAGAGATCCTAAAAAGAATGCCTCTAAAGTTACAAAAGAAGATGAATTCACTCATGTCTGGAGACAAAGGAATAATATGAAGAGGAATTTTAGGAAGCCTGTACCTAAACAAAATGCTCCTATCAAGTATCCTCAAGGTTTCAATGGTAATTGCTATGTTTACAATAAATTTGGTCACAGAGCTGCTAATTGTAGAAGTAAGATGAATCAAAATATTGTAAAGTGTTATACTTACAATAAGGTTGGTCATAAAGTTACTGAATGTAGGAATAAGTTACTAGTTTTGATTGATCAATGAAAGGGTTGAGCATTATCCCAATTTGTTACTAGTTTTGATTAATGTGGTTGAGAGACCAAGGCTGAAATTTAAGAAGCATCCATTCAAGTCCACTATGACCGATGAAGTTGGCACCTTCTCACATGTTCATATAAATGTGTTTCATACTGAAGACATTTGGATATACATTCATTCACCGATAGATGAATATGATCACTTCGAACTTGAATAGTTCAAAAATGTTAATTTGTTGGGAGATGATTTCCAGTTGAAACCTAAATTTTCCAACATTGCTGCTAGGCACCTAGATATTTGGAAGGGTTTTCCAAATTTTTGATATGAAGAAGCTTGAGTGAGAATAGCCCTAAGTCAAATTCATGGAGACTTATTTTGTTTAGATCACCCATATCTAATCACTAAGGATGCTATAGTGGCTGTGACTAGTTTATGCTCCTCCAAACCAGTGCCTGTTATGAAGTCAGTCAAGAATGAAGAAGTGATGAAGCCCACCGGAGCTAAGTTTGACAAGAGGATATTAACTGTAGATGATATTGAAGATTTGGGGGTCTGGTATGCAACCATGAACATTGCATACAAAATTTACTACACTAACAGGGAAGTGTAAGTGTAGGTGGTGTTAAGGTAGGTCCACCAGGTCATTTTATGCAGATCTTATCAGTACAAATTGGAAATGACTTGCCCCTCTCTACTAAGGTCATTTGACCAGTTACAATCAAAAGATTTTATTCAGATTTGCCCCTCTCTAGTGATTCAAATTTAATAAGATTTTGACAGTACATAGGCAGCAGGGAAAAATGCCCTCCCACAAAATGCCCTCCCACAAAAAGCCCTCCAACAATCCAAAATGCCCTCCAACCTTTAAGGTCCTCCCAACATCCAACAACTGGAAGGAAGGTAAAAATGCCCTATTGTTTATTTAGGCAATGGCAAAAGTGAATGGGGGTGAGTGAAGTGGGGGTTTTGTAGGGGTATTTATCTTTGGAAATGGTAGTGAGTGGAGTTGCATTTGGTAGTGGAGAATATCCGCTGTTGCGCTACAAGTGGTCAGTTGCCCCTGTGGAGATTGTAGGGGTTGCCCGTTCGAAGTCAGTCAAGAATGAAGAAGTGATGAAGCCCACCAAAGCTAAGTTTGACAAGAGGATATTAACTATAGATAATATTGAAGATTTGGGGGTCTGGTATGCAACCATGAACATTGCATACAAAATTTACTACACTAACAGGGAAAACTCTACCTCCACAACAACAATATATATAGCCTATCAAAAGGCCAAAGAAGGAAAATATTTTGACCTATGTGAGCTTCTACAAAAATAGCTATTGGACAATCTAAAGAGGAAAAAATAATCAAAATACAAATTTTGGTATGGCTCTTTGATCATATGTCTCATGTTTTACTTTTTGAAAGAATTGCCTAGTATGAAGGAGATGGTCTAGAAAATAGATACTCTAGTTGCTTATCAAGTTAAGGATTATATGTTTATCTTTCCATATCATAAGAATTGTGACACAATGTTCTAGGGATTTTTCAAAACCTTTCAAAATAACATACAAATAAGGGAGAGAATCCCATCAAAAGTTGTCAACAAATATAAGGATGATATAACATTTATGATTGACAAAGATAAGTGTTATATTGAGGCTATTGAGCCAAGGACATTTCGGTTTACAACCTTACCTTATGAGGTTTCAGAGATTGATTTGATGGGATATGCTGACATGATACTCAACAAACCAAATGATCCCTCCACTAAAAGATTTGGCACATATAATGAAATCATCAACAAATCAATTAAAAGAGATGTAGAGGAGAAAGAAAAAAAGATAAAATCTAAGGTAGAGAAAATGAAATCTAACCTACAAAAGATACTTAAATCTCTTGAAGGATCAATAGGAGAAGTACAAGCCATTTCCTTTGCACAACTACCAAGAAGAACAAGCAGATCAATGTTAGCTATAGCCACTTCCTCTATTCCCTCTAGATCTCCAGTTCCTATCAAAAGAAGTGCTTTTGAGATTCCTGTGTAGAGTCAGACCACCGAGAAGAAGAAGCATAGATAGAAGAGTCAAGCTAGAAATGCAAGATAAATCTTGTAAATATTGAAGACATTGAAGAAGAAGAAGAAAAAGAAAAGGATATTGAGGCTTTGGAAAGAAAAAAGAAAAAAACTAGAGAAGAAGTTGAAAAGGGAGAGACCTCAAAGGAGAAAGGAAAAGGAAAAGCAAAGAAGGGCAAGAAATCTAATTATGTGCCCTTACAACTTGAAGCCATAGTTAATGCAATGATAGAACATGGAGCTCTGGAAGAAGTTGTTGAACTCTATGATGAAAGGCCATCAAATGAAAAATCTACTATTGAGGAGGCAATAGTTATATATATATATATATATATATATATATATATATATATATATATATATATATATACATATAGGAGCCTTAAATATAGCTTTGATTGAAATCAACCATCAATTGCCTAAGAGTCTTGCTAAAGTCCTTACTCAGAGGAGAAATGAAGCTATGAGCAGCGATGTTGAAATGAGAAGAAGAGCAATTGAAAAGGTTTGTGCTTCCATCTTTGAGATTGAAAAGACTAAAGTGTATAAACTACAAGCTAAATAATTTAGGACAAAAAGAAGGTTAAACACTTTGATGATAAAATATGAGGATGAAATTAAGAGATTGGAGAAGGAGACTCTAAAGAAGACCACAAAAAATATTAAAGAAATGAAAGTTGAGGCAGGAATCATTGAAGATATATCTGATCAGTCTATCTCTAAAGGTAATGAGGAAAGTAATGACAAGCCTGAGAAGAATGAGAATATTGCTCTTCCTAAGGATACTAGAGCACTAGCCACAGAAGATCAAGATAAAGTAAATCCACCCCCTCTAGAAAATACTGAGGTACAAGACATAGAGGTTCAGGATAAAGCTAGTACTTCTCCTCCAAGGAACATTGACTCCAATGTAGAGCATAATGATTCTCCTTCAGAGAATTTAGGGAATAAGGAGGAAGAGAAAGAAGAAAATGTAGGGTGTTGAGCTTGCCATTTCTCCCAAAAGGCTCACCTATCAAGAAACTGCTACCATCCTAGATAAGGACTAGCATGAGGTAGCTAAGCCATGTCACAAATCGCAAATGGGGACACTGACATTTTCAGAAACAATCTCCCCCTCAGCATTACCTGAGGGGATTCAAACCCATGACCCAACTCTAATACCAGTTGTAGGGTATTGAGCTGGCCATTTCTCCCAAAAGGTGCACCTATCAGGAAACTGCTACCATCCTAGATAAGGACCATTGAGAGGCGGCTAAGCCATGTCACGAATCCCAAAGGGGGACGCTGACTTTTTTCCAATAGATAATCCTAAAGAGAATCAAGAAGAAAAGGAAAAGAATGATGAGGAACAAAAAGATAATAAGGATAATGAAGAAAGAGAGGAGGGAGAGAAATCAGAAAGAATAGAAGATATAGGTCAAAATGCATCTAAGACAGAATCATTCAAAGACCTATTAGATATGTAATTGCAGTTTCAACTAGTGATCACACCCTAACTCTTTTAGATTCCTACCCATGAGAGGCAAGTAGACCTTTCAATTTTTTTACCTCTTCAAAAGCTTCAACTTGATGATATACTGCATGCCTCCACAAGAAATGAGTTCTTGAAAGAAAACTTGAAAAAGACCAGCTTAGTTGAAGATGCTGTGAAGTTGATTCAGGAAGTATTACTAGAGGTAATCATTGACTCCTCTCTACTTCCGAAATAAAGGTTAAAGTTATTAATGGATTCTTTTAAAGATAACTCTTCTCATGTTGAGCAAAAACCAAAACAAGAGGCAAAAAAAAATAGAAGACAAGAGAATGGCCAAGATGACTGATAAATGTGCTAATGCACATAATAAACTTAAAGAAAATATGAAGAAGTTCAAAGATTGCATTGATGAGGCAACCACATTATATTTGTTCTGCTTGAATTGGCCAAACTTAACAAAGAATAATAAATCTCAAATGGATAGCATTGAGGCACAAATTAGTTAGATGGCTAGTGTGTATGATTTGTCTAAGGACAAAAATGGGGTAACAAGAGCTCAATTGGAAAATCTTCATGTATGGTTATCTCAACTATAGGACCAAAGAGAAAACCTAAAGAAAGAATTTGGTCAGTTGAGAGAGGCAGTGAATCTGAGACTTGCCTCATTGTTTGGTCTCCTAGGGGAAGTAGAAAAGGTAGATCAAAAGATGAAAACCCCAAGAAACATAGAGGAAGCTAAGGATCTATGCATGTAGTGTGAATGCCAAAACCATATGCTTGCCTCAGAAAGTGCCAACTAGATAGCAACTGTTCAACAACTCAAGGTAATATACAAGGCCATTATACCATCCAAATGAGTTGTAAGAGTAATATATAAATAAGACAATTTTTATGTATATAGTCTTATGAAGGGTAGTAGAGTCACACTATGTAGGTAGCATCTATTTTTGAGGAATATTCATCTAAGAGGAGTATAGTTTTAGAAAATCATTTTGTAAGGGGGATTCTATACAGTTTTTGAACTAAAACAAGCAAAGGATATCAAGCCCTTTGTCCTTGATGTCAAAGGGGGAGAGATAAATATATATCTAAGGGGGAGAATATGTTTCCATGAATGAAAAAGGGGGATATTGTTGGCAATATATGTTGTCATTGATGTCAACATAGTATATGGAAATGAAAGGACAAACTTGTACAAAGGTAGAGTTGGCATGGTCAAGGAAAATCAGTCTAGGAGAAGAGAAAATAATCTAAGTATGATAAGTTTATTACTTTTGTATCTAAGCATGATGTAGACGTAAATACTCATGTCCTTGGATGTTTCTAGTATTCCTACATGTATATCTTATCAGTTTGGAGAACTGCAGTTAATGATAAATACCAAAAATCTATCTAAGGCATTCATAGTGCATATCCTAAGGCAGAGTAACATTGTTTTGGTTTGCATTCCTCCACAGAGAAAGATTTGATCTTGTGGTTCTAAAGACAAGTTTATCTAGGTATTGAAATGATATATCCAAGTTTTCAAGTCTTCACATCTTCAGTAGAAAAGTAACAAGGGACAAAGTACTAGTTACTACTTAGACAAGGAAAAGCAATGATGGAGACTTAATGGAATGCTTTGTATTCATTAGGAAGACATTATTTTGTCATGTGGTTCTAAGGATAGGATCGGTGATGTACAAGGCATGCTATGATGAAGTATCAAGTGGTCTGGAGGTCCACAAAGTTAGCAATCAAGTGACAGAGGCAATACAGAGTATTCTGAAGCCTAAATACATGTGTTTGAGTTTTTGCAGAAGATGAAATGTATACAGATCAGTCATAAAAGGTTGTACAAAGGTCTTACATGTTCCAATATATCTCAAGTTTGATCTACATAAAGATATTCATTATTTTTTGCACTACAATGCTATATCTTGAGTTATGAAGTGTTACATGTGCTCCAGAATACTCTATTTCCCACAATTTGTCATGTGTCTTGTTTTGTGGAGGTATAAATTGATATGATACTTCAACAGAAGGGTGAATGGATGATGTTGACATTGTATATGATTGAATTCTTGGTCTGCATGAAGATCTTCGCTTCTCCCTAGTAGTGTGAAGATGAACAATTAGCAGTTTTGAGTAGTTTGAGCTGACAAATGAAGTCTCTGGTTTGTGTGATAGGTCCTAACCTATTGATTTGACTTTGGAAGATGTGAAGAGATCTCTTTTGAATACCATTATGAAGTCCTAAGGTCCACAACAAGTTTTCTTATCATATTGTCTATATTGAGGCTGACCCTTGAAGAGTTACACATTTCATCCAATGATGTTTATGATGCCGACCTAATTAGTTATTTGAAGTGTTGTAGAGGATATATATAGAAGATCAAATTCATTTGAGACATATAGATGTATGTGCAAATATGATATAGCTGAGGGCAAGATATGAAGTTTGCATAATTAGTTTGAAGGCATGCTTTGAGCAGAAAAAGAAGACTGTACTATCAGCATAAGTCAGATGTCCACTTTGTTACAATCCTTGTAATTTTTAAAATGTAGTAAGAAAAATATTTAGGGAGTAGTATCTTCCTTGGGTTCTACCCTAAATCAAATTTGTAATTGATGTAGGCACAACATACAGGGCATAGTAGCTTCCTTGGGTTACATAGCAAAAACAAAGTTGTAACATTTTTGCAGTGAGCATAATATATTGTGAGCTAACACTCACCATGGTTTTTCCTTGTTTTAGGGTTTTCCACATAAAAATTTTGGTTTCCTTGTGTTGATTCTTGTGTTACATAATTTACTTTCTGCTCTTTAAGTTATTCACTTTTATTTGCAGATATTTGTTTAAAGTTTTTGTGTGTGCTAATTCACCCCTCTCTCAGAACCTCATTGTGTTCAACATATATTTCCTATAATCTAATTCTTAGGATGGAGTTTTTATGTTTTTGTATGATAGGTACATGCTATTATAATTACTATAGATAAATTTGAAGATCTAATAACATGGATACTTTCTCATTAAATTTTAATTATTTTATTCTTATTATAATTATAACGGTTCCATTCATTGCTTATTTTTTTCAAAAGTGTTCCCTGGGTATATATTATGTTATGTGTCATTAATCTATTGAAATTTCTATTGATTATGTAACTTACATGCATTATTCATCTCTTCATGTTTAGTTGGTTTCCTTTCCTTTTCAATATAATCATATTACTATATTGCAAATCTCATGTCTAGAAATAGAATCACTAAACATAAAATTAAATAGAAATTTTGAATTGGATTATGTGAGAATTATAAAATGGAGATCTCAAAATATGATTTTATGATATAATCAATTATTAGTGTGATTATATGATAGTATCTGATGAATATTCAATGTTGTGATAATTCTCTAGGTAAAGTTAAATGTTATGTTTTATATTTGGTTATGGTGGAGTAGCCTCATAGATATTTTATATTTTACAGTGGTGGATTAGTCCTATAAATATTTTATATTTTACAGTGGTGGATTAGTCCTATAGATATTTTATATTTTATAGTGGTGGATTAGTCCCATCGATAGTTTATATTTTTTAATGTACTATCCTCATTGATGTTTTATATTTGGTGATGTTGGAGTAGCCCCACTAATATGTTTTTTTAACCATAAGTGGTGTAGGTGGAGTAGTCCCATTAATGTTTTATTATTATATTGATTACTTTTTGTTTATTTTTCATCTATTCTAATTTATAAGCAATAATTTTAATTGCTGAAATTATTCTCTATTTATTTATGCTTTGTGTGGCATACACATTCTTTCTTATTAAGTTATGTATTATGATTTTGATTTTTTGTTTGTAGACATAAAAATATGTTGGTAATCGATGGTAAATATGTGGAAAGTTAGTAATTTATGGTTTATGCACTAGAAAAGTTTGAGTGGCCCCAAAAATATGACATAATTTACCATAAGTATTTTAGGTGGAGTGGTTCCATTAATGTTTTATTCTTATATTTAATTATTTTGGTTTATTTTTCATCTATTATAGTTTATAAGCCATACTTTCT
The DNA here is from genome assembly GCA_027924645.1 of Cunninghamia lanceolata. Classification (NCBI taxonomy): domain Eukaryota; kingdom Viridiplantae; phylum Streptophyta; class Pinopsida; order Cupressales; family Cupressaceae; genus Cunninghamia; species Cunninghamia lanceolata. Next base: position 199,238 of record BSBN01001134.1, on the reverse strand, counting down.
ATTGTTGATGTGTCACATAATTGTCATTGTTACAAACATTCTGTTATTGTTTATTAGTTGATCATGAACTTTTGTTGATTATTTTTATGTGTTGAGTTGATTTATATACTTGTGATTTGAATACCTATCATGTGTATAGGAGGTGCTTATTGTTGTGATTTTCATGATACAAAATTAACATTTGAGTTTTTACATGTACAACTTGAGGAGAGTTTATCTATGCAAATGGATATGTTGACCAAATAAATGATGTGGAGATTTTTTTTTGCTCAATCAAAGTGGCAAGATTGCCACTATATTATATTAATATAAAAAGATTATAGTAGATAATATCAATCCCAAGAACAAAAGTATCAGTGTGGGATGATCAAAAAGGCCCCCCAAAAAAAATGGATCATGCCACAATCATTACAAAGAAGATATTACAAAATGCATTATAAACATAAAATATATCATTTATCCTTCACAAATTCCACTGGAACTTGCAATTTCTAATTGTTGATAACTGAGAGGGGGGGGGTGAATCAGTTATCCTAATTATTTCCCTTATTGAACTTTCCTTTTAATTGAAGCAGCATAAAATCAAACACAAAACATTAACCATGAAATAAGAAACACATGACACAGTATTTTTGACGTGGAAACCCTGTAAAGGGAGAAAACCACGGGGTGATTAACCCAAGAATTATTCTCTGTTAGAAGAATAGGAAATTACAAAAATGGCACTTGCCAATTAGGGCTCACTGCCCGAGCACACTGCTCACAAGAGGCTCACTGCCTACAAGAAGACACACTGTCTTACAAAGTGATAAGAATCACAGTCTTGAACTGATTGGAAGCATCTGCATATGCTGGAGTTCAGTTCCGGTTAGGTTCAGTATACTGATCTGCTGCACTTCATCTTTCCTCTGTTCTTTAGTCTGTTATCCTTTCACATACCGGATCTTTCTTGCTACTTCTGCTCTACTCTGGACTTGTTCGCATATCCTTTCACACATTTCACACACTTTACAACTAAATCCATCCTCTATATATATCCGCACAAGTAATTTCATCACCTTTCTAGTCGGCATCCGGAACAGTCTAGTTTCTTACAAACTTAGTTCTGTCGGCTGAATCCTTGCTCACCAAGCAATGCAGATCAAGCATATACTTGTAGATATCATCAATTATGTCGGCCAAACATGATTCATGCCTCCGCAACCTTTATCATCATCTGTAACACATCCGGAAAGTAGTCTGATACTCTGTCAGTCAGTTCTTCCTCTGTTTTCACTGTCTCTCAGGAATCCGGTACTCAACTATTCATATCTTTTTCCTTGTCCAACTCCGGAGGCTAAATCCTTGGAATATACCACTCAAGATAGTCCTCTTGGCTTCCCCAGATCCGCACTGCACCAAGACACTTCCTCTGAGAGATCCGGACCAATCTGTCGGACCTTGCCACATGCTCTGTTCTTGTTCACCGGACCACAACAATCTTCAATCTGACTTCCGGTAGAGACATATCATGACTTGCGGATATGTGGGATGACCTTTGTTGCCATCAATGACAACAACCATGAATCCATATAGTGTCTCTTGCCAACAATCTCCCCCTTTGGCATTGATGGCAACACTTAGTGAAAAATGACTAAGTGTTTACACTATGCTCCCCCTTTGCTGATGCTCTGTCTTTATATACAATTTCCAGAACTCCCCCTGAGTTGGATTCCTCATTTTTCACTGCTCCTCACTCCCCCTTTGACATCAATGGCAAAGGGTAGGGTCCGCACACCAAAATTTTCAAAAATTTTCTATATATAGCCGCATATTTACATACTCACATATACTGCAAAATGTCTGCAAAGGATGTCTGCAGTTGAACCATTTCAGTAGCCCAACTTAGCTTCATTCTGTCCAAGATTGAAATGTGACCACTCAACAAAAATGCAAAAGCTTCTGCCCGCCTGAGATCTGTCGGATCTTTTGTATGGGCGGTGGTCTGGGCATCACTGATGGCCTCATGCATAGTTTCCAACTTAGGGACTATAATCCTTCTAAGTTCTCCCATCCGGTTGGTAATGTTCTTCCTCTCCTTCTCAAGATTCTTTATTTCATTCAAGACTGCAATAGTCTGACATTCTTGATTTATTATAGAGGAAGAGAGAGGATCAAAACTTTGAGATAAGCTTTGAAGCTTGTCCTGTTCCTCTTTTATTTTCTTGTCAATTGCTGCTGTTGCCTTTGACCAAGATATACAAAATTTGTAGATGTCACCGCCATCCTTAAGAGCATTTTCTAAGCTCTTTATTCCAATGCTTACAATCTTCCTATCCTTAGAGATTAATTCTAATATTTCAGAAAATCTCTTATCCAAAAATTCCTTCCGGACCTTTTCTTCAGCTAATTTTTCTAGAGAATTAAAATGTGTATCAATACTGCTGACTAAGGTTTTTAGATTACCGGAAGTGGAGGCTGTCGGATCTATCTGGATTGATGGCATGATCTTTACAAGTACTCCGGAAGCAGCCTCTATCAACTCACAGTCTTCCATATGAGACTTCAGGAGCTTTTCATTTGCCTTGGCATTTGCAAATGAAGCTATCTTCATTGTTTGTACCGGAGAGAGAGAGTCAAAATCAAATGGACCTTTTAGAAGCTCCGGTTCATCAATCTCTAGAGTTTCTTTGCTCAAAAATTGTTGAACAGTTTGTGCAGTGTCTCTTGCCGGAGACAGATGTTTCTTTTCTTCTGCAGTCTTAGAACTGTCAACCTCTTTGTCTGTCACCACTGCTTCCTTCTCCTGCAATTGCTCTTCTTCTTTGGATCCGGAGACTGTAGGGGAAACCGGAGGAGAGATGCTTGCTTGTTCATGGGCCACTTCTTCTGGAGCAGAGGGTCCCAAGTCCTCACTTGTCTGTTCAGGGCTCACTTCTTCCGGAACAGAAGATTCCAAATCGGCAGCTGTTTCTGCACCTAAGTCCTCTACAACAGGAAGATTGAACCTTTTGAAGGCCTTCCGGAGGATCTCTTCTGTCTCTTGTGCCACTTTGTCAGTCTCACCAAGCATGAGCTGATTCATCCTGGCTTTACTTCTGAACTCATCTTTGCAGTCCTTGAAGATCATGTTCATTGTCTTGGGATCAATTTGAGGATATAGCTGAATAGCTATCTGCTCCCGGATCTCAAGATCTTTAGCATGAGCATTATTTTTCCTCACTTCCATTTCCTTTTCTAGGCTTTTAGGAATAAGAGATATTATTTCAATGAAAGCCTTATTATATATGTTAAGATATTTCACTGTGGCCTCCTGCAGAGTCTTTTGGTCTGCCTCACTGAAGTCATCATAGGATTCAGTCATTGGTTGAAGGTTTCCATCCACCGTGACTGACTTGATTATGCTCTCTAGTGACAGAGTGGGCTTTTCAACAGTTTCCTCTGCCATTTCCTCCTTGTCTTGTCCTGTGGAGGGCTTACCGGATCCTTTCTTTTTCTGTTTCTTTACTTCTCTTACTCCCTCATCTGATTCTGTTTCCTCTTCATCCTTTTGGCTTCCATAAGCCCTTGTGGCTTTTGCCTTTGATCTCTTACCGGATGCCTGGACTTCCGGTTTTGAACTTTTGGTTGAAGGAGGTGCAGATCTCTTTGTTGATCTGGTCCGGGTGGGAGCTCCAACCGGAGCACTTTCTTTGCTTTTCTCTTCTTCCTCGGCCTTTCTCCTCTTTTCCCGGCTGGCATCAAGTGCCTCTTTTGAGATGCCTAGGCCTTGAGCAATGTGCTCTACTTCTTTTCTCACTTTTCTCTTAATCTCAGGTTCCCTGAGTTCTACATGTAATTTCACACTCAGCTCCTCAAAGGTTCCAAACCTTTCTGCCTTAGGATCTTTGGGCTGACTTAGCATGTGTTGAACATGCAGCTCTACTATCTGTTCATCAACTTCATACCCCATGGGCATGATCCAGACAGTCCTTGGCTCCACTGCCTCCATTAGGCACTGATCAGTGTCAACCATAAAGCATACTGAGTCCTTGTATTTCTCAATGAGAGACTGGGGAATTCTCTCTCTTGCTTGCATCATGCTCTGAAAGTTTTTGAAGTATCCCCATAGAGCTGTATTTCTCGCTTTTGCATCCCCAAGTCCATGCAAATAGTCTCTTATCTGGACTGCAACAGGTTTGTCATTCTGCCATACCCATCCACTTGTTCCGGGTAGCTCATTCATGAAGTAAAAGAATAGACATACAATGAGAGTACCATACTTAAAGGAGTTCTTCTTGTCTTTCTTGATTTTCTGTACATTTTCCATTAATTGGCTTAGTAGTAGTTCACAAAGATCATAATCTGCATTCTTTCTTAGCATTTCATATGCTGTGTATATTGCAGTTCCGGATACAGAATTCTCCCTGCTGGAGTGATAGATCTTGTATCCTATTATCATTGATGCATATTTGATATCCGGATCCGAAATATCTTCAATGGTCATTGCCCTCTTATCATATTTTGATCCGGTGGCCTCAGTTACAACGTTGTTCTTGACAGATTTGAGGATAGGTACCCCCCCGGAAGAGTATAGACCAGTTACTGCTCTAATTGCTTCTTTTGTGATCTTACAGGGTCTATCTAGCCAAAGGAAGTTGTCATGCATCCTGCTCAGTACATACCGGACCCATTCATCTTCTTCAAAGCTAGGGAAATGAATGAATTGCTCAAATTGTTTCTTCTGGATACCCTTATACTCTGGTTTGAGCTCAAACGCATTGTCTATCAGTTGCTTGTGATAGAGGTCTCTTAATTTGAATTCCCCAAATTCCTCAATGTTTGCGTGTATGTAAACCCTAATATCTTCAGTATGTAAGACTCCGTGGGGAACACTAGAGAAGGCTCCTAGTGGATCTACCTCCAATGATTTGTAGGGATGTTTCTTGAATGAGGGGCGAGGTCTATCAGAGATCTTAACTATGTTTGGAGTAGCCATTCTTCAAAGATTTGCAGTGAGGCAATGAAAAACGAAGAATACCTTATGCGCCTTCGGTTTGCACGGAGTGGTTGGATTGATTTCTTTATGCAATAGCTTCGGCAGGAGATCCTTGGTGTGCTTGATGAACCTTGTTGCAGAGCTCCACTATTCGCTTCTTCTCAAGTGTAGAATGAGCAGATAACTTTTGAGAAATCCCTTATATTGCTCCGCAAACCCTAATATCTGTCTGCAATAAATGCTTCACCTGCATTATTCCGGTTTACCATGTCTGGACAGCTTGGAGTATCCCGGATTAGTCCTGATCACTGAATATCATCCAGATCTTTAAATCATGAATAAATCTAGGTAACATATTACAAGAACATCCCAAACACTCTGTCCAATCCGCAAGACAAGATCGTGCACTTCCGGATCTCTCCGGACCTTTTTGTAATCCTTTATCATACCGGAGCACCTCCCTGAACAGGTCTAACTTAATCGAACACAGCTTCTTCATAACTCCATGCGGACCTCTGAAAACTTGACTGAAGCATCTCAGGACTTATATCTACAAACCCTTTAATCCGCATCTTGTGCCACATCCGGCACAACTTGTTTGGCTGGGGGAACAGAATCTTCTTTGAGTCTCCCCCTGAGCCTGAGCTCACTTTTTAATTTCCGGAAGAAATATCAGCACCAGAATCTGGTGCGGATCCAACCTCTGCATTCTCTGAGCTTTTCTTCACCCAAATCTTGCTCATCTGATTCCTAACTTCATCCGCATTCATCTTTTGTTTACCCTTGTCTTGATTCTGATCATACACCGGACCTCTTTTGTCCTGATTCTTGTTTCTGCAGACTTTAGCATTATGACCGGACCTATTGCAGATTTGGCAAATAACATTTCTTTGCATATTTAACTGATATCCCCTTGATCTGCATTGATTAGCCATATGACCTACTCTATTGCATGTAAAGCATCTACCTTTGAATGATTTGTTTACTTGCATAATTCTGCATTCATGGGATTTGTGTCCATACCTTTTGCAGTTGAAGCACTGTCCGGAGAAGGATGAATTAATCTGATTCATTCTCATTCTGCACTGATTAGCTTTGTGACCAAAATGGTTGCAGCTGTGGCAGTATCCATTGAAGGATGGATATTTTTGAGCATTTGGCTGTCTTACCGGAGGTCTTCTAGGCCTGCTCCTTGGATTTTCTGATCCAAGATTCCTCTGACCGGATCCGGAGCTTTCTCCTTTCTCATATCCCAAACCATACTTGTCATCAGTCCTCTTTTGACTTCCAAGAAGAACTTCAAGTTGAGCAGAACTTATCTTGAATTTCTCTTTATATTCATTTGCTGTTTGAAGATCTCTTTTGAGAGAGGTAATTTGATCCTCAAGTTTTTCTTCATTATCTTTGGCATCTTCAAGATCAGATTCAAGATGTCTGATAATCCTGTCCATCTGGTGGCATTCTTCTGATTTTTCCTTAAGAGATTGTCTTAGATTGTCTTCAGCCTTTCTTTTTTCTTCAATCTCTTGAGTGAACTTTATAGTTCCTGATTCCATTTCATGTCTCAACATAATGACTTCTTTTGATAATTTTTCACATAACTTGGTTTGCTCAGTCAATTCTTCATTTGTATTGCTTTCTTCACTTTGTCTTGCCAACTGTTGGAGCAGCTCCTTTCTCTTTTTCATAGAGAGACTTAATTTGTCTTTTAATTCCCTCATGAATTCATCAGCCTGTTTGAGTCTTTCTCTTAATTCACTGACTTCAGAATTTGACTGTTCAAGATCCTCAAGGGCAGTCTTGAGTTGCTCCTTTAAACCATATGCATCCATTTGAAATCCCAGATCTTCCTCAAGCTGTTAGGCTCTATTAGCAGGAACTTGGCTCTGATACCAATTGTTGATAACTGAGAGGGGGGGGGTGAATCAGTTATCCTAATTATTTCCCTTATTGAACTTTCCTTTTAATTGAAGCAGCATAAAATCAAACACAAAACATTAACCATGAAATAAGAAACACATGACACAGTATTTTTGACGTGGAAACCCTGTAAAGGGAGAAAACCACGGGGTGATTAACCCAAGAATTATTCTCTGTTAGAAGAATAGGAAATTACAAAAATGGCACTTGCCAATTAGGGCTCACTGCCCGAGCACACTGCTCACAAGAGGCTCACTGCCTACAAGAAGACACACTGTCTTACAAAGTGATAAGAATCACAGTCTTGAACTGATTGGAAGCATCTGCATATGCTGGAGTTCAGTTCCGGTTAGGTTCAGTATACTGATCTGCTGCACTTCATCTTTCCTCTGTTCTTTAGTCTGTTATCCTTTCACATACCGGATCTTTCTTGCTACTTCTGCTCTACTCTGGACTTGTTCGCATATCCTTTCACACATTTCACACACTTTACAACTAAATCCATCCTCTATATATATCCGCACAAGTAATTTCATCACCTTTCTAGTCGGCATCCGGAACAGTCTAGTTTCTTACAAACTTAGTTCTGTCGGCTGAATCCTTGCTCACCAAGCAATGCGGATCAAGCATATACTTGTAGATATCATCAATTATGTTGGCCAAACATGATTCATGCCTCCGCAACCTTTATCATCATCTGTAACACATCCGGAAAGTAGTCTGATACTCTGTCAGTCAGTTCTTCCTCTGTTTTCACTGTCTCTCAGGAATCCGGTACTCAACTATTCATATCTTTTTCCTTGTCCAACTCCGGAGGCTAAATCCTTGGAATATACCACTCAAGATAGTCCTCTTGACTTCCCCAGATCCGCACTGCACCAAGACACTTCCTCTGAGAGATCCGGACCAATCTGTCGGACCTTGCCACATGCTCTGTTCTTGTTCACCGGACCACAACAATCTTCAATCTGACTTCCGGTAGAGACATATCATGACTTGCGGATATGTGGGATGACCTTTGTTGCCATCAATGACAACAACCATGAATCCATATAGTGTCTCTTGCCAACACTAATGGGCCTAGAATAGGATGCTATGTTAGGAGATGAAGGATATCAATTTCCTAAGTGTGCTACAAAAGAAAATGTATGGAGTTAAATGTGTTAAACACCTTTGTATAAAGTTCTTCCCCTAGTTCCTATTTAATGTAGTTCAAAGAAGATCAAAAGAAAATGTATGGAGTTAAATGTGTTAAACACCTTTGTATAAAGTTCTTCCCCTAGTTCCTATTTAATGTAGTTCAAAGAAGATCAAAAGAAAATGTATGGAGTTAAATGTGTTAAACACCTTTGTATAAAGTTCTTCCCCTAGTTCCTATTTAATGTAGTTCAAAGAAGATCAAGTATCCTTTGGAGATTCTTTAATTAAACCATTTCTAATAATATGAAGTACATAATTAATAACATGGATGTTGAGAAAACCATCTTTTGAGAAAAAACCTCCTATTGTTGTATTTCCTTTGTCCATGCTATAGATATCTAGTGTTGCTTCCAAGTAGAAAAAATTATTGATTATTATTTTAGTGGTATAATTCATATAATTCATATCCTGTGATTTGCTTATTAGGATGATTATGTCAACAAAATTATTTGTTAGCCTATAGTTCAAAGTGTACAATTTAAATATGATATCTATATTGTTCAAAGTATAAAATATAAATATGTTATGCAAAATTGAAATTAATTAAGAGTATCATACACATCCTTTTTATTAAGTTATGTATTGCACTTGTGTTTTTCTGTTTGTAAATATAAAAAAAATGTTTGTTATTTATAGTAAATGTGTGGTAAGTTAGTAACTCAGTAGGTTTGTACTAGACAATTCACTTAGTAAATAAGTAACATATCATGTTCATTCATAGGTTACTAAAAAAATATATAATTTAATTTCTATGCCTCAAAATTATATTTTTTTACCCTGTCCACATACACTCTTCTAATTAAAATGCCCCCTTATTTTCACTAGATATCCTATGAATATTTTTTCATTACAATTTTATATGTACCCCTCATATAATTTTGGATAGAAAATGGCAAGCCCATCACTCATCCAATTCTCATAACATTAATTATTTTTAAAAATTGACTTACCAAGGTTAATAGATAAAGTCAATCACTAACTTTAATAACATATATTCTCATTAAACCCTTAGATAAAGGACAACTCAAATTACTTATTTGATGTATGCAAAACATAATAACTCAAGGTTTTCATCAATAAAATAATGTTAGAGGTATACACATTTTTATCTTTCTATGACTAGCATTGTTCCTTTATATGGTTTCATTACTACTGTCTATAAGTACCAAAAATACTCATAGGCCTACATGGTAGTCTAATGGTGATATGGCAGTCCAACTCATAACCCTTAAAGGTGTGATTATTCTTCTCTTAGTAATATCATGTCTTGATGATGCAATATTAGCCTTTTAGTGCCTAACCCACCTTGTTCAATCTCTAAACTGGCTTTCCAAACCTTTTGTTATTCCTAGTTGACTCTTTCAAACCTCTTCTATAGGGTCATCCCTTAGACCTTTTGTGTCACTTAGGTGACCTATCTTCAAGTTGTAGGCTCACTCAAATACTCAAAACTAGTAAAATAAGTGACCCACTTTCTGAAAGGGTGACCCTAGTAAAATAAGTAACCCACTTTCTGACTTTTCTTCTTGATTTTTGGTCCATTTTAACTTACATTTTTGTGCCAACTTATCCTCTTTCCAATTTATTTCTATTGTGAACTGATGATTCAACCTTGTCTCTTCCAATTTGTTTCCCAAATCTCTTTGATTTCACTCTTGTTTTCTTTGAACTTTCTTTTACTCTTCTTCCTATTTCATCTCTATCCTCTTGTCTATTCTTGGATTGTTTCCCATTTCATCTTTAGTCAACTCTTTCTTATGATTTTATCCCTTCATCCTTTCCCTTTCATTTCTTTCTATAAATACCCATTCCCTCTTCATTGTTTGGAGGATGATTTGAGAGCATTAACTTCATACAAGGAATATTCTTCTCATCACAAGATTCTTCAAACTTCTTCATAGGAATTTAAGCCTTATTCTTTTATACTTTAGCTTTAGTAATTCCTCTAGAATTTGTATGCTCTCTACATGACTTTAATCCTTTCACTTTTTATGATTTATAATCCTTTGAGCTTCTTTCCTATTCATGAATCTCCTTGAATCCATATCCCTTCCTATCATCAAGTGGAGGACCCAATTATTGAAGAGAAGGTTACCATATAGTTACATCACATAGGATGTATACATAACATTAGTAGTTTTATACACTCTTTTATCACTTTTCATCAATTAGAATTAGTAATTAGAAAACACTCTCGCCCTTGAGGAAGTAAAACTCATTTTATTTTCTCTAGATTTACATTATTTTTTCTAGGTCCAGATTAAAGTTTATTGCATTTGTCAGATTAACTGTAAATTTGATTTCATTAGAATATTTCATTTCAAAACTAATTCTTAATAATACAAAAACATACAAACATTAAGTTTAGAAAAAAGACATAATGGATTGCATTGAAAATTTATTTAGTAATTAAATCATATTAACAAAGTTTCAGACAATACAAATTGCTTGCATATATTTAGATTTAAATCTGCATCTAGAAATTCATCTTAAACAAACATTCAAAAACATCCAACTTAAACAAACATATTCTCCACTAATAACTTAATGTTTCCTAGTGTGAGGGAGGATTGGATTCAAGTAGTCTTGGAGGAAATCCAAAATAACCTCTATGAACAACAAAACCTAATTGAGGAAGAAATTCAAGAACAAGAACAAATTCTAAGACAAATTCAACATGAAAATGAACAACAAATTTTGTAATTGAGAATGTAGACTTCTCAAAGAACTTCTAGATCTTAAGAGAAGAAGACTCGAAGTCTTTCATCTTTACATCACAATAAATCTAGATAGAATTAGACAAAATGACCCTCTAGGTCATATCAAAATAACAACCACAACTCCTATACAATGATTTCACCATGAACAACATAAAAATAATTATTACCTTAACAATCAACAAAACAATCAATAAAAAACAAACACAATTGACCCAACTGTGATCTGTGATGTTCTTCTTCCACAAGAATAGGACACCCACTCAATTCTTCTACCAATCAACTAGCTACTACGACAAGAGTAGGAGTGATTGGGAAGTTACCTCTATAAGGATATGGTTCATGTGTTTCATTAGAGTTTGACTCACTTATGTTGTGTCTAAGTCACATTCTAAAGAAAACATATTTTGATGAACTAAATGTGAAGAGAAAAATCCTTATGAGTTAATCTTTTTGCATCTCATTTCTTTTTCCACCCATTTTTCCTTGCTTTCCCATCTATATTTTTCCTCTGCTTTTTTATCTAGCTTTTTTTGCTACTTTTTATTAGGCCTTTTCTACTACTTTTTCATCCTAATTTTTAACCACTTTTCCTAGTGCTTTTTCATTCTACTTTTTCCCCTCCATTCCATTTTATTTTGTGGTGTTTTATAGGATACATGAATATGATAGAATTTGATAGAGCTTAGGGGAATATCCCCTCAAGCTAATGTCTCACTGCAATATTTGAGAGATATATACCACTAGATCTATTGGCACCAATCTCAAATTTATTTGAATATGAAGACTTTTATGATGAGGGTGACCATAAATAACCACTAATATCTATATCATTCAACAATCTATCATGGGAACAAGACACAATGATTGAACGAAACTATCCCAACCAAGATTGACCATGCTAAATTTGATTATAAATACATCAACATAGCCATCCCATCACAACCTATAGGGAAATGTCCATTCAAATGGATGATGAAGTAGGTCATCTCAAAATGAATTTACAAGAAGCACAAGAGGCACAAGAAGCCCTCCACATAGAGTATCAAAAAAATAGATTTGTGGCACATCAAGTATCAACAAAAAGTATTCCTAAAACAACTAGGTCCATTCATATCCCAATGAAAAATAATCTACCATAAGGTAGTGAGAACCAAAGAAATAAGGAAGCTACACTTGTAGACATCGTAGCCATACTAGTTCAACAACTTAGGATGCTTAAAATTAGAGGTTCTAGGGGTTAACCTCATCAAAATAGAATGGAATAAAAACAAGGTCACAAGGAAAGCCTTTTAATGATAGAACTCAACCAAGCTATGGGTTAACTTAACTCCCCCTATCTAAACTTCTATTCTTGAAACACAAGCAATGAGGCCTTTATGCCTCCTAAACAAAATTAAATTCATAACATATAACCAAGTGGCAGATATATGATACAAAACTACATTATTCCACCTACATTTTAATAGACACACATTGAGAAAACATATCTAGTCATACCTAGATATTAGCCAAAATTTCAAAACTAAACTTTTGCACCTACAAGGCTCATGTTTATTGGAACTAACATAACTTCTCAAAATCAATTCACAAGGACATATATAGAATACCTAAAAGTTCCCTTTGATTACACCATCTATAATGTCTTACTATTGTATCCTCTCCTAGACCTACCAAAATTCAAAGGAGAAGGTGGTCTGAATTCTCATATCAATGCATATACAATAGCCATGAGATAACTCCTCCCTTGGAATGGAGTTCTAGTGAGAATATTACCAAAGATACTCAAGGGAGTTACCCTTGATTGGTAATATTGCCTCCCTAAGGCACCAATACATTTTTTTAGGAATCTCACTGGTGAATTCATTGTATCCTTTGACATGAAAAAACTTGTACATAAAATGAATCTAGGAAATTTTAGGCATGAACAAGATGCCAATTTTTTTTGGAAAACTCCATAATTTAATGGAGGAAAGTCCTCTATTTCTCAATGTGTTTTCCAAACATAGACCATAGGGTAGTCTGTGACCTTTTGTATGTCTTGAATAGGGATACAAGAGAGGAAGTGTAGAAATTACCTTATAGATCATATAAAGAATCCTTAGAAAGTGCCCTTAGAATTGACAAGATAGCTATAGATAGTGGGCATAAGACCTATGGAACAAATGGACGACTAGTAGTTCAAAGCAACAATAGTTGAAGCAACCCATTTAGCATTAAAATCTTTAAGAATAATCAAAGTGAAATGATAGAAAAGGTGATGGAAACATCCCCTAACAATGATCAAAGTACAAAACATGAACAATATCAGACATCTACATAACAATAATAAAGTAAAGAGTTATCAAGGATCATATCATCACCACTATAACTCCAACTTACATTATTTATTTCACAAGATAAAAGTACATGATACAAAAAATGCCTCGAGTTTAACAAAACCATTTAAAAACCTCCCAAAAATCAACAACAAAAACTCATAAGGATCCTTCAAACTCGAAAGTACAAAGAGCATAAGGTTAAAGCATGAAATCCCTAGTTCATATTCTATCAAAACAAATTAAGTTGCATAGAACTAGGAAAAGATAGAGAGATTTGTACCATACACGATATTGGAAAGGATGGGGGTAGATAAGATATTCTTAACCTAGGTCCTTGAAATGATGTATTTATACCCTAGTGTTAGGGATAAAAGGAGAGTTTGAGTGAATGTGGTAGGATACAAAAGGTTGTGCTAAGAAATAACATGGGAAGATATTAAAATGAAACAATTAACAAGTATGACATTCACCATAACACATCATAAGAGAGTCCTAATAATCTTCAATATCTTTATATTTGTATATATATTAAAAGATTACATTCAACTATATTCATTCGTTGTTCTCTCTTACAATCATACCCATGTATTTATCTATATCTTATCTTATACATATTGCATTTACATATATTATTTACTATACATGGTATATCTCCTTCTATGCTCTCTTCTTCTTTTCTTCCTCTTTCTTTGTCTATCTATCTCTATTATTATTTTTTTTTATCTTTGTGGCATCTTTATTTATACCCAAGTATAAGCAAAGGGTGTGTCTAGCTATGTTTCTTATGTATTTTGGCTTATTTGTTGACACATCCCTTCTATGGTGGGTGATTGTTGCTCTGATGTCGAATCCATCCTACTAACATCATTCTCCCTTTAAAATGATGCATTTTCCTCAAGAAATCCTAGCTCTATCTTTCTAAAGTCAACAAAAATTTATTCCACAAAATTGTTGAAGAATAGTGTACTTAAAGGAAGAATATTTTTGTATATTTCATGAAGTTGAGTATAGAAATTTTCCCATTAGATGATGCCTTACTACAAGATGATAATCTATCCATTGATATTAAGTAACGTGTGTTCTCCCTTTTCTATTATCTTTCATATTTGTACCTATGTCATAATCTTATTTACTTCTTCTAGTAGAGCTATTAGATGGGAAAGACAGAGGGTGACTACCTCTGTTAGTTGTTTTATTTAAACTCTAACTATTTCCCTTTGGTCTTGGACTTGCCGGTACTGATTGTGGAAGGTCTCAATAAATGATCTTCTTATTCAATCTTGATCTTGTTGGACATCATATGTTGATGCCTACTACATAATTTGATTTTCAATCTTCTCATGTTGTTTTTTGAATGCTTTTGTTTTTTTTGGTCATCCCAAACAAAATTAGTATAAGGAGTTTGCATTCGACTATGTGGTTTTCATATTCCTCACTTCCATTTCTAACTTTGTATGTGCAGTGGTACATTTCTTCTAGCTACTTCTTCCTAATTTCTTCCATCAACCTTACCCTTATCATATCTTCTTGGTTCTACACACTCTATATTATGTCTTCAATAAAATATTTAAGTTGTTGGCCTAGAGTAGCTAAAGTATTCCTTTATAACTATGGGGATGCTTCTTGGAGTGTACTTAGAATATCTTCTACTATATATACAATATCAACCTATTAATTTAGTAATTCCTCTCTTGTAGTAGACTATAGTATATTCCCTACTTGGAATCTTTCTAGTGGTGAGACTTGTGCCAATTTTTTGATTGGAAGTTGCAAAATTGGAGGAGATGGAAATGGTTTTAATTATTTCTTATATTCTAGGAAGTACTTAATTTGACCCATCATGTGATAGGGTGGAGAGGGAAGACTAGATGGTTAAGGTAACTATTGTGGTACTTCTTATTCTATTAGTTCCTCTTATTGTATTGCCTTTTTTGTGCTTATTTCTCTTGTTCTTTTATTTCTTTCTATTGTTGTGCTTCCTTTTCCTTTCACAATTGTCTTCTCTTTCTTTCTGTAGTCTTTCTTCATTCTACTTTTGTATTTTCTCTTGTTTCCATTTCTTATCTTCCTTCTCCTTTTGTAGTGTTTTTTTCTTCTATTTGTAGTCTTTCTTTTTCTTTTGACCGAAGCTATGAACCAGGTACAATATCAGGTGGGTGAGGGGAGACTGGACCTTGTGACCTCGTGCCTACCATAGGAATCTCTCACCAATCAAGCTAAGCTCCCCACCCTTCTATTTGTAGTCTTTCATCTTACTCTTTCTACAACCTTTCTTTTTGCATTTTCTCCTATTTTTATTTCTTTAGGTTTTCGTCTTTCTCCTTTTGCATCTTTTCCTTTTTTTCTCTTTCTATTTTTTTCTCCTTCTATGTTTGTTCTTCTTTCTGTTTATAAAACAAAGTGGAATAGGCTTTTTGTGTGGCCTCCTTAGTTTTATTTTGTACTTTTGTATTTCTTCTTTCTCCTAATATGTGAGTGTATCTAATCTATGTTTTGATCTCAATTCCTTCTTGTGTAATTGTTTTAATTTTATTTTTTTATCTAGCAATGATTCTATAGCAACTATGTCTAAGGATTGTTTTCTTATTTCTTCCTCAACCCTTACCAGTTCTTCCATTTTCTTTTTTAGAGATATTTCTAATTTCTCTAGAAATCTTTCACTATCTCCAGAAATCTTCACAATGAATCTAGGATAAAGTTTATGATCACCTATACAATTATAGCTTTATTAGGTTTATTTACTAATGGATGCATCTATGTGGTGGTGAGGGGGATGCCTAGAGTGAATAATCTTCTGAATAATGTTTTTTCATCTATTTGTTCTTTTTCCTCCACGATTTCCTTTTGTTTTCCCCTTTCTTATCTCCCTATTTCTTACTCTATTTTCTTTATGGCTTCATGTTCTTTTGTAGTGGTGGGAGTTTATTCCTTAGGTTTCTTTAGAGATGCATATTTCAAGGTAATTCTTCTTCTTCTACTACCTACATTTCTATAATGTTTGTTGTTATTGTTGGTGTGAACAGGGTTATTACCTATCTGGTTTAACCTTTGTTGTGTGGATAAAGCATATTATTTAACTATTTATTAGTTAAATAATACTCACACACATGTTCACATCTTAAGTTGACTTAGGAAGCATTCTAGTTGTCTTCTAGATGTTTCTAGTTTATCTAGTTGTTGATAGTTGTTGTTGATAGTTGTCATCTTATCCTATAGTTGTCATATGTCATAGGATTAAGACACTTGTCACATGACTACAACATCTTGTGTTTCACCTTGGTCTTTATAACCAAGGCTTCATTGTACATTATGTATTCTAGTATTGTTGTATCATGGCAATATAGCATTCTTTTTGCATGTCTCTCTTGTGTGGAAGGTTATTTAGTTTTGCAGATTTGATCCTGGTGGTTGATTGCTCCAACATGGTATCAGAGCTTTGATCCTGCAAGCCCCTTCTCATTTTTGTTGAGAGATCTTGCCGTTAATTTTTGCTGGTGCATCCTAGCTCAAAATAGAGTTAATCATTGAATTTAGATCGCCCAAATCAGTAAGGATCGACTATCCAAAACTTGATTTTGGACATAGGTAATTTTTTTACTTTTCTGGGCTTTATATGCTTTTTTGCAGAATTTTTTTTCCAAAAGGCAAAATTTTTTTTAGCAGAGGGCCATTCTGCCCCCTACATTTTCTGCATCATCTTGCTATGAAACAGAATAGATTCAATAGAATTTGCCTATTTTTGGTGATTTGGCCTAGATCTGGCCTTTGTAGACCACATTTCTGTTGCTGTTGGGTCAATTTGCCTGTGTTTCAGGGTATTTTACCCTATATAGCCTATGTAATGATTTTTTCTGGTTCAAGATTAGATTCTAAGATCTGATCGCCTTCTTCAGTTTTGTTCAAGATCTCAGATTGCATTGCATTTGTGTTTGAATTCATATTAGGACCTGAATTCCATCATGCTCTCTATTGTACTTGGCTTGAATCGGGAGATATAACACCTACCTGGTCGCCTTAGCTACACTGAGTGAAGTTGGTTTCACACTCCTGGCATGTTTGGCATTTGGTTTGGCATTTAGGTGGTCATCAAATCTGTTCAACATTTGAAGAGGATTTTAGCTCTAGCGGCCCCCATTAACTTCGCTCAAATCCCCCTTCTTGAATCTTGACCGTAGTTTTTGAAAATGATCTATTTGGGCATTTGAAGACATCTTTAATACTTTTTAGGCCATTTTTTTGGGGCTCAAGCTCTTGGCATCCTCTGAAATCTAATTGCATGGTCTCTTTGGATATATACTCATGACCAATCTGCAAGGACCTTTATTTTTTTGATTCGTTGCAATGATTTTTTGTTCAAAAAGTGGGCACAACTGTCAAGTTTTGTAGCCCTTAGCACACGTGGCTCGTTCAATCCATATTTTGGATGTTCTTTGTGTTCCCTGCTCTTGCACTAGGCTGATCCAGCCCATGACGATCTAGTTTTGGATAGATCCTATAGCACGCAGCTCTAATCATTGGTTTTAATTTGCCCATCAAAGTGTCTACTATTGTCTTTTGTTACAGGGAGAGCAACAACAAAACCTATGATCATTGGAAGCAGTTCGACCCACTATTCAAATGGCCATCTCAACCATTTGTAGAATCAACTCATCCATGTGACTTGGTTTGGAGTTTAGCCTCCACATCTATACTACCTGCCTCGATCGATACAATAGTTTGTGTTGCGAACTATGGTTATGAATGCCCGCATTCATCGGCAAAGATTTGGTCAATTTTGGCAGTTTTTTTGAGTTGTCTTCATCTTGCCTTTGAAGCTCAAACATACATTCTGTTCTCCTCCAAGGTGTCGATCTATGTTCCATAGATTTGTGACCTCACAAACTCATTTCTAGTCATGATCTAGCTTGTCCTCTAATAGATCCAGGCTCTGCACCAACTGCAGGTCTTTGTATCAGGCAGTGAGGTCAATTTCTTCATTGGAGTTTAAGACACATTTGTGATAGAGGAGAGTATTATTTCTTGTTTTATATTCGCTTGCCAAAGATAGTGATTGAGGTCAAGTTTGGTAGGAGGCCATTACCCCCTCACAAACAAACTACTCCACCTTTCTTGCTAGTTCCATCGCCTGATCACGTCATTGATCTTGTCGCATGCAAGCTGAGGACAACTTTTTGCAAATTTTGACAAAGAGGAGGATTTTTTTCTTTTTGCCATATCTTGCAAACTAGGAGGTGGTTTTTTGCATTCCTATAGTCATTGGAAAGGTGGTTCAGAGAGATTCGTTTTGGTACAAGTGATTTTTTTTTTAAATTTCATCATTTTTTGCTAATTTTAGCAGCTTGAAGGTTTAGTTTTCCTTTTTCTTGCAACTGGCATAACTTTTGCGTACGATATCGAAATCTGGTGAATTTTTTTTTTAAATTGCTCAGAAAATTGCAAGGAATCTGATTGTAACTTCTTTTTTTCCTTGACAAGCTTTCTTTGTTCAAAAATTGTAAAAATCACCGTGTGTTATAAATGGTTGATTTAAGCTTGTCGATTGTACAAATTCTTTCTTTGTACTTTGCTGGGCGGTTACAATCACATTGTTAATACATTTTGGGGGGTGAAAAGGCACAATTTAAGTGCCCTTGTGTCTTTGGTTCTTGGTGTTTTTTCTGTTACACATGGCAGAAAGTGTGACGATAAAACCACTTACTCCACATAATTACCACACATGGAAGTTAAAAATGAAACAACTACTATAATCTAAAGGACTTTGGCAAATGCTAGAGGATAATCCACCTAGTTTCACTAAAGAGTTTGAAAATTTTTCTTATAAGAACAAATTAGATGAAGCTATGGGAATCATAGGATTGCATGTATCAAACAACTTGTTGTTTCATATTGCAAAGTGTAAAACACCTAAGCAAGTTTGGGATAAGCTTAAAGAATTGTATGGTACTGTCAATGAATTCTAAATCTTACAACTAGAGGCAGAATTGACATCACTCTCTCCAGATAGTTTTCCTACTATCCAACATTTTCTCAAGAAATTCAAGATGATCTTGTTACAATTGAAAGGATGTGGGCATGATAAAACTGAAAAGGAATGTATCTTCTTGATTATGTCTAAGTTGAAGGGCCCATTTTAGGTGTTTTCATCTACCTTTTATTCTACTATGGATGCCTTTGGGAAAGACTTTAAGATGCCTATCTTTGAGCTATTTTGTGAGCATCTTACTAGGGAGCAAACCAAGTTACTTCAAATGGATGCACTTCCTAGTTCTAAGAGTCAAGCCTTGATGGCCTCATCTTCCAAGGTAAAGATAAGAATAAGAAGCCCAAGACAGAATCTCCTTCAGGTAGTGAGTATCCCTTCAAACCAAAGCTGAAGAATGATCAGAAGCCCACTCCTCCACCTAATCCTTCCAAATCTGGTGAGTCTTCCTCCAAGACAAAGAAGAAGAAAGTGGCACTTGTTCTTTTTGTGGCATGACAGGTCATGATGACTCTCATTGTTTTAAGAGGTTAGAGGCTTTGGAAGAAGCTATGAAGAAGCACAAGATTTCTCTTCCCAAGCCCTCCTCTATAGGTAAAGGACATGCTCTTTTGGCACATGGCTTGCTTGCATCTTCAGATAGCTGGATACTTGATCCAGGTGCTTCACATCATATGACCAATTCACTTGATCTACTTGAGACTCTTTCTGATACTAGCACTTCTCAGATTGCAGTGGGGAACTCTTCACAAATTTTAGTCATGGGGACATGTACCATTCAATTGCAAGATGGTTGCATTGAGGATGTTCTTTTTGTTCCTAAGATTTCTACTAATCTTCTCTCCATATATCAGATTTGTCATTTTGGGGATGGGAAGAAAGTTGAGTTTACTCCTCACAATGTGCTTATTCAACAGCTATAGGATCCTAAGACAGTTATTGCTACAGGGAAAGTGGATCATGCATCTTGCCTATACAGATTTGATGGATTTGAGTCTTCATCAGGATCATCTCTTATAGCACATGCTGATGCCTTGAGCAAGCTTTGGCATGAGAGATTTGGACATATGAATTACAGTTATCTTCAGTAGATGAGTACAAAGAAGTTGGTTATTGGTCTACCTAAGATTTCTTGTAGAGAGGGAGTTTGTCCAGGATGTGTACCTAGCAAACATCATCAGGATTCCTTTCCTAAGGGTTAGGCTACTCAAGCTTCGGCACCCTTGGAGTTGGTTCATAGTGATCTCATGTCTTTTCCAACTCCTTCATTTTCAAGGGCCAAGTATGTGCTCACTTTCATTGATGATTTCTCATGACACACATGGGTGTACTTTCTTAAGTACAAAATGATGTTTTTGACACATTCAGGACATACAAGGCATTTGTGGAGAAGCATTCATGTCTTTCTCTTTGACAGATATGCAC
Organism: Cunninghamia lanceolata; assembly: GCA_027924645.1. Classification (NCBI taxonomy): domain Eukaryota; kingdom Viridiplantae; phylum Streptophyta; class Pinopsida; order Cupressales; family Cupressaceae; genus Cunninghamia; species Cunninghamia lanceolata. The sequence continues at coordinate 178,718 of BSBN01001134.1, read as the reverse complement.
GGATAATGGGGGGGAATATGTGAACCAAACTTTTTAGGATTACTGCAGTGAACATGGAATTCAACATCAGTTTTTAGTTCCTTACTCTCCTCAACAGAATGGTGTGGCTGAGAGAAAGAATAGGACATTACAAGAGATGGCAAATTGCATGCTACAGTCTAGGTCTATGGATCCCACTTTTTGGGTTGAAGCAGTCAATTGTGCCAACTATATTTAGAATCATATGCCTCACAAGGCAGTGCATCATATGACTCCCAAGGAAGCTTGGTCCCATGTTAAGCCTAATGTATCCTTCTTCAGAGTATTCGGTAGTGAGGCTTGGGCATTCATTCTGAATGGTTGGCATAAGGCTATGGAGAAGAAGAGTCAACCTTTGATTTTTGTTGGCTATTGTGAGGATGTGAAGGCTTACAGGTTGTTTGATCCTGTTACTTGGGATGTCTACTTTCATAGAGATGTCCATTTTGATGAGTCCTTCACACAAGTGGATTCTTCCACCACTTCTTCCTCACTACATACTCTGCCTACATCATCACTTGAGGATATTTTTCTTCTTCAGGATGATATAGATTAAGGTCCTGCCCCACCACCTCCTCAAGCACCAATTTTGCCCCGATGGCCCCGCACTACTCTTGAGGAGGCTAGTCCTCTTGTTGGTGATCCCATAGATACTCATCGAACTCGTTCACAAACAACAGGAGTCAGTCTTTTAAGTCATGCCATTTCCACGGATCCTCAGAAGTTTTTAGATCACGTAGGTATTCTAGAGTGGGATAATACAATGGTTGAGGAGTATTCTTCTTTAATGAAGAATCATACTTGGGATCTTGTTCCTCTTCCTAAGGGAAGAAAATTGGTTTGGTGCAAGTGGGTGTACCACACCAAATATGCAACTGATGGTTCTATAGACAAGTACAAGGCTCGTCTTGTTACTAAGGGTTTTTCTCAGGTTGAGGGTATTGACTACTCTGAGACCTTTGCTCCTATCGCCAAGATGGATTCCATTCATCTTGTACTTTCTCTTGCTGTATCTCAAGGATGGTCAGTGTATCAGATGGATGTGAAGAGTGCCTTCTTGCATGGTGATCTTCATGAAGAGATCTACATGGAGCAACCTCTAGGTTTTGTGTAGGACTCTTCACTTGTTTGTAGGATTCGTTGTTCATTATATGGTCTCAAGAAAGCCCCTAGGGCTTGGTATGAGAAGATGGATAGTTTCCTTCTTGCTTCTAGTTTCACACGATGCCATTCTGACCCTACAGTTTATACTCAGAGACGTGGAGAAGATCTTTTGTTCCTTGTGCTTTATGTGGATGATTTGATTCTCACAAGCAGTTCTACCTCCATGATCCAGAGTATTCAGCAAGCATTGATGGAGTGCTTTGATATGACAGATCTTGGTCTTCTGCACTACTTCCTTGGTCTTCAGGTTTGTCAGACTACTGAGAAGATCTTCATTTTTTAGCAAAAGTATGCTCTTGATTTGCTTCAGAGATTTGGCATGGCTGATTGCAAGCCTGTCCCTACACCATTTCAGTCAGTTGTTGTACTGTCTACTAGTTGCATTACTCCCACAGTTGATGCTACATTGTATCGATAGTTGGTTGGTAGTCTTTTGTACTTGACACATAGTCATCCTGATATTTCCTTTGCGGTTGGACTTGTCTCCTAGTTTTCTCAAGAGCCACATGAGAGTCATTGGAAGGTAGCCAAACGTATCTTGAGGTATATTCAGGGCACATCGCACTTTAGCATTCATTACACATCAGGAGATTCTTCAATTATCAGCTTCACTAACTCAGAATGGGATTGTGATGTTAATGATTAGAAGTCACTTCTGGCTTTGTTTTCTACCTTGGTTTTGGCCTGATTGCATGGTCTTGCAAGAAGCAGAAAGCTATTACATTATCATCGACAGATGCTGAGTATTGAGGTGTAGTTTTGGCTAGCCAAGAGGTACTTTGGCTTTGACAATTGATGACTGAGTTTGGATTTCCTCCAGATCATCCCACTACTCTTTGGTGTGATAATCAGAGTGCCATTCATGTTTCTCGCAACCCCATGGAGCATTAACATACTAAGCACATCGAGATCCACATACACTTCATCAGGCAGCTCATCTAGGATGGTGTTCTCAGCTTGGATTACTTGCCTACTAAGGAGCAGGTTGTGGACATCTTCACTAAACCTTTGGCATCGCCTCATTATCTTCAGTTATGATCGATGCTTGGGGTGAAGGAATTTGTCCTTGGGGGGTCTTCTTGAGTCCTCCTTCCTTCACCTTTTTCATGCTTTTTCTTTGCATGTTTTTCTCTCTTTTGGAGAGGAGCTTTTTCCCATGCGATTTTCTCCTTTCTCTACTTATGAGAGATTGTTTGTATATGGGTACCTAACATGGCCTTGTTGTTGGGACCCATCTTTGCTTTTGTTTGTTCCTCCCTAAGTTGTACTTAAGGGGGGGTGTTGGTGTGAATGGTTTAACCTTTGTTGTGTGGATAATTCATATTATTTAACTATTTATTAGTTAAATAATACTCACACACATGTTCACATCTTAAGTTGACTTAGGAAGCATTCTAGTTGTATTCTAGATTTTTCTAGTTTGTCTAGTTGTTGATAGTTGTTGTTGATATTTGTCATCTTATCCTATAGTTGTCATAAGTCATAGGATTAAGACACTTGTCACATGACTACAACATCTTGTGTTTCACCTTGGTCTTTATAACCAAGGCCTCATTGTACATTATGTATTCCAGTATTGTTGGATCATGGTAATATAGCATTCTTTTTGCTTGTCTCTCTTGTGTGGAAGGTTATTTGGTTTTGTAGATTCGACGCTGGTGGTTGATTGCTCCAACAGTTATTTATACAATATATTTCCTCTTTGCTTTCTATTTGTTTCTAGCCCTTAATGACTTTGCCTTCTTATGCTCACTACTCATCTATAGTAGGGCTTCTATAACTTCTCCCTTTTCTGATTTTGTTGTTTCTACCTATGTTTTTTGTGATGAAACACTTAGTCTTCTCTTTGTATTTTTCTATGGTGATATGTTTTTAATTCATCTTTCCCCAAAGGTTGGTTTGTTTGTGAATCTCTTACTTCAAACCCTTGAACTCTAATTTTAGGTTCTGTAAGTACCACACTTGTTATGGACCTACTTCAAGTGAAAGCAGTCAATCGAACATTTATGTGACCATTGGTGGGGTGGGATCCTCTAGTATTCCCCACTTTTGTGTAACTTCACTTTTTTCTATTTCAGCTATTCCTCATCTTATTGTTTTGTTTGTTTATCAATAAACTCCCGATATGTTCCAAATCTTATTATCTTTTTATCTTTAGGAAGGAAAACTAGTTCCCTATAATTTGCATGAATTAATTCATCACTTACTTTGTATGGAAGTTGTAGGATCAATGATATCCTTAACTTGACCGCTTCCATGAAAATATGATCTTTATCAATGAAGCTATGAAAATAATGCAAGGAAATAACATGAAAGATAAAACAACACAAGTAATACCCTCAAACTTTTGATAGAATGGGGCAAAGTGCACCCAAGCTCCACCAGCTTTGTTCTATGGATCATGCATTATGGACATCTCATAAAAATAAGCATAACCTGGATATGAAATAGCCATGAAAATAGAGATAAATAGATGTACGTGCATATGAGATTTTTTTTAAGTTTGATTTGAAATGAGAGGGTCAATTTATAGATTGAGAAGGAATAAAATGGATGGATAAGATTAGAATGATGTCGTATGAAGTGGATGGATAGGATGAAGAGTTAAAATTAGTGGTTATGATGCTTATTCAATGAGGATGACAAGTGGCTAAAATAAGGATGTGAGTGGAGAAATGAGATTATTTAATCAATTTCTAGAGAGGAAGTGCTTATGATGCACAATTAATGAGATTAAAATATGGATGTGAGTGGGATAAATAATTTAAATAATAAAAATATTTAAATTATGAGAGACATGTGGCATGTGAGAGCTAATTTAAATAAATATTTAATTTATTTAAATTAATTGGAGGAATATGCGGGAAAATTAAATAAATAAAATTCATTTAATTTGGTCTAAAAGGGGGATAAATGGATAAAAGAGATTAGTTCAATAAATCTAATTTATTTAACTAATTGGATGATAGAAGGGGTCACAAAGCGAGATGTGTTGCGAGATGTTGCAAGGTGATTTTGGAAGACATGGTAGAAGACATGGTTAATTTTAGGTGTCTACATTTTGTCCCTCTTTGAGATGATGTTACGACTAAAAGAAGTAACATCATTTCAAAGAAGATAAGGTATGGATAAAGGAAAAGGATGCCCCAACTACTTGAAGAGGTGACGAAGAGGAATGATGTAAGGATGGGATGCCCCCTCAAGAGGATAGGTGGGTTAGAAGAACATGTGTATGCTCTTGAAATGGACGAAAGGGGTCACATAAGGAAAAGAATACAAGAGAAAAGGATGGATAAGGTTAAGGACTAGGAATGGATAGATTGTTAAGGTGAAAGAGATAGGTAAAATGAATAGTGAAGAAAGATAGATTGAGACATGAAGAATACTCTAGAATAGGATTTGGAAATGGATACATTATAGTCATAATGGATATAGTTAATAGATAGGGAATGGTTATGTTGGTATAGTATGGAAAGCAACACTAATTTGATATAGGAAGAGGATATTATGCACCAAGGTATAAGGAACTAGGGTATCTTTGTATCCATTGCACAGTGTAATACAACCTTATCTAGACACAAGATATTAATATTATCTATAGTAAGAACTTGATATAAATGCAAGATAAAATGATAAAACACACAAGTAAGAATGCACAAATGATTTAAAAACAAACAAGGTGATTTCCCTTGTCAAGCTATTGAAATCGATGATCGATTGATTGATGATGATTGGATTAAGGATAGCATTGTCCTTGTGGGGAACAATATATCCCTAGATCAACACAAGGACATGGGAATGATATATCCCATTGATGATGACGATGATTGATTGATTGATCGATTGATAGCAAGATTGGAAAGAAGACTAAGGATGTGATTGTGTAATTTGGCTAGATTGTTTAGCTAGATTGGTATGGATTAAAGACATATTGGATTTTAAGTTTTGAAAATGTTTTTATTTTTTTTCTAATTTTTTGAAAATGTTTTGAGTTTTTTGGATTTTTGGAATGTTTTAAATTTTTTTGGATTTTGATAAATATTTTGATTTTTTTGTGTTTTTTGAAAATGTAATGGGATGACATTGGATTGTATTTTGGATAGCCTAGATTCTAGATACCAATAACAAGGGAAAGCCAAGTCAAGGATGAAAGAAGGATTGGATAGATGGATAAGAGGATTATGGATGGAAGATAAGAAAGATGGAGGATACATAATGGATGGAGGAAAGGGGTTTATGATGTGATCTCCAAGGACTATGTCCCATAGGAATTAAAATGCCCCATTCTAGGTGTAAAGCTTAGGATTTTACATGACAAAGCTTATGATGATAGGAAGATAGGATTGGTTGGGAAAAGATTGATATATCAAGAGATGTCCAAAGAATTTTTCAACATTTCATCCCTATGTCTTTATCAATATCAAAAGAAGGAAGGGAAGATGGGTATATTGATAGGTATGCGGGAATAATGGATAAGGATGATAGGATGGGAAATTAGATGATAGGATACATGAGACAGCATGCCCCCAAGTGTAAGACACATAGACAATTGATCTACACATGATGCATGTTTACCAGGTTTTCATCATGGCACTTATAAAAGGTGTCATGCAAATAGTTTTCACCATTGGACGAAGGGATTTCTATTTACTATTTTTGTGATTTTTTTTTTTAATTTTAATTTTAAATTTTATTTTTTGGTTTTTTGATTTTGATTTTTTTTTTTTTTAAATTTTTGGATGGGATAGGGGACTATGGATAGGAGGAATTTGGACGAGGAGGAGGAATCAAGCATCTAGTTCCATGAAAGGTCATAATGTCCCATTATAGAGGGATGTCACACATGGATCATGTCAAGTATCATTTTGTGCATGTATGTTGGTAGAGGATTGCATGAGAGGTAGATGGAGGTGGATTATTTGTGAATGGATAGTGGATTATGATGTGAATGATGGATGGAAGGATTATGCAAAATCATGGACCATAGGCATATGATAGGTGAAATATGTGGGATAGTAGATAGAAGATAGGGAGATGGAGGTATGTGGGAATGTCATGGGAATAAAGACTAACATTTGCACACACCAAATTGGATTTTGAAGATTTTGATTGAAGGGGGGAGTTGGGAGTAATGGAGATGTTTTCTTGGGGTATGATCGATTTTCTTATTTTGGGACCCAAATGGATTTAGGATTTTTATGATTTTTTGATGGGGAGCGTGAATTTAGGGATTGTTGGATTGTGGATGCTCCATTTGGATTAAGTGATTTTTTCTTGGGGTCCCAAACCATTTTAGTTTTGGACTTTACTTTTGGAGGTGTGGGCTTGGGTAGCCTTTTGCATGAATTTTTCTTTGATTCTTTGCATTGGTGCCCTATTGCATGAGGATCTTTAGGATTTTTTGCTTTATGTAAGGATGCATCCATATTTCTATTCTTGAACCCCATGGGGGTTGTGATAGCTTCATGTTTGGTCGATGTGTGCATTCATTCATCATGAGTAGGAATTTTATGGGATTTAAGGGAACACAATTTATGGAAGGAGGGATTAGTGGACATGTGGATAAAGGGATGAGGGGATTTGAGGATGGGGATATTAGGGGTTGGAAGGAGTGGAGGTAGAGTAGATGGAGGAAGGTGTATGGTCACATGCTTTTGGGATTTGTATGACGATAGAGGAGGGATAGAAACATATGTTTTGGTGCTGAAATGGGATGCATGGAGTTTGGGATGGAAAGAAGTGGATATAGAAGGCATGGAGGTGGTACCAACATCTTGGGAATGTTTTCCTTGGGGTATATAGCCAAGGACATGTGATTGTGGAGGGACTTTGACATGGATGGGCTCCAAGTTACATTATTCCTGAAGGCCTAAGCCTTTTCCTTGATTGTTCATGTTTTGGAGCATGCGATGTGTGATGGAATGTTTATTGTTTAGGACACAAGACGTAAGTTTATTATTAGATAAGGAATGTGGCGTGGTGGATAGATGTTGTTCCTATTCTAGGAGAAAACATTCATGGATGAAGGTAGTTAGACCAAGGGGAGAAGATGATGGATTTGAAATGGGGTTGATGGTGGATAATGAAGGATCAATGGAGGATGATAGAGGGTCTTGATGGGATGATGGGTGCTCAATAGGAGATGGTGTTGGATTCTTGGATCTTGATTACCATTAGGCTCATTAAGAGGTATTGTGACATGATCCAATTCATTTGTTGGATTATCTATGTGTTTATGGGGACCAAGTGTCTCATCAAGAGAAGTGGAAGTTGTTGGATAGTGGATAAGACTAGGTGGAGGATGGATATGAGTAGTTTTGATATCTTTCTCATGGATGGTTGTGGTATTATGGATAGGTGAAGTGATAATATCTTGATCATGAAATGCATAAAGTTGGCTAAGAGGATCATCATGGTTTTCTTGATCATAGATGGAAGCTTGATCATAAATAGGATTATGGAGAGGATGAATAGAAGTGATTTGATCTTGATTTGGATGAGGAGTTACTGTTTCCACATGCTTTTGATTAGAGGCTTGACATAGCTCTTGGGTTTTGATGGTTCAAGTGGAATACTCTTAGACAAGATTAGGGAACTATTGGATGGGAATAATAGGCTCTTGATGGTTAATGACATGGCTACATGATGTATCTTGACTTGCACTCATGGTAAGGGGATCTTCAAGAGGCATGATGGGTTGTGGACTATATGATGGATTTGGAGGAATAGGCATATTTCTTGAAGGTTATTGGATAGGTTCAAGGATAGGCATTTGATTATATGGTGGTGGTTGATTCCTTGCTAATAGCCATTGGATCACATCCTTCATAAGTGTATGGGTAGATAAACAATATAATGGAGGGATAATAATGGTAGTTGTCATAGGACTAGGATTAGGATCAGGGGGATGGATAATAGGAGAGGATGGATTAGGATTAGGATTGCATGGTGGTGTTGGTATAGGACTAGGATTAGGTGTATGAATAATAGGAGAGGATGGATTAGGGTTGGGATTAGATGGAAGATTTGATGTATTAGAATTTATGGTTTCTTCAATATGTGGTTTGGAAGGTCCTAATGGATTAACAAATTTATAATTATCATCCTATGGAATCAAAGTAGAGGGATCAAAATCTAGAGGTATCTCAACTCCTCGATGGAGCAGCCCCTCTTTGAGATGATGTTACGACTAAGAGAAGTAACATCATTTCAAAAAAGATAATGTATGGATGAAGGAAAAGGTTGCCCCAGCTACTTGAATGGGTGGTAAGGAGGAATGATGTAAGGAAGGGATGCCCCCTCATGAGGATAGATGGGTTACAAGAACAAGGGTATGCTCTCAAAATGGATGAAAGGGGTTGGATAAGGAAAAAAATACAAGAGAAAAGGATGGATAAGGTTAAGGGATAGGAATAGATAGATTGTTAAGGTGAAAAAGATAGCTAAAATGAATAGTGAAGAAAGATAGATTGAGAGATGAAGAATGCTCTAGAATAGGATTTCAAAATGGATAAGTTATAGTCATAATGGATAGAGTTGATAGACAAGGAATGGTTATGCTAGTATAGTATGTAAAGCAACACTAATTTAATATAGCAAGAGGATATTATGCACCAAGGTATAAGGAACTAGGGTGACTTTGTATCCTTTGCACAGTGTAATACAACCTTGTCTAGACACAAGATATGAATATTATCTATAGGAAGAACTTGATATAATTGCAAGATAAAATGATAACACACACAAGAAAGCATGCACAAATGATTCAAAAACTAACAAGGTGATTGAACTTGTCAAGCTATAAACTGATGATCGATTGATTGATGATGATTGGATTAAGCATAGTATTGTCCTTGTGGGGAACAATATATCACTAGAACAACACAAGGATGCAGGAATGATACATCCCATTGATGATGATGATGATTGATTGATTGATCGATTGATAGCAAGATTAGAAACAACACAAAGGATGTGATTAGATAATTTGGCTAGATTGTTTAGCTAGATTGGTATGGATTAAGGACAATTTGCATTTGGATTTATTTCTTGGATTTTTTGAATATTTGACTTTTTTGGAGTTTTGAATATGTTTTGATTTTTTTTTTTTTTTTTAAATGGTTTGGTTTTTTTTTAATTTTTGGAATGTTTTGATTTTTTGGAGTTTGAGAAATATTTTGATTTTTTTTTGTTTTTGGAAAATGTAATGGGATGACATTGGATTGCATTTTGGATAGCCTAGATGCTAGATACTAATGACAAGGGAAAGCCAAGTCAAGGATGAAAGAAGGATTGGATAGATGGCTAAGAGGATTATGAATGGAAGATAAGAAATATGGAGGATACATAATGGATGGAGGAAAGGGGTTTAGGATGTGATCTACAAGGACTATATCACATAGGAATTAACATACCCCATTCTAGGTGTAATGATTAGGATTTTACATGACAAAGCTTATGGTGATAGGATGACAGAATCCATTGGGAAAAGATTGATATATCAAGAGATGTCCAAAGAATTTTTCAACATTTCGCCCCTATGTCTTTATCACTATCAAAAGAAGGAAGGGAAGATGGGTATGTGGATAGGTATGTGGGAATAATGGATAAGGATTATAGGATGGGAAATCAGAGGATAGGATAGATGAGATAGCATGCCCCCAAGTGTAAGACACATAGACAATTGATCTACACATGACACCTGTTTGCTAGGTTTTCATCATGGTACTTATCCAAGGTGCCATGAGAATAATTTTCACCATTGGATGAAGGGATTTCTCTTTACTATTTTTTTGTGCTTTTTTTTTGGTGCTTTTTTTTTAATTTTTTTTTAATTTTTGAATGGGATAGGGGAATATGGATAGGAGGAATTTTGAAGAGGATGAGGACTCGAGCATATAGCTCCATGAAAGGTCATAATGTCCCATTATAGAGAGATGTCGCACATGGATTATGTCAAGCATCATTTTGCGCATGTATGTTGGTAGATGATTGCATGAGAGGGAGATGGAGGTGGATTAGGATGTGGATTATGTATGAATAGATAGTGGATTATGATGTGAATGATGGATGGAAGGATTATGAAAAAGCATGGACCATAGGGATATGATAGGTGAAATATGTGGGATAGTAGATAGAAGATGGGGAGATGGAGGTATGTGGGAATGTTGTGGGAATCAAGACCAATGTTTGTACACACCAAATTGGATTTTGAAGATTTTGATTGAAAGGGGGAGTTAGGAGTAATGGAGATGTTTTCTTAGCGTATGGTCGATTTAGTAATTTTGGGACCCAATGGATTTAATATTTTTATGATTTTTTGATGGGGAGTGATATTTTTGGGATTGTTGGATTGTGGATGCTCTATTTGGATTAAGTGTTTTTTTGCTTGGGGACCCCATTCATTTTACTTTTGGAGGTGTGGGCTTGCATAGCCTTTTGGATGATTTTTTCTTTGATTCTTTGTATTGGTGCCCTATGGCATGAGGATCTTTAGGATTTTTTTCTTTATGTAAGGATGCATCCAAATTTCTATTTTGGAATCCCATGGGGGTTGTGATAGCTTCATATTTGGTTGATGTGTGCATTCATTGATCATGAGTAGGAATTTTATGGGATTTAAGGGAATGGGATGTATGTATGGAGGGATTAGTGGACTTGTGGATAAAGGGATGAGGGGATTTAAGGATGGGGATATTAGGGGTTGGAAGGAATGGAGGTAAAGTAGATGGAGGAAGGTGTATGGTGACATGATTTTGGGATTTGTATGATGATGGAGGAGGGATAGCAACATATCTTTTTGTGGTGCAATGGGATGCATGGGGTTTGTGATGGGAAGAAGTGGATTTAGAAGACATGGAGGTGGTACCAACATATTGGGATTCTTTTCCTTTGGGTATATAGCCAAGGACATGTGATTGTGGAGTGACTTTGACATGGATGGGCTCCAAGATACCTTTTTCATGAAGGCATAAGCCTTTTCCTTGATAGTTCCTATTTTAGAGCATGCGATACATGATGGGATACTTATTTTTTAGAAAAACAAGATGCGAGTCTATTATTAGTTGAGGAAGGTGGGGTGGTGGATAGAGGTTGTTCCTTTTATAGGAGAGAACATTCATGGATGAAGGTTGTAAGACCAAGGGGAGAGGATGATGAACTTGAAATAGGGTCAATGGTGGATAATGAAGCATTAATATAGGATGATAGAGGGTCTTGAGGGGATGATGGGTTCTCAATAGGAAATGGTGTTGGGATTCTTAGATATTTATTACAATTAGGCTCATTAAGAGGTATTGTGACACGATCCAATTCATTTGTTGGATTATCTATGTGTTCATGGGGACCAAGTGTCTCATCAAGAGAAGTGGAAGTTGTTAGATCATGGATAAGACTAGGTCAAGGATGGATATGAGTAGTTTTGATATCTTTCTCATGCATGGTTGTCATATTATGGATGGGTGAAGTGATAATCTCTTAATCAATGAATGTATAAAGTTGGCTAAGAGGATCAACATTGTTTTCTTGATCATAGGATCTTGATCATATATAGAAGCTTGATCATAAATAGGATTATGGAGAGGATGAATAGAAGTGATTTGATCTTGATTTGGATGAGGGGTTAATGTTTCCACATGCTTTTGATTAGACTCTTGACATAGCTCTTGGGCTTCGATGGAATTGGAAGAGTCTTGGATAGGATTAGGGGACTATTGGATGGGAATAATAGGCTCTTGATGGTCAATGACATGGCTACATGATGGATCTTGACTTGCACTCATGGTAAGGGGATCTTCAAGAGGCATGATGGGTTGCGAACTATATGATGGATTTGGAGGAATAGGCATATTTCTTGAAGGTTCTTGGATATGTTCAAGGATAGGCATTTGATTACATGGTGGTGGTTGATTCCTTGTTAATAGCCATTGGATCACATTTGTCATAAGTGTATGGGTAGATAAACAATATAATGAATGGATAATAAGGCTAGATGTCACAGGACTAGGATTAAGATAAGGTGGATGGATAATAGGAGAGGATGGTTAGGATTAGGATTGCATGGTGGTGTTGGTATAGGACTAGGATCAGGTGGATGAATAATAGGAGAGGATTGTTGATGATTCTTTTTACACACTCATAACAAAAGTTAAAATTCATAAATGAACCTAACTATCTTGAAAGATATGGAGAAATCAATTAAGATTACTCAATCCCAAGTTTCCTTATTGGTCATGTCTTGACCTGTTGGACCGTTCAATAGTTTATTATGAAGCTGTAATGTGCAAGGGGACTTACGTGATATAAAGTGAGTTTGTGACTTACTGGACTTCTATAATGCAAACTAATATAAATATTCACTTCCTAATCATTCGTTTTGCATAAAATTGTTACTGTACTTCAAATCTTTAAAAGATTTATATTCAAACATGCTTTTCTTTTAACTAATTATGAAGATTATCAAATATCAACTGATTGCTCTGAAACTCATTCAAATGTCAGATAACCTCCTTTGGATTTCAATGTTTAAGCTAAGTATTTCAGAATTGTTGGGAAAAGTTAGAGAAACTTAAATTCACCATCATTCACTACAGGATCTAAACGTTCCATTATGTACACAATAAGAAACACAACATATTCAATTAAACCAGCAAACTAAATCATTAAACACAAGTATCCTGAGTATTTTCATGAATATTGCATTCAAGATTGTGAGCTTTAAGAGAAATTATTTTAAATGTAAGGAAGAGCTAGAAGACACTCAGAAGATAGAGGCAGACTTCCAGGTTTACCTATATTCAAAACACAGTCATACAAGATTTAAAAAGTAGGAATGACTCTTAGTTTTTATTAATTGAGTATACCAAAAAACTCACAGTGCTTTACAGATACATTAAGAAAGATGGATGTTTCCACGCATTCCTTAATGCAGATAACAGGTGACCTCCTCTAAACTACGATATACTACTCCAAAATTCTCAAAAAGAATTTACAATTACTGGCAAAATGCTAAAAATTCCTGTGTAAAAAATAATATACAAGTAGCAATGTATCTTATATAGAATTTTGAATTCCCTCCCATGCTACTGTTATAACTTCCATCCCACGGTTATAACCACCCTCCGTTACAAACATCACCCATGGTTGAGGTCCTTTTATTACTGACCAATGGTGCGCCTTCACTTCATAACCGTGTGCCAGTCTACTACTTGGCATCTTTTATCTCAAGGGGTGCGCTTGGAATCTTTACATAAGATTCCCCTTTATGTGACCTTTTCCCACAAGAGCTCTTCATTTAATTTCTTCTCAAAATTCTTTACTCTTTGTCTTCTTACTTTTCCAAGTATTTCTTGAAATTATCAAGCACACCCTTCGCAAAGGTGCAGTCCCCTCCTGGACTTTTTGCTAAAATGTACTCTTGCATCATCACCTTTTCTTTCAATTCCTTTGCTTCATTCTCTAAGTTTTCTCTTCTTTTCATGTATTTCCTTATTTTGGCCTTCTCTTCCATTAATGTGTCCATCACCTGCTTGCTGAGGATTGCATCAGGATTCTCTGTACGGGGTGTGAATATGGCCCTGAATTCTATCAATGCTCTGTCCAAGCTATATGTTGGCGTTTCTGCACATTCATGCTGTAGGAGTTTTTCTATGATTCTCTTGTGCACCTTTATCATTTCTCCTACCTTTTTTACCAGCTCCTGCATGACAACTGTACTTCTTTTGAGGTTATCCTCCTTAAATTTGAGCTCAAAAATTACCTTTGGCACTTGATTTGCCAATGGGATACTGAGTGCCCCTTCATTTATCAATTCCTCTGCTCTTTTGTCAATTTCAGTTAATTGTTTAATTTCATATCTGCATTCCTCCACTCTTGTTTGGCAATTATTTATTAATCCCACACCTTTGTCTCTTTCTTCTGTGGCCACCTTCTAGCTCTTCATAGCTTGCCTTATGGTTTGTTCGCCTTCTTGCAAAAAATCATGAAACCATTCATCAAAAATATTAGCCTTGAATCTTTTATTTTCCATGTCCTGCACTTCCTCTTTAGATAATATTGCTAGGTTAGCAGGTAAGTCAGGCATTGTGGCATTGGGGTCAAATATCCCCTTAATAAATTGTTGGAGTTGGACAATGTGTCCTTTCAATACCTCCTGCTTATCCTTGTCTTTCCTCAACATTTCTGCTAATACTTGGTTCATATCGTTCCACTCGGCAATGTGTTATTCCCTTGTGGAATGCCCAAGGTCAAGATTTAGTATCTTGTATTCCTCCAAGGTAATCTCATGCTTTTCTTTCTCCTTCTATGGTATGGCTAGGCTTAGAGTTCTTGATCCATCTGGACCCCTCTGGATTGCTGACATACTCGTAGCTTTCCTTTTCTCTTTCCTTGGAGTTGTCCTTTCTCCTAATAGGCTCTTAATATCAATGGGAGCCACTTGTATTTCCTTTTTCTCCCTCCTTATCTCTCCTTCCAGCCATGTAGGTGCCTCCTTTGTGCCCTCTACAGCTTTCTCTGCATCAATCACCTCTTCATGAGGTTTATCTATTCCAATTTCCTCCTATTGTTGTTGTTGCAAAGGAGGCTCCTGTTGTGGAGGAGGCTCTTGTTGTTCTGACTCAACTTCATCTTCCTCTTCCTAGTCTTCTTTATCAGAAGTCTCCTCTGCTGCTAATTGTTCTTTTGGGTTATCTTCATCAGGAGCCTTTTCTACTGCTGACTCCTCAGGTTTATTCTCATCTATTTTTTCCTTTTTCTTTGTATTTCTTGTCTGTGGCAGCTCTGGATGTATTGGTAAACTAGCCTTCACCTCATCTTCTTTTTCTTCTTCTCCTTGGGCTTGCAAGTTTTCTGTGTTTTCCTCTTCTTCACCCTGCTCCCCATATGCATTTAGCATATCCAATGCATCCACCTCTAAGGTGTCTCCTCGTGGTGCCTATCCCTCTATGTTTATCCTTTCAGATGATTTTTCTTTTTTAGCCTCTTCAATCTTGTGTGCTTCCTCTTGCACATCTTTAATGATTTCAGGTGGTACTAAGGTACCAAATGGATCAACAGATCTCGTTTCTACCTGCACCTCTTCTTCTTCACTGTCTCCATACTTTGCTTGGCTTCATGAGTTTTTGACTCTTGTAGTATTTCACCGGCCAACTCTGTCTTTACCTTTATATATGTCTGCCTGGGATCTACTGAAGAGGAAGCACCCTGTATGTTGCTCAACTTTTCTCCAACTTTCTGTGCCCCAATCGTCTTGGGAGACTCATCCTCAGACAACTTGACTGGGATTGCCCTCATCGGTTGTTGCCCTACGACTTCACTGGTAGCTTGTGCTTCCCCTGCACCTACCTCATGGCTCATGGATTTTGCATCAACAAAATTTTTAGATGCAACTGCAACTATTATGCTAAAGCATATGGATCCATTAGTGTAGCATCCTTATTATTTTCCATAATTCTTGCTTCTACAAACTTTCTCTTCTTCTCATAAAAACACTGTAAATCCTCACTGGGGTCTGCCTTTCTCTTCCTTCCCCCTTTTGGGAATGTAACCTCTTTTCCTTCAGCTTTAAGTTCTTCTATCCTGTCCTTAAGCCATGTTTTTGAAAACAGTATTACCGGTTTAGATAATACATCTAATGATGTATTCCAAGGCTGTGACCAGTCAGGCTCTGCAATAGGAGCCAATCTTGCTTGTGCATAACTTTGATGTAATAATTGATCATCTTCTTTGACCTCTGGAGGGACATATATATTGCCAATAGATTTCATTTGCTCCACAGTCAATCTTTTGTGAGCCCTCTTTCTCACCTCCCTGTCGTTTTGGCAGTCAGCCCAAAAATCTTCAATATGTGCTTGCTGTTTGTATTTCTTGTCTACAAAATTTTGAATTCTGTGAAAGTGGTCGAATCTTCTTTCTAAATCAAACTCTTTGAAGCCATAATACCTCAATTCTTTCTCTAAATAACTTGCCACCTCCTCACTAAAACAAGAAAATCTGCCAACTACCCATGGCAGTTTCACATTTCCTTTGTTAAATTTGCTCTCGTACATCCTGAAAGCATTCAAATTCTGCCTTGAAAACTCTAATACAACTAGCTTGTCAGAAGGATACCTGGGAAGCATGAATGGCTTCCCTTCAAAACCCTCAGTTCTTATATAAGTAAACTGTTCAAACTGTATGAACCATGAACTGTGCAGTCCAATTGCACTTTCAACATCTTTAGATAACCTTTTGTCAGGTTCCTCCCTTAGTACTCTTACCAAGTAAGTATAAAAACATCATTTACCAAAGAAAAATTTCTTAAGGCATTCTCCTCCTGTAAGACAGGGTAATGTTCATACACTAGCCTCTAATTAGGGCCATTTCCCAAAACACCAATCCTTTCTATCCCATGAATAAAGGGTGTAATTACTGCAGCACAAGAATACAACACATAAGAAGATAAATAAAATGGCAAGCCCCTTTGCTGCCTCATCATGGCCTGTCTCCAAATAGCCGTACTAATGGCCTTAGCCCAATGAATTTGCCCTTGTTCCTCTTCACCTGTTCTCAAGTATTCTATGACAGTGAACATCCAGGGTTCACATTTGGTGGCATCCCTCAGCCCAACTAGTCTACTTAGCATGGTGATCATCAAATATATTTCTTCCCTGAAATGTATTCTCATCAGGTTCTTAGGGATTCTGGCCACTACCTTTGGTTTGTTCTCTAGACTATACCAGTGGCGAAATATTTTACCCTTACAGTCTCCCTCATTTGCATAGAAACTCTCATTATACTGATCCATATCAATGTCTGTCATTTTGTCAGTGATCTCCAGCCCAAACGTGATAGCAATCACCTCAGGAGTCAAATCAGCAATTATTTTATCATAGAGCATCACCATCCTGGTGCTTGGGTTATACATTGTTACACAGTCCAAGCACAAATCCCTAGCCTCCATTGCTAATGGGAAACCTGCAGCTCGGTATAACCCACTATCCCAAATGCACTTCATATCGGGAGTAGCATCTCTAGCAGTAATTCGTTTTAGCACATCCTCCACATCATAGTTTCCTATCTTAGTATCTGTCCCCACTCCATTTGTGTTGATTAGGGTCAGACACCCTCTGTGTATAGGTAATTCTTCTTTCTCCACCTCCTTCTGTGGCTTTCTTTCCTTTTTTATATCCTCCCCTGTATCCTTCTTCAGTTTAGGGGCCATCCTGTAGAAGTATACATGTCTCAATTTTCATTTTCACTTCATATCTAGGGTTTTACTGTGAATGCCTATTTTCTACTATCTACCCTAACTTATAACCTCCCTAAATTTGTTTAGCTCTATTTAGCTAATTAATAGTTAAAACAATAACTTTAACAAATGCATGCATTTTTTAAAAGTGAAATTACTGGAATCAACAGTTGTGTTTTACCGTTTGAAATTTAAACGGGGTTTCAAGATAAATACATATTTCTGTTACCATTTAACCCCTGATGCTGACTTACTTTACCTTTTGCTTTTACCAGTAACTGTAACTTTCTTTGCCTCTGGTAAATTTTGCCTTTTTTTACTGCAACAAATCCTTTCTCTACAATTTTTAGTTTTCAACAGTATATTTCGAAAGCAAGGTAACATAAAAATACCCTAGCCCTTGCTAAATTCCCCCTTTGTTTGAGTCTTTGGCATGCATTAATTGTAGTAATTAATGCCCAACAACCATCAGCTGCTATTACTCTATTTGTGTTTTTTTTGAACTTTTTACCGTTAGTCAATTCTATGTATACATCATTTTTTTCTATGTATATTTCTTTGTATGTTCCCCTTGTACCTTTTGAACATACAATCCCTTTATGCAAAGAACCAACTAACGCTCTTTTACCCTTTTCCGCTGCCGTACCGTCTTGTATCTTTTTCTTGTATATTTCACTTGTACATTCCATTGTATAACCGCATATACAAACACATATACATTTGTTCTTTTACCTTCATTTTCCTGCGATGCATATAATTCTTTGTATATCAGCACTGTATATTTAAACATGCAAAACACCAAATATACAAAGGATTTTCCATTATTTAATCATTCTTAGCATCCGGGTCATGTATATTAGCTTGTATGTTAAATATACGTTTGTAATATACAAAACTGATATACATGTAGTGGGGTCTACCCTTAACCCCCAAACTTACTTTTACGCGATGTTTTTATCCATTTTATCCAATTTGGACCTCAACTTCCTATCAATCATGATGTACTTGCCTTGAAATCCGTGATGTATGCCACTCAACATATCTCTTGCCATTACATTCGGATGCAATGCAACGTACTTACAATGTTTCAATTTTCCCGAGTTCTAGGCTGTATGTATAAAGTAATGTTTGTTTCAAAATGTACATACCAACACGGAGACATGCATCAGTTTAATTGCATTTGATAACCCTTTAAATCCGTAATGTATAAAGCACAATGTATATCGGGTTGTATATAAAAATATACAATGCACAATATACAAGGACTTTACTGTATTGTATAATCCTTCAATTCTGGGTTATATAAATCGATGTATGAAAAGATATGTTTGAAGTTTGCACATATCGATTGTATTGTATTTTAACTTTCCCTCAGTTCCGTATTGCATAAAATGAAACATATATTTTGTTGTATATTTGACGTTGCCAAATATACAAACCTGAAATATACAACAGTTTAACTTCATTTTATAACTTTTCAATTCCACGTTGTGTAAAACTCAATGTACATCCCAATTGTATATTTCGCATCCGCCAAATATACAATTACCAAACATACGATAGTTAAACTCTATTCCATATACCTTCAGTTCCGGTTTGTATAAAGCGCTATGTATATCGGAGATGTACATTGTGAACATACAACACCAAATATACAAGGGCTTTATTGCTTTTGATAACTTTTTAGTTCCGCTCTGCATATGATCCCTTGTATATTTGATTGCATATTTCGCACCCACCGAATATACAAGCCCCCAAACATACACCGATTGTGCTAAATTTAATACCCCTTTTCAATTCCGCGCTATGTATATCAGATTGTATATTTACCTTGTACATTTTCCATTTGCCAAATATACAAACTGGAATATACATTGCGGACTCCAATTGTTTATTCATTCCAACCTTAACCTTTTCAGGTCCGACTTGTAAATTGAAGATAAAACTTTGTCACAGAATGTATACAATTATAAGATTATATAAACCCAATTACCCTTCATTCACGACCAACACCAAGACCTTATATACAAACACATTTATATATGATACCAAAATGATGCAGAGGAAAATATCATTCAACTTCATATTGACAAAGTTCATAACAATGTGTTTCAAATCCACATTCTTTATCATAACCAAGGCTCACAACATAACACTATTTTTTGTTTTATTCATCATCTCTGACCCAAATCAGGTTTTAGTTGTCCTTCTGAACCTTAACTCAATCAAAATAAACAATCAACAAGGACTGTTCCTTCATGCATGCAACCTTCTCTTCAAGGACTGTCTTTAATAGGTAAGTATGGCACTCACAACATAAATTTGTTCAACACATAACCAACCAACATGGTCTCTAACCAAAAAACTAAAATCTACACCTTCAAAGACAGTGAGCAGCAAATTACCTTATGACTGTCCTATGACAGTGCATTGACAGACTTATTCCTAGTAGCCCTGTCATCAAAGACTTTCAAACACAACTCCTTCCATAGAATCCTTCTCAAGACTATGAAGGCATATTTGGACACCCATTTCCAAGTACTAAAACATATTAAACATGCACCCTAGGTCTTTTTGGACCAACACCCTTAAAACTCTGCTATTACACTACTTCAAGAGCCCCAAATAGGCCATTTTTCCAAAGGAACCCTACTCAAAACTTCTCTCTAACCCCAAAACTCAATTGGACAGCAATCCTAAGATGTTAAAACCTCCTATTTCATAACTTTTGCTCATGGGCTCGGTTCCCAATGTGCCTAACTCTAAAACCCTTGTTTCTAGGCCTTTTTAAGAGGGTTTAATGGAAAACTATACTCCAAACCCCCAATGGCTCTGCCACCACTCCAACCACTCTTCATTTCACCTGCACATACTCAATCATCCATTACATGGACTTGGTTTGCCTTGTTTTGTCGGTTCCCTATCTCCAACCTCTCATTTTCAATGCAAAATTGTATGAAAAGGCAATAAAAACATTTTACCACCCACTTTCATCATATTCCCTGCACACAAAGGCATACACATCTCTGATTCACATTGGTTTGGACCCATCCCACAAGTCACAGTAACCACAGAGAGTGGGATGGGTCAGTTTAACTCTTTAAGACCTTCAAAACCTCTAAATCAAACCCTTGTAGCTAGTCACAACAAAACTCAGATAAAATGAGTAAAACTAAATGAAATTACCTCTAATCACTTGCAGAAGGAAGTTAACATAGACCTTTAACACATGCATTAAATTTCAAGTCATGACAGTACCGTACAACAGTACAGTATGGCTGAAAACAGCGACTGAAACAGGAAAAGCAGAAAAATAGTTATCTTTTTTATCTTTTCTTTCAATTTCTCTGAATGGTCTCTTTTCAAATGATCCCCTTTGGCTTCTAATAAACCTTCTACAATGCTTGGAGTGGTTGGGGGTCAATACAACTGCCCAACCATTGGGCTTTTCTTGCTTTTGTAACTATTGTTTTTTAAACTGTCTTTAGAAACTGTCATAGAAACTGTCCTTTCCTCCTACTATTTTTGTTTAACATGCTTTTTGACACAAGGTTTAACCTATGCCAAGGTTTTTAACATCTTTCCAATCTTGACATGCCTCTATAGGCTTTACAAACATGAAGATTTAACATGAACTTTCCTATATGCCTCATGAAGGCTTTACATAAAACTAATCATGACTGTCCTAACTAGGACTTGCAACAAGACAATAGAGGAAATTAGCTATTTGGACATAGTCCATTATAACATGGCTTTCAAGCCTCATTATAACCACTCAATGGTCTCAAGGACTTCATTAAACAAACATAAATAAACCCCGATGTGAAGGTGCTCCTGCACCATAAACCCTCCATGTTATCTTGAAAATAGTTCTTTGGTTGACTAGGAATAACACTTCCTTTTTGTAATTCCATCACTTTTGTGCATCTTATATATTCATATTCAATAATGTCCCTACACATTCCACAACTCTCTTCAGAGTGTGATGTGTTGTGAACTCTGCACTTGCCTTTGTATAACTTACACTGGACATGAACCCCTTGTTCAATGCACTTTATCATTTCCTGTCTAATGACCCGACTAAAAGTATTCAGTGCATTATTTTCTTCCTCGTAAGAATTTCCATCAGATTCAACAAATCCTTTTGTTTCTTTACCAATAGGCTTTTCTCCAATGTTTAGCATTAATATTTCCTCAATCTAAACCCCTTTGTTGGTGACC
The DNA here is from genome assembly GCA_027924645.1 of Cunninghamia lanceolata. Lineage (NCBI taxonomy): Eukaryota > Viridiplantae > Streptophyta > Pinopsida > Cupressales > Cupressaceae > Cunninghamia > Cunninghamia lanceolata. The sequence goes on along the minus strand of BSBN01001134.1, from coordinate 157,087 downwards.
CTATAAACATCGGGTTCAACAAAAGCATACAATATTTCATTCGTCCTATTGTATTATGTGATCATATGCTTCATCCTAGGTTCAGCCTCTATTCTAATTTGATTAGGCACACCCCTCCAAGGTAACCACATATGTGAAAAGTCAGTGGACATGTACCCATTCAGTGTTTTTAACTAATCTCTGCTTAATAACATCCCATAATTTGTAGGTATATCAACTACTTGGATGTCAATGAACTAACTTACCCTAGGGTCGGAAGCTAACTGCATCTGAATATGCATTAGCTCTCCTACCACGTTATCTTCAGTCTTATCTAACTATGTGACAACTTTGGCAGACTTGGTGGGAGTCAGACCTAAGATTTTACATATACCGAGAGGCATCACATTAGCTGAGGCACCTGAGTCCACCATACAATTGTGTATGTTCTTTCCACACAATCTAACAGTTAACAAGAAGGGAGGAGTATCCCTCTTATCAGCATACATTACTACATTTGTGTTAGAAGGCTGCTCAACTTTCTTACCCTTCTCTTTTGGTTGTGTTTCTCTATTAGGCACAAGTACCTCAATAGAGGTCTCTCCTATTACAGATGTATCTAAAGATTTTACAAAGGCTTTCCTAACCTCTGGGCTCTTTAGTAATTCACACAAAGGTACACTGACCTTGATTTTCTTTATTTCTTCTGATAGATAACTCATCAGCCCCAATGTTTCTGTTGTCTTAGTTTTATTTATCTGGACCCTCTGAGTTACTATTCCATTATTTGCATTATGATTGGCTTTCAGTGTAGCAGGGTTGTTGCTAGCATTCTAGTCTAGTGGGGTATTGTAATTGTTAAGAGGAGTGGAAGTGGTGAAAGGACCTCCTAGCCTAGTGTTGTTTCTAAGATTATAGGTGTGATTTTTATTTGACTGTTGGAAGGCTTGCACCTCCTCAATCTCATGCAACACCTCATTTTCTGTTTCAAATGCAAACTAAAAAGCATTTAATACTAAGGCTGTCTTAGAATATAGGTTTTCACAATAATAGGGCTCATCATCCAACAATTGGTCATCTTCCTCTTCTCTAAAAGTAAAGGTCTCCAAAACTAGAGCAGTATCATATCCCGAGGGTACTATCTCATTACCTTTGGGAACTAAGAATTCAGAAGTAGGAGCCTGTACATCCACATTAAAAATGCTTGCAGCCAGATGAAACTGAGGGCAGTCTATTTCAGCATGGGCACTAGTATTATGGATCCTACACCAATTCTTTAGTGCCACATTGGCCATTTGAATCCCTGTTGTTTGTTTTGTGTCTTGGTTGTCCAAATTCTCAAATGGAGAAGCCAGGGTGCCATTATTAGGCCTTGTGTTCCATGTTTTGGGTTGCCTAGGCTGATTCTGGTTCCTATTATTGTTCTTTCAGGCTCTCTTATCTATAGTGGGTCCTCTATTTTGCGTTTGTTGTCCCTGATTATGACTTTGATGTTGACTGTGACCTTGACCCTGATTAGAACTCTAACCTTGGTTATAACCCTGACTCTGATTATGACTCTAATTCTGATTTTGGTTATAACTAGGGTTGCAGTTCTAGTTTTGGCCCTGATTATAGTTCTGGTTATACCCCGGGTTATTTCTATTGTAGAAATTATCATTTCTCAACTGTGTCATCCAGTGGTCAATCTTCTCAGATGTGCAGTGATTTCTTTGATGTCTTCCCTCTCCTCTTGTGCTTTTGCTATAAGTGTATCTTGAGGTGGTTGGAAAAATGATTGGCCATTGTTCTGATTAAGATTGGTAGTATTACCAGTGTAAGGTACTATAGCCTGAATTGGAGCAGGGTTATACACAGGTGTGTATGTAGGGACTGGATTAAGCATTGGAGCATTTTGTGCAGGCACTCCATTCCAAGGTTGCACTTGATTTTGCATTCCAAGATTTCCTCCATTGCGGAATGGATTATAGGTTGTCTACCTCATTTCCTAATTTATAGAGGCTGCCTCTTTATAGGCTTTAGATATCGTATCTATATTAGGCTTTCTCTTGACAAACATGGCAGTTAATGGATCCAAGGCAATGTAATACATAGCCAACAGTGTGTCTGGCACTACTGTGTAGGGTGCTACCAGCCTAGAAGATGCCTTTTGAAATCTATCATTAAAGTTATCAATTAGTTCTCCTTCACCCCTTTTGATTGTGGCCAATTTATGATACAAGATAGAAGGATCGACTGGTCCCCTAAATCTAGACATAAATGCTTCTTCCATAAATGTCTAGGAAGAAATGTAGCCATTAGGTAGATTTACATACTAGTTAGATGCTTGCTCATTGAAAGTATAAGGAAATAACCTACAGACTACATCTTCACGTTCTAACTGGGCTCTAAAGCAGCCTTCCTTAAATATCCTTATATGATCCTCTAGATCCTAGTGTAACTAGTATTTAGGGCCTATTTTCTCAGGGTTCTTTGGCATCTCATGATAATTCACAAAATATATGGGCGAGTTGACATTAAAATATGCCATTGCTAGTATTTGTGCCTGAATTGGACCTATGAGATTACCCAAATTTCTAGGTGTGCTTGGGCTTCCGAGAGGACTAAGACCTCTAGGAGAACCTGAACCTAGACTTAAGGATCCGGATGAAGAACTATTAGGATTGCCAATCCTATGGGTGTAAAATGGTGATCCAGGAGGTGTTCCAGATGAACCTCCTGTATCTGATGTTTTAAGACTCCAAATAAAAGGGTTCCTACTCTGCCTTCTATCAGGTAGCTGAACAAATATGTCGTCAGGATTAACCCTAGACCTAGTTACCCTGTTTCTGTTATGAGCTAGTTTTACTTGAACTCAACCTTAATTCCTATCAGGCCATCCTTCTAGCACCAAAAACTATTGATGATTGTTTTTACACACTCATAACAAAAGTTAAAATTCATAAATGAACCTAACTATCTTGAAAGATATGGAGAAATCAATTAAGATTACTCAATCCCAAGTTTCCTTATTGGTTAGGTCTTGACCTGTTGGATCGTTCAGTAGGTTATTATGAAGCTATAATGTGCAAGGGGCCTTACGTGATTTAAAGTGAGTTTGTGACTTACTAGACTCCTATTATGCAAACTAATACAAATATTCACTTCCTAATCATTCATTTTGCATAAAATTGTTATTGTACTTCAAACCTTTACAAGATTTATATTCAAACGTGCTTTTCTTTTAACTAATTATGAAGATTATCAAATATCAACTAATTGCTCTGAAACTCATTCAAATGTCAGATAACCTCCTTTGGATTTCAACGTTTAAGCTAAGTATTTCAGAATTGTTGGGAAAAGTTAGAGAAACTTGAATTCACCATCATTCACTATAGGATCTAAATGCTCCATTATGCACACAATAAGAAACACAGCATATTCAATTAAACCAGCAGACTAAATCATCAAACACAAGTATCCTGAGTATTTTCATGAATATTGTGTTCAAGATTGTGAGCTTTAAGAGAAATTATTTTAAATGTAAGGGAGAGCTAGAAGACACTCAGAAGATAGACGTAGACTTCCAGGTTTACCTATATTCAAAACACAGTCATACAAGATTTATAATGTAGGAATGACTCTTATCTTTTATTAATTGAGTATACCAAAAAACTCACAGTGCTTTACAGATACATTAAGAAAGCTGGATGTTTCCATGCATTTCTTAATGTAGATAATAGGTGACCTCCTCTAAACTACGATATACTACTCCAAAATTCTTAGAAAGAATTTACAATTACTGGCAAAATGCTAAAAATCCCTGTGTAAAAAATAATATACAAGTAGCAATGTATCTTATATAGAATTTTGAATTCCCTCTCATGTTACGGTTATAACTTCCATCCCACGGTTACAACCACCCTCCACGGTTACAACCATCACCCACGGTTGAGGTCCTTTTATTACTGACCAATGGTGCACCTTCACTTCATAACCATGTGCCAGTCTACTACTTGGCATCTTTTATCTCAAGGGGTGTGCTTGGAATCTTTACATAAGATTCTAATTTATGTGACCTTTTCCCGCCAGAGCTCTTCATTTAATTTCTTCTCAAAAATTCTTTACTCTTTGTCTTCTTACTTTTCCAAGTATTTCTTGAAATTATCAAGCACACCCTCCACAAAGGTGCGGTCCCCTCCTAGACTTTTTGCTAAAATGTACTCTTGCATCATCACCTTTTCTTTCAATTCCTTTTCTTCATTCTCTAAGTTTTCTCTTCTTTTCATGTATTTCCTTATTTTGGCCTTCTCTTCCATTAATGTGTCCATCACCTACTTGCTGAGGATTGCATCAGGATTCTCTGTACGGGGTGTGAATATGGCCTTGAATTCTATCAATGCTCTGTCCAAGCTATATGTTGGCGTTTCTGCACATTCATGCTGTAGGAGTTTTTTTAGGATTCTCTTGTGCACCTTTATCATTTCTCCTACCTTTTTTACTAGCTCCTACATGACAACTGTACTTCTTTTGAGGTTATCCTCCTTGAATTTGAGCTCAAAAATTACCTTTGGCACTTGATTTGCCAATGGGATACTGAAGTGCCCCTTCGTTTATCAATTCCTCCGCTCTTCTGTCAATTTCAGTTAATTGTTTGATTTCAAATCTGCATTCCTCCACTCTTGTTTGGCAATTATTTATTTATCCCTCACCTTTGTCTCTTTCTTCTGTGGCCACTTTCTAGCTCTTCACAACTTGCCTTATGGTTTGTTCGTCTTCTTGCAAAAAATCATGAAACCATTCATCAAAAATATTAGCCTTGAATCTTTTATTTTCCATGTCCTGCACTTCCTCTTTAGATAATATTGCTAGGTTAGCAGGTAAGTCAGTCATTGTGGCATTGGGGTCAAATATCCCCTTAATAAATTGTTGGAGTTGGACAATGTGTCCTTTCAATACCTCCTGCTTATCCTTGTCTTTCCTCAGCATTTCTGCTGTTACTTGGTTCATTTCCTTCCACTCAACAATGTGTTGTTCCCTTGTGGAATGCCCGAGGGCAAGATTTAGTATCTTGTATTCCTCCAAGGTAATCTCACCCTTTTCTTTCTCCTTCTGTGGTATGGCTAGGCTTAGAGTTCTTGATCCATCTGGACCCCTCTGCATTGCTGACATAGTCCTAGCTTTCCATTTCTCTTTCCTTGGAGTTTTCCTTTCTCCTAATAGGCTCTTAATATCAATGGGAGCCAGCTGTATTTCCTTTTTCTCCCTCCTTATCTCTCCTTCCAGCCATGTAGGCGCCTCCTTTGTGCCCTCTGCAGCTTTCTCTACATCAATCACCTTTTCATTAGGTTTATCTATTCCAATTTCCTCCTGCTGTTGTTCCTGTTGTTGTTGTTGCTCTGGTTGTTGTTGTGGAGGAGGCTCCTATTGTGGAGGAGGCTCTTGTTGTTCTGACTCAACTTCATCTTCCTCTTCCTGGTCTTCTTTATCAGGAGTCTCCTCTACTGCTGACTCTTCTTTTGGGTTATCTTCATTAGGAGCCTTTTCTGCTACTGACACCTCAAGTTTATTCTCATCTATTTTTTCCTCTGCCTCTGTATTTCTTGTCTATGGCAGCTCTGGATGTATTGGCAAACTAGCGTTCACCTCATCTTCTTTTTCTTCTTCTCCTTGGGCTTGCACCCTGTATGTTGCTCAACTTTTCTCCAACTTTCTTTGCCCCAATCATCTTGGGAGACTCATCCTCAGACAACCTGACTGGGATTGCCATCATCGGTTGTTGCCCTACCACTCCACTGGCAGCTTGTGCTTCCCCTACACCTACCTCATGGCTCATGGATTTTGAATCAACAAAAGTTTCAGATGCAACTGCAATTGTTATGCCTAAAGCATATGGATCCATTAGTGTAGCATCCTTATTATTTTCCACAATTCTTGCTTCTACAAACTTTCTCTTCTTCTCATAAAAACACTATAAATCCTCACTGGGGTCTGCATTTCTCTTCCTTCCCCCTTTTGGGAATGTAACCTCTTTTCCTTTAAATTTAAGTTCTTCTATCCTGTCCTTAAGCCATGTTTTTGAAAATAGTATTACCGGTTTAGATAATACATCCAATGATGTAGTCCAAGTCTGTGACCAGTCAGGCTCTGCAATAGGAGCCAATCTTTCTTGTGCAAAACTTTGATGTAATAACTGATCATCTTCTCTGACCTCTAGAGGGACATATATATTGTCAATAGATTTCATTTGCTCCACAGTCAATCTTTTGTGAGCCCTCTTTCTCACCTCCCTGTCGTTTTGGCAGTCAGCCCAAAAATCTTCAATATGTGCTTGCTATTTGTATTTCTTGTCTACAAAATTTTGAATTCTATGAATGGGGTCAAATCTTCTTGCTAAATCAAACTCTTTGAAGCCATAATACCTCAATTCTTGCTCTGAATAACTTGCCACCTCCTCACTAAAACAAGAATATCTGCCAACTTCCAATGGCAGTTTCACATTTCCTCTGTTAAATTTGCTCTTGTACATCCTAAAAGCATTCAAATTCTGCCTTGAAAACTCTAATACAACTAGCTTGTCAGAAGGATACCTGGGAAGCATGAATGGCTTCCCCTCAAAACCCTCAATTCTTATATAAGTAAAGTGTTCAAACTGTATGAACCATGAACTGTGTAGTCCAATTGCACTTTCAACATATTTAGATAACCTTTTGTCAGGTTCCTCCCTTAGTACTCTTACCAAGTAAGTATAAAAAACATCATTTACCAAAGCAAAATTTCTTAACGCATTCTCCTCCTGCAAGACAGGGTAATGTTCATACACTAGCCTCTAATTAGGGCCATTTCCGAAAACACCAATCCTTTCTATCCCATGAATAAAGGGTGTAATTACTGCAGCACAGGAATACAACACATAAGAAGACAAATAAAATGGCAAGCCCCTTTGCTGCCTCATCATGGCCTATCTCCAAATAGAAGTACTAATGGCCTTAGCCCAATGAATTTTCCCTTGTTCCTCTTCACCTGTTCTTAAGTATTCTATGATAGTGAACATCCAGGGTTCACATTTGGTGGCATCCCTCAGTCCAACCAGTCTGCTCAGCATGGTGATCATCAAATATATTTCTTCCCTGAAATGTATTCTCATCAGGTTCTTAGGGATTCTGGCCACTGCCTTTGGTTTGTTCTCTGGACTGTACCAATGGCAAAATATTTTACCCTTACAGTCTCCCTCATTTGCATAGAAACTCTCATTATACTGATCCATATCAATGTCTGTCATTTTGTCAGTGACCTCTAGCCCAAACGTGCTAGCAATCCCCTCAGGAGTCAAATCAGCAATTATTTTATCATAGAGCATCACCATCCTAGTGCTTGGGTTATACATTATTACACAGTCCAAGTACAAATCCCTAGCCTCCATCGTTAATGGGAAACTTGCAGCTCGGTATAACCCACTATCCCAAATGCACTTCATATCGGGAGTAGCATCTGCAGTAGTAATTCGTTTTAGCACATCCTCCGCATCATAGTTTCCTATTTTAGTATCTGTCCCCACTCCATTTGTGCTGATCAGGGTTGGACACCCTCTGTGTATAGGTAATTCTTCTTTCTCCACCTTCCGTGGCTTTCTTTCCTTTTTTATATCCTCCCTTATATCCTTCTTCAGTTTAGGGGCCATCCTGTAGAAGTATACATGTCTCAATTTTCATTTTTACTTCATATCTAGGGTTTTACTGTGAATGCCTATTTTCTACTATCTACCCTAACTTATAACCTCCCTGAGTTTGTTCAGCTCTATTTAGCTAATTAACAGTTAAAACAGTAACTTTAACAAATGCATGCATTTTTTAAAAGTGAAATTACTGGAATCAACAGTTGTGTTTTACCGTTCAAAATTTAAACAGGGTTTCAAGATAAATACCTATTTCTGTGACCATTTAACCCTTGATGCTGACTTACTCTACCTTTCACTTTTACTAGCAACTGTAACTTTCTTTGCCTCTGGTAAATTTTGCCTTTTTTTACTGCAACAGCTTCTTTCTCTGCAATTTTCAATTTTCAACAGTATATTTCGAAAGCAAGGTAACATAAAAATGCCCTAGCCCTTGCTAAATTCCCCCTTTGTTTGAGTCTTTGGCATGCATTAATTGCATTAATTAATGCCCAACAACCATCGGCTACTATTACTCTATTTGTGTTTTTTTTGAACTTTTTACCGTTAGTCAATTCTATGTATACATTATTTTTTTCTATGTATATTTCTTTGTATGTTCCCCTTGTACCTTTCGAACATACAATCCCTTTATGCAAAGAACCAACTAATGCCCTTTTACCCTTTTCCGCTTCCATACCTTCTTGTATCTTTTGCTTGTATATTTCACTTGTACATTCCATTGTATAACCGCATATACAAACACATACATTTGTTCTTTTACCTTAATTTTCCCGCGATGCATATAATTCTTTGTATATCGGCATTGTATATTTAAACATGCAAAACACCAAATATTAAAAGGATTTTCCATTATTTAATCATTCTTAGCATCCGAGTCATGTATATTAGCTTGTATGTTAAATATACATTTGTAGTATACAAAACTAATATACATGTAGTGGGGTCTACCCTTAACCCCCAAACTTACCTTTACACGATGTTTTTACCCCTTTTATCCAATTTGGACCTCAACTTCCTATCAATCGCACTGTACTTGGCTTGAAATCCGTGATGTATGCCGCTCAACGTATCTCTTGCCATTACATTCAGACGCGATGCAACGTACTTACAATGTTTCAATTTTCCTAAGTTTTAGGCTATATGTATAAAGTAATGTTTGTTTCAAAACATACATACCAACATAGAGACATGCATCAGTTTAATTGCATTTGATAACCCTTTAAATCCGCAATGTATAAAGTGCAATGTATATTGGGTTGTATATAAAAATAGACAACACGCAATATACAAGGACTTTACTGTATTGTATAATCCTTCAATTCCAAGTTATATAAATCGATGTATGAACCTATATGTTTGAAGTTTGCACACATTGATTGTATTGTATTTTAACTTTCCCTCAGTTCCATATTGCATAAAATGAAATGTATATTTCATTGTATATTTGACGTTGCCAAATATACAAACCCAAAATATACAACAGTTTAACTTCATTTTATAACTTTTCAATTCCGCATTGTGTAAAACTCAATGTACCTCCCAATTGTATATTTCACATCCGCCAAATATACAAGTGCCAAACATACGATAGTTAAACTCTATTCCATACTACCTTCGGTTCTGGTTTGTATAAAGCGCTATGTATATCGGAGATGTACATTGTGAACATACAACACCAAATATACAAGGGCTTTACTGCTTTTAATAACTTTTCGGTTCCGCTCTGCATATGATCCCTTGTATCTTTGATTGCATATTTCGTACCCGCCAAATATACAAGCCCCCAAACATACACCGATTGTGCTAAATTTAATACCCATTTTCAATTCTGCGCTATGTATATCAGATTGTATATTTACCTTGTACATTTTCCACTTGCCAAATATACAAACCAGAATATACATTGTGGACTCCAATTGTTTATTCATTCCAACCTTAACCTTTTCGGGTCTGACTTGTAAATTGAAGATAAAACTTTGTCACAGAATGTATACAAGTATAAGATTATATAAACCCAATTACCCTTCATTCACGACCAACACCAAGACCCGATATACAAACGCATTTGTATATGAGAGGACCCTGCATATACAAAGAACTTTGTATATGCAAGGCACAAACCCTCTAATAGTACATTTACCAAAAAACATCAATAACTTGAAAAATATAGTGAATTTCAGAAAAATTCAAAAAGCATCCCCTATTTATTTTCAACAAGGAATTCACCTGCACTTTGACTTGGTACTTAATGTTATTTTTTTCTCTATTTTCACCATGGTTTGTATTGAACCTTCCTTTTCCATTTACCACCAAGCAAAACCCACACACGAAAGCAACCAAAAGCCAGCTACAGCAGCGGTCCTCATTTTGCTAAGGAGTAAAATGGGGCGTGTTGTGAGCATCACAACAAGGATGAATTAGGGTTGGGATTAGATGGATGATTTGATATATTGGAATTTATGGTTTCTTCAACATGTGGTTGGGAAGGTCCTAATGGATTAAAAACTTGATAACGATGACCTTGAGGAATTAAAGCAGGGGGATCAAAATCTAGAGGTATCTCAACTCATCCTCAATGGAGCATCCTTTCAAAATAAGCTTGGGGACTTTTGGAAATGATATAGTCCACATGTTCTTGGTTATCAAGGTCTTCTATAAAGTGTTGAATTCTAGATTCATAATCAAGGGACTCATGGGTAGAAGTACTTGAAATTTGAGGCTCTTGGGTAAGCATTTGATTGGATGATGATAGAGGATACACATAGGATGCATAAGTAGAAGTGGTGTTTCCCTTGTCAGAGGTAGCATGAGGAGGACTCATGGATGTTGGATTTTGGCTCAAAGGATAACTAGGACTTGCATGTTTTTGTTGTAAGGGATCTAGATAGATACAAGTATTAAAATGATGATTATGTTCAATTTATTCAAGATATGCATCATGGTCTACAAGATTAGAATCAAAATCTGCATCAAGAGGGATTTCTAAGTGGTTTTAGGGGTGAGGTGAAATATTGGAATAAATAGTTGAGTGACCTTGAGGTATGGATTGATATGGATATTGGTTGATATTGTAATAAGTGGGATAGGTTGAGTTAGGACTAGCTTGATATGTGGTTGTACTAGGATGGTATGAAGTTTGTTCCATCCTTAAACTTGGACTATGCTTTACTTTTAATTTCATATGATTAAGTGGGTAATTAATCATAGATTAATAATTTGACGTTTAGGAAAAATATTAGAATAAATCATTGATTTTATGAATTATGATTAATGCTTAGAATTAGACATGAGATTATATGTTTTTGTGATTATTTAAGCATGATGTATAACTATTTTATTGATTATACATTGATCATAAGTTTGTATGATTGTGAGTGTATCCAGGAAAAGATTTCTACCTCCAAGAATAGGAGAGCAACACCAGAGAGAGGGGAATATATGTTTTGGAAAAGTCAGGTTTGCCATTCTAGACCTAAGTGGTATATTTCATGAACCTTCTTGAGATGGGACCATATGTTTTAGTTATCTCTCCTTTTGTGTCAATCTCAATTCGGCTTTCATCGTTTTGGTGTTAGGAAAGTTTCCCAACATCTAACTTAGTTGGACTCGACTAAGAATGTTTGGGGGACATTTTTGTTGTGTTGAGTTTATTTTCCTTCTTTGTCAGAAATTTATGAAATACTTATATACATATATATTTGTATACATTATTTCCCTTGAGTATTGTTTTAACTAGTTTTTGTTGTGCAAAGTTTCAATGGGGGAGCAAGTCTCAACCCCATGCTTTCTTTTGATCATATGATAATTCCTTATCTCCACCATAATTGTGGTATTCTTATCTTATTATTATTAGAAATTATAATGGTTTAATTATTATGTATTCTTATTTATATTTATAAAAATGAGATATTTAGTTGTATATTTATATTAACTAACTAGCTACAAGACTCAGTTGTTGCCATTATTTATATCCCAATCCTAACGTGGGAAAAGACTCCATACTCCATGATAAGTGGAGAGAATGGAGAGTGGTTATTAAGGCTGAAGTGGCTTGGAGTAGTGGAGCCTGATTCTCCTTGCATGCTAAGGAGAGGATTCTTTTTAGGGAAAAGATAGTTACTACTGCGGGGTGGTAGGTATGAGTAGGGGAACCTCTCATTTGAGAAGAGGATGGAAAAAAAAACAAGCACATGAAATAGTAAGAGACACTGTAAAGGAAGCAAGGGCTTGACATAATAAAACCACCATAGCGGTGTACGAGCTCAAGAACGAGAATGCAAGAGAGCTTTTACAAGTAACAATAATCATATGATACATATTTTTATATATTCTTATGATATTGTTATCATCTGGGTTAATTGAAACATGAGACCATTATAGTTTCCTTGTTTTTTATGAGTCATTTTGTTCATTTAAATTATCTTGAGCAATAGCTTGAAGTTTATATTGTCTATTATCATGTTTTTGTATATGTTGTTGTATATAGTGTGGCGATATCCACAGATATTATCCTATTGTTAAACTATTGCAAATAGTGTGGTTACGTCCACAAATATTAAATATTCTATTGCATATAGTATGGTGATGTCCACTAAGATTTTCTTGCTCATGCATATGTTTTAAACAATGTGGTGACAACACAGAAACATCATGCAATGTCTTATTCTTGCACAAGTACTTTGGTTTCTTAAAAACTGATACATAGACTTGTTTCCTTGAGAATGGTTAGTAGATAACCAGCTATGGGGATTAAAATGTTTTCCCTATTGCCTATTTAAAATACTTTTTCAGAAATGGCCAAGGCTATCTAAGCCACAATAGTGGTTTAGCTATGCATGCAAAAATTGAACTAAACTTAAGAACGTGTGCATGGATGGAATAGAGCCACCAAACGTTTAAACCCAACCTTTTTGTCTAAGTGTCAACATATAGTTTTAGACTTATACTTCTTGACTATGAAAGGGTTTCATTTGTATATGGGCAAAGTTAATATGTCAAGATTGAATTCTTGAGCCCAATATCCAGAATGAATGGATCCCGATACCATTATGAATTGGTGAGTTCTTTAACTCTCAATTATAATATATAAATCTCTTATTTTGAAGGAAAGATGTTTATTATTTGAGGAAGGAATTAATGTAATTTATAACAACTTGTGTGTACTATTATGATACCAAACGACCATGTTTGGGATATTCTAGAGAAATATAATGGTCAATAAAACTATGACATACAATGACAACTACAAGAATGTCATCAACTTAAATATGAATTTTAATGTTGATAAAGATGAAATGAAAATCTTTGAACCAAGATTAATATCTTGGATAGGTTTATGAAATCATGGACAAAACCATCCTATGTTTTGATGAGACAATAAACTATACATATAAATATATTCAATTAGACTTTTGAAGCAAAGGAATAGAGTGACAAGGTGTTGTATATTCCACGTTATAGATGCAACAAGTGAAATCTTTATAATATCAAGACTTCAATGTCAAGCCATTTTCGTATGGTATTCCAGAATTCAAAGTCAATAATCTAAGTTAGGGAGACTATGGACGAGATCATACTAAGACACCTTGTGACTAGAATTAGTAAAATAAATTCACTGCAGGATGAGATAGTCTCTAAGTTGAGTTAGAGGTGTGTGAACAATTGACTATGTTCATTGCAAAATGTTTATATATATTAAATCTTTGGCTAAAGTATTACATCTGTCTCTGCATGCATTAGTCAGTTCACTGTGTACCAGATGGCATAACCATCCAGTAACATCATACATAGTTAGAGGGAATATGTAGTTGTATGACCATGATGAGTTATGTAGGGCATGTTCATTGTTTTAAATTCCCAACCTGATTCTCATAGCAAACCTATAAAATAACTACTTATTAATGATGGATCTGCCTTGAGGGATTGGCCAACAAATAGAAGATTTAAGGCGAGGAGGCCTTTTCTTAGTCCCCTTGTTCTTCCTCTACACTTTAGGCTCTATGAAACTGAGGAGGGTATTTCCTATGTAGAATGGACTTATCTCTAATTCTCTAGCTATTTCTTTTAACTGATGTCTTCCTTTCTTGGGGATAATAGTGTTCTACTCAAAAGGGATGGGGTTTTCCAGAGATATTAGATTGTCAACTTTGTTTATATCACAGATATGTTCCTTGTAAGTGCTTGAAAGAATGTATGATAAAGTAAGGATTGGCTAGATTCTTTAAGCTCTTATCTTATTCTTTGCAGAGGAACATGCAAGAATTAACTTAATCAAAATAAATATCCTAAAATCCTATTGCCAGAAACAAAAATATTTGGATTGAAAACATTTTGAGGATAAATAGAGGGGCGTAAGTTCAGTATTGTATCCATGAAACATATCAGTGCCTATCTAAGGGCCAAAGAGTCAAAAAGGTTAAAAAGATAAAACTTAAATAGATAGTGATGCTATAAACCTCAGTTTATTGTAAAGATACAACAATGCCATACATTGAAAATATTTTTACTAGCCTTGAAATCAACCACACTTAATTATCCCTACATACCTGAATCACATTTGATATTTTCTAATAGCAATTTTTACATTACTCCTTGAGTAAAAATCCATACGAGAAATATGCCAGCACAGGAAAGGCTATGTCGATGAATAAAGATGATCTTTAATCAAATATATATTCATAATGTGAGACTGCATACATGAAGTAGGAGATGTAGTGTATTCCCAAACTCAACAAAATTTGTAAAACAAACTGTTCAGTAACTTGCATCATAGCTTTCATATATTTCTATCAAGAAACCAGAAGAGACTCAAATTGACCTGAACATAGACAACTAACTCTATAGCAGAAAACAAACTTATTTATAACTCCACCCTGACTAGATTGATCCCTATTTCAGACTCAGTCTAGAAATATGACCTTAAACCAATGCTTTTTCATAAGCCCTAAATTCCCTTTTATAGAGGTAAGGGAGCAACAAGGTTCAAGCTTATGAAAAAAGAAGTTACAACTTTTTTCTAACCAATAGATGTAGCTAAAGAGGCTAGTGTAGCTACTTCACAACTGTATGCTTTATACTCATGGCACATGCTGAAGTGCGCACTACCCACAAATCTGTCCTCTCAATTTTAGAGGGAAATAGGCAGTGATGCTTGATGGGGATTCCTTTGATTTGATGTTGTCGAGGCCCTTATCCCCATCCTATGCCTCTTATTTGTTAAATAAGGGCATTCATTATCTAGTTCATCCTCCTCAATTGAGGATGACTGCAAGCGTCAATATCAGAATAAAACCCCATCAACTAGAGTTCTTCACTTTATGCCCATTGTCACTTGTAGGGATGTGATTCCTCTTTCATAATTGAGTGGTTACCAACTAGCTCAACCTAACAGAGACCAAATGAAATCACATCAGACTAGGTATGGGCATACCATCCACCCGGTGAGATAAGCAACATCAATGACAAAATAGGAGCACTCTATCCTTATATGCTACATCCAGAGAGGAAACAAACTAGAGATAATGCTTTGTTAGGAAAAGTAGAAGAGGGATAAAGGTAGAAGGAAAAATGAGTTTCCTCCACACTTGATACTAATCTGCCTAATCACAGTCATAAGGAATGGATGGAGTATGGAGATTAAAATCAAGGATCCCAATCTGGATGAAGAATAAGGAAGAAGAAATGCCTGTGGAAATTTGCATAGTGTTGCTATTGCCCCCTAATCTTTCCTATAAAATTTATTCTAGAGGAAATAATTCCAAGTCTTTCTAATTCTATAGGGACAAATTTAGAGCCATGAGAACAAGGAATAAAATCCTAAAGAATAGGGGAGTAGGCATAACACATAGGAGCAGAGGAAATCCATACTGTCAAAATGTCTTTAGATAGTATGAATTGCAACATCAACACTTTCCCTTTTATAGAAATTCAAGGACATAAGAATACATCTGGACATCTATGGTATATTAATTTTCCAATCACCTCAAAACATTCCTACCTTAAATGCAAATCTTCTAAAGATTACCATGAGTGAATAGAAAGGTTAGATTTCATAATTCTGTGTAACTGCAAATATCACTTCTCACATTGAATTTTGCTAGATCAAGTGTCTTGGTTATCCCAATTATGCATTATCATCACATTAGATTTCATCACACAGCAGGTGAAATGTCAATCATGGTAGAAGCACAAATTTCCAAAGGTCGATCTTGCATAAGCCAAATAATTCTATTATCAAATTTCTCAAGAGCGACGATGATGGAGACCCTATACACACTTGAGTTGTTACTGCTTTGTAATGAAGCTCAGTCTAATTCAATGCCAAAAAATTATTCTGTCATAGCTTTGAATTTGGGCTGTCAATCTTGATCTCAGCTAGCATAACTTAACGGTACTAATTTGATCTCATTCTAGGTCAGACCTTATTGTTTGCTTCTTTCAATGATAACATGCCATCTGGCTAGCCTTTCCAAGTCATGATCCTGAGGAGAAGTCCTTCTTGCAGTGCAGTTAAGACAACACCTACCATTCTGCATATGAGGGATATGGTTAGAGACAAGATCTCGGTGGAATAGCAGATAGCCATCGGATCTCAATCTTCCTATACTCGATGAGAGCATTTCTAAAAAAAGTGGTCACATTTGATGCCACGTCAGGTCCTTGTCATTAATGTAGCAATCCCATCACTTAGAAATCCATGTGTCCATATTCTGTCAATCTATGGTCGCTTAGCAGACCCTTTTGTGGATTATAGTGGAATGTCAAAAATAAAGAAAAACTACCTTGTAATGCCTGGGACCTACCTCCTTTCCTTCCTAGATGGTCCTTAACCATCTATCGCCCTTTCTACATTTCTGCCAAGGTCAGTCATCTATGTATCTCTTCGTGGGCGGGTTGGAGGAAATGAATCCGCTAGCACCACCTGCCAAAACTTGTTTAGTAGGACTAGACCTTGACATGTGTATCATTTCTGCTACCTTTAGAAAGGTGGCCAATTGGGTCGATTCTCCATTTAAAACAAATTTGTTTCTAGGTGCAGGTTATAGATGGTAACAACTTGGCGAGGGGCCGGTAAACAACATTGCAGGAAGGCACAAAGGAAAACTTAAAAGGATGGTGACAGGAAGTAAGTAGTCACCAAAGAATTAGATTGAATATGGCCATTAGTATGACTTCATGCCATGAGGGTTTAGGGTTTTAGCAATTTTGGTTCACTTAGAGCATTTTCTAATAGGGGAAACCCTAGTTTTAGAAACCTGATGATCTAGTGACATAGAGCTTAGGAACAAAATTTTCCAAAAGCATGAAAATTTTATATGGTTCCATTAGTGGCTCTAGTTGGTGACGCCTGTTCTATTATGAATAGAGTGAGATCATAGAAGAACTCTAGAGGAGAAGACGACACACATAATGACCCCAGGCCATTATATAAAGAAAAAGCCCAGCCTGACTCTGTCAAACATTCTATTCTCTAATGACTCTATTAAACTACTTTGAAAATTTTCATTGAAATTCAACCTACTTCTGATAAAGACATTTGGATAGTATGTTGGACAGTTATTTTCATTTTCTCCATGTTTTTCCCCACTATTCTGAATTATAGACAGATGATATATATTGCCATCAAAAAGAGATTCAGCACCTGGTTCAATTGTTTCTAATCCTATGAAAATATTATCATATTCTAACTTCTATTTTTTGCATAGATCTAAAAAATAAAAGTAATCATAATCCACTTTATAGTTGGTGGTAGGGGAAATCTAAATTTCTCCTAATCAATGTCGAATCTGAAACAATTATATTATATTCCTTCATAGAAGTCTGACACTCTATTTTTGTTTTCTACCTTCTGAACTATTTTTTCATCTTGATGATGAATATAGGATAGGGAAACATGATCAAGTTGAAAATTCTGGTCCTGATCTATAATCTCAGTATTTATCATCCTGTATTCTTCTACATGTTTTTGATTATATAAGTTGGCAAAAGCCAGGGGCCAAACCCTTACAGCAATAGAACAAAAAGAGACAGCAAAGGCTCACGAACAAAAAGAGCCACTCAAACCAACTACAACATTAACAAGATATACAACTGATAAACAACTGAAAGTATATAGAAACAGATAGACAGCATAAAAACATACAGAGAAACAAGACTAAGGAGAAACATCTGCCCAGCCTTTAACCAAAAATTCCACATTTTTATCAAGTTTCTTGAATTTCTCCACATCCTCGCCATTAGCTAGAGTCCCATGTTCCTATAGCATAGTCAGGTTGAGCATTATCGAGCGACAGAACATACTACTTATAAATGTTCCCATAGATCAAACCTTTTTCTCTAGATAATCCACACGTCCCCTGAGAATAGTAATATCATTCCCCTAGCCATCGCCCTCCTCCTTAGTCTCCTCTTCAACCTCCTCCACTATCATCCTCTCCCCTTCACTAGAATTATCCACATGACCACCACCCTCACCACCAGAGTCCTTCGACTACTTTGCTTCTCCCTCACCTTCATCCTCTTCAAAGATCTCTTGGACCTCAATGTCTTTTAGCTTTTGACTAATCATCCCCCTGAGTGGAAGCTTCTGAATCACTTTTAGAATAATCAATTAATTTGGCCTGCGGGGACAATTTACCAACAATTCTCCCTGACCTTCTCACCCCATAAGAGAAACCCTCATTCTTACATTTAGCCGCCATTTTGGTTTTGTACCTTTTCACAGGGCCCTCATAGTCATTGTTCAGATTCTTATGGGTCCCCACTTTGTCCTCCGTAACCTCCCCAATAGAAGTCATCCCCCTCCATTTTCTTTTCTTACTTTTCACACTCCCTTTAGAAATAGGAGTATGTATATCCTTTACTGTGGTCTCCTCAAGGGTCTTAGAAAAGGAAACTCCTTTCATTTATTGGGAAATAGGAGTAGGACAAGGTTCCTCAGAAACAATAGTAGTAATGGGGGAAGTGTCTACAGGGACCTCAACAATGGAGGGCTGGATTGGCTTTGGTGGGTCCAAGGCAAGGTGAAAATTATACAACTGAAGAATGAGACCTTGATGCAGAAGAACAGGGTGTTTAGAGGGTTTCTTGTCAAATTTAGCTTTAACTTGGAAAATAGAGTGTTCAAGAGAAGACATCAAATAAAAAGGAAAACTTATCAAAGCATTGTGCCTAAAATGATTGAGCAGGGGAAGGTGATAATTGTAAAACTCGGTGAAACGTCCTTCTAGGGTGAAATATTTCATTAGGAGAAAACACATCTCATCCCACGGCTCTGGCAGCTTAGCATGCTCAAACCCTCCCTGGTACGGGACTAATTCCTCTCCTTCACCCAGAAAAAGCTTCTGGTTCTGATGGTCATCCACCTTAGCCTTCCTTTGTAGCTTTGTACCCTTGGTGGAATGTCCAGTCACCATGGCTATGACCTCTTTAGAGATTTCAAACCCAATTCTACCAATGCTAACTCTGCTATTCTATCATGAAAGGGCACACTGCACAAACAAGTTTTCATCATATCTGTTGAGGCATTCTAGAAAAGGACTTATACTGCTTTCCTTGCAATAGTGCCACACAATTGTATTGTCCTTCAATTTGCAGCAAGAAATGGGTTCAGTACAAATTTTGTCTCCCCCCATTATCGCCTTACCCTTGAAAACATAGAGAACATAGAGCCAAAGATACCGAAAATAGAGGCAGCTTTCCATGAAGTGTCTTTGTGATTTTATTCTAGTTACATTGAAGGGTATGATGAAACAATAAATGAAGAAATAAACTAACATGCTTGAGTCATCAATACCTTGATACACCTTCACAATCTCCAATTGTTGCCAATTCTTCCCATGCTCAAAAATGATCTTTTTAAATTTACTATCAACATCACACATCCAACTCATCTTAACGCAAGTGATCAAAGATGCCAAAATAGCATTAGTTAGAAAGGTATAATATACCATAATAACCCTATACTTAATCATACACATCATCTTCACACAAAAAATCCATCCAACTAGGCTGGCACTCTCAATGTGATGAGTCATCCTCGACAAGTCATCTCTTTTTGAATTAGTTCCATTATGTTAACAGGAATATTGCTATATTCATACCAACATCGCCAATTCACAAACTACTAACCATAATCTATGAGAACATCAGCAACTCCTTTCCCCTCTCTATAGATATGACAGAATTCCACTCTAGAAATTCTCTGAATAAGAATTTGGATATCCACAATGATATGCTTAAGCCTCCACCCACATAGCGAAGCATTGGTAACAACATCAAGGACAAGTTTAGAGTCCCCCTGTATATCCAAATGTTGAATGCCCAAAGAAATAGCCAATTTAACTCCCCATAAGAGAGTAGAGGCCTTAGCATAGTTATTACTTTGAATACCTAAACCACTAGCATAGGTAGCAACAAGCTCCCCTTTATCATCCCTAATAATCCCACCACCACTAGACTTTCCATTGGAGTTTGAAGCCCCATAAAAATTAAGTTTGAGCCAATCAGACCTCAGAGGAGTCCACCTAGCATTTAATCTCAGAATCTGCTTTGAATTGTCATAAGCAAGAATTTGGTTAAGTACTCTCCAATTGATAGAAATGCTTTCCTCTTCTTGGGTGAGGGGTTTATTAGCAATTTTGATATGAAAACTAGAAACGCTTTCAATGAGGAGCTTAGAAAAAGACTGATAAACTTGAGAACAGTCTTTGATAGCTTCCCTGAAGATTCTATTATTCCATTCTTTCCACAATGTCCAACCAATGAAGGGAAGAGTTTGGTTCCAGAGCTGTACAAGCCAGGGATGAGAAAAAGTAGGAAACCAATTAGTAATAACTTCCCTAATATATTTGTTGCAAACCCACTCTATGCCAAAGTTCTACAGAATTATACTCCAAACTTCCCTGGTGAAGTCACAATGAAGAATTAGATGAGGAACAATTTCCTCTTCCTTAAGGCATAGAACACATCTATTAATGAGAGATAAACCCCTGCTTTGCAAATTACCTTGGGTTAAGATCTTATTATGAACCACATCCCACCAAAATATATTAACATTAGGAATAAGTTTATGGTTCCAAACTTTCCTCCAAAGCTCATTTCTATGAACATCAGGAATCAACAGATGGTAAGCAGAGTTAATAGAGAAGTGACCTCTTTTGTTAGGTGACCAATGTAACTCATCTTCTCTAGGAAAGAGAGGAATTATGGTACCCACCAACAGCTATTGAATAGATCTCATTCTTGGAATAAGGTCAGGATTATTATTACAACACTCAAGAAGATTTTTCCAAAGTTTAATACTGTAAGGGTGAAATGCAGATCAATCAAATGAATTAAACAAGACCCAAACATCAATAGAATAGTGAAACAAGAAGGATTCAATAAACAAAGCAATGAACAAACACAGTGCAAACCTCTCCCGTTTCGAAACTTTTGTTGTTCGCCTATCACAAATCATCCTTTTGCAGTTGAGATGAGCCCTCAGAGAGTGCAATCTTTTTAGCTATTTGTAGGAAGTCGATGGTGAATGGCTATGGTGATATGCAATGAAGATGAGCTCCAATGCAAGTATGTGATCTCAAGCTTGTGGATGACAAAAGGGTGCCAAAGGTGCGCTGGTGATATTTTTGCAGAGTAACGATGTCAAAAGCCTGGATGATTAGAATGGAAGAATGAAGCTTCATTTATAGATTTGGAAGAATGGGAATCAACGGTTGAGAGGAGATATGAAGATCAATGGCTGAGGATGGTTGAGGAATGTGCAACCAGTAGAAATGTGACAAGTGTCCCAGCTCCATCATGAAAGAGGGGATGTGACAAAATTGATTGGAGAGTTAACTCCATTGACTGAACAGTTAACAGACTTGATTGATCAGTTAGAAGAGTGGATTATGGGATTGACTGAATTGATTGACCAGTGAACTCAGTTGATTGAGGAGTCAACAGAATAGATTGACCAGTGAACTCAAATGACTAATTAGTTAACAGATTTGATTGATTAGTTAACTAACTTCTGATTTTGAGAAGAAATAGACCATGTGGGTGAGAGAGAAAAATAGGTAATTAAATATTAAATATATTTAATTACATGTGCAACTTGATGATGTGGAGAAGGTGAGGTGGAAAAGGTGAGGTGTAAAGGTGAGGTGAATTTTTGAATTTAGAACTTAGGATAGAGGAATTTAGATTAATTAAATAATTTATGATTATTTAATTGTGTAGGACATTTAGAAGAATTTTAATTAAATAAATAGAATTTATTTAATTATGGAATAGTGAATCGATTAAATAAATTTAGAATATTTATTTAATTAATAGAAGAATGGAATAAATATTTAGAATATTTATTTAGGATGATTCGTGTCATTTTTAGGCGTATACATTTTGCCCCTCTTTGATGCAATGCAATTTACAGCGTTGCTTCAAAGAATAAATAGTCTGATAGTGACATATGCCCCAGTTTGCCCCTGGTACAAGTTTAACGACAGGATGCCCCCTCGGGAGATTGGATGAGAAGAAGGCAGAAGGCGTGAGACGGACAATCTCACGATGAAGAAGGTTGAGTTTGAAGAAAATGGGTGAAGAAAGTGTCAAATGATATGCGATGCAAGATGGAATGATGACACACACAAGCAAGCAAGCAAGTATACACAAATGACACAAGAACAAACAAGGTATTGCCCCTGTCAAGCGGTAAACCAATTATATACTGATAATGATATATGACAGTGTTGTCATGGCGGGGAACAATATATCCCTAGACCAACATGACAGGCGTGTTTGTCATGGCGGGGAATGATAGATCCCTAGAGCAACATGAAGGATAGTGTCTGGTTTCAGGAAATGAAGCATGTCGTGTAAGACGCATGTATTGGTCTGATTTCGACAATGCAACATCTTGTATAAGACAATTGATTGATTAACTGATCGAGTTGGTTTACGACTAGACAAGGATCAAGACCACTAATTGTGAGTGGATCATTTGTGCAAGATTGACTTGACTTGATTGGTATGGATTAAGGATGAACCTTGCATTTGGATCATTGCTCAGATTGACTGGACAAGGATGAAAGATATGATGATAGATAGAAATCTGATT
This sequence comes from Cunninghamia lanceolata, assembly GCA_027924645.1. Classification (NCBI taxonomy): domain Eukaryota; kingdom Viridiplantae; phylum Streptophyta; class Pinopsida; order Cupressales; family Cupressaceae; genus Cunninghamia; species Cunninghamia lanceolata. The sequence continues at coordinate 134,351 of BSBN01001134.1, read as the reverse complement.
GATAGAAGAAAGACTCGATAGAAAGAGTCACAAGCTTTTATTTGTATTGATACTCTGCATAGTTGGATCTTTATTGCATGGGGTATGGTATGGATGTATAAATGGATATAGGATGGATGCTTTGCTATTGGAGTGCTTTATTTCATCATTGGGCATTTTTTTTTTTTTTTTTGGTGGTACTTTTCTGAAATGTTGTAAGTGAATACAAGCATCTAGGTATAATTGAACCGAGATGACCTGAGTATTGCTTACATGGATTGTGATTTAGCAAGTTAATACAAGCATCTAGTCAAAATTGAATCTAGATGACCTAAGTACCTCTTGCGTTTCAACAAGCAAGGATTGCCCCCATTCATGTTAGACCTTTGATGTCCTCGATGATCTTTTGCCGATCACGTCCTAAGACAAGGCTTCACATTACTAAAGTTTAATCCCCAAATAGCAAACAAAGAAAATAATCATGCCCCCATCATAGCATCTCTAGCTTGTGGCATCCTTGAGTAGCATAGGAGGGTATGATAGCAAAAATTAAGATGCGAACTGTTAACCATGTTTCTGATCTACAAAGCATATTTGTGTTGGTATGTGTTTAGCTCTTGCCTTAATTTGCATAAAATCGTTTAGAAGACCTTGGGTATTTGCTTTGCGTTGGATAGGTTAAGATGCTCATAGTCAAGATTTCTGCTTGAGGCGTGGGTTCTGCTTGCATTTGCTTGCTTGGTGAGAAGATTGCTCAATCCTTATTGGGGAGACGGACCCTAAGGGACTGACCTAGTGCCTCGGGGGCTCATTGCTAAATGGCCTTGCCTATGTGACGATGTAGAGGCAACGTAGTTCGAGGTAAACCCTAATGGACCATGGATGGACTGGAAGAAAGATGACAAGAATGAAGACAAGAAAGGGGACGAATGGGACAAAGGGAAGAAATGGAAGCCTCGGGGGCACATTAGAATAATGGCCTTGCCTACATGATGACGCAGAGGCAACGTAGTTCACCACCTTGGACCATGGACACCGACGAGGGACACTACACTAGGCTCACACGAAGGAGACGGTATGGGACAAAACCCTAGTTGACAAGGCCACAAGGAGAGTATCGAGCCATGATAGGTAACTGTCAGGTGTTTATTGTGGGACAGATATGGGTCGAATGGGGTGAATAGAGAAAGAATGGACTCAAGGTGATTGGATTCCCAAAGATGGAGAAGGCGGTTTATCACAAGTAACGCCTGTTTACCAGGTTTTCATCACTTGCTTTTATTTGCACAAAAAGCTAGAAAGTAAACATGATGCCTGTTTGCTAGGTTTTCATCATGATACCTATCCAAGCGCCTATTTGCCAGGTTTTCACCAAAGGACGAGTTTTTTTTTGCATGCTTTCTATTTTTTTCCAATTTTTTTTTGTATTTTTTGGTTTTTGATTTTTTTCTGATTTTATTATGCCCCCTTGCACTGGGGTTCCCCTAGGTATAGAACCGACGAAGATGCATGCTGTTGATTGGATCATCAAACAACTCACCCTCTGATGTGGCCAACTGATATGTCCCCGATCCGTAAGCAGCTACAATCACATAGGGCCCAAGCCAGTTAGGCTCGAACTTACCTTTCTTTTCTCTATCCTGCTGATTGCGAGGGTTCTCTTTTAGAACGAGGTCCCCAACCTTGAAGCATCTTGGTCGAACCTTGTGGTTGTAGCTTCTTGACATCATCTGTTGATAGGCTTTGAGATGGTCAAAAGCTTTCTGGCGCCTTTCCTCTAGCAGCTCTAGTTCTTGTAGCCTGGAGATTCTGTATTCTTCATCTGATATGAGACCTTTCAATGACACCCTGAGGGATGGGAGTTCGACCTCAATGGGAAGGATGGCTTTGGAACCATAGAGAAGGGCGTAGGGTGTAGCACCTGTGGGAGTGCGTATACTGGTTCTGTAGGCCCACAGAGCGGGATTGAGTTGGACATGCCAATCGCAACCAGCTTCATTGACAGTCTTCTTTAGGATTTTCAGAATGGTTTTATTCGATGCCTCAGCTTGGCCGTTACCTTGGGGGTAGTATGGAGTGGAGAAACGATGTTGGATTTTGAAATGCTCACAAAGTTCCTGGACATCCTAATTTTTGAATGGTCTCCCATTATCCGTTATGATGGATGAAGGGATACCATATCGGCAGATAATGTAATTCAGAATGAACGAGGAAATTTGTTTTCCTATGACGGTGGTTAGGGGAACGGCTTCAATCCACTTTGTGAAGTACTCAGTGGTAGTTATGATGAATTTGTGGCCGTTGGAAGAGGGTGGATGAATCTTTCCCACAAGGTCAAGTCCCCACTGACAAAAGGGCTAGGGTGTCGTTAAAGGCCTCAACTCTTGAGCAGGTGCATGGATCAGGTTCCCATGTATTTGGCATTGTTTGCACTTCTTGATGAACTGATATGAATCCATTTCCATATTTGGCTAGTAATAACCCAAACGCATGAGTTTCTTAGCTAAGGAAGGGCCGCTGGAGTGTGTTCCACATATCCCTTCGTGTACGTCTCGCAAGGCAGTAATGGATTCTTCTTGTTCCAAACAACGGAGTAAAGTACCATCCAGACCACGTCGGTAAAGGGTATTAGCTATGATGGTGTAACGGGAGGCTTGTCGGATGAAAGTTTGCTTTTGGTTGGAAGAGAGGTCAGGTGGAAGAATATTGTCCTTGAGGTAAGTGTATGTTTTACCGTACCAAGGTGAATCAGATCCTACTAGGAGGCAAATGGAGTGGGTTTCGAGGAGATCATAAGCCGGTTGCCAAATGGTTTTGACTAAGAACTCATACCGTGACTCGTATTCAGGTATTTCAAGAAGAGAGGCTATGGTAGCCATTGCATCTGCTGCTTTGTTCTCGATCCTAGGTATTTGTTCAAAGGAGATGGTCCCAAAGTGTTCCTTGAGGTCGTCGACCATCCGTTTGTATGGGATGAGCTTCTCATCTTTGGTTTGATATTCATCGTTGACCTGATTTATGATAAGCTGAGAATCACTGTAGACACATAGTGCTTGGATTTTCCACTTAGTGGCCATCTTGAGACCAATTACCAAGGCTTCATATTCCGCTATATTGTTAGTGCATGGAAATAACAACCTGTAGGACTTTGGAATTGTGTCGCCTTGGGCAGTGATAAACAGGATACCTGCCCCCGATCCATGGTTGGTGTAAGACCCGTCGAAGTAGAGTTTCCAAGGAGATGTTGACAGAGTGAATAAAGACTCATCGGGAAACTCAAACTGCATTGGAGAAGTGTCCTGTAATGGTTCCTCGGCTAGTTGGTCAGCTATGATTTGCCCTTTGATGGCTTTTCTGTCCACATATTCTATATCATATTCACTAAGAAGCATAACCCACTTTGCTAGTCGGCCTGTGAGAGTTGCTTTGCTGAGAAGATACTTTAGTGGGTCGATTTTGGCAATGAGTTTGACAGGATGTGCCAACATGTAGTGTTGGAGTTTTTGTGAAGCAAAAACCACTGAAAGGCATGATCGTTCTACCTGTGAGTATTGTAACTCGTAGCCCACTAAGGTTCAACTGATGTAGTATATAGCTCTTTCCTTGTTCTCATAGTCTTGCTGTGCTAGGAGAGCCCCAAGAGCAGTAGGTTTAGCAAAAATGTAGAGAATCAAAGGTTTTCCTTGGATCGGAGGCATGAGTATAGGAGGGTTCATAAGGTACTCCTTTAGCTTGTTTAATGCCTCTTCGCACCGCTCATCCCATTTAAATGGAATATTCTTATGTAGGAGGTGGCTGAAAGGTTGGCACTTGTCCGCCAACTGTGAGATGAACCTTCGGATGGCCTGCAGCTTGCCCTGTAAGGATCTCAACTATGTTAGAGTCTTGGGCGGTGGCATGTCCATTATTGCTTTGACCTTGGCCGGGTCTACCTCTATGCCATTTGCTGACACGATGAAGCCTAGCAGCTTGCCCGATGTTACCCCAAACACACACTTCTTCGGATTCAGTTTGACTTGGAATTGATCCAGCTGTTGGAAGACTTTCTCTAGGATATCCAGGTGTGAGTCCCTCGTGAGAGATTTTGCTAAGATATCGTCAACATAATCCTCCATGGTCACATGCATCATGTCATGGAATATAGTTGTCATGGCCCGCTGATATGTAGCACCTGCATTTTTCAGCCCAAAAGGCATGACATTCCAGCAAAAGGTACCCCATGGACAAGTGAAAGCTATTTTGTGCTGATCCTCTGGTGCTATTTTGATCTGGTTGTACCCTAAGAATCCATCCATGAGTGACAGCATTGTATGTCCTACCGTGAGGTCGACTATGATATCGATGTTAGGCAATGGAAAGTCATCCTTGCGGCATGCTTTGTTTAAGTCTCTAAAATCATTGCATAGTCGAACCCTGCCATCTGGTTTAGACACTGGCATAATGTTTGATATCCATTCGGGGTAATCTATGGCTCTGATGAACCCCACATCTAGCAATTTCTTGAGTTCTTCCTTGACCAAAAGGGCTATATGGGGATGCATCTTTCTCAGTTTCTGCTTTACGGGCTTCACCCCTGGATCCAATGGCAAATGATGCAAAATCAGGTTTGGGTCTAAACCTGGCATGTCAGCATATGACCAAGCAAAGCTGCCTCTCTTCTTCTTAAAGAATGGTACAAACCTAGTTTTCTCTGGCAGTGTGAGATTTTGCAAAGTGGATAATCTTGGGCTACTCTTCGGTGCCAATATTCACTGGCTCTGTTGGTTCCACCATAATCTGTGACCGCTCCTGGTACATATCACTAGGGAGGGTGTCAAGCATTCCATCGTCAGGTGCCACAGTTGGGTTTTCACCTTCGGATACGTCCTTTCTTTTTACTGTTTTATGATCTGACACTGCCGCATGGCGGTTTTCACTGTCAGATCCATTTTTTATTTTAATATTTTTGCGACTAGAAGGCTTGGCACCCTCCCCGAAGTAAGCTACGGTATTGAGTTCGATAGCGAAACCAACTTTATGATCTCCTTTTGGTAAGTGATCCCTAAGTTCCATATAGTCAATGTAAGCATCATCATTCTGGAACATATCTAATTGGGGGGTTCCTTGCAGATCCTAGTCAATAAGCTTAGGGTGTAAGAGGGGAAGGGAGTCGGATGAGAAATTTGATTCATTAATGGTGTGAATGGAAATGTTGTGGGCACTGGCGGGGATAGTGTTCTGGGTGGTACTCTCCTCCAGGTTGTTTATCGCAATGGAATCAAAACTTTCCTCGAAAGCCATAACCTCAGGGAGGGGCAAATCAGACTCCAGTGGTCTGTCCTGTTGCATTCGTTCCTCATGGTAGGGGCTGAGAGTTTGGATGGTGTCAATCTCCTTGTCGTCGTAGGAGTGCTCTGTCAGCTCGTCCCACTCATACTCGTTTGAATTATCTGAATCCATGTCTCTATCCACTTGGAGTGTTTGAATTGTCTCCACAAGGCAGGCATTTTCCTTGGCTTTACCTTTACCTTTGTACCCTAGGCCAGTTGTGTTTCTAGCCGAAGAGGATGAAGAAGGTTGTATGGGTTCAACGATTCCTTCTTTTCTAAGGCCTATGGGGCCTTGTCCTTCATAACCCATCCTGTGCAAGATAGTTTCACCCCGTCCATAGAGTTCTGTAGGGAGTCTAGGCAGCTCTTGGGATGTGTTTACCTCTTCAGCGTAAAGCCACTGCAGGAGATCTCGCTCCTCTATCTCATCCGATAAGGTCCCCCATTTTACAAAGGGATTTGCGGGAGTTGTAGGAGGAGCAGATGGCTTTGGAAAATGCCTAGGTTGATGCTTGGGTTTGCCAAAGGAGCGAGGAGACAAAGACATGGTGGCAAGGTTGAGGCTGTTCTCAATGGAGTACTCCCGCATGCCATTTTCTTTTATGGTAAGTTTCAGCGGTTTGGGCCTCGAGGAGGAAGCTTCGGTAGTATGGTCTTGTGGCAGAGTAGGGGAAATGTAGGCTCAGTTATTGGGAATGACACATTTAGATTTTGCTTGGAATGAATTGCAATGTTGGTAGGGGTCGGGGTTGCCTTGTATGGCGACCTGCTTGCCATCGTGTGGGAACTTTATGCATTGATGGTAGGTGGAGGGGACAGCCTTCATGGCATGGATCCATGGTCTCCCTAGTAGAATATTGTAAGCAAGCTCCCGATCAAGGACTTGGCACACCACATCTTTAATTACTGGTCCCACTTGAATGGGTAGGACAACTGTGCCCTTTGTAGTTCGTTCCTCCTCGTCATAGGCTTTGATAGTAATTTTTTGTCTTGGATCTACTACCTGTTCGGAGAACCCCAGTGCAAGGACTAGCTTCAACGTGCAAATATTTAGACTGGTGCCCCCATCAATGAGAACCCTCTTGATGCGGTGCTTGTGCACGAATGCGACAATGTGTAGAGGAGTGTTGTGGGGTTGAGATATGGAAAGGTCATCTTGCTCTGTAAACGAGATGGAAGTGGAGGATGTCAAATTACCCACCATGGTTTGAAACTTTTCTTGGGCTAGGTTAGTGGGGACAGTAGTTTCCACTAAGGCTTTCTCAAGAATCTCCTTATGAGAAGGAGATAGACGCAAGAGCTCCAATATAGAAATGTGGGCCAGAGTTTTTTGCAATTGGTCGATGACATTATATGGGCGAGAGTTGGACGGAGATGGTGATGACCTTGGAGGAGTGGTGTTGATCGTGACTCTACCACTACGGGTAATTATACTACAACCAGTTCTGTTAGGTCCTGGTTGTTGGTTGGGAGATATGACGTTGACTTGCAGAACATGCTTAGAAATGCAGTTAATGGTGTACTCAAAGGGAACGCTTGCATAGTTAGCATTACTCGACCCATTGTTCTAGTTTGGCCTGTTGTGATTGTTGTCATTATTGTTATGGCCATTGGAGTTGTTGCCGTTGTGACCATCGTTGCTGTTGTGGCCATTGTTGCGATTATTGTTATACGGCTGGTTGTGGTTTAGAAGAGGATCCCAGTAGGCCACATGAGATTCATTGGAGGTATGCTGTTGTGTCCCTCCCTGATTCTGATCCAGTATATCCTGTATGACATTCTTGAGGCGGATGCAGTTGTTAGTCGTGTGCCCCCGTCCTCGATGATACTCACAATAATCTGTGTCCTTCCAATAGGGAGGTTTGATGATAGGCTCATAGTCACTTGTTGGCAGTAGAGAAATTTCATTGTTAGCCAACAACTTCCTGAGAGCAGACTCTTGAGATTCCCCCAACGGCATGAATTTTCTCCTTGGATTTGAATTGAACCAAGGTCTAGGTTCCCGAGGGGGTGGCTTGTTGAGCGCACCAGTATTTGCTTCTCCCTTAAGAGTGAATATAGGTTGTTGCTTAGGGGCTGTCGCCTTGGCATCCACTACTCCATCGTTGACCACATTCTTGTTCTTGGTCCAAAACTTTGATTTATTTGTTGTATAATTGGAAGGAGGTGTGTCCTTGTAGAGCTTGAGAGTTCCTTTAGTGATCATAGCTTTTTCAATGAAGAGGCCCATTTCAATGACTTTGGCGAACGAGGTAGGGCATTGTATCTAAATCTGATAGCTAAGATCAGTGTTTAGATTGTGGACAAACATTTCCAATAGCTGCTTCTCAGGCATATCGTAAGAACACTTACTAGCTAGCTATCTCCATCATTGTAGGAAGGTGGTGAATGACTCACCACTCTTCTGCTTGGTGTTGCATAGATCTAGCATAGATACCTCATGTTCTATGTTGTAAGAGAAGTGCGTTATAAATTTATTGACAAGTTCATCAAAAGTTTTGATTCCTGGTGGGAGACGTGAGAACCACTCCATAGCTTGACCACCTAAAGATCGCGGGAATAGTCTCATTAAGTAGGTCTCATTGTGAGCTACTTCTAAACATGCTGCAGTGAATTCCTTGATATGATCAAAAGGGTCTCCCTTCCCTTTATATTTGTCAAATTTCAGAACTCAAAACTGATAGGGGAATGGTTTCATGATCAAATTTCTGTCAAAGGGGTACGGTGCTATATCTTCCAAAGAGTAGTTCTTAGAACTTGTAGCGGTCTTAAGGTTGGATATCTCGAGCTTTAGACTTTCGATTTGTTGTCTCATGTCTGCCATAGGAGCAATTGGATCTACGGGTTGCTTTCCTCTCTCATTGGAATGGGGAACCGTGTCATTTGTACCTCTCTCATGCACATGTGGGACTGTGTCATTTGTGCCCCTCTCATGATCATTGTTTGCATTTTCCATGATGGAGATAATGTCAAAGTCTGTGGGGAGTTTGATTCCGAGACTAGCAAGATGATGGAAATACTTATGGGGGTCTTCAAGGATCATCTTCTCTACGACGCGTTGGAATTTTCTATCTTGCATGTGCGCCACTAATTCTTCATGAGAAATCTCTTCTTCACCATCACGTGGTGGGAGAGTGTGATCAGATGAGTCGGCCATTTCGATTTGCTTGTTGTACTGGGATCGAGTAAGAACCATGCAAGGTGACGTGGGATGGAGGGGGTGAGGACTAGAAATTCTAGCAAGGTGCCGACTGAGACTATTATGAATGGGATACCTAGGATGAGACTTGGACAAAGGATTCTCTCACTCAATGACTTCAAGTAAGACGGTTGACACAAGACTCTAGCCACTAGCAAGGGTAGTCGGTACCAGTCTTACTGTGTAGGGCTTAGTCGTTCAACAAGACTACTAGCAAAGGTACTGTGACCTACTAGGCTTACGTGAATTCACTAATGAAATGAAAAAGAACTTATGCCGAATCGGTATGGGATAGGCTGACTTTGGGACAAGAGTGATTTGGACGAAGGTGAGTGCGACAATGGACGAAAGAGAAAGAGTTGGGTGAAACGGATGGAGATTGACTGCAAGGTTGACTCTGATCTCGGAAAGTGAAACTAGGCTGAAATGGGTGCTCTGATCAGGTGAAAATTTCTCCTCAAAAATAGGGCAAGTGCGCACTATCACATATGCGTAGAAACAGATGCGTAGCAGAAATGGACAAATGCACCGTAAGTCGCAGTAAATGCACCAATCTGGTGAATTATATATGCGCAGCAACAGTGCATATATGTGCAGCAAAAAGAGTATATGCGCAGCAAGTCGTTATAAAAGCACAACAAGTCTCTGTAAATGTGCAACAGAAATGTGTAAATGCGCAGCTCTGAAGTTTTTGTAAAATTTTTAGTTTTTCTTCTATTTTTGGTATTTTTTGGCTAGAAAAGGTCTTCCTGATTTGATATTATGAATTCAATAGCAAGAAAACACAGCAAGCACAAAGAATATTTTGTAGTTTTTCATTGTTTTTGTAATTTTTTCGACTCTATTTTGGACAAAAGCAAGCACAAAATCCTAGGCGAGAAATGGATTATAAGGGATTTGGGCCACTAAAACAAGAGGTATTTAATTCGGGCAACCGTTCAAGTGGTTACACGTGCGGCAGCACTACTCTCCATTATGGAGTCTCCCCGCCTCACAGGGTTGCGCCTGAGAGGGTTTTGGGGGAGGTTGGCCGTCGGTGTAACATAACAGCACTTGTTGTAGGAAGTTTTCACCTCAAGCACAATTTATTTTAAGTGGCTTGGTAGGGCTTGGCGTTAGCCTATTACCACTCAGGGTCATTCCCACTTGGACAAGCGTGCATCCAAGGGCAGGCCCCTCCTAAAGGTTAAACAGATAGAATGACAAGTCTGGCACTCTGATCACCTAGAAGAGGGGAGAGCATAAGCCTATTGTCATTCGCAAGCACAGAATACACTGATTAATCCACCCTAGTTAAAAGTGAAAAACTAAATGGGCTAATCTACTCAAACAGAACTTTGAAGTGATTCAGCAATATAACAGTGGTTCAGTTTTAAATCCCAGAAAGCAGTGGTGAGTTCAATTTTTAAACCACGTAGCACGAGATTGTTAACTTTGAAGTTCAGGTCTCACGATATAGCAATGGTTCATTTTAACTTCAGAAAGCAGTAGTGAGTTCAAGTTTTAAACCGCGTAGCACGAGATTGTTAACTTTGAAATTCAGGTCTCACGATATAGCAATGGTTCATTTTAACTTCAAGATCATTGATGAGTTTAATTTTAATCTTTAGATAGCAATAACTTGGAAGGTGTTTGCAATGCAAGCAAGAAATAATCTAGTTACTTCCTCCCTAATTAGAACTAGGTGAGGATTTGAATGCAAGTTGCATGAACAATGGGTTACTCCTTCCTAATTAGAACTAGATGAAAATTGTATGCAAGTTGCATGAACAATGGGTTACTCCTTCCTAATTAGTACTAGATGAAAATTGTATGCAAGTTGTTTTACTTTCCCCCTAGTTAAACTATGATGTGTGTGTTAAGGAAAATAAAACTATCCAGCTCTCAACCTTGTAGAAGATATATCAGAAGTTTCTTTTCTCCTTTCTTTGACAAGTGTTTAAGTCAAGCTGCACAGATAAATCATTAGTTTTCAAGAAGAAATGTTAGATTTCAGCTTGGAAAGATAGCTGAACTTTGACTGTAAAAATAGCTGACAAAATGATAAAATTACTTGATCAAACCTGCTCCATTGTGAAGTTCACAGAATTACCTTTCCAACGAGTGTTTATTTGTGAGATTACGAGTTCGTATGCTCCTGTTATGGCAAAAAGAAAAAGATACCACCCTTATGACATGTAGAAGAAGGCAAGATAGAGGATTGCTGGATAAAATGATGCACCCTACAAAAGCACCCATTGGACCATTGGATAAAAGGATGAAGAAGCACCCTTCGGACAACTAGATAAAATGATGCACCTTTTGGGAGCACCCTTCGGACCACTGGATAAAAGGATGTACCCTACGAAAAAGCTATTAGGACAGTTGGATAAAAGGATGCGGGAGCACCCTTTGGACCACTGGATAAAGCGATGCACCCTACAGAAGCACCCTTTGGACCACTGGATAAAAGGATGCACCCTGCAGAAGCACTCTTCAGACCGCTGGATAAAAAGATGCACCCTACAAAAAAAACTCTTCAGACAGTTGGATAAAAGGACGTGGAAGCACCCTTCGGACCGCTAGATAAAGTGATGCACCCTGCGGAAGCACCCTTTGGACCGCTGGATAAAGCGATGCACCCTGTGGAAGCACCCTTTGGACCACCGGATAAAAGGATGCACCCTGGAAAAAAAAAAATCTTCAGACAATTAGATAAAAGGATGCGGAAGCACCCTTGGGACCGCTGGATAAAGCGATGCACCCTGCGGAAGCACCTTTTGGACCGCTGGATAAAAGGATGCACCCTCAAAAAAATCACAGTCTCTAATTTTTGTGAATTAACAGGTGATTCTAAGGTTTTCGACCCTTCTGAGCACGTTGGTGATGTCAGTTTCAGCCTAGGAGGTCACCTTTTGATAGATCCTTGCAAAACTCAACAATGGGGTTTAGAGAAACACAAATTTTTACTACAAAAATTTGTAAAAAACATAAAATTGAATGGTGGGCGCCAAAAATGTAAGGGTGAAATGCAGATCAATCAAATGAATTAAACAAGACCCAAACATCAACAGAATAGTGAAACAAGAAGGATTCAATAAACAAAGCAATGAACAAACACAGTGCAAACCTCTCCCGTTTCAAAACTTCTGTTGTTCGCCTATCACAAATCATCCTTTTATAGTTGAGATGAGCCCTCAGAGAGTGCAATCTTTTTAGCTGTTTGTAGGAAGTCGATGGTGAATGGCTATGGTGATATGCAATGAAGATGAGCTCCAATGCAATTATGTGATCTCAAGCTTGTGGATGACAAAAGGGTGCCAAAGGCGCGCTGGTGATATTTCTGCAGAGTAATGATGTCAAAAGCCTGGATGATTAGAATGGAAGAATGAAGCTTCATTTATAGATTTGGAAGAATGGGAATCAATGGTTAAGAGGAGATATGAAGATCAATGGCTGAGGATGGTTGAGGAATGTGCAACCAGTAGAAATGTGACAAGTGTCCCAGCTCCATCATGAAAGAGGGGATGTGACAAAATTGATTGGAGAGTTAACTCCATTGACTGAACAGTTAACAGACTTGATTGATCAGTTAGAAGAGTGGATTATGGGATTGACTAAATTGATTGACCAGTGAACTCGGTTGATTGAGGAGTCAACAGAATAGATTGACCAGTGAACTCAAATGACTAATTAGTTAACAGATTTGATTGATTAGTTAACTAACTTCTGATTTTGAGAAGAAATAGGCCATGTGGGTGAGAGAAAAATAGGTAATTAAATATTAAATATATTTAATTACATGTGCAACTTGATGATGTGGACAAGGTGAGGTGGATTTTTGAATTTAGAACTTAGGATAGAGGAATTTAGATTAATTAAATAATTTATGATTATTTAATTGTGTAGGACATTTAGAAGAATTTTAATTAAATAAATACAATTTATTTAATTATGGAATAGTGAATCGATTAAATAAATTTAGAATATTTATTTAATTAATAGAAGAATGGAATAAATATTTAGAATATTTATTTAGGATGATTCGTGTAATTTTTAGGCGTATACAAATACCATTCCCATGATGTATATAATAATAGACTTTTGACCCAAAAAACTGTTTGGCAATATTAGCAATAATCTCATTTCCTTCCTGAGCAGCAAGGGCCTTGTCAGCAACCCAAGGATCCTCCTAAAAATTTATAAGATTAGCATTCCCCAATTTCCACTTAAGCCCTTGTTTAATTAAGCTTCTAGATTTGATCATTTTATTCAAAATCACTGACCCCTGAGGGAGCCTCTCCTGATAAAGGAAACTTATGTTGTCAACACCCTGTAAGTACTTAGCCTGCATAATGGTTCCCCATTCTTTATTATTGTTAATCAGATTCCAATTGATTTTGGAAAGAAGGGCTTTATTCATATTTCTTATAGATCTAATATTGAGACCACCATGAGTTTTAGGAAGGCAAACCTTCTCCCATTTGACCAGAGACATTCTCTTTTTTTCTTCCACACCTATCCATAAGAAATTTCTTTGGATCTGCTCTAGTTTATCAGCTATATACTTGGGCATTTTAAATAGAGAGAGAATGTAAGTTGGAATACCTTGAAGAGAGGCACGTAGAAGATGCAATTTTCTAGCACTACTCAGGAGCTTACCCTTCCAGCCAATCAACTTCTTTTGAGTTCTTTCCAAATTACCATTCCAAAATCCCAGAGTAACTTCTTTGATAGTTAAGGGAAGGCCAAGGTAGACTATAGGAAGATCAGCCATAGCATAGCCAAGGATGTTGATGATTTTTCTCTAGAGATCTCCCTGAGTATTGAAGAAATATACATTACTTTTCTAGAAATTGATGTGTTGACCAGAAGCTTTGGCATAGTCATTAAGTATATTCCTCCAACTACGGTCTTCTAATACTGAAGAGATGCCAAAGAGGATGCTATCATCCACAAACTACTGAATAGACATGGGTTGTAGAGCAGAAGTTGGTTTGATCCCCACAATTTCCTAAGAAAGGACCTTAGAGTGAACATATCTCCCAAGGGCTTCAACCATCATGATAAATAGATAGGGGGAAATAGGATCGCCCTATATAATCCCATTAACCAGGACTGAGAATTTAGCAATGGTAACAACTTCCTGGATAAGTAGGGAGATTTATCATTATAACCAAACTTTTGGATAACCTTGAAAAGAAATTGCTAGGAAACTCTATCATAGGCCTTACAAATATCGAGCTTTTAGAACCATACCAGGAATCCTGCTCTTTGCCATTGAGTGGATAGTTTCATGAGTCGCTATAACAACATCTAAAATGTGCCTTCCAGGAACAAAACCTTTCTAAGAAGAGGAAATAATTTTATCAAGGAAGGGTTGAAATCTCAAAACAAGAAGTTTGGTGCATAACATGTAAATGGTATTACACAAACTTTGTTGGAATCATTTGTCGTTGCGCCAAAATCTTGAGCTTTCAACGCTCGCTACAAATTCCAAACTTAACCTAGATCCAAGGGAGGCTCACTACCATGTCACAAATCCCGAGGCCAACATTGAATGCCTCATTGACAAGGGGACAACTCACTGCCAACAATCCCCCCTCAATGCAACCTGAGGGATTCAAACCCGTGACCCATGGCTCTGATACCAATTGTTGGAATCATTTGCCATTACGCCAAAATCTCAAGATTTCAACGCTCGCTACAAATGCCAGACTTAACCTACATCCATGAGAGGCTCACTGCTATGTCACGAATCCCAAGGTCAATGTTGAACGCCTCACTGACAAGGGGGCATCTCACTACCAAAAAACTTATAGGTCTAAAATCAGAAAGTAACTCAGGATTTGGCTTGTTGGGAACAAGAACAATAAAAGTATTGTTAATTTGCTTTAGAAGTTTCCCAGTTCTAAAAAAATATTTGACAACAGTAGTAACATCATAGCTCACAATATCCCAATATTCCTGGAAAAATATAGGAGGAAATCCATCAGGGCTTGGGGCTTTAAAGGGTCCCATGGAGAATAAAACACCATGAACCTCTTCTTCAGAAATAGGTTTCAACATTTCAACATTATCCTCCTTAGTAATCAAAGAAGGAATATTGTTAAGGAACTGATTCATTATCTGCCTGTTGGCAACACTGCCAGCTTGTTCCGTCAACAAATTATGTAAGAACAAAGCTTCTTGATTACCAATCTCATTGTCATTAGTAATAGTATTGCCATCCTCCAAACATAATTTAGAAATAGTATTATCTTTCCTATGTTTCATAGCTGAGAGATGAAAGAAAGCAGTATTATGATCCCCTTCTTTAAGCCAATAAACTTTGGATTTTTGTTTCCAGAAAAGTTCTTCTTTATTCATAAGGTTCTTCCAATCAGTAATTAAATTATTTTCATCTTGAGCAGTATCCTCAGTAGAATCTCCTTGAGCTATTCTAGTTTGAAAGTCAGCTAATTTTCTAGAAATAATCTTCCTCTGAACAAACACATTCCCAAAGCTGTACTTGTTCCAAACACAAACCTCTTGTTTAATGTGTAAAAGCTTCTTAACCAATCTAAACATAGGAGTACTTGGATAGGGAGCTGCCACCATTTAGTCAGAAGACTCCTAAAATCTTTGTGTTTAATCCACATAGCTTCAAAACTGAATGGGAAGGGACCCTGATTATGCTAGACAACCCAATTGAGGAGAATAGGATTATGATCTAAAAAAGTTCTAAGAATAGATGAAAGACTAAGATTAGAATGGTTGTCGTAGTTATTAGAGATGAAGAATCTATCCAATTTGACTTGAATCATTTGATCACCTCTTCCTCTGTTGGACCAAGTAAAATTTTGATTCTGTAGCTCCACATCCATCAGCCCAAAACTATTGATAAAATCCGCTAAATCAAACATGCTATCAGAGTAGTCAAGAATACCCCCATATTTCTCAGAGGGATATAAAGGAGTATTGAAGTCACCCACCAACATCCAAAGAGAATGAGGAGAAGTGGAGAGGAGAGTAGATAGATCCATCCACAAATTTTTCCTCAGAATCCTCATGTTCGAGGCATAAATATTGATTTAAGACCAATGAAAAGAAGGCATAGAAAAATTGACAATCAGATAATGCTTATTGGAAATGGTAAGAGTACCTCTAATTTTGGCTCTATTCCACATAGTAATAATCCCCCCAGAAGCACCCATAGCAGGACTAATGCAAAAATCAACATTAGGCCAGATTCTGTCAGCAACCAGTTTAAAATTTTCCCCCAAAATTTTAGCTTCCTGAAGTAAAAGAATATCAATTTTATGATCTAGAATACTATTCTTAACTTCAAAGTGCTTTGAGGGGCTATTAAGACTCCTCATATTCCAAGATAATATTCTCATTTGAAAATTTTTTGGGAGTGGACCTCCAGTGTTTTTTGTTTACCACTGGCAATCTCCCTAGCTACCTCTCTTTGTCTTGTTTCTCTTAGGGTAGGTCTTCCTGACTTAGGATCTATTCCAACATCAGTAGATTTCTTGGGCTTGCAACCCTTCTTCTTAGGGGTGATCTATTCATCTTGGTCATTATTCTTCCCACTTGGCCCTGCTCCAGGGGTTGAAGTTGGGTCAACAGTCTGTTTTGTGGTTAACCCTTCCTTGTGAGACTCAGCATGTTGCATTCCATTAGTCCTAACTCCAGGGGTAGGAGTTGGACTATATCTTGAAGAGGGTTGAACACTCATCTCTTCATTATTACAAATTGATTCTGGCATTTGAATGTTCTCCAAAGGGGTTGGAGGGGCCCCAACATTACCATCAACATCAAGTAAATGAACTTCCAGAAGGGTATCTTGTTGAAACTCTCCATCTTCTAGCACAGGGGGATCCATAGAAACCTGTTAAACAAGTTCCTCATTTACCCCCAAACCCTGAAGATCATGATTATCTTTATCTAAAAAACTAGGATCTCTATTCTTGCCTTCATGATTAGTGTCATGTTCCTCATTACCCGTCATTCCCTGAGTATTAGGAATGTCTTCTTTTGAGGAAGTAGGATTCTCCTCTTTCTCTAGATTAGAAATTTTCTCCACTTTCTTAAGCTTGCAATGTGTCATCAAATGACCCTTCTTCTTGCAAAGTTTACAAAATGTAGTTGAGTTTTCATATAGAATCGGTTGCGTCTAGATCCCATATTTAGAGTTCAACTCAATGGACATAGGAAGAGTTTTGTGAACTTCCACATTAACACAGAATCTAGAATAAAAACATCAGGATTTAGACCAAGTGTAGACACCCAAATTTGTCCTAAATTTGTCCATGTATTACAACACCTTGTCAAAAATATTATCTAGACATCATGTAGCATTTTGTCCTAAATCCCACTATCAATCCCATTTATCCATTAGCTAATTAATTAAATAAATTTATTTATTTAATTAATATCCCAATCATATCCTAATCCCACTTAGCCAATTAATTAAATAAATTTTACTTATTTAATTAATTTCACATTCATAATCCCACTTTCCAATTAATTAAATAAATTTTATTTATTTAATTAATATCCAACTCATATCCCAACTAATTCAAATATTTTATTTGAATTAAGTTCTCATCATAAGCCGACTTTTGAATTAATTAAATAAATTTTATTTATTTAATTAATTTATCTTATCATTTAGCCGACATGTGTGCCTCTTTCATTTAAAAAAGATAAGTGGTACTACATCCTTTTATTTAATATCTTTTATATGTAGTACTTTTTATGTACACAAACACACATGAGCCCTATCCTCCCTCCACTTGTCAAATGACTACAACTCCCTTGAAGAGTGGGATAACCGAATCAATCCTAGCCGTCCACATCAATCAATTAGCTTTTTAATCTCAACCATTCATTTGAACCAAGCCTTTTCTATAAATCAAACCCCTCACAAGCCATTAGGATGCATTGAGCTTCAAGTAACATTATTCTGCCAAATTATCATTAGCATGCATTGATCCTCAAGTATCCACATGCTGTTGAAATATCATTAGAGCCTTTGCATCCTTATCAATGTTATGCTGCAGAAGTGAGCACCCAACATTCTTCCAACAATAATCCTTCAAAATCTTGCATGTTCATGCGAGGTGGAGAAGAGCAATGGAGATAAATCAAACATAGCATGGAGATCGGTTTGCATTTACATTTGTTATTTTGATTTTCATGTTGTCTTGTGCTTCATTGTGCATTGCTACGGTTTTTATCATTGTTGTTTATTCATTTGCCCTGATTTGCAATTTTACCCTAACTACATTTGGCACGCCCAGTGGGACTCACTTCGCTTGATCTTTTTTACAAGTTTTTGTAGTAAAAGTTTGCATTCATATAACCCCCATTGTCGAGTTTTGCAGGTTTAATTAACTTTTTGTTGCAGATCTGCTACTTTTTGGATAAAACCCTAGGTTTTAAAGATTTCATCATATCTTTCAAACGGCTATGAATTTTTCTACAATATTTTAGCAAACGTTTTTGCATGATATAAAGAAGCTATAGCAGAAAAATTTTGGGTTTATCGCGATTTTTGCGGGATTTATCACATTTTTATTTTTTTTCATAAAATCACAATTTTGGGGGTAAATCAGTAAATTTCTCAAAAACATTTACAGTTCTGGAAAGCTCTTGAAATTGTAATGGGGGTCTATGTTTTGTAGATTTAATTTGGAGGTCGTTTACTATGTGAAAAAATTAGATCTTTGCCGACTATACTATTTTCATAAATCTGCATTTCTGGGCGCAAATCAGGGAATTTTTTGGATTTCTTTACATTTTCGGAAAGCTCTCTAAAAATTAATGGGGGTCTCTTCTTTGATGTTTTAATTTTTGAACCAAAAATGTATCTAAATAATCAAATCTAATTCGGCTATGCATCTAAAATTACAATTTTCCTTGCTTGATGAGCCTATTTTTTATGCCTGCATTATAATATCATTTTTTTTATGTTGTAGGTGATCATAAAGAGCTGGAGCAACATTCAAATCAACATCTATAGCAATTTGGATAGCGAATTAACCAGGTGCAATCATTTCATTTCTCATCTTCTAATCATTGTTTGCAAACACATTTAGATTTTGGGCATAAAATAAACAATTGTTTGCAAATTCACATCAAAAAATTGGGCTAAAACAAACCATTGTCTTTCATCACATTTAGATTTGGGCTTTAAAACAAACAAGTGCTTGCATTATCTTCCACATATGGAATTTCTAAGGTTAATGAACCCCATGCGAGTGTGACCAAATAAATGTGTATGCTCTCTCCTCGCGTCCCAACACGAACTTGGAGATCAAAAACATTTACTTGTGCTGCTTTTGTTTAGCCTTAGAGAGGCCTGCCTTGGTATCCACCCCAAGGGAACGACCTCAAGTGGTACTTTCATCCGGTCCGCTATAAAAATCAGAGGATAAGGTGAAAGCCAAGTCTAACCGGTATTAGCGCTCACCATACAGTGCTAACTCGAAAGGAGGTGTACCTTTGTGTATATTAAAACTCCTAGTAGGGTTAGTTAAAGTCTTAAGTGGCTTGCTAGATGCTCGTGGGGTGCCGGTCCCCCAGATTTTCATTAGAACCTCCTTGTGATAGTGGCCTTGCCTTAACTAGGACTTGTTGAGTGTCTTCACGTGCTTGCTTAACCATCATCACATTCTTCTAAACTAAAACTTGCTTATGTGTCTTATGTGAGTGATTCATGTGTGTATATGCATAATCATTTGTTTGAATATTGCCATATCAAGCTCTAAACACCCAAACACATAAAGACAAGTCATCCTACACATTCTTCCAATAACATTCAAGCCCAATCACTTTCATCCCAAACATAGCCAAATCATCCAAACAAGCCACATCATCATCCAAATCCCTAAACAAGCACTTGCTAAAAGGACTTAAGACAAACACTTGGTTACAACATGTCTACACTAGAAGACCTAGAAATTAAATTCCAAAGATTCCTCCAAAATCTTTATCAAGGATCACAACCCCTAAACCAAGATGCCATTGAAATATTACAATTCTTCCTCCAAAGAGCTCAACCCCATGCAATCCAATCACCTCATCTGCAACACCTTGTAGCCCAAGTTCAACATATTTTAGCCACTAGTCAAGCTCGACAAGTACATCAATCCTTAGCCACTCCATATCAACCTAATCCACTTCATAGCCACATGTCATATCCATTCACCTCCCATGAACCTAATCTACCTATCCATCAAGTCAATGCCACATCAACCTATCAACCTCCACCTCAAGTTTATCCAATCCCTCATGCCACCATTCCAATGTACTACCAAGCCCATCCACAAGGCAATCAAGTGATATTATAAGAACAACATCCAAGTCCCAATGGTCCCTTGTACATAAATCAAGCAAGTCCAAGTACACCTTTTCAACAAGACCACCAAGCACCATTGATAGACCTAAGTCCACCTTTCCAACAAGAATCATATCCAAATCCAAGTGGTCTTTTGTACATAAATCAAACAAGCCCAATTTATCCTATGCAAGATCTAATAATCTTTGACAAGGGAGATACTAATCTAGAATGGCCTCCACCATCCAATCACATACCAACACATGACCTAACAAGTCCTATCCCAACACCACCATGTGATCCTACCCCTAGTCCATTAATCCATCAACCTTCCAAATCACCAAGCCCTTCATTACCATCATCACCATGTCATTCTAATCCTTCACCAAAGGATGCGGCTGAGATAGTTTTACAAAGAATGCTTGAAGCAAAACTCATTGAACTTCCCCCCATCAACCCATGTGAAGAAAGTCCATATGATGAACATGATTATTGTGCATACCATAGGACCAAAGGCCATAATACAAATCAATGCCCAATATTTGTCCCAATTGTTTACAAGGTGTACCTACCTATAATGGGAAAACATGCCACATCATCCCAATCCCATGTGTCACCCTCATCTAGTCCAAATCCTAATCCACCCAATCCAATTAGCCCTCAACCTAATCCTAATCATAAGCCTACAACATCATCCTCTATTACTGCTCATCCATTATATTTCCCATCCACTCATACCCTTGCGAAGGATGTGATCCATTGGCTACTAGATAGGAATAAACTACCTCCATGTCAAACACCCATTCATGAGCCTACCAAAGAACTTCCAAAGGTCATGTCCAATCCTATAATCCCATCATGTGGTCCACCTATCCTTGAGCCTATCCAAGAGCCTTCCATTAACATACCTAGCCCTCCAAGCCCATCATGTGACATACAAGCCATCAAGCCTATTTGTGAATCTTCTATCATTAATCCAAGTCAAGAGTCATCATGTTCTCATGTTGTTGACCAAGAGCCTATCCAAGAACCTTCCACTTCCATTCAAGCAACCCAAGAGGTATGTCAAAAATTTAATCCTAAGCTTGTGTAAACATTAAGCCCTAGTCCAACTCAAGATCAAAACACTTTCAAGCAACCCATCCATAACATTTACCTTCTTTATGATCAAGATGATACCTATGAAGAAGCTATCCATGAGCACCTTGATCCTATTCATAATCCTATCCATGAGCAAGATATCCACATTGCTCCTAGTCATCTTCCATCTATCCCTATCCATAATGAGCAAACATCCACTTGTCATGATGAGACACTTGTCCCCCAAGTAAGCATAAAAGATCAAACAAATAACTTGGATCTTAGTGAACATAAAGAACGTAATCAAGATCCTAATGATCCCCCTTCCACATCCATCATCAATCCCATTTCAAATCCATCATGTCCTATTGGTCTTACCACCTTTGTCCATGAATGTTCTTCCTTAGGACAACAAAGACCTTTATCCACCTCACCTTCTCCATCCAATAAAGAACTCAAGTCTAGTTCCCAAAACACATCTAGTCCCATTGTCCATCGCATACTCCAAAACATGAACTACCAAGGCAAAGGCCTAGGCCTTTATGAACAAGTTATTTTGGAGCCAAACCATGTCAAGCTCCCTCCATGCTCATATGGCCTTGGATACACACTTCGAGGTAAACAAGGCCAAGATGTTGGTAATCCCTTCATGCATCCTAAGTCTACCACGTTCCATCACAAACCCCATCATCTACCCAAAACATATGTAGCCATTTCACCTCCATCATCCTATAAATGTCAAAAGCATGTGACCATACACCTTCCACCATCCACTTTACCTCCACTTTTACCAACTCCAAATATCCCTCCATCCACCTTGCCACCATTGCTTCCAACACCTAACATACATATCATTCATAAGTATCCTTACATCCCTAATCATGGCCAACAAAAGCACACATCGTTTAAGCATAAAGCTTCCAATCATTCCATCCACTCCACCCACCCTCTGGGATTCCAAAATAAACATTTGGATGCCTTTATCTATAAAGCCAAAAATCCAACTAAAACTCCTAAGGACCCTCATGCCTTAGGGCATCAATGTGAAAAGTCTCTAAATCATCCATCTTCTAAGCAAAGTTCATCTAAGAAGCCATCTAAGCCCATACCTCTAAAAGCAAAGCCCAAAAGCAAAATGGTTTGGGTTCCTAAGCAAAAAGCTAGCAAGTCAAATGAGGCATCCTCATCCACCTCTCAAGAATCCCAACCACCTATATCCATCCATGAACCTATTTCCACCCAAAACTTCCATTCCCTTCAAAAATCCCACAAGCAAAACAAAAGCACTAAAAATACTAAGTTTATGTGGGTTCCTAAATCACTTCGTCAACCATCCCCTAAGCAAACATCTCCATTGCTTCCTACACCACCATCCAATCAAAAGCTTCAATGTTTATCACGGTGTGTGCAACCATTGGTCATGGTTCCCTTCCATTCCAAAATATTCCCACATGCCTCCATCTCCCCATCCTTCATCCATTATCCTACAAATCTTCCCCAGCACCTTCCTATGGTCCATGCTTTTGCATAAGCCTACATAATCTACATCATAGTCCCCTATCCCCATCCATCTATCCTTACATGAACCTTTCATAATCCATTTCATCATCCACTATCTACCTACTCAATCTCCCATCCATGCAACTCCTTATCAACATCTATGAGCATAACAACATGGTCCATGCGATGACATCCATATCCAACAGGACTACCAAAATCCATCAAACTAGACACTTGAGTCCCTCCTATCCATTACCATGGTGAAGACCTAGCAAACAGGCGCCATGTGTAATTGTCAACCCATCTAAAAGCAAAAAAAAAATTCAAAAAAGTAAAGAGAAAGCCCTTCGTCCAATGGTGAAAACCTGGTAAACAGGCGCCTTGGATAAGTACCATGATGAAAACCTGGTAAACATGCGTCATGTGTAGGTTGATCTTCTATGTCACTTACACTTGGGGGCACATTGTCTCATCCAACCTATCCATTTCCAAACTATCTATCCCATTGTATCATTTTCCATCCTATCTTATCCTATCTTGTCATCCTACCATCCTTAGCCATTACATAAACATGCCTATCCTATTGAGCCCATTTATCCTCCCTTTCCTCCTTTTGATCTTGATGAAGACATGGGGGCAAAATGTTGAAACATGTTTGGATATTTCTTGACATACCTTCTTTATGAACCAAGTCCTATCCATATACCATTTATCCATCTCATTTAATCCAATCCATCATGTCATCCCTTGGTCATGAATTTTGTCATGTAAAAATCCTAAGCATTACCACCTAGAATGGGGCACGTTATTCTTCCTATGCGACATAGCCTTTGAAGATCACATCCTAGCTCCCTTATGATCCATCCACTATGGCATATCCTTATCATGAGCTTTCCATCTTATAGCTTATCCCCATCCATTTATCATGAGCTTTCCACTATAGCCTACCTATCCGTTTATCATGAGGCATGTATCCATCCCTTATATGGCCTATTCTTTTTATCCACCCATTTATCATGAGCCTTTCATCCCATTTACTATGAGCCCATCCTTTTATCCATCCATCCTACATCCATCCTTGCACGTAGACTTGGTTTTCTCCCTTGTCATTGGTATCAAGCTCAAGGCTACCCAAATTGTAAATCCATCGACATTCAAAACATTTCAAAAAAAAAAACTACAAAAAAATTAAATATCTCAAAAATCCCAAAAAATCAAATATCCAAAAACTCTAAAAAAAAATCAAAATATCCCAAAAAATCCAAAAAAAATCAAATATCCAACGAAAAATCCAAGCAATACAACCAATCATCATCAATCCAAAACAATCCACTTCCACATTCAATCAAAATCAAATCCTCATCATCATCAATTCTTCCTATCAATAACATTCATTCATCCATTTCAATCAATCACTTCTTCCAATCATATCAATCAAATCAATCTAAGCAATGATCTTAAATCCAAGTCACATTAATCCATATCAAGCAAGCTAATAAATCAAGGAACATTATCCAATCAAATCAACAAGTTTTTGATCCTAATCTTGTCATGAGCCCAATCAATCATCATCATATCATCAAAACAAATCCTATCAATCATCAGCATCAACACCAAAGAAAATCAACTCCAAGCACATCCAACTCCAATCAAAACAAATCTAATCACTTCAACAAATCCAAAGCAACTCAATCCACCACATACCATCCCATCATCAACATTTCATCAAATCAATCTAATCCATCATTTTCATCATCTTCAAATCATTTCAAGCAATGATCCAAATGCAAGCCATCCTTAATCCATACCAATCAAGTTAATCAATCAAGCCAAGTTATCCAAACGCAATCCATGGTCTTGATCCTAGCCTTGTTGTAAACCAAATCAATCAATCAACCAATTAGCCAACCAACTCAACAAACAACCTTGTGTTGATCTAGGGATATAGCTTTCCCCGCAATGACAACACTCTCAACAACAAAACAATCAAACAATTAATCATTGGTTTACAGCTTGACAGGGGCAATACCTTGTTTGTTTTGAATCATTTGTGCATGCTTGCTTGCTTGCTTGTGTGTGTTATCATTTTATCTTGCATTTGTATCATATCGATATCATTCCAGCTAATATTCATATCTTGTGTATGTTGGAATAGCTTTTTGCACTATCCTTTGCATCTAAGGTCATATCATACCTTTTGTGCATTCGGACTTTAATGCTCTAAGTTTACTTCCTCATACGTCAGACAAGGTTGTATTATGCTGGGGCATGAGACACATTGTCACCTTGGTCCTCATACCATGGTGCATAACGTCTAGTGCTATATCAAACATTATGGTTGCTCACCTTCATTGCAGCATAACACATCATCCTTTTATCTATCTACCCCCTTATCTTTCTTTTGTAGCCAAGCCATTTCTTTTTGAGAGCATACCCGTGTTTGTCCAACCCACCTATCCTCTCGAGGGGGCATCATTATCCCATTTCATCCTTACATCATCATCGCTATCCTATCCTCTATCCATACCATAGCTTCTTTGAAATGATGTTACTGAACATAAAGCTTATCATCTCAAACATCATATCAAAGAGGGGCAAAATGTAGACACCCAAATTTGTCCTAAATTTGTCCATGTATTACAACACCTTGTCAAAAATATTATCTAGACATCATGTAGCATTTTGTCCTAAATCCCACTCTCAATCCCATTTATCCATTAGCTAATTAATTAAATAAATTTATTTATTTAATTAATATCCCAATCATATCCTAATCCCACTTAGCCAATTAATTAAATAAATTTTACTTATTTAATTAATTTCACATTCATAATCCCACTTTCCAATTAATTAAATAAATTTTATTTATTTAATTAATTTCCACATCATATCCTAATCCCACTATCCAATTAATTAAATAAACTTTATTTATTTAATTAATAGCCAACTCATATCCCAACTAATTCAAATATTTTATTTGAATTAAGTTCTCATCATAAGCCGACTTTCGAATTAATTAAATAAATTTTATTTATTTAATTAATTTATCTTATCATTTAGCCGACATGTGTGCCTCTTTCATTTAAAAAAGATAAGTGCTACTGCAGCCTTTTATTTAATATCTTTTATATGTAGTACTTTTTATGTACACAAGCACACATGAGCTCTATCCTCCCTCCACTTGTCAAATGACTACAACTCCCTTGAAGTGTGGGATAACCGAATCAGTCCTAGCTGTCCACATCAATCAATTAGCTTTTTAATCTCAACCATTCATTTGAACCAAGCCTTTTCTATAAATCAAACCCCTCACAAGCCATTAGGATGCATTGAGCTTCAAGTAACATTATTCTGCCAAATTATCATTAGCATGCATTGATCCTCAAGTATCCACATGCTGTTGAAATATCATTAGAGCCTTTGCATCCTTATCAACGTTATGCTGCAGAAGTGAGCACCCAACATTCTTCCAACAATAATCCTTCAAAATCTTGCATGCTCATGCGAGGTGGAGAAGAGCAATGGAGATAAATCAAACATAGCATGGAGATCGGTTTGTATTTACATTTGTTATTTTGATTTTCATGTTGTCTTGTGCTTCATTGTGCATTGCTAGGGTTTTTATCATTGCTGTTTATTCATTTGCCCTGATTTGCAATTTTACCCTAACTACACCAAGTAGTATTATCAAGAGTAACATACTGGCCAAAAGTATTATCAATAGCAGAAAAAAAAATTCATCCCAATATTCCAAAGGAAACCCAGGAAGCCTCACCCAGACCGAGGCAGTCCATTTCAAGTCAGTGCTAGGATCAAACCTAGACTGCCATGCACAGAGTGTGAGTGCATGAGTACCATAGAGCCATGGCCCTCCCGCCAAAATGGCTATCATGTCTTCTCTACTAGTAAATTTAAAAATAAATAGCTCTGTCACCATAGCAATGACTGAGACACTACCTTTGACCTTCCAAAGATTGGACACCCACTTCTGCACCATTTCAATATTAGGGTGAAAGGAAAAAAACTTATCCATAAGAGAAAGAGCCATGGAGGCCATGATTTCCTCAACCAGATCATCTAGTATTTCCAACGTCGTTCCTTCAGTTGTTTCCTTTTGAACTCGAACCACAAAAGTACCTTTAGGAGAAAGATTCTCCCCTCCCATTAGAACATCTTTCCATCCCTTGAAATAGTCAACATTCGACATGAGTAGGGGCCCAAAGGAACTGCTCGAGGCAATATCATCCATCCCCAAAAGATAGAGAATCTGATTCCCAACAAAACCTTAGAAACCCTAAAAAGCCATAGAAAGTAGACCGTAGTTTTTTATCATGTTGAACCAATGTTTTTGCCTTATCAATTTCCTCATGATCTTTTTTAAAGAGTGGATTTACTATGCATTTATAGGTCTCCACATTTTCTCTTACCAATAAATCCAGAGGTTCCTCATATAGTGGGTTGTCTCTTATATGCATTATGTTTGCACAATCTCCAATATCATTACTCTGACAGCCTGTATCATTATCTGATTCAAAACTCCTATTATTTTGATATGAGCATTCTAACAATTGCCCACTATTTTCTATATGATTAACAAATACCAATCCCTCCTGAAACTCAAACTCAAAGCAAGCTACTTCCCTAGGAGATTTTGATGTAAAATGGGTTTCCTCAATAACAGGGGAAATATTTTCACAATTTGTCATTCTTTCATGAGTCAAAGGAATTTCTTCAACTAATATGTCCATTATCTCATAAACTACTTTGCAAGGCTCTAGGGATTTCATTTTATTTTGGTACTGAGGGAAACAATGGGCGATAGGGGTATAGAAACTTAGAACTCCTTTGTTTTGATCACAATCCCTCTCCCCTTCGGTATATTGAGTGCTATTAATTGGTTGCTTTGGCATGGGCTTGTTAGAATAGCTCATTTTATTTTCCCTTTGGTAAATGGGCGAACAAATGGATTCATTATCCCCCCAATACCCATTTTCTATAAACTCACAACCCTTTATCTTTGAATGCTTCAAATTATTTTCTATTTTTATGGTTAAGGGGTATGCTTGTCTCATAGTAGTAGGGTTCTTATCTCTCAATAGATAATTGTCCTTTTTATTGAATGCACCTAAATATATGATCAAACACAGCCTCATTGGATCTGATATTTCTAGGAATTTCCCTTACTATTTTGGTAAATATTAAATTAAAAGCTAGGATTGATTCCCCATCTTCCTTTTCAATCTGCATGAGCTTTTTAGTCAACATACCTATATCTATCCGTTCCCCAAACTATTCCATGAAAGCAAACCTCAAATCTTGCCAAAAGAAGATAGATTGATTAGGTAAATATGCAAACCAATCTCTAACTTCTCGTTTAAAAGTTTGAACAAACAACCTTATGACCAAATCTTCATGATCTATTTCATAATCTCCCATTAAGTCACAGAATTCCTGTAAATGGATGCTAGCTATTTTGGATATGTCATTACTAAAATTGGTTATCTGGCTTCTAACTTCCTCTGGTATATGATTTGGAAATTCACAAATACTTTTGAAATTAACAGCCCTATATCTTTCCATGACAAATCTAGTTTAACAAAAGGAGTGTGGTTATTGTTCATACATCTTTAAACTTTTGAAGAAGCTTTGGTAAAATACCTCAAAAGAATGTTTTGTTTTTTGTACAAATTATGTTTTGATTTTCAAGTGAAATCAATAACACTAGACTACATCGCCAGATCCTTTCTCATAGAGTTTCCACCTCTGCTTTATAGAGGAATATTTTGTTTCTTCTTCAAAATCAACATTTGAATCTTATTTCATAGTAGGGTTATATGGAACACTCTGATGCATAAAACCTTGTGTAACAGTCCTGTATCTATCTCAAAATGTGGTAGAGCCGCCATCCCTTTAGGGAAAAATAATGAACACAAATTTTATGCAAACTCTAAAAAAACCCATTGACAGTCTACTGCACTAAGTACTTAGAACTTCATATAACAGTTCCCCAATAGAGTCACCAATCTATTAGTTGTTTTAAATTACCAACTTGATTCTCACAACAAACCTATAAAATAGCCACTTATTAATGATGGATCTACCTTGAGGGATTGGCCAACGAATAGGAGATTTAAGGGGAGGAGGCCTTTTCTCAGTCCCCTTGTTCTTGCTCTACACTTTAGGCTCTATGAAACCAAGGAGGGTATTTCCTATGTAGAATGGACTTATCTCTAATTCTCTAGCTATTTCTTTTAACTGATGTCTTTCTTTCTTGGGGATAATAGTGTTCTACTCAAAATGGATGGGGTTTTCTAGAGATATTAGATTGTCAACTTTGTTTATATCACAGATATGTTCCTTGTAAGTTGCTTGAAAGAATGTATGATAAAGTAAGGATTGGCTAGATTCCTTAAGCTCTTATCTTATTCTTTGCAGAGGAACATGCAAGGCTTAACTTGATCAAAATAAATATCCTAAAAGCCTCTTGCCAGAAAGGAAAATATTTGGATTGAAAACATTTTGAAGATAACTAGAGGGGCGCAAGTTCAGTATTCTATCCATGAAACAGATCAGTGCCAATCCAAGGGCCAAGGAGTCAAAAAGGCTAAAATGATAAAACTTAAATAGATAGTGATGCTAGAAACCTCAGTTTATTGTAAAAATACAACAATGCCATACATTGAAAATAGTTTTACTAGCCTTGAAATCAACCATACTTAATTATCCCTGCATACCCGAATCACATTTGATATTTTCTAATAGCAATTTTTACATTACTCCTTGATTAAAAAGTCATAAGAGAAATATACCAACACAAGAAAGACTGTGTCGATGAATAAAGATGATCTTTAACAAAATATATATATTCATAATGTGAGACTGCATACATGAAGTAGGAGATAGTGTATTCCAAAACTTAACAAAATTTGTAAAACAAATCGTTCAGTAACTTGCATCATAGCTTTCATATATTTCTATCAAGAAACTAGAAGAGACTCAAATTGAAAACCTGAAAACAGATAACTAATTCTATAGCAAAAAACAAACTTATTTACAACTCCTCTCTAACTAGATTGATCCCTATTTCATACTCAATCTGGAATATGACCTCGAACCAATGCTTTTTCATAAGCCTTGAATTCCCTTTTATAGAGGTAAGGGAACAACAAGCTTTAGGCTTATGACAAAATAAGTTACAACTTTTTTCTAATCAATAGATGTAGCTGAAGAGGCCGGTACAACCGCTTCACAACTATATGCTTTGCTTTCATGGCACATGTTGAAGTGCGCACTTCCCACAAATGTGTCCTCTTAATTTTAGAGGGAAACAAGCAGTGATGTTTGATGGGGATTCATTTGATTTGATGTTGTGGAGGCCCTTATCCCCATCCTATGCATCTTATTTGTTAAATAAGGGCATTCACTATCCAGTTCATCCTCCTCAATTGAGAACGACTTCAAGCATCAATATCAGAAGAAAACCCCATCAACTGGAGTTCTTAGCTTTATGCCCATTTTCACTTGCAAGGATGTGATTCCTCTTTCATAATTGAGTGGTTACCAACCAACTCAACCTAACAGAGACTAGATGAAATCACATCAGATCAGGTATGGACATACCATCCACCCAGTGAGAGTAGCAACATCAATGACAAAATAGGAGAACTCTAATATGCTACATCCAGAGAGGAAACATCCCTACAACTAGAGATAATGCTTTGTTAGGAAAAGTAGAAGAGGGATAAAGGTAGAAGGAAAAATGAGTTTCCTCCACACTTGATACTAATCTGCCTAATCATAGTCATGAGGAATGGATGGAGTATAGAGATTAAAACCAAGGATCCCAATCTGGATGAAGAACAAGGAAGAAGAAATGCCCGTAGAAATTTTCATAGTGTTGTTGTTGCTGCCTAATCTTTCCTTTACCACCGATTCTAGATGAAATAATTCCAAGTCTTTCTAATTCTGTAGTGATAGATCAAGAGCCATGAGAACAAGGAAGAAAATCTTAAAGAACAAGGGAGCAAACAGAACACATAGGAGTAGGGGAAAGCCATACTGTTAGAATGTCTTTATATAGTATAAATTGCAACATCAACACTTGCCCTTTTATAGAAATTCAGGGATGTAAGCATACATCCACACATATGTGGTGTATTAATTTTCTAGTCACCTCAAAACATTCCTGCCTTAAATGGAAATCTACTAAAGATTATCATGAGTGAACAGAAAGGTTAGATTTCATAATTCCGCGTAACTGCAAATAATACTTCTCGCATTGAATTTGCCATATTAGG
This sequence comes from Cunninghamia lanceolata, assembly GCA_027924645.1. Lineage (NCBI taxonomy): Eukaryota > Viridiplantae > Streptophyta > Pinopsida > Cupressales > Cupressaceae > Cunninghamia > Cunninghamia lanceolata. The sequence goes on along the minus strand of BSBN01001134.1, from coordinate 103,679 downwards.
TGTCTTGGTTATCCCAATTATGCATTGTCATCATATCAGATTTCATCACACAGTAGGTGAAATGTCAATCATTGTAGAGGCACAGATTTTCAAAGGTCGAGCTTACATATGACAAATAATTCTATTATCAAATTTCTCAGGAGCGATGGCAATGGAGACCATGTACACGCTTGAGAAGTCAATGATATCCTACCATCTAGCCAACCTTTCCCAGTTGTGATCTCGAGGAGAAGTCCTTCTTGCAGTGCAATTAAGACAACACCTGCCATTCCGTGTATGAGGGATATGGTCAGAGACAAAATCTCAGCCAAATAGCGGATAGCCATCAAATCTTGATGGGAGCATTTCTTAGAAAAGTGGTCACATTTCATGCCACGTTAGGTCCTTGTCATTAATGCAGCAATACCATCACTTAGAAAGCCATGCATCCAAATTCTATCAATCCATGGTCACTTAGCAAACCCTTTTGTGGATTTTGGTAGAATGTTAGAATTAAAGAAAAACTGCCTTGTAATACCTGGGACCTATCTCCCTACCATCCTAGATGGTCCTTGACTAGCTGTCATACTTTCTACATTTCCACCAAGGTCAATCATCTTTGTATCTCTTCGTGGGTGGATTGGCAAAAATGAATCCTTTAGTGCCATCTACCAAAACTTGGTTAGTAGGACTAGACCTTGACACGTGTATCATTTCTGCTACCTTTAGAAAGGTGGCCAATTGGGTCAGTTCTATATTTAAAACAAAATTGTTTCTAGGTGCGGGTTATAGACAGTAGCAACCTGGCGAGGGGCTGGTAAACAATGTTCTAGGAAGGTACAAAGGAAAACTTAAAAGGATGGTGGCATGGAGTAAGAAGTCACCAAAGAATTAGATTGAATATGGCCATTTGTATGACTTCATACCATGAGGGTTTAGGGTTTTAGCAATTTTGGTTTACACAGAGCATTTTCTAATAAGGGAAACCCTAGTTTTGGAAACCTCATGATTTAGTGACATAGAGTTTAGGAACAAAATTTTCCAAAAGCATGAAAATTTTATATGGTTCCATCAGGGAACAACACTAGAAACTTAGATGGAAAACCTTTTTGGTTCTTTATATCTATTCCCTTTGTGAAGTGTAGGGCCACTTCTACGAAGGAAGGTGTGTTGGCAAGAGACACAGTGTAGCTTCATGAGTGTTGTCATTGATGGCAGCAAAGTTCATCCCACCCATCCGCAGGACATGGTGTGTCTATATCGGAAGTCAGATTAAAGAGTGTTGAGGTCAGGTAAGCGAGAACAGAGCATGTAGCAAGGTCTGCCAGTTAGGTCCAGAACTCTCAAAGGAAGTATCTTAGTAAAGTACGGACTTGGGGAAGTCAAGAGGAGTATCTTGACTGATAGATTCCAGGGATTGAGCCTCTGGTGAAGAAAGAGTGAAGAGATATGAGCACCTAAGTATTGGGTTCCTGTTTGGTAGAGTAGACTGAGGAAGAACTAATCAGCAAAGAATCAGACCTTAATTCATGATTGGATGACATGATTGATGACTTCTATAAGCATCTCTTTTATACGCATTACTTGATAAGCAAGGATTCAGGCGACAGACCAAGAGTTTGGGAAATTATTGAGTATTTCGGATGCTGACTAGAAAGTGGATGAAATCCTTGGTGCAGATATATATACCAAATTCATTTCGGTATGAAGTTGTGTGTGGTGTGTGTGGAAGTGTGAAGAAAAGTAGAAGAGCAGTGTGAAGATAGTAAGATAGGTCTGGTATGTGATAGGACAGCAGCACCAAAAAGGAGGAAGAATGAAGTGTAGTAGATCAGTGTACTGAGCCTAACCAGAACTCAACTTTAGTATATGAGGATGCCTCTTATCAGTTCAAGTATCTTGTTACTCTCTTTATAACTTGTAGACAATGAGTCTCTTGTAGGCATTGAGCCTCTTGTGGGCAGTGAGCCTCTTGTGAGCAGTGTGCTCGAGCAGTGAGCCCTAATTGGCAAGTGCCATTTGTACTACCTTATTCTTCTAACAGAGAATACAATCTTGGGTTAATCGCCCCATGGTTTTTTCCCTTAACAGGGTTTTCCACATCAAAATCATTGTGTTATGTGCATTAAGTTTATTTCTACTTTCATGGTTATGCATGCTTACTTAATTTGATGTTGCACTAATTGTTAAGGAAGAACATAAAGTTGAATTAATCTAGATAACTGATTCACCCCCCCTCTTAGTTATCAACAATTGGTATCAGAGCCAAGTTCCTCCTAATAGAGCCTAACAACTTGAGGAAGATCTAGGAATCTCAATCAATATGTATGGAATGAGGGAACAACTTCAGTCTGCCCTAGATGATCTTGAGTAATCTCACTCCAAAGTCAATGAATTAAAGGAAAGACTCAAACAAGCTGATGATTTCATAAATGAACTAAAAGAGAAACTGAGTATCTCTATGAAAAAGAGAAAGGAACTACTTCAATAGTTAGCAAGTCAAAGTGAAGCCAATAATACCGATGAAGATCTGAATGAGAAGAACAAGTTATGTGAGAAGCTATCAAAGAAGTCATTATGGTAAGACATGAAATGGAATTAAGGGTTATGAAATTCACCCAAGAAATTGAATAGAAAAGAAAAACAGAAGATGATCTAAGACAAACTCTCAAGGAGAAGTCAGAAGACTGCCATAAAATGGATAGAATTATTAGGCATCTGGAATCTGATCTTGAAGAAGCAAGAGATAATGAAGAACAACTTAAGAATTAGATTGACACTCTTAAGAGGGATCTTCAGATAGCTAATGAATACAAGGAAAAATTCAAGATAAGCTTTGCTCAACTTGAAGTTCTTCTTCAAAACCAAAAGAGGGTAGATGACAAGCAAGGCCTAGGATATGAGAAAGGTGAAAGCTCCGGATCCAGTCAGAAAAACTCTGGACCAGGAAATCCAAGGAATAGGCCTAGAAGACCTCTGGTAAGGAAACCAAATGCTCAAAGATATCCATCCTTCAATGGATACTGCCACAACTGCAATAACTTTGGTCACAAAGCAAATCAGTGCAGAAAAAGAATGAATCAAACTAATTCATCCTTCTTCAGACAATGTTTCAATTAAAAAAGGTATGGTCACAAATCTCATGAATGCAGAAATATGCAAATGAACAATTCATTCAATGGTAGATGCTTTGCATGCAATAGAATGGGACATATGGCTAATTAATTCAAAACAAGAGGATATCAGTCAAAAATACAAAGAAATATTGTTTTCCACAATTGCAATAGATCTGGTCATATTTCCAAATTCTATAGAAGCAAGAATCAAGATAAAAGGGGTCTGGTGCATCATAATCAAATTCAAGACAAAGGAAAAGGAAAAGTAAATGCAGATGAAGTTCAAAGGGAGATGAACAAGATTTGGGTAAAGATAAGCACATAAAATGTTGGGGATGGATCCACACTAGAATCTGGTGCTGATACTCATTCTTGAAACTAAATATTGAGCTCTGGCTTAGGGGGAGACACAAAGGAAAAACAATTTCCTCCAGCCAGTCATTTGGTGCCTAAAATTGGCACATGGTAAGTTGTGGATTAAAGGGTTCTCATAGAAATATCTAAAGAAGCCTTACTAAAGATATGGAAGATCCGCAAAAAGATTTGAAGAGTCTAATCTTCCCAGATTGATCCAGTTTAACAGTCTTCCAGTAAAAGAAAGATTTTCACAGTTTGATCCGGTGTGATTCTAAATTGAAACATCTTGATCTGCGGATAAATGGGATGATCTGAGGAAAAGATAGTCATTATAATTCATCTCTAACATCAACTCTAGGTGCATCTCAGTGATTCGGATAAGATTTGCCTTCTCTGAACAAGGAAACCAAGGCATCCAAAATGACTTAAGTTGCGCATTTATTACAATGAGGAATTAGGGTTTGCACAGAAATATAAGGATTCTCCTATTGAACATTTTCTCATTCTAACATTCGAGAAAAAGAGAAAAGGAGCTCTGCAACAAAATTGTCTCAAGCCCACCAAAGATCAACCGCAAGAGTCAATTCTTCTAGCAATCTGATCCAGATCATATCGTAAACCCTAGAGGCGTAAAAGGTATTTTCCACTCTTGAAAAACCTCTCTCTATATCTTTCAAAAGATGGCCACTCCAAATGTTGTGAAGATCTCTGATAGGCCACGTCCTAAATTCAAGAAGCATCCCTACAAGTCCCTAGAAGTTGATCCTCTAGGCGCCTTTTCAAGCATTTCACATGGGGTTTTACATGTAGAAGATGTTAGGGCATATATTCATGCAAATGTTAAGGAATTTGGGGAATCCAAGTTAATGGATATCTATAACAAACAGTTAATAGATGATTCTTTTGAAATCAAACCCCAGTACAAGACTATCTAGGACAAGCATTTCAGTCAATGCATCCATTTCCCCTATTTCGTAGAAGATGAGTGGGTCTGGTATGTGTTGAACAGAATACATGATAACTTCATATGGTTGAACAGACCATCTAAGATCACAAATGATGCTATTAGGGCAATAACCGGTTTGCATTCATCTGGAGGGTTCCCTGTTCTCAAATCAGTCAAAAACCAAACTGTGAGTGAGGCTACCAGATCAAAATTTGACAAGAGAGCAATGACAATAGAAGACATCACTGATCCGGATGTCAAGTTTGCCTCCATGATAATTGGTTACAAAATATATCACTCTAGCAGGGAAAATTTAGTACCTGAAAATGCAATTTACACTACTTATCAGATGTTAAGAGAGAATGCAGACTATGATCTTTATGAGCTCCTTCTGAACCAACTTTTGGAGAATCTATAGAAGATAAAGAAGGATAAGAAGAATTCTTTCAAATACAGTGGCTTGATACTTTGCCTATTCTTTTACTACATGAATGAGCTACCCGGATCCAATGGATGGGTATGGAAAAATAACAGACCAGTTGCAATTCGAATCAGAGATTACTTGCATGGCCTTGGTGATGTCAAGGCACAAAACATGGCACTATGGGGCTAATTCAAAAACTTCCAAAGCATGATGCAAGCTAGAGAGAGAATCCCTCAATCCCTAGTTGAAAAATACAAGGATACAGTGTGCTTTATGGTAGACACTGATCAATGTCTGATGGAGGTAGTAGAACCAAGAATAGTATGGATCATACCAATGGGGTATGAGGTTGATGAGAAAATCCTAGAACTCCATATCCAACATCTACTGAGCCAACCCAAAGACCCTAAGGTAGAAAGGTTTGGAACATACCAAGAGCTCAGTGTAAAAGTTCATGTTGAACTTAGACAGCCTGAAATCAAAAGAAAAGTGAGAAGGGAAGTAGAAGAATTTGCCAAAAGGCATGGAATATCAAAGGAGGTAGTTGATGCGAACATAGACAAGATGGAAAGGGTAGAGAAAGAAAAGGAAGAAGTAGAAAAAGGAAGTGCTCCATTAGAAGCCCCCTCCTAGACTGGATCTTCTAAGAGTTCTGCACCTGCCACTGCTAAGAGCTCAAAGGCATCAAAACCAGAAGCAAAATCATCCAGTAAAGGAGAAAAGAGAACAAAGACAAAGGCTACAAGATCATACACAAGCCTCAAGGATGATGAGGAAACTGAAACTGATGAAGAAATCAAGAAAATGAAGAAGAAAAAGAAAACAACTGTTGAACCCTCTACCAGTCAAGGAAAAGAAGAGAAGGCAGAGGAATTTGTTGAAAAGCCTACTCTTCACATTGATGATATAATAAAATTAGTCACTATGGATAGAAACCTAGAACCAATGACTGAGTTCTATGATGAATATAATGAAGCTGACTAGAAGATCCTGCAAGAAGCTACTGTTAGGTATCTAAATATCTACAATAAAGCATTTATTGAAATCATATATCTAATTCCCAAAAGCCTAGAGAAGGAACTAGAAATAAGGAAGAACAATGCCAAGGAAAAGGACCTTGAGATTTGAGAATAGATAGCTATTCAGCTCTATCCTTCAATCACTCAGAAACAAATGAATATGATCTTCAAAGATTGCAAGGATGAGTTCTAGAGCAAAGCTAGAATGAATCAGCTTATGCTTGGAGAGACTGACAAAGTGGCCAAAGAGATTGAAGAGATCCTCTGAAATGCCTATAAAAGATTTAATATTCCTGTCATAGAAGACCTAGGTGATGAACCATCTGCCATGGATGACAAAGAAGGATCTACTAAGACAATGGCAGAAGAGGCTAAGGAGACAAGTGAAGAAAAAGCCAAGGACTTAGATTCCTCTACTCTGGAAGAGGAAGTCCATGAAGAAGCACACATCTCTCCTCTGGTTTCCCCAGTAGACTCCGGATTTAAAGGAGAAGAAAGATCAAAGGAGAAAACTAGTCAAGAAGAAGAAGTAAAGGAAAAAGAAAAAGACCAAATAGAGAAGACTCCAGGAGACAGTTTTGAGACTGTAGAAGGGAAGAAGACTCTGTCTCCGGCAAGAGACACTACAAAAACTATCAAAGATTTCTTGACCAAAGAGATGGTGGAATTTGATGAACTAGAACTACTTCAAGGTCCATTCAATTTTGATTCCCTCTCCCTGGTTCAAACCATGAAGCTAGCATCCTTTACTCAAGCAAAGGGAAAAAAAAAACTTCTGAAGTCTCACATGGAAGACTATGAGCTCATAGAAATTATATCTGGCATATTGGAAAAGATCATGTCATCCTTCCAAAAGGATCCTTTGGCCTCCACATCTGGTAATCTAAAGTCTCTTGTAAATTCTATTCATACGCATTTTGATTCCTTAGAGAAGTCAACAGAAGAAAAGGTCTGGAAGGAATTTTTGGATAAGGGATTCTCTGAAGTGCAGAGTCTAATATCAAATGATAGGAGAGTTATGGATATTGGGATAAATAGCTTAGAAACTACTCTCAAAGATCATGGAGATATATATAAATTTTGTTTATCTTGGCCTAAAGTGACCAAGGATATTGAGAAGAAAGCAAAAGAACAAGAGGATAAACTGTTAAGTTTATCCCAAAGTTTTGATCCTCTCTCCTCTTCCATAGTAAATCAAGAATGTCAGAGTATTGTAATCGCTAATGAAATAAAGAAGCTTGAGAAGGAGAAGAAAAATAGAATAAATAGGTTAAGTGAACTTAGAGGGATCATTATCCCTAAGTTAGAGGCCATGCATGAGGCCCTAACTAATGCTCAGGCCACAGCCCAGACCAATGATCCGACAAATCTTAAGAAGGCGGAAGCTTTTGTATTCCTGTTGAGTGGTCACATCTCAATTTTGGACAAGATGAAGCATAGTTGGGCGACATTTGTTGTAAAGATGAAGAATACTTTTGCAGATATACTTAAGTATATGTAAGTACAACTTGTATATATACTTATGCAGATATGTATATATTATTTTTCTTGAAAATTTTGGTGTACGGACCCTACCCTTTGCCATTGATGTTAAAGGGGGAGTGAGGAGCAGTGAAAAATGTGGAATCCAGCTAAGGGGGAGCTCCGGTAAAGTGTACATTAGAACGGAGCATTGGCCAAGGAGGAGTGTAGTGTGACACTTAGTCATTTTTCACTAAGTGTTGCCATCAATGCCAAAGGGAGAGATTGTTGGCAAGAGACACAATGTAGCTTCATGAATGTTGTCATTGATGGCAACAAAGTTCATCCCACCCATTCGCAGGACATGGTGTGTCTATACCAAAAGTTAGATTGAAGAGTGTTGAGGTCCAGTAAGCAAGAACAGAGCATGTAGCAAGGTCTAACAGTCAGGTCCAGATCTCTCAGAGGAAGTATCTCAGTAAATTGTGGACTTGGGGAAGTCAAGAGGAGTATCTTGATTGATGGATTGCAGGGATTGAGCCTTCGGTGAAGAAAGAGTGAAGAGATATGAGAACCTAAGTATGGGGTTCCTATTTGGCAGAGTAGACTGAGGAAGAACTGACCGACATAGCATCAGGCCTTAATCCAGATAAGATATTGATGGTGATCAAGTTTCTTGAGGTATCATTCATGATTGGCCAACATGATTGATGACTTCTATAAGCATCTCTTTTATAGGCATCACTTGATAAGCAAGGATTCAGTCGACAGACCAAGAGTTTGGGAAATTATTGAGTATTCCGGATGTCGACTAGAAAGTGGATGAAATCCTTGGTACAGATATATATACCAAATTGATTTCGGTATGAAGGTGTGTGTGGTGTGTGTGGAAGTGCGAAGAAAAGCAGAAGAGTAGTGTGAAGATAGTAAGACAGGTCCGATATGTGATAGGATAGCAGCACCAAAATGGAGGAAGAATGAAGTGCAGTAGATCAGTGTACTGAGCCTAACTAGAACTAAACTTCAGCATATGAGGATGCCTCTTATCAGTTCAAGTATCTTGTTACTCTCTTTATAACTTGTAGACAGTGAGTCTCTTGTAGGCAGTAAGCCCTAATTGGCAAGTGTCATTTGTACTACCTTATTCTTTTAACAGAGAATACAATCTTGGGTTAATCACCCCATGGTTTTTTCCCTTAACAGGGTTTTCCACATCAAAATCATTGTGTTATGTGCATTAAGTTTATTTATGCTTTCATGGTTATGCTTGCTTACTTAATTTGATGCTGCACTAATTGTTAAGGAAGAACATAAAGTTGAATTAATCTAGATAAATGATTCACCCCCCCTCTCAGTTATCAACAAGGTGTACGAGGGACCATCAGTCTGTGGTTAGAGGAAAAGCACTCAGGTGATACCCTCCTTCCCAAGCAGATGAAAAGCCAAGACTTATGAGGACAGATATCAAAACTTCAGATGCAATATACTCTATTTATATGACTTAACAATCAAAAATTATGTAAATTTATCTTTATTTCCACAAGAAAAAAAATTGTGATTGTAAAGTGAAGGATTTCACTAACATGCTACCTTGGAATATGTTATAAATTTTTAGTTCAAAAATTAAAAAAAAAGATAAACTTTTTTATGAAATGATTAAGCAAATGATTATTGTTTATTAAAACAATTTTTTATGATGACCATGATTATTTACTTGATAGTAAATTGGGAATGTAAATCTGAGTAGTATGTGATGACATGGTACAAAGTTGATGAGGATGACATATGGGATTGTGGTTGTGGTTGTGTTTGTGTTTCTTGGGTAGCTAGGAGTTGTTCAATAAGGACTTGTTGTTGTAGGACTTGTTGGTCTAGGAGTTGTTGTTGTTGGATGAGTTGTTGGAGTTGTGTGATAGTGGGATTTGGTATGTGTGAAGATGAAGCATGGTTAAGAATTTAGACTTGTGAGATTTGGGGTAAGGTAGATGTTGGATAAGTTTGGGATGTGGATAAGTTGTAGTGGTTATTCATGTGAGGTAGGGATGATGATGTAGGAGTGAGTTGGTGTTTTTTATATAATCTTTTAAGTTCACCAAAAAGTCTTTGGGTGCCATAAGGATCTTGCTCTTGGATGTTGTTCTCTAGTGTTGGGATGGATTTACACATATGCTTAAGTCTTTGTATTTCAGCTTGTTCTTCATAATATGCATCATAATCTACAAGGTTCTCATCATCATTGAGAGGAAATTGTGGACTTCATAGGATTGCTACTTTGGGTTTTGGTTTTGACCTAGGCTTGTTAATGATCACAACAATTTTGACAAATGATGGATAAAGAATGGGGTTATGATTAGGAGGTGGATTAGGTGAAGTAGGACATTGATTAGATTAGGAAAATTGATTAGGATTAGGGTCCTAGATGATGGCTTGGATTGGATTGGGGATAGATTGGAATGAGATGATTAGGGTGATTACGATGATTAGGGATAATAAGATGGATAAGAGGGATGATTAGGATAACTAAGGTGGATAATTATGATGATGAGGGTTTGGTCTAGGATGAATTGGAATAGGATTGGATTTGGATGAAATTAGATTATTGGAAGGTAATGAGAGATGGTTTGAAGCTTGACTTTGGGCAAGATTGGTAAATTGGTAAATTTATAAACACAATGTTCCTACACACATGCATAAGTTTTTCAAATGATAAGGATTTGGACAATGCAAATGATCACACATGCAATACACAACAGCATCCCTAGATTTTTCAAGTAGGAGTGATTTCATAGTGTAGACCCACACAATAGAATACCTATCCATGTTCTTACCTAACTAAGAACACTTCACCCTAAGTGAATAGCTAGGAATACTAGTGTTGCACCCAATACCCCTTTCCTTGGAGGTTTTTATACCTTACCCAAAGAAGACTCTTATCTCCACTTTAAGGAAGCATGATGGTGAGTAACTTCAAGGGGCGGTCCATGTCCCTTGCACCACACTAGAAAATTGTCAGTGGTCTTAACTAGGCCTTACAAGCTTCTAGGGGAGTCCTCCAAATAGATGAGGTACGATGGGACTCAATTCTATGAACACTAGCCCATTGAAGGGATGTGGCATAAATGATTAAGAAAACACCACTTAACCTTGTGTTTTGAATCACCCAAGGCCCCAAGGCTGTCCCAATAACTACGTGACTAGATTGAGGTACAAATTTTTCTTTCCCCCCTTTGATCTGCCCCGCCAGAACATGTGATTGAGGTCATCCCTAGGGCTGATGAAATCCCCAAGTAGGCCTCCTAAATGGAGGGAACACTATTCACTTTTGATCCCCAGGCTCACACGAAGTGGAAGGGGACAGCATACGTGAGATAATGACCCTAGGATTGAAAAAATAAACATAAGGATAATGAAGGGGCTTTTGATATCCAAGGTCACCAAAAGGTGCAAATAGAGAGCATACACCCTTTTCAAAATCTGAAGACAAAGCAAACAATGTTCAAATATTGTTCCCCTAGATTAGACTAAGTGCCTCAATTAGTGATAAAATAATTTCTTTGACATGCAAATCTACAAAAATTTGTTAGTAGTTTTAGAGATTTCTTTGACATACAAACCTACAAAAATTTGTGAGTAGAGTAGTTTCAATGATTTCTTCTTTGGCAAGTGAAAGCTACTAAACTAGGATTAGACCAAAATGATAAATCTAGAAAAAAAATTGAGAATAATGAACTGATACATGAAATTTTATATTATTATCAAATTTTACATGAAATTCTAAGTAGTTTAAAAAAATTTCATTAAGTTTTGCAAAAGTTATGCTTAAAAGAAGTTTGCAAAGAAAGGATAACTTTGAAAGAATATACTTGAAAATCTAGGCTGAACCTATTGATGAGGCCTATTCTTCTTTGAATATGGGTGAATCATCTTTCCAATGCTTCTTGCTTTGTGATAATCTGATATACCTGCAAAAAATTATGAGTTTGAAAAAATGACTGTAGGAGACAAACAATTAGGCCTGATGGTCATTCTAATTGTGGTGGTTAAAGATAGTCCAGTCACATGGCATGACTAAGGAGTTAGCGATTATGTTTAGTGGTTAAAGGGAGTGGTCAGATTGAAGGTTAATGTTAGCGATCTAGAAAAATGTGGTCACATGAAGGGTTGACTGGGTGGTTTAGTGATCATTTAGCTTTAATGGTTAGGCTTAGTGAAGCCCCTAGTCCTTCATGTGACCAGGGGCACAAATGACACAAAAAATAAAGGGTGGGTGAGAAAGAACCATCATACTCAAGGGTTATCGATAGGTGACCTTAATGGTTAATAGTTTGTAGTAGACGAGTCATTGTTGATGGCTTACTAGAGATTTTATAATAGTGTTAAGGCCAAAGGATTGCAACCCACTTCCACATACCAGCTATGGTTAAGGCGGCACTCATCTGATGGTCTCATGGGTTAAGTGGCTAGAAAATTAACTATATAAATGATAGAAAATCATTGGATTTGAACTATATTAACTATTCAAAATCACCTACAATGAAAATAATTAATGGTGTAGGAGCATCTAGTGGTGTAAGGGTAATCTTGCATCACCCAAAAAAATGATGATAATTTGTTTTCTATTCTTTTCATCTTTTTTGGACACCCAACTCCTTGAATAATGATGTAGAACCTTCAGTTTTTCCAACCTACTAAAAATAGTCAACTATTATTTTTAGAAAATTTGCTTTTGAGCACATGTGGAAGTGAAAATTTACACAAGGCTTCATAATTGAAAACTATGACCTTTGGTGAAGGAATTGACCAAAGATCACTTGTGGGCTAAAAGATATTAAAGTTTCTATTTCTTTAAAAACCCCTGAAAATGTTTCAAAGTTAGATTTGAGGCACTTAGAGGCCTCGTACAGCCCCAAAATGGGTAGAATAAGAAGAGTGGATTCTTAGTGCGTAGAACACTCCATGAGATTTTCAATGCATCAAACGATTCATCAATTAGACACTTGGATCAAAAGTTATGGCTCCTGGAAGTTGACCTATTTTTGAAGCGAGTTACAAATTTCAAAATTTTGGCTAGAGGGCACCAAAAGGGGCTATTTATGACCATTCTTAAGAATCATGTATGGTAGTAGAGAAAAGGGGGAAAGAAGAGAGTCAAGAGAAGGAGGGAAAATAGAAACACTAGTTGTTTTGAAGCTACAAAAGATAGAAGGTTCCTAAACCTAAAGAAAGCAAGTTGTAGGGTGTTGCAGCATGTTGAGGATTCATGCTCTGATTTGATTTTTGTTTCTATAATGTAATGTGTTGTCCAAATCAATAAAACACCACTCCTATTTTTTGTGTGAGATTTATTTTTATTGTGTGTTCTGGGATTGACCCTCTCATCAAGTGGTATTAGAGAAGTAGTTCTTGAGTGTGTAGATAGATCATTGACCATGAGATAGTTTGCACCTAGACTTGAGGTTGTGGGTTTGCAGTAGAACTTGTAAATGCCTCCATGAAAGAACCATGGTGGTGCTAGGAGAAATACTTTGAAAATAGAGGGTTTCAGAGCCCTGCAAAGGCAAATCGATGCATTGCAAGAGGAGTTGCAAATAAGGTTTGAGCCAAGAGTAAGAGAAGAAACTGACGATGAAGCTGAAGAAGAAGAAGAGCTATCTAAGGAAGAACAAGATGATGTAGGAGATCCTACACAAGTTATGTCGTTGAGGACCATTTTGAAGATTGGAAAGAGGCCTAGGTCAAAGTCTCTACCTATTTTGGGGATCAGAATTAGGAAGAGCTTATTGATTGGATAAATGATATGGAGGAATATTTTGAGTATGAAAATTTGGAGGATCTAGAATGAGTCAAGTTTGAAAAAATAAAGTTGATGGACCTTGCCAGTATTTGGTGGAAGGAGGTCCAGTTAGAGAGAAATAGAAGAGGAAAAGGAAAGATTACCATATTGGATCAGATGGTGGACAAACTAAAGAAGCAATTCATTCTTGTGGACTATGAGTTGGAGTTGTTGAAGAAGATGCAAGTATTGAAGCAAGGTAACAAGTTTGTTAAGGAGTATATAGATAAGTTTTATAAGATTATCATCAGAACAGGCCATGCAAAGGCCAACAAAGAGAAGATAGCCCATTACATTAATAGTTGAGGCCAAGTATTTAAGAAGAGCTGAGTCTGGTCAGAATGACCACCATAGAAGATGCATACAAATTTTCCTTGAAGGTGGAAGAGAAGCTAAATAAAATATTTTAAAGCAAGCAAAGACGAAGAGGTCATGGCAGAAGGACTAGTGGAAGATCCTATGGAGCCCAAAATGAAGATCAAAAGAAAAGTGAAGAAGTGGGCTCCAGTCAAAATCAGAAAGGAGATAATTCTTACCATCCACGTGACCAAAATAATGGTGAGCAAAGAGGAAGAGGAAGAGGAAGACCTGTGTAAGGACCTAGAAGAGGAAGTTTTAGAGGAACCTATTTCCAATGTGGAGAAGAAGAACATCATGCATATGAGTGTCCACAACATCAAAGAAGGACAAATAGAAGACCTGAAGGTAATGCATGAGTTGTACATGTAGATGAAGATGCACAATCTGAGCATTCTGAAGATGCTGAAAGGGGAGAAACTCTAGCTGTCAGAAAAACCTTGTTAAATGAGGAGAAAGAACTAGATCAAATGAAGAGTTTATTGCACAAGGTTCAAGTGTGAAGGTAAGTGTTGTGATATTATTATTGACAGTGGAAGCACTAACAAACTTGTCTCAAAGGAGATAGTTAACAAGTTGAAGTTGACAAGGAGAAGGCATCCATATCGGATTGGTTAATGAGCATTTTTTAGTCAAGTTCAAGATTGGAGACTACCATGATGAAGTGTTGTGTGACATCATACCGATGGATTCATGCCATATGCTATTGGGAAGGTCATGGTAGTATGATAAGTGCATGTCCATGATGACCATGCAAACACCTATTCCCTAATAAAGGATGGATTTCATCATAAGTTGAAGCCCATGAAGGAGGTAGAAGAAAAGGTATGTAGTACTATCATAATTTACTTGGTAGATGGTAGGAATTTTTTAAAATGGTATGAAGCATGAGCATTATTTCTTTGTGTTGATTCCTAAGATCAGCCAAAAGAAATGTGAAGATGTACCAGCAAAAGTCTCAAATCTGTTAGAAGAATTTCAAGACACTGTCTCTAATAATGTACTAGAAGGTTTACCACCAATGAGGAAGATAAGTCACCAAGTGGATTTGATATCAAGAGCCAATTTGTCAAATAAGACATCCCATAGAATGACTCCTACAAAGAATAAAGAGCTAAACAGACAAGTTCATGAGCTATTAAAGAAAGGACTGAAAGGTAGAGCCTAAGTCCATGTGTAGTACTATTATGTCAGAAAATGTCCCCTTGGGGGCTTTTCTCTCTTAAGGTTTGGCTCATGGGTCCATAGAATGCATTTAGAGCATGTTGCATGTTAATTGTGAATCCTGATGAGAAAACCCTTAAGTCTTATGGAAAATAGGACCTAGGGGGTTCTATTTTGATGATCCCCAAATAGAAATAGTAGGGTGGACTTGGGCACTAGCACCCCAGTCTTGTCCTATTTTGGGTCTGCCCTAAATTTAAATGTTAGTTTTATGATCGTTATTTAGGTCCTATGCTGACATCACAAGTTTGAATTATGAAATTCTTAGCAGGAATGTTTGTAGTTGCATATATCAGCATGCTTAGGTTTTTATTTAGAAACTAGAAGATGATTGCGAAATTTAGGCATATTTGTGATTTCAAGATATTCATTGTTGCATCGTAGAGCATTTTTATTGTGTTTGTGATTGTATATTTGAATTCACTTCTCATGTGATTGAAGAGCCTTCATTTATGTGAGATCTACACTTCAAGGTGATATCTATGGTTTTTTTGATCATTTATCATTTGGATTTTTCCTCTATCCCACAGGGATACACACTCTCATCTGACAACGGTGTTTGTAAGAATTGAATGTCTCTCTGAGGCTTGACCAAGGCAAGCCTCTAAACACCACAACCCCCTCCCACCCTCCTTTGTGATTGCAGGTTATAGGTACTGAGTTTTATGGAGTGGAATTGCATAAAGGAGGTTGTAGACAACAAGGATTCATGATCTGAAAGAAAGAGGATAGTGGTCAACATTTCAGGACTAGGGTGGTAGTGCCAGTGTCCTCCACTTTTTCTGGGGTAGAAACAGAAGATACAATGAAGATCAGTGTCAGAAGTAGATTTAGATTCTGTGCTGAAAATAGTACCTTAGACTAGGATGCTAGTGCCAATGTCCCTAACAGTTCTACATTCTAAAATTTGAAAAATGGTGAGGTAATAATATTTGTCCGTCATCTTAGTTTTAAAGGATTTGTCATAATTCATCAATTTGCTTACTATTTTTCTTATTTAGGGTTTTAAGAGTATTTGATCATTAAATAGAGACATTGTTTGATAACATCTGAGCTTCCACATTGTTCCAAGAGGTAGCCCAACCTATTAGGTGATTGTTCTCATTTAATGGAGATTCAACTTAGTAGATATGCCCTTGAATGTTTGGTGAGAAGGGAGGGTTTGCCTTTGAAACCTAAATCAACCACATTCAAAGCATCCCCCCTTTTTCACTACAAAAAATTTTGGTGAACCCATGTTTGTTTGAATTTTTGCACCTTATTGAGTGTTATACTTCAGATTTGCATACATTTAATTCATCATTTTCATATTGCATTTGAAAATCTACAAAAAGATTGAAAAAAATTAAAATTTTTTTAAAAATTGGCATTCTAGGGTTTGAACTTTCACATAATTTGTATTAATTTAGTTGCATTTTATTTAATTTCTGATTTCTGCATTAAGTCTGAAATTTATTTTTCATCATTCATTTTGTTGCATTTGAGAAATTACAAAAAAATTGAAAAATTTGAAATTTTTTAAAAAATTGGCATCTTAGGCTTGCATTTTAGCATAATTTGAATTAATTGGCATTTAATTTCATCAAATTTATGTTATTTTTATTAGATCTAATTTAAATTACAAAAATTCATCATTTAGTATTCACTTGCATTGCACATTCATGGTTAAATTGTCAAAAATTGCTTGAAATTGTGCATTTTTCGTAAAAACCTAGTTTTCCATTAGCTAGGGTTTGTAGTCAAAACTTTGTTTCAGATTTTAACACCCTTTTCAAACACTAATTAGGAATTATTTGTAATTTTATTGTGGCCTCATAGTATCTTTCTTGCAAAATTTCGTGTCTATGGTTTGAAAACCTTGCATTTTCAGTAGATTTGGCCTTATCGTCTCTGTAGAACTGCATTACAAGCATGTTGTAAGGGATTTTTCTGCATAATTTGACTGATATTAGGGTTATTATCTTCTACCCCTCCTCAAATTCCTTACAACACCCTTTCTATTAGGCATTTACATTGAAAATTGGTGAAAAATTGCATATTTTAGGTGTATTTTCACTAGGTTTTGACTTCTCATCACTCTAGACTTGCATCAAAGGCATGTTGTGAATGATATAATTGAATCATTGGCCTATCTTAGGCATATTATTTTCTGTCCCTCATCAATTTCCTTACAATACCTCTTTTGTCATTCATTTGCATTGAAAACAATTGAAAAATCTAGCATTTTAGGTCATATTAATACATACTTTTGCATTGGTTTCTTGCATAAGTGTTGAAAATCATTAAAATATGATTTGGCATTCATTTTAAAATATACACATGGAATCCTTGTCTCATTGCTCTTTGGAATCTTTACATGCATATATCACAAACTTTGAGAACCCCTACAACTTTCTTAGTATGAATCCTTATGTCATTACTTATATACAAACTATGTATCACAAGGACATATTTATGTGCTCTTCCTTTGAAATCGTTGAATATGTAGCTAATTTTGACAACTTCATGTCTCTCATTGATACATACCCTTGGGTAGTAGAAGAATTAATAAAACACATTGAGAATGATGAGTGTGAAGGTTCTCTTAATAGTTTAGAATTAATAACTACAACATATGATGATAATACTGACAATGATAATGATGATGATGATCTCATAAGTTATCCCACTTTTGAATGTCCAAGAGCCCTAGATGAGAAGACTATGGATAGCTTTAGTAATAATACAATACCTAGACCTTTTAATACCACCTTACCTTTCTTTCATCCCAATGCTCTCCCTAGCCAAGATGTAGTATTAGAGGATGACATACGAATAACACAAGACTATTATGACTGATGAAATAATTGGCATGATAGAAGTGGATAAGGAAAAATTTCATAACTCACCTCATCCACGAAAATATGGTATCTATGTTGAGGTTCCTCCCCCATCATCCTTACAGGGATCGGGAGGTTTTTATCAACAACAAAACATTCCAACAATACTAATGAAATTTGAACATGGTGCTTCTTCCTCTAATGCACAAACTCCTATGGAAAAACATAACAATGCCTTTGAAGAGATACGTAGTAAGACAAGAAGGAATAGACAAGAAAGAGAAATGAGGAAGAGAAGACAAGCTTTTGCCCAATGAAATGCAACTCAACAAGAAAACGTTTAACCTAACATTGAAACAAATCAAGAAGAGCTTAAGAATGAAGAACCTAAAAATAAAAACAAAAGTTGGGCTATGGTACCTTACACACCTCTTTCCTCTAGCATTCAAGATTGGGAGGAGGATGATTTACTTGTCGACAACCCTTAGTTCGGTTGTCCCTACAAGTAAGTATTTCTAACCCTTTACCTCTGTGTTGTGTTTCCCCCGTGATATGTTGTGTTGTTTAGGCCTCCTAGGATGACCCTTGATACTCTTGTAAGGTCAAGCATATCAAGAGACTGCCTCTGTTGTGACCCTTCTTCTATTTGTATCATCATTCTTTTATATTGCTTCTCCTCTATTTTCATTATTGTGTGTTGTGTCTTATGGACATAGCATTGCGGTTGGTAACTTGGGGGAACCCTCCTATGTGACTATCCCTAAGGCACTTGTTTCTTCTCTCTTGATTTATTGTTTACCTTCCTCTACTGGTTCTATCTAGCTAGCAAATGACAAAAAACATATTTTACTAATATGGACCTAGTGTCCCTTCAGCGAGAAATAAAAAAATGGACCTACTCCATACATGACGATGGGGTTGATATATATTATCCGATGCTTGGCTAGCAGAATCACTCCATGTGAGATTTTGATGTTGTCATATCACACTTACAAAACATAACAATACTGCTACTCCATGCACTTTGTCTATCTTGGATCTTTCTTTCCTCGGCTCTCTATGTGAATGATTACATGCATTGTTGTTTATCATGATTATTTGGATGCTAACACCTTTTCTTGCAAGAAATTGTGTGTTTGTGGGAGCATTTGGTGATCGTAAAGTACATGTCACCTCTGGGGGGCATGGGCTTTATGAGAGCTTGTGTTCCCTTGTGTGTTTTCTCTCTAACTTAACGTGCTTAATATTGGTACACGATATCAGCCACCTTAAGGTGGGGGCATATATAAGGTAAGTTGTCTTATGATTTTGGTACTAACGAAGCATGTTTGAAGTCCTATGCGGAGGCAAGATGTTGTATCTCTGAGAAAGTGCACATTTTTTTTTATATTGCAATCACTTAAGCTGTCTACAAAGGAAGGGATGGTGTATTTCTCAAGGAGATTACACATCCTATCATTTTCTAAAAGTCCTTTGAGTAGGTAGGGAGCGGATCTGAGACTATCCTAACCCTTAAGAGTGTCTTTGGCGATTGTTGTGGTGAAGCCCAATCATCTGTGTGTGCCTGTAATATGTCTAATACTGCTACAAAACTAGAGATAGATTCCTTCCATCACTTGTTTTTCATGTTTTCTCCATGTCTTCCATGTGAGTGTGTATGGCATGTTTGTTCCCAAGCATAGTTTCAAGACCAGTGGTGATGAGCTCCTCCTATGCTTTGGCATTTGTATGGCGTGTTTGTTCTCAAGTGTAGTTTTAAGACTGGTGGCGATGAGCTCCTCCTACATTTGGGTTGTGTGTTTACTTTCCTTCTACATGCATTTGCATTTCATAAATGAGAAAATGAAAAAAGAAATAATCATTGCATTCATTGTGTTTTGTGTGTTTTCAATGTTGTCTTCTCTATGTTTTGCGTGCTTGTTACTGTCTTCAATTTGTTTGGCATGTCTTCACTGTGCTTGGCATGTTTGTTGTGTTTGTTGACCATACTTAATGCATGTACGAGCCTTGCATTCATGCATACATTAAAGTGAGGGCTAAATGTTATGTCAAAAAATATCCCCTTGGGAGCTTTTCCCTCTTAAGGTTTAGCTCCCGGGTCCTTAAAATGTATTTAGAGCATGTTGCATGTTAATTGTGAATCCTGATGAGAAAACCCTGAAGTCTTATGGAAAATAGGACCTAGGGGGTGCTATTTTGATGATCCCCAAACAAAAATAGTAGGGTGGACTTAGGTTCTAGTGCCCTAGTCCTACCCTATTTTGGGTCTGCCCTAAATTTAAATGTCAGTTTTATGACCGTTATTTAGGTCCTATGCCAACATCTTAGGTTTGACTTATGAAATTCTTAGCATGAATGTTTGTAGTTGCATATATAAGCATGTTTCTAGGTTTTCATTTAGAAACTAGAAGATGATTGGGAACTTTAGGCATATTTGCAATTTCAAGCTATTCATTATTGTAGAGTAGAGCATTATTATTGTGTTTATGACTACAGATTTGACTTCATCTTCTCATGTGATTGAAGAGCCTTCATTTATGTGAGATCTACACTTCAAGGTGATATCTATGGTGTTTTTGATCATTTATCATTTGGATTTTGTCTCTATCTCGCAGGGATATGCACTCTCATCTAACAAAAATGTTTGGAAGACTTGAATGTCTCTCTAGGGCTTAACTAAGGCAAGCCTCTAAACACCACAACCCCCTCCCACACTCCTTTGCAATTTCCAATTATAGGTACTGAGTTTTGTAGAGTGGAGTTGCAGAAAGGAGATTGTAGACAATAAGGATTCAAGATCTGAAAGAAAGAGGATAGTGTTCAACATTTTGGGACTAGGCCGCTAGTGCCAGTGTCCTCCACTTTTTCTGAGGTAGAAATGAAAGATACAGTGCAGATCAGTATTGGAAGGAGATTCAGATTCTGTGCAAAAATAGTGCCTTGGACTAGGGTTCTAGTGCCAGTATCCCTGATAGTTCTGCATTCTGAACTTTGAAAAATGGTGAGTTAATAATCTTCATCCTTCATCTCAGTCTGAAAGGATTTGTCGTAATTCATCAATTTGCTTAGTGTTTTGCTTATTTAGGGTTTTAAGATCATTTGAGCATTAAATAGAGACATTGTTTGATAACATATGAGCTTCCACATCGTTCCAAGAGGTAGCCCAACCTGGTAGGTGATTTATCTCACTTAGTGGAGATTGAACTTAGGTGATATGCCCTTGAATGTTTAGTGAGGAGGGAGGATTTACCTTTGAAACCTAAATCAACCACATTCAAATCATCCCCCCTTTTTCACTACAAAACAAGTACCTATAGAATTAGCACCGAAGAAAGATGGAGAGTGGAGAATGCATACAGATTCCTGAGCCATCAACAAGATTTTGATCAAGTATAGATTTACATTTCCCAAAATGGATGACATAATGGGTTTTTTGAGTGGAGCCAAGTACTTTATGAAGATTGATCGAAAGAGTGGATATCACCAGATCTGAATCAGAGAAGGAGATGAATGGAAGACAACCTTCAAGACAAAGGAAGGCTTGTATGAGTGGTTAGTCATGCCATTTGGGCTAACCAATGCACCGAGGACATTCATGTGGCTCATGAATGAGGTATTGAAAGAGTTTTTGGGAAAGTTTGTTATTGTTTATTTAGATGACATTTTGATTTTCAGTAAGACTTGGGAAGAGCATCTGAGCATGTCAGAAGAGTTTTAGAGAAGATGAGGGAGGAGAAGTTGTTGATTAACCTAAAGAAACACAATTTCACAAAGGAGTTGGTAGACCTGGGATTTTTGGTGTCAATTGAGGGTCTTAAGATGGACCTAGAAAAGGTAAGGGCTATTGTTGAATGGCCCATGCCAAGGAGTGCTATAGAGGTAAGATTTTTTCATGGTTTGGCAAGCTTTTATAGAAAGTTTATTAGGAATTTTTGTAGAATTTGTGTACACCTAATTGAGACAATGAGAGGGGATAGAAAAGAGTTTAAATGGACTATAGGAGAAGCCAAGAGTTTTGATACATTAAACCAAAAAGTCATAGAGCAACCTATTTTGGCACTTCCAGATTTCGATAAAGTATTTTAGGTAGATTGTGATGCTAGTGGCAGTGCTATAGGAGCTATTTTGATTCAAGAAGGTAAGCCCATTGCTTATTTCAGTGAGAAGCTTAGTGATGCGAAGAAAAAGGATTTTTTTTTATGATTAATAATTTTATGTTATAGTTCAGTCTTTGAAGAAATGGAGAAATTATTTGTTGTTGAAAGAGTTTGTTTTATATATTGATCATCAAGCTTTGCAGTATATTAATAGTTAAGGGAAATTAAATCAAAGGCACTTAAAATGGGTTGAGTTTTTGTAGTTATACTATTTTTAAGCATAGGAGTGGAAGATCAAACAGGGTTGTAGATGTCTTAAGTAGAAGGCATAATTTGTTGAAAGAGATGAAGATATAGGTTGTTGGGTTCAATGAACTCAAGAATTTGTACCCTGAAGATCCAAATTTTGTAGAGGCTTGGAAAGCTTGTTTGGAACCTATTACTTTGGATAGGACATGGTGGTTAGATATCATGATCCAAGATTGTATGTTGTACATAGGAAGCTGATTATGTATTCCGAGGAGTTCCATGAGAGAGAATCTGATCAAGGAGAAACATAGTGGAGGATTGGCAGGGCATTTTGGTCAAGATAAGACCATTTCTCTTGTTAGTGAGAATTACTATTGGCCACAGCTACCCTAGGATGTGAATAAATTTGTGTAAAGCTGTAGAGTATGTCAGGTGACCAAAGGGGTAAGATAGAATATAGGGTTGTATCAATTGTTACCTATACCAGAGAGACTATGGGAAGACATCAACATGGATTTTTGTTCTTGGTTTGTTGAGAATGCAAAGAGGACATGACTCCATATTTTTGGTGGTTGATATGTTTTCAAAGATGCCAAACTTCATTCCATGCCATAAGAATAGTGATGTTATTCATCTTACAAAATTATTTTTTAGAGAGGTGGTAAGACTACATGGTCTACCAAAATGTATAGTTTCTGATCATGATACCAAGTTTGTTGGGTATTCCTAGAGGAATTTATGAAATAATTTGAAGACTGATTTGAAGTTCAGTTCTGCACATCATTCACAGACTGATGGATAGATGGAGGTGGTGAATAGGTGTTTAGGCAACCTACTGAGATACTTGGTAGGAGATAAGCCCAAGGGATGGGATTTGATGTTACTACATGTGGAATTCACATACAACAATTCTATTAACAAAAGTATTGGTAAATTTCCATTCCTAATTATATATGGTAGTAGTCCAAGAAATGCTTCTGAGTTGAGGAAGATGGATAGAGGAGAGAAAAGAAGTGCTAAGGCTGAAGACTTTGCAGAGCACCTAAAGAACTTGAATGAGGAGGTAACAAATCATATCAATAAGATGAATTCACAGTACAAGGCTAAGGTAGACCCAAAGGGAAGATTTAAGGAGTTCAAGGTTGGAGATGGAGTCATGGTTCACCTAAGGAAAGAAAGGTTCCCAAGGACCATCCAGTGGTGTAAGGGAAATCTTGCATCACCCAAAAAAATGATGATTTGTTTTCTGTTCTTTTCAAAATTTTGTAGTTTTGAACACCCAATTGCTTGAATAATGATGTAGAACCTTCAATTTTTCCAACCTCCTAAAAATAGCCAACTACTATTTTTAGAAAGTTTACATTTAAGCATGTATGAAAGAAAAAATTTACACAAGGATTCGTAATTGAAAAATATGACCTTTGGTGAAGGAATTGGCCAAAAATCACTTGTGGGCTAAAAGATAGTAAAGTTATTGTTTCTTTAAAAACCCATGAAAAAAGTTTCAAAGTCAGATTTGAGGCACTTAGAGGCCCTATATGGTCTTGAAAATGGGTGGAATCGATAAAGTGAATTCTTAGTTCATAGAGCACTCCACTGTCTTTCCAACACATCAAACAGTTTGTTAATCAGAGACCTGGATCAAAAGTTATATAGCTTCCAAAAGTTGACATATTTTTTGAGGGAGTTACAAATTTTGAAATTTTGGCTGGAGGGAACCAAAAAGAGATATTTATGACCATTCTTGGGAATCCTTTGTGGTAGTAGAGAAAAAGGGGAAAGTTGAGAGTTAAGAAAAGGAGGAAAAACAGAAACCCTAGCTGGTTTGAAGCTACATAAGGCAGAAGGTTCTTAAACCTAGAGAAAGGAAGTTGTAGGCTGTTGCAGCATGTTGAGGATTCATCCTCTAATTTGATTTGTGTTTTTGTAATGTAATGTGTTGTCCAAATCAATAAAACAACATTCCTATTGTTTGTGTGCAATTTGTGTTATTGTGTGTTCTGGGATTGACCCCCTCATCAATTAACCGTGCTAAGAAAACATTAGAAACCAATTCAAAATATTTGTAATAAAACTATAGTGAAATGATTTTGGTGTTCTATGGAGGCCACTACATAGGAGGCCATACAGATCCATATGACACGACCCTGCAAGGGAGACCAAACTATTAAAAAAATACTTTCAGAAATAAAGGGTATTTTATATCAGTTTTCACATGCGAGCTGCTCTGGACTCAATGACAAGGTTGATTTTTGCGTAGGATACCATCTACAAAAAGTGACCCTGATATCTTGACCAAAACAAACCTAAATCTACAATAGAGAGCCTCAAAAAAATTGCAAAAAATGGGGGTTAGACCACTAGGCGTACCAAAAATGAATTTGTGAAAATAATGGAAGGAAATAACATGAAAGATAAAACAACACAAGTAATACCCTCAAACCTTACACAAATTCAGACTTCTGATAGAATGGGGTAGAGTGCACCAAAGCTCCACCAAGTTTGTTCTATGGATCATGTATTGTGGACTGCTCATGAAAACCAACATAACCTAGATAGAAAATAGCCATGAAAATAGAGATAAATAGATGTATGTGCATATGAAAATTTGTTGGGGGTTTGATTTTAAATGAGATGTTCAATTTATAGATTGAGAGGAATAAATTGGATGGCTAGGATTAGAATAGTGTGGTATGAGGTGGATGGATAGGATGAAGAACTAAAATTAGTGGTTATGACGTACATTCAATGAGGATGATAGGTGGCTAGAATAAGGATGTGAGTGGGGAAATAAGATTATTTAATTAATTTCTAGAGAGGAAGTGCTTATGACGCACAATTAATGAGGTTAAAATAAGGATGTGAGTGGGATAAATAATTTAAATAATAAAATTATTTAAATTATGAAAGACATGTGACATGTGAGAGCTAATTTAAATAAATATTTAATTAAATTAAATTAATTGGAGGAATATGGGGGAAAATTAAATAAACTTTTATTTATTTAATTTGGTCTAAAGAGGGATAAATGGATAATAGGGATTAATTAAATAAATTTAAATTATTTAACTAATTGGTTGACGGAAGGGGTCATAGAGAAATATGTTTCACAAGATGTCGCAAGGTGATGTTGAAAGGCATGGTGAAAGACATGGTCAATTTTAGGTGTCTACAATCTATAATAAAAGTGAGATCTTGAGCATACTTTCTCACTACATCATAGGAATTTTTATCTCCTTCCTATGTCTTCTCCTAAACTTCTATGAAGAAACCCTAGTATACCTTTGTATATAAGGTATCTCTTTGAAAGTGTTTGACATGCTCATTTATTTGAGCCATGACTATGGAATTTTGTTGCCATATCTTCCCCTCATATATTGGAAGTGCATTTGAGAAATAGAATAGTAAAATAATGATTAGAGATCCATATCAGAATGGGTAGTAATCAAATCTCTTTCTCTATGTGAGATTCTCCATCAATTGTTCCTTGAGGACTTCACACAAATCAACCTCTTTACCTTGGACCATGATCTCATATGCAATTAAAATAACTAAATTCCTATCATGGATCCTTCTCAATTTATATATCATATTCTATGGGGTATGCCCTAGTTGGCATATCTTATCACAAGGTTTAGAATTTTCTTGATGCATATATTCATCCCATCTAGAGTTTCTCCTATGAGTTGGGTCACCTTCAGGTTGCTTACTTTCTTCTTTGAAGTTAAATCCACTTTATTGTAGAAATTTGTGACTATGTGGATTGCCTATTTTGTAATTCAGTGGGCTTGATCTAGATATATGTACTCATCATAAATGTGGCTTATAACCATATGGATCTACTCATGTTTCTTTGAAAAATCTTGAAAATACTTCCATGTGTCCAACTTGAAATTGGTAATATACTAATTTTGTGGGAGGTATTCTTTAGATCCAAGCTTCAACAACATCCTTTTGAGGGGTTTGAAGGTGATGTGATCAATCTCTATCAAAGTGGCATGTAAATACTTTAGCACATCTTCTGCATACATGACATTAGTAGGAACATTCAAGAATACTTTGGCTAGGTCCATCTCTATAGCCTTGTAAGAGTATTTCTTATATTTTGGATGTATGTGTTGGTCACTTCATTGCCATTTTTTTTCTACCTACTTCTACCTTCTTTCCTTTGTTAAAAATTGCTTCTTTCTTCTAGACTTTTCTCTCTCTTTCTACACCATAGCTCTTGACAATTTTTACAAGTGGTTTTTCCTTGGAGGGTATAGGTTTTATAGATCTTCAATGAGGGATTTTCATTTAATGATTCTACCTACCCATATTGTTCATTCCACTTCTCTCATTGGAGTGTTCTTCACACAATTTTACTTTTTGTTGGTATTAGACTATACTAAATTTTTGTGTTACTTTTTCCATGGATTGTATTTTCTTATATTCCCTCATAATAATGTTTTAAGTCTTGCACCATTTACATACCCTTTTAGTCATTCATTCTATATTGTGTGTAATTTGATTACCCCTGGCTTGGTTATCTCTACAATTTTGTATGGTCCTAACCATCAGATTTTTAATTTCCCATATTTCTTGAATTTGCTATCATATAGACGAGTTCTATATCTCCTAATCACAAATTTTCTACCACAAATTCCTATCATGCTATGCTTTCTAGCATTTTTCTCTAGGATCTGGTGATATGATACTAACAACATTTTCTAATCTAATTTTCTAGTTCCTTCAATCTTTCTTGAAGAATTCATCATTTATTTGCAACTTATTATCTAGTCTAAAATTTGATACAATATATTGAATAGGTTGTGTTGCATCTACTCCATATACTAATTCAAATGGGGTAAAAATTTGTTAAGTCTTTTATAATTTGTTCTGTAAGCCCATAATATTGTTGATATCTTGATGTCCTAGTCTGTAGTGTTACCATTACACATTTTTTAAGTGTAATTCCTATAATCTTATTCAATGTCTCACTTGCTCCATTTGCTTGGGGGTGATAGGGACTACTCCTATTATGTGTTATCATAAAGGTGTCTAGCAACTCCACAATTGTTCTATTGACAAAATGTTATCCTTGGTCACTCATTATGCTTAATGGACAACCAAACCTTGTTATAATATCCTAGTAAATAAAATTTTTGGTGGTGTGAGTAGTACAATCTTTAGTTGCTTCTACTTCAACCTACTTTTTAAGATACTCAATCCCTATTATGATGAATCTTGCTTTTGATTTATTTGATGGGGGGTCAATAGGTTCAATAAACTCAATTTCTTAGTTCTCAAATGGGAGCTATTCTAGTACTAATTGTAGGGGCATTTAATCTCTTACAGTTGGTTTCCTTACTCTGACATACATCACATTATCTTGCATACTTATGTGAACATATTTTAATAGTGTATGCTACCATAGTCTTGCTAGTAACTGTTGAAATAAGGGAAGACAAATGAGAGGGGGGATGAATCAGTTGTCACAAACTTTATCACTTGTAGCAATTTACTTTTTTTATCACTTATTAACAAATTAATGATATAACCATGAAAGCATAAATCAACAACATATGAGCAGAAATATAATCAACACACATAACACTAGGATTTTTACGTGGAAACCTGGTTAAGGGAAAAACCATGGTGGGGGTTAACCCACAAGAAATTATACTTTGTTAAAAGTATTACAAATGGGGAAGGCACACTGCCTAGAGCTCACTGCTCCAAGAGGCTCACTGCCTACAGAGATGATTACAAGAAGATTACAGAATGTTTGAACTGATGAATAACATCTACCAATGCAAAAATTTCATTCCGGTTAAGTACATAATACTAATCTTACACACTTCATCCTTACTCTGCCTATTTCACTCTTCAGCCATAATCTGAGCCTAGATCTTCACCTTCGTACTTCTTTCTGCCTCTATTGCAGTTACTTCATCATCACACCATACACACACTTCAAAACACTCAAATCCATTGGCTATATATATCCACATCAAGAGATTCAATCAACTGCAGTTGGCTTCAAGAAAACTTAGAACATTTATTAGCTTTGTCAGCTAAATCCATGCACAAACAACAATGCAAACCAAAAACTTGTGCTCTCAAATCATCAATCATGTCTGTGAATACCACTGGTTATCACAAATTACTTAACCAACAACTTTTCTTCATCTGGACCAAGATCAAATACTAGGTTGGCATGTTCTTCTTCTTACTGTACTGACTAACTAGAACCCAATACTTAGATGCTTATAACTTTTGAGTCCTTCATCACTGAAGGCTAAATTCCTAGATTTAGATAATCTTGACAATCCTTATTACTCCCTCAGATCTGTAGTACACTGTAATTTACCACCAGAGAGATCCAGACAAAGATACTGGACCCTATCACATGCTCTGTTTCTAACTACCTAGACTTAGACAAATCTTCACTTTGACTTCTGGCGTGAACAAATTATGTAATTTGGATGTGTACGATAGACTTAGTTGCCATCAATGACAATAGCTGTCATGTATAGCAGTGTCTCTTGCCAACAATCTCCCCCTTTGGAATTGATTGCAACACTTAGTGAAAAATGACTAAGTGTCAGAACAACTCCCCCTTACTATATACACGTATTCTTTTCACTATTCTCCAATGCTCCCCCTTTGTTGGATTCCTCATTTTTCACCGCTCTTCACTCCCCCTTTGACATCAATGGCAAAGGCTAGACTTTTTGGATGTAACAATTCCATAATCTCACATTCCTCCACAATGGAGTGTATATGCAATACAACTTTATAGCCAGGAGTGAATATTGCCTTATGGTCCAGTAGTTCCAATTTCTATAATTGAGCATGAAACTTAACAAAATCCACATAACAAAATTCACCAAAATTTTTATGTACATCGGCATATATACAAATAACCCTATGACTTATTTACTTAAGTTTGAACACATCACCAAAGACATTCCTCAATAGCACCAATTCATTGTCCCAACTCTTCTTCATACTATTCAAAACTAAGATGTGACCACTAAATAAGAGTGCTTGAGACTCTGCTTTGCGCAAGTCAGTAGGATCACTTGACTTAGCAGCAGCTTGGGCTTCAGTCAAAGCATTGAACATTGCTTCCAATTTGGGGGAAATTAGTCCCCGGAGCTCATTCATCCTTGCCTCAATGCTCTCCTTCTCTTTGTCAATTTCTTTATTTCTTCAATCAAGTTGATTGCATGACACTCCTTGCTTGCCATAGATGTTGTCACAGGATCAAAAGATTTAGATACACTTGATAGTTTTTGCTTAGACTCCTTTATTTTATCTTCAATATCCTCTATAACTTTAGGACAAGATAAGCAAAACTTATATACATTTCCTCCTTCTGTAAGAGCATTTTGAACACTCTTTACGTTGGTATCTAGCACAATTCTATCTATTCCAATCATCCTGTTTAGAGCATCAAACATTTTATCATTGAATTCATTTTGAACCTTAACCTCTGCAGACTTCTCTAGAGATTCAAAATAAGAACTTACCAAGTTTATTAGACTTTTCAATTGGCTGGAGGGAGATGCTGAAGAATCCTTCTAAAAGGTGGGCATGATCTTCTCCAAGATTCCTAATGCCAGACCAAGTACCTCACTGTCTTCTATGTGAGACTTCAAAATATCCTCTATAGCCTTAGCTTGTGCGAGAGAGGCCCACTTTATCTTCTCAACTGGTGAAAGACTGTCCAAATTGATTGGAACTTCCAACTCTTCTGCAACTAATTTATCATTTTCTAAAATTTCTTTCAATGGTTCAGTCGTGTCTCTTGCCCAAGATGTTGATGTATCTATTTGATCCTTACTGGTACTGTCAACCGGATTGTCCTACTTGAGCTCTTCCTCAACCTTTGCAATCTCTTCTTCCTTTTCATTTTTGTCCTTGGCCTTTTCTGCTTCTTGGTCCTTGGCTTCTTTTGTTTCATGCTCTTTATTTTTCAATGAATCATCTTCATCTATTTCAACATTCATCTCTATCTTCTTTGCCAGAATGATCTGGAGGAGTTTGAATACCTCCTGCATCATCAGTTTTATCAGTTTTCATCTTCTTTGTTTATTGCTTCCTCTTCCAGAATAGAGGAGTCATCTATCTCAGTTTGCTGCTCATCTCTCTGCTACTCTTCATCATTCAGAATTGATGCATCCTCAGTATCAACCAGTTCTATAATGTCCCAAATAAAAAATATTTTCAAACAATATCAAATTTGAAAATGTATTTTAATTCAACTTTCAAAACACCCTATTTTCACTACATAGATGGTACCTAAAATTGACAATTTCTTACCCAAATCAAAGGAAATCTTTGCCAAACTTAAATTTCTGATAATTAATAGAAAATAATATAAAATGTATGGCCTCTTTCTATAGGATACCATAAAATTACCAGATTTAACCACAAACATAAATATGCATGCAAATCGAACAATTTCACTTCACCCGATTTTACTAGAAAGCACAGAAATGAAAACAAATGACCTCCAACTTATATTAATGATATATCTGATGTAATTAAAGCATACAAGTACTGTTGTAAATTCAGAACATCAATAAACAAATGAAACAAATCTAGAAACACCACTCTGAAATCTGCTCAAACTACAACTCTAAAAGATTGCAACAACACACTAACTGCACTCACCAACTGAAACTACACTGAATAAATCTCTTAAGAAACCTCTGTAGCTGAACAAAGAGGATCTAATGAGAATAAAACATCTGAAAAATAACTTCTAAAACAATCATAACACACACACAAACCATAAATCCAAAATCCACAATACTGCTATCAAAACCTGCAAAACACACAAACTGAACAAGCTGAAATCTTGCAACTGCATGAAGCTCCAATGCAACCTCTGTATGAGATTACCCTCATGTACCAAAGAGGCTTCATCTTATGATACCTACAACCAGTGGGTTTCCATCCACTGATCACCAATCTTCAATGGGTTTTCATCCACAGAAGATTATTTGTTGAACACAAATGTCCAGACAAATTTCAATAGAGTTTTTGTATGATAAAATGAGATACATGGAAAGTGAAATTGCTTGCAAATATATAGAAGAACAAATCAAAATGACCCATTCTTGGAAAAATAAATAAAATAATATCATTCCTACCAATTCCCCTCCAAAATAGGTCCCAAAAATACTTTTCATAACCTCCACTTGATTTCAAGCTAAAAATAGGCAATAACTCCCTCTTGCAAGTTGTCATAAAATATGTCATAGAATATTCTAATCTTAGGTACAACATGATCTTTGAAATTATTAATTGTACCAAAAGACACTCTCCACCACTTTGGAATTCCAACACAAAATAAAATTATAAAATATTTAATATTTAATTGGCCCCGATTAAGTAGCTTGAATATATAAATTAATCGTCGGTCCAAAATATAAAATCTAAAATAAATTATTTTCCAATCTCCTTCCTCAACCCATAATATAAAATGTTGGAATGAGAATTTTTCCCATGAAATTGAATTAATAAAAAGTTGGGACATGACAAGTCCTCCCTCCTCAAGATTGCTTGTTCTCAAGTAATACAAACCAAGATGCTTCAAAATCTCCATGCCAAAATAAATCATGTTATACTGCACGGAAAGCCTTGATCCTATACCTGAGAGATGTTGTAATTTCTGCCATAAGACACTATACAAACTTGAAAACATAAATTCCTCAATGTCATGCACCAAACCAAAATATCCATATAATATGAAATCTATTATATGTAAATCTTGGGTGAATTATTTCCAATACTCCAACTGATCTTCATCCTTCCACAGAGATTTGGTAACAAATCCTTGAAAAATATATATGGGATGATTGATATTGTGTTTTTTCTATTGTATGGTATTGCTGCAACAATATTCAATGTACAAAAAAATATCCCATGTTACCTGTGGGCATGTAGAATCCTTTGTATCTATCCTATTCAACAAGACCTTTCTTTTGGTATGTTATTGCCAAAGTGTATGTGCACTGTCATGAGACAAGTTATACCAAAACCTCCTGCAACCCCTTAAAATGATATAATTCTAAATTATAGTGTATAGGACTATTATAGAAGTCCATGCATCCTCTATAACAACAAAGATAAATTTTTGAAACAATTACCTCTTTTGTCTTCATATTATGAAGATACACCCTGCTGAAATCATCACTACTTATTTCATACTTTGCCTCATCTTGAAGGATGGCATATGCAACTTTAGTATATGATCTAGAATAGAAATGGTACTATTAAGGAGGAGAAATTAACATCATATAATAACAAAAAATACTCAACCATTTCTCAAAAAATGAATCTGCAAGCAACAATTCATTCAGGTAGAAGACTGCACCTTTTGTGTCCATTCACTAGTACATATTGATCACCAAACACACTTCCCAAAATGATAGTGGAAAGTACATCACTAGTATGACATATCATCTGAAAATTTATCCACCCTTTATCCACAAGTGCGATCCAAGTCACTCTTAAGTATACATATTAATCTCCATGGTGACTAGATAGTAAAACAACATTGATGATAAATAACTATTTTGTAGACTTCCAAGCTGCAATCTTCTCCTGATTATTATTGATCTCTAATAGGAAATAACAACAAAGGGGTCTACTATAGCATAAAATCACCACCAAAAACTTCTGTAACAAAATCAGTAACTGATCATTGATGCAGTTACTAAGGTGTCGACTTGTGGGTGGAAACTCAAGGACATTATAGTTGATATCCAAACCCTTGTGCAGAGGATCTCTAGAGTAGAAATATTTCATATATAGAGAGAGGGGAATGGGGTTGCTGATGCCCTTGCTGATTATGGTTAGCAATTTTTCAATTGGTGATGTTGGCGCCAATTTAAAAATATTCCTAAAAAGATAAGGGAATTGATTAAAAAAGAGATGACTTGTCAAGGATGACTCATCATACAGAGGGTAACAACTTGTTCAACCAGCTTTTTTGGGCACTACTGATGTGTATTTTGAAGTACGGGCTATATTATACTTCTTTGTTTAATGTTAGTTCAGCATTATTTATCGCTCATGTTAAGGTGAGTTGGTTATATGGTAATCATAGGAAATTTATGATTATTATGCTTGAGCATAGGAAGGACTAGCTTCAATTAGTTTTTAGGAAGGCATTCCTAATTAATGATAACACATGCAGTCTCATTACTATTACCTTTAGCAAACACTCTGTGAATTCTTGGCATTGTGTGTTTTGTGTTTTTGAGAGAAAGATGAAAATGGGGGACAGGATTCACATAGAGCCAATTTCCTGCTGTGAATTCAAGGATAATGCTGTGGTCTGGCATTATTGCAAGGAAGGTGGAATTAGCCCTTTTTTGGAATGCCTTAGTGGATTTAATGAGAATTTGTCTATGCAATTTGCCTGATTTTGGCAAAATTACAGAGTTACTGTTGGGAGAATTGGTTTTGAGATCTCTGAGCAAGTAATTGCCATGGCAACTGGTCTGTCTACTAAGGGGACTAAGTTGCAAAGGAAGGTAAAAGTGGTTGACCATTCAAACCGGAAGCTATTTTTGGGGGAAGAAGAGCTAGTTCTCTACCAGGGAGGGTTTGAACGAGCCAAGCTTCTAGAGACATGGGATGAAATGTGCTTCCTTCTCATGAAATACTTCACTTTGGAGGGTCAGTTTACCATGTTTTATAATTACCACCTCCCTTTGCTTAATCATTTTAGGCATAATGCTCTTATCAGTTTCCCTTTCTATTTATTGTCGTCCCTTGAACATTGTGTTTTTAGGGCTAAAGCTAAGATGGATAAGAAACCTTCCAAAAAGCATGTCCCTTTGCACCAAGGTCTTATCCTCTATTTATACAATTTTCATCTTGCTTTGGAGTCGCCTAAGCCTATCCAGACTCATAGTGGTGAGGTTTCTGCCAACCTTGATGATATTGCCATTTCTAAAGAACCTTGCCCTTCCCTTGCTTCTCATAAAATGAAAGGGGTTTCTTTTTCTATGACCACTGAGGAGACCACCACGGTGAAGGTTACTCATACTCCAGGTTCTAAAGGGAGTGTGAAAAGAAAGAAGAGGAAAATCAGAGAGTTGGAGGAGGATATTGTGGGGGACGCTATGGGGACCCATAAGAATCTGAGTAGTGACCCTGTGGGACCTAGCAATAAAAATAAACCTAATTTGTCTACTAAAGAAAAGGAGGGTTTCTCTTCTAGGGTAAGGAGGTCAGGTAGGATTGCTGGTAAGCCTACGTCGCAAGATAAACTGATTGACTACTCTAAAAGTTCTTCTGATGCCTCCATGTAGGGAGATGTTCAACTAAATTCTAAAGATTTTGAGGTTCAAGAGATCTCTGAAGATGAAGCGGGTAAGAATGAAAGGAAACAAGTTGATGATTTGGGAGGTGCTGACGGTGATCCTGAGGACAATGTTGGTGAAGGGGAGAGGATGATTGTGGAGGAGGCTGGTGATGAGGCTGAGGAAGGGGCTGACCATAGGCATGAGCTTGCTATCCTGAGGGGTCATTTGGAGGATCTAGAGCAGAAGGTTTCTTCTATGGGAGAGCTCATAAGTAGTGTGCCCAGTCGTATAGCATTGCTTAACCTTTCTCTGTTACAAGATCTTGGGACTTGTACTAATGAAGAGAAGGAGGAGAAATTCAAAAAACTTGATGATTTTTTTAAATATTTGGCTAAATCATGGGAGAATTTATCTCCTTAGTTCTGTTTCTTTTTATGTTGTCTATCATCTGCTACTTACTAGCTGCTATATATAGGCTGTTTATGTTGGTTATGTTGTAGTGGTCTTGTGGCCCTTTTTGTGCTTGAGCCTCTACAGTCTCTTTTTGTCTTAATGTAAGGGTTTAGCCCCTAGTTTTTGTTGACTTATATAATCAAAAACAAAATCAGAAATATCTACATACAAACTAGACAAAATTGCCAAATAACATAGTGCATTTTTCTCCATGTATAGTTAATCCTTAACAATAACAAAAAGTGCCCAAATTGAAAGGATATAGTTTCTAATGCTTGGAATGGATCAAGAGCATAAACACCATAATAACACATAGGAGCACATTCCCCAATGCACAAAACCCACAAATCTTCACACAACTTCATTGGAAACATGCAGACAACACTCACATACTACACTACTAGAACACCTTCCCTGGATCTTCTCCAACTTAGTGTTATGATGGATTTATTAATGTTCCTAATATTGTAGACCTTCTTCTCACATCATCATACAAGGATACTCCCTCCAAACATATCAATCTACAGTTGTTCATAACTAAATTTATCAAAATCAGCAACATGCAAATGATGTAACAACTACAAAAATGGCAAACCTGTGTAATTGTCATCAATATGACTAATGTCAAATTAGTGGGCAACAATGTGAGGTCTGAAAATATCTTCACAAACATCCATACACCTCTGAAGTTATTCAAAATCAGCAACACATAAACTATTTTCTTCAATAGGCTAAGTGGTTTTGAGAAGAACTTGAGACCATTTGTTGAATCTTTGTTCTTCATGATTTCAAATTTCATGGAGCTCCTCATTTGCATTATAACCATAAAAACTCCACTTCCTACAACATCACATCTCATAGACAATGATTGTAAGAAATCTGAAATGGACAATACATGACATGAGTTGTTTACCTTTTCAATTCCTTCCAAAGATTTTTTTGTTGCATCCTCCTGAATGCCCTAAATGCCAGTGCCTTGGCCAAAGTATGTCACATTATTCTCCCACATATATTCCTGATACAAATTAGTTTCCAACTCTATGATATGTTGGAATTCCCTATACAATAGTGATCCTAGGAACATACTACTATATACTATGCTATGCTGATTTGGAAACACTTGAATATCAAAACGAAGACTATGATTCTTACCATAAAAAATTTCAGCCTTGATTTGCTTTTCAATATCTTCTTTTTGTGGCTCTTTGGATAAAGCACCAGGATCTCACACCTTAATGTATGAGAAATTTTGATTTATTTCATCCTCCATATGATGATTTTCATGATTACAAGAAAATTGTAATGATAAATTATCAAGCATCAAATCTTTGCTAGTATTACTACTTTCATACCATAAGCTATACTTATGATGATAATCAAACTGCATAGCACTAGTTGCTGATCCAAAAATTTCAGCAGGCTGAAATCCAACATTAGTGTCTAGTGAAGAACTTTCCTCATGTGCATGCCTCTTAATATGGTTATCCTGAAACTCCTCTTCATAAACTATTTGATTTATGACATTATTTGCTCTTTCGTAGGAATGCTCCACATGTAAGTCTTTCTTTGTTGATACATCTAATATGACACCATCAACTTGATGACATAAAATATTTTTCTCACCTTCAACTTTACAAATATCCTGCATATCTCCCTTATGTAGAATTGATTCAATCTTTTGAAGATTTATTGGAGAGTTTTGAGCAAGAGAAACTTCCTCACTTTTACATTCAGCAAGTGATACTTCCTCCTTGACTTCATCAATATTCTCCTGACACATACAATTATTAGAAGTCAATAAAACATCTTTTATGACCAAATAATTTTTACGTTCAAACTAAATGGTGGATTCCTCCAAGTTTTGCCTCCTTTCAATCTCTTGTAAATCTGATTTTCCTTTATGTTGTACCATCACCATTTCTTCCTTATCTTGAAGTTGTGATTTAGGTGTATCCATGACCCCTTCTATTTCCACTATCTCCCTTTCATGTTCTTTTGATCCCTCTTCTAGCTTCCTCTCTTCATTGCTCCCACATCTATGATCTGGCTCCCAAGGTTTCTTGCATGTAAAACAAAGCCCTTTTCTTCTCAATTCATTTTTGGTGCCTTCATCCATCTTCTCTGTAATAGTTAGACTTGTATCCTTTTGTGCAGGTGTAGGTGCATGATATGGATTCTTGTGGAATCCTCCCTTAAACTTATTCTTCATTTTCCCATTACCTTGAATCTGGTAATGCCCTTGACCTCTTTTCCAAGGTTCACTCTTCTTGAGGAACTTCACATACTCTCCCCAAGACATATTAGCTTTGATTTCATCCATCATGGAGTTGTACTCTGCACGCCATTTGAGAACTCTTTCATGATCATCTTCAAGTAAAAATATGGATTTTGAATGTCTAGGGGAAAATTTATTTGTTACACCATTGTTTGAAAAACCTTCTTCTTTTTGAGATATTTTAGCTGAAACTAAAGTTTTCATGCTATCCTACAACTTTTGAAGTGAATGGATCAATTTATCTTGGTTCCTCTTCATATCCATCATTTTATTTGCATTTTTCTCATCTTTTAAAAATCTCAAGAATCATTCCATGATAAACAATTCAACGTACCCTGGAGGCTGGCAAGATCATGCTTTGATACCACTGTAATGTCCCAAATAAAAAATATTTTCAAAAAATATCAAATTTGAAAATGTATTTTAATTCAACTTTCAAAACACCCAATTTTCACTACACATATGGTACCCGAAATTGACAATTTCTTACCCAAATCATATGAAATCTTTGCCAAACTTAAATTTCTCATAATTAACAAAAAATAAAAGAAAATGTATGGCCTCTTTCTGTAGGATATCATAAAATTACCAGATTTAATCACAAGCATAAATATGCATGCAAATATAACAATTTCACTTCACTCGATTTCACTAGAAAGCACAAAAATGACAACAAATAACCTCCAGCTTATATTAATGATATATCTGATGTAATTACAGCATAAAGGTACTGTTTTAGAGTCACAACAACATCAATAAACAACTGAAACAAATCTAGAAACACCACTCTAAAATATGCTCAAACTACAACTCTAAAAGCCTGCAACAACACGCCAACTGCACTCACCAACTGAAACTACACTGAATAAAGCTCTGAAGAAACCTCTGTAGCTGAACCAAGAGGATCTAATGAGAATAAAAAACATGAAAAATAAATTTTACAACAATCATAACACACACAAACCATAAATGCAAACTCTATAATATTGCTATCAAAATCTGTAAAACACACAAACTGAACAAGATGAAATCTTGCAACTGCATGAAGCTCCAATGCAGCCTCTGTATGAGATTACCCTCATGTACCAAAGGGGTTTCATCCTATGATACCTGCAAACAATGGGTTTCCATCCATTGATCACCAATCTTCTATGGGTTTTCGTTCACAAAAGATTATTTGTTGAACACAAATGTCCAGACAAATTTCAACAGAGTTTTTGTATGATAAAATGAGATGCATGGAAAGTGAAATTGCTTACAAATATATAGAGGAACAAATCAAAATGACCCATTCTTGGAAAAATAAATAAAATAATATCATTCCCACCAATTCCCCTCCAAAATAGGTCACAAAAATACTTTTCATAACCTCCACTTGATTTCAGGCTAAAAATAGGCAATAACTCCCTCTTGCAAGTTGTCATAAAATCTGTCATAGAATATTCTAATCTTAGGTGCAACATGATCTTTGAAATTATTAATTGCACCAAAAGATACTCTCCACCACTTTGGATTTCCAACACAAAATAAAATTATAAAATATTTAATAGTTAATTGGCCCCGATTAAGTAGCTTGAAAATATAAATTAATCGTCGGTCCAAAATATTAAATATTAAATAAATTATTTTTCAATCTCCTTCCTCAACCCATAATATAAAATGTTGGAATGTGCATTTTTCCCATGAAATTGAATTAATAAAAAATTGGGACATGACAGGTTTTTTGTAACCACATAGAACTTGTTCTTGTCAAGTGCTTTCTTCAGAATCTATTTTGTTTCTTTAACAACTTCATCAATATCTCCAATCATCAGCTTATTCATCCTTGTTTTACTTCTGAAATCATTCTTGACCTCTTTAAAAAAATTATTTGCTTCTTTGTTGGAGATCACTAGACAAAAACTAGATAACACATATTCCCTCAGCTCCAAATCTTTAGCTTTGGTAGCCTCTTTTCTCATTTCCAAAATGTTACTCAAACTCTTAGGAATTTCAGATAAAATTTCCACAAGAGCTCTATTGAATGTATTCAAGTATTTTATAGTGGCATCCTCCAAAATTCTCTTCTTTGCATCATCAAAAGTGTCATAGTATTTTATTATGGGTATCAGATTCCCATGAATTGTCACATCATTCACAATTTCTTCTACAGACAAAGTGGATTTTCTAGCTTGGGTTTCAACCTTTTGTCTTTTACTTAC
This sequence comes from Cunninghamia lanceolata, assembly GCA_027924645.1. NCBI lineage: Eukaryota > Viridiplantae > Streptophyta > Pinopsida > Cupressales > Cupressaceae > Cunninghamia > Cunninghamia lanceolata. The sequence goes on along the minus strand of BSBN01001134.1, from coordinate 64,555 downwards.
CTTCATACTTCCAGAAGGCTTATCTTTTGCAACCTCTGAAGATTTTGCTTTCTTTGTCTTTATTTCTTTTACTGCTTCATCTAATTCCGTTTCCTCATCATCTTTAATACTCACATATGTTCTAGATGTTTTAGTCTTCATTCTTCTATCATCTTTACCGAATGGTTTGTCTTCCGGCTTCTCTATTCTGATAGGTTTTGTTTGAACAGAGGCAGCAATAGAGCTTCTTGTTTTTCTAGCCTGGCTGGTGGAGACTTCCAGAGCACTTCCTTATTTCTCATCTTGCATCTCCTTCTCAACTTTTTCTATGCTTTCTTTGTTCTTGCTTCACAACTTCCTTAGTTATGCCAATGCTTTCAACATACATTTCTACTTACTTTTGAACTTTCCTCTTGGTTTCAGGTTTTCTGAGCTCAACATGCAGTTTCAAACTAAGCTCCTCATATGTCCCAAATCTCTCCATAGAATCATCCTTGGGTTTGCTCAAGAGATGTTGAGCATATATATCCAAATTTTTCTCATCTACCTCGTACCCTATGGGCATGATCCAAACAGTTCTAGGTTCTACTGCTTCCATTAAGCACTGATCAGTGTGCACCATGAAGCAGATCTCATTCTTGTATTTCTCAACAACTGATTTAGGAATTGTTTCCCTAGAATGCATCATACTCTGAAAATTCTTGAAGTAACCCTAGATTGCAGTTTTATATGCTTTAGAGTCATCAATGTTATTTAAGTGCTCTCTTATCTGTATAGCAATAGGTTTATCATTTGTCCAACACATGCTTTTCTTGTCGGGCAACTCATTCATAAAATAGAAGAATAAACACAAGACCAGTGTACCATATTTGAAGGTGTTCTTTTTATCCTTCTTAACTTTATTCAAATTTTCTAACAACTAGTTCTGTAGCAACTCACACAAGTCATAAACTGCATTTTTGTTTAACATTTTGTTTGCAGCATATATTGTTGTTTCAGAAATAGAGTTCTCCCTACTGGAGTGATAAATATTTTATCCAATCACCATTAAACCAAATTTGACATCTGGATCAATAATGTCATTGATGGTCATTGCCCTTTTGTCAAACTTGGCATCGGTTGCATTAGTTACGATCCGGTTCTTTACGAATTTTAGCATGGGTAAACCACCAGTTGAATTTAACCCAGTTACAACCCTGATATCATCCTTTGTAATCTTGAATGGTTTCAACAGCCATATAAACTCACCTGCATTCATTTCAGTACATACCGAACCCACTCATCTTCATCGAAGGATGGAAACCTTATAATCTAAATGAAATGTTTATCGTTCAGTGCCTTATACTCAGGTTTAAGACCGTGAATTTAATCCCTTAAATGATTCTTGAAAAAATCTACAAACCTTGAGTTCCCAAATTCATCTATTCTCGCATGAATATATGCCCTAATATCTTCAACATGCAATACACCATATGAAACATTTGAAAAGGCACCTAATGGGTCAACTTCTACTGATTTGTGTGGATGTTTCTTGAATTTGGGTCGGCACCTTTCAGTGATATCAACAAGAGGACTAGCCATCTAAAAAGATTACAAGTTCAAAGCTTCGCAGAAAAATATCTTTTTCTTCCATGGAATTAGGGTGAGTTGATGAATTCGTTGGTCACACTTCAAATCCTTGAAAACTTAGCTCAAGTGCTCTTCTGCTTGCTCTCTTTGAATGCAAAGTGATCCAAATGATGAAATGATGACCTTTTATGCTCTACAAAACCTGATTCTCCATTGTAATAAATGTGTTGCCCTACCTTCATCTGGTTACTCTGTTTCTTGATGTGATTTCTCATGAAATGCTCTACAAATTGCCATATCCACTTCTTTTCTTCTAGAAATCCTTTCAAATGATCTGCAATAACCCAAATTATCCTCTCTCATCGTGCCAGATTCAGGCACCCACTTACTGGTAGGGGGAATTTGATTTTCAATGCAGTTCCCCCTAAGCCAGAGCTCCTATTGTAGTTCCATGAGGAATTCTCAGCACCAAATTCTGGTGTGGACCCATCACCATCATTACTTACACTTTTTGTCACCCATGTCTTGTTCATTTCATTCTAGATCTCATTTGCATCAACTTTTCCCTTGCCTTTGTCTTGTCTATGCTCATTTGGTTTTCTATTTACCAGACCTCTTCTTTCATTATTCCTGCTTTTGCAGAATCTTGCAATATGACTGGATCAATTACAATTGAAGCACACAACATTTCTTTGCCCCTTTGATTGATTTCCTCTTGATCTACATTGATTAGCCATATGTCCAAATCTATTTCATGCAAAGCATTTGCCATTGAAAGAATTGCCATTTCCTCTATTGTTAGAGTTTATTCATTGTCATACTTTTGCATTCATTAGATCTATGACCATACCTCTTACACTTAAAGCATTGACCAGAGAAGGATGGACCACTTTGATTTTCTCTACTTTTGCACTAAGTAGCTCTATGACCAAATTTATTGCAATTGAAACAATTTCCATTGAAATATGGATACCTTTGAGCATTAGGCTATCTTACCGGAGGTCTTCTAGGTCTATTTCTCCCATTCCTTAATTGAGAATTTCTTTGTCTTGATCTAGAGCTTTCACCTTTCTCATACCCAAGACCATGCTTATTATCAGCCTTCTTCTTACTCTCAAGAAGCACTTCAAGTTTAGCTGATCTTATCTTAAACTTCTCCTTGTATTCATTTGCAACTTCTTAGTCATGTCTAAGAATGACAATTTTCCTTTCAAGTTTCTCCTCATTATATCTGTATTCTTGTAGATTAGATTTTAGGTGACCAATTGTTCTATCCATTCTACATCATTCTTTTGTTCTTTCCTTTAGAGTTTGATTCAGGTTTTCTTTAGTCTTCTTCCTTTCCTCAATTTCTTTGGTTAGCAGGTCATCACCCTAGATTCCACATCATGTTTTAGAACAAAAACTTCTTTTGTCATCTTCTCACATTCTTTTGTCTTTTCTTCCAAAGCCTCATTCATGCCATTTTCTTCAGTAGAATTAGCTAACTGTTGAAGTAGCTCCTTCCTCTTTTCCATACATTTGTTTAGTTTTTCTTTTAACATCTTAATGAAATCATTAGCATCTTTAAGGTTTTCTTTCAGTTCACTTATTTCTGCTTTGGAATCAGGATTTTTATGTGGAAACCTGGTTAAGAGAAAAACCACGGTGGGGGTTAACCCACAAGAAATTATGCTCTATTGAAAGTAATACAAATGGGGAAGGCACATGCCTTTAGGGTGCACTACCCAGATTTCATTGCTCAAGAGGCTCACTACCTACAGAGATGATTACAAGAAGACTAAAGAATGTTTGAACTGATGAATAGCATCTACCAATGCAGAAATTCAGTTTCGGTTAAGCACAGAACATAGATCTTACGCACTTCATCCTTACTCTGCCATGTTTCACTCTTCAGCCATAATTTGAGTTTAGATCTTCACCTTCACACTTCTTTCTAGCTTTATCACACTTACTTCATCATCACACAACACACACACTTTAAAACACTCAAAACCATCAGCTATATATATCCGCATCAAGAGATTCAATCAATTGTAGTCAACTTCAAGAAAACTTAGAACATTTATTAAGAACTCTGCTCTGTTGGCTGAATCCATGCACAAACAACAACGTGGACCAAAAACTTGTGTTCTTAAATCATCAATCATGTTAGCCAATACCACTGGTTATCACAAATTACTTAACCAACAACTTTTCTTCATCTAAACCAAGATCAAATATTAGGTCAGCCTATTCTTCTTCTGACTATACTGACTAACTGGAACCCAATACTCAGATGCTTATAACTTTTGAATCCTTCATCACCAGAGGCTAAATTCCTAGATTTAGATAGTCTTGACAATCCTTATTACTTCCTTAGATCTACAACACACTATGATTTACCACCGGAGAGATCCAGACCAAGATATTGGACCCTGTCACATGCTCTGTTTCTGACTACCCAGACTCAGACAAATCTTCACTTTGACTTCCGGTGTGAACAAATTATGTAATGCAGATGTGTAAGATAGACTTAGTTGCCATCAATGACAACACTTGTCATGCATAGCAGTATCTCTTGCCAATAGTAATAACTTTCTTACAATGCCTTGCCCTAAATTATGTCCTCCTAATATACCTTCGTGTGCTTCTTTTAGAATGATAATTCTTTCAAGTTGTAAACAACTATTCTTCAAATTTCATCTCTACCTAGGATGTGGAGTTCCCCTTCAGCTAAGGTATATGGTAATGATTTTCTCAAAAGCATGTATCTATCATTTTTGGAATATTGCTCTAGGAATTATCCTATGGATAGTAATTGTGCTACCTTAGTGAGATCTTAGACTAGTACCACTTTGATTCTAAAAAAAATTATGCTAGGTAATTCTTCCTCTATTTATCATGGCTCTTCTCTTGTGTCAATTCTAGATAGATAGTTTAGTCCATGCTTTGCTCTTCCTAGCGTCACCATGATTTTGAAATCAAATTCTTGGAATAGTAATAGCCATGTGTATATTCTTCTCTATATTACTATTATATTCATTAAATACTTTAATGTCTCATGGTCTATAAAGAATATAAATGGTCTCGCTAAGAGATAGTTTTTGAACTTTTATAGTCCATACACCATAGTTAATTCCTGTCTATTAGTACTAGTATAATTTCTTTCTACTTGTGATAATGTGTCACTAGCATAGGCAATTGGATGATCTTAGCTTCCTCATGGTTATGCTACTACTACTCCAATTGTGGTGCTTGATTCATCCACACGTAAATCTAGAAAGGGATATTCTAGTTTGGAGAAACTAAAATTGGTGTTTTTGAATACTTTTTATTAGTGTGTCAAAGGCTTCTTAATACTACACTATCCATTGGAAGGTTTTGTAGAAAAGGAAAATCTACTCCTTAGTCAAACATATCAATGAAGGGTGTTTTTCACTATCATTACACTAGGGTCTAATCTATTTTCTATTTTCTAATGTTTCAAATGAAATCTATGACAAGATACCCTTTTATGCCAACATATATGAAAATGAACTAAATTGAACATTTGAAGGAAAGCATAACAGGTTACACTTTTTGGCCAAACTTGACATTGAAATCAACATTTTGAACCTAATCTTCACTTTATGACACCAGTAGCCACTAAACTATTAGGAATTTGAAGATGATGCGAACTAGTGATTTGTGAGATTTTGTTTGTAGATTCTAAATATATATATTTTAAAAAAATTGGAGTTAAATTGTAAAACTTTTGCGTCTCCTTTGATAACTAGTTTTTAATAGTAAACAACATTTTTTTAAAGTGATGTGTATTCTGTAGCACATAACTTTTTTTTGAGAAAGGATAAAATTTTGATTCTTTTGAATTTAGATTGGTAACACTAATATATAGGGCATGCATTTGGTTTTATAATGTTTTGTTGAATATTTACTTAATTAAGTTTTGAAGTCAAACCAATTATAATTCAGACATAGGCGTATTCTGTAAAACATAACTTTTTTTATATGTATTGAAATTATTATTATTATTTTTGAAACAAGGACATGAATACCTAGGGCATAGATATTTTTTAGAATTTTTTTCACTAATTTACTAATTTTCCATGTGTGTAGAACAGAGCAATTGATGTTTGGTGAAAAACCTACATTCATAAGAAATAAAAAATAAATATAATAATCAATTTAAATATATTTAAAACTATACTTTTTGGAAAGCTTATAATAAGGACTACATACTTACAAAACATAAATTTTAAATGAATTCATTTGATCCCCCAAAAGGTAAATCAAAAGTGGTTTTTTATCAGCATTTTGATAGGTATAGAGGAGACTCCATTAAAGATATGGTTTAAAACTAGCAGGGTTCTAACCAAGGGGGTTTGAATCTAGGGGTATTTGATCAAACCCTCTTCAATTAAAATCCTTCAAATGGAACATTTCAAGGTTTAAATCATTATATTTTTTAAAAATATTTGATTTCAGCAAAAAATAGGATGTCCTGGAGAAAGTGTAACCCATTATTGTGGTAGCACCTAGAATGCTATAAATAAATAGCTATAGATAGAATTTTAAAAATTGAATATAAAAGTTGAAATAATAGGAAAAGAAGAACTTTGTACCAAAGGATGGAGCTTACTACCCTAGATAATAGTGCATTGTGAGGACATCTGCACTAAGTGTTGGCATACTTAAAGCTTCAAAAATAAAATATAAAATATTCACTCTGTATAGATCTAGAACACCTACACAACACAACTATATGCAAAATAGCAACCCAAAAATATCTGAATAGTACCAGTTATGAAAATAATGGAAATATTCAATTCAAACCTATCTAAATGAAAGAAGTAAACACAAAGAAAAAGAGAGAAGAAGTAACTACAAAACCTCCATGTGTTTGAGTTGTTCTCTTCAAGATGTCTGCTACTGAAATAGAGGGAAAATGGTTCGTATGCAAAGGAGCTTGCCTAAGTCAAGTGCCTGCTTTGGTCTTTCGACCTCCACAACTAGGGAATGATAAAGAGACTAGAAAAATAGTGTGTGTGGTCCCATCCTATGTCTATCTAGGAATTAAGAGTAGTGACAATAGAAAATAAAACTAAAGGTAGCTTCCCTGGTCTACGATGATGAATAGACTAGAGTATGCACAAGGAAAGAAACAGTGGTCTAGACCATGAAATTGCAAAGTAAATGAAATAGCACTATATGTAAATAGATTCAAATTCAAGAACAATATTCACCAATCACAAAAAAATAATACAAGCTTGGATAGCAAAGAAGGAGGTTACAACTCCTTAAGGGAAGAAATCTGGTTGTACAACTTCAAACCCCAAAGAAGAGCCTTCACAAATGATCAAGCTACAAAAAAAGATCTCCAAGAGCTAGCAAATACAACCCCATAATTCAAGAAAGAATAAGAATCCTCAATAGTTGACGGAGATATGGATGCAAAAGAGTATTCACAAGATTTTCACAAAATTTGTAGAAGAGAGTAAGAGAGAGTTCAACTTGTTAAAAAAAAATGGATATGAGAGATTGAGAGGGAAACATGAGTCAACATGCAAGAGGAAAGAGTCGTTCGAGCTCAAAGAAGCATTAATAGAATTTTGTTAGCCTCAGGAGATACTTCAACGTGTCCCAAAATAGTTCACTATTTGTTTCACACTTGCGAGATGACTATGCAACATGTAGACACCCGCACTAAGTGCTAGCATCTTAGTGAATTTACCTTAGGGTTTTATAAAGTGTCTCTAGACTAAGACAATCACCAAGAATTAGAATGAAATTTGATGAAGTTAAGAAAAAGAGGTTGAAATGAAGAAAAAATAAGCCTAAAATGCACAAGAGAGAAGTCAACACCAAATTTGTCATGAAATGTAGTGTGAAATTGTAAGGGTATGCAATTATTGATGCTAGATTTAGCCCCCACTTAGCAGGCTTATGCAACTATGTGAATATGTATTCTAAAGTAGAAAAGGAAATAACATCACAAATACTACCTCAAAAAGGTTACTATAGAGGCCGCAAAGAGTTCTTCAAGTAGAGGAGTGAAGTCCCCAAGCTAAGAACCTACAAAACTATAGTATTAGACAAAAAAACTTACAGAAGAGGCAATGCCATATATATATATATATATATATATATATATATATATATATATATATATATATATATATATATATATATATATATATAATCATAATAAGAGGATTAGATTGGATATGATTTTCCCAAACATCAAGGTTTAGAAAATCATATAATCTAATGCACAATCTACTACTATCTAAAACACAGTAACACAAAACACAAACGAGAAAGGAAAAGAAACTAAAGTAAATGGGCCATTTCTAGCACACTCTAAGAGCTAGAACGATGCCAAGTATGGTTCTAGGGCTAGCACACTAAAAGATATAGGACCCATACTAGACTCTTGTGGGCCACTAGGACTAACAAATTGCATTGTTAGGTGACTCACAAAGAGTACAAAAAGAGTAGATAAAAAGCGTGGTCACGACAACCAAGTGCATCTACTTAGAATGACAAGATACAAATGTTACCAAGAGAAAATGCTATGAAGAGTGTACCATTGATGTGGTGTGTGCAAAAGTGTAAAGCATGAAAGTATGCCCCCACCTTAAAATAATTGCATCAACCAACAATACGCAATTAGTTTTAAGGTAGAAAAGGGGAAGAGAGCATATGGAGATATGTTCCAAAAGATGCATCTAGAAAAGGAAACGATTCCCCCAAATAGAGGCAACAAGGGTGATGTTGTAGGCATGATACACAAAATCTTGTGTAAGCATGTTATTACACTGAGCAACACTATCATATGCCACATAAAAACAAGCAACAACACCAAACATACTAAGGGATCTACGTGCTTTGGGGTCAGTATACATTTGGGAGGGGAATCATCAAGGGACAACTTATAGAATCATCATAATCCCCCAAGCATGTAGAACTATGAGCACAAAGGAAGACTATCAAAAGAAAACAAAAAAAAACTAAAAATTTCAGGTCAACATGGAAGGAAGATAAATCTTCCAACACTTTGCATCATCCCCAAAATGTCACAATAAACAAAGAGACAACATATAGAAGAATGCAAGGACAAATATAACAATTTCACATGGGTGTTCCTCCTATATCCACATGTATATAAGGACATCATGGGTCCAACAAGAAGAACTAACAAACATAAATACATGTTTATGGGGAAAACTTTACAATCAAGCATGAAAACACACAAAAACACGAGACAAAGGCACAACCCTCATGGGTCTGTTGTCATCAAATCATCTAGGTCCTAATATTGATAAGAATAGGGGGATGGAGGAAGAGCTGGCAATGGGACAATATCAAGAACAATATTGTAAGCACTAAAAAGATGCATGGGCGTACATGGTAGTCCTATGATGAGCTATGATCCTAAACATGTACATGTAAGTGTGTATATATGACCTCTTAGCATGCATTCCTCTTGATAAAATGTGGATTGGACTCCCCTTTTGCTTTCTTCCTTTGTTTTCCCCTTGCTAACTTGTGAAATCCCATTCATTCTTGATGCATCCTTTGTTGATTCTTTGTTTCTTCACTTTCTAGCCTTGTCACAAGACCTATAAGCATCATTTTCTAGGGAACTTATCATGTCAACCTATTTCATTTTTTTCTAACCTCTAGAGACCTCCAATTGATGTGCTAATCTCATCGACAACCCTAGTTTTTGTCCACCTTTCATTTAGACCCAATCCCCTAGTTCACTAGGCTTGATCCCCCCGAGGGACCACGTTGGTAATATGGGGGTGTGTGCGAGAAGTTGGGTCCACTTTTTGGCCAAAAAGTGGAAGTGTTTTTTCTTAAAATTCAAAGGTTTTTACAGTTGGACTAAAAATTTGAAGCACTTATGTGCATAGAATCTTGAAAAAGTCTAGTAGTATGAAAGGTAGGATTTTGAGTGTAGTTTTTAAATATGTAATTTACTCTAGAATACCCAGATGATACAATTTAATTTTATATAGGCTTGTACAAAAATCACTTTTTAAAAGTCACTTTTTTAAGACCATACCATGCACATTTCCAAAAATTAAAATTTGACCTAAATAAAAGTATTTTTCTAATTCCTTCTAGGAAAAGATGTGTATTGTATTGAAGATTGATGAGGATATTTTTTATAATTTTTTTAATTAATATTTGATTGGCCTTAATTGCTATTTCTAAAAACCCCTTGTATCCAACAAGCATAATTTGAACTAAACTAATCATTTTATTTATTTATTTTTCATTGTGTAAAGAATTGTGTGTAGATTGATGACATATAATGTTTGTAAAAAGAAACATAAAAAATGAAAAGTGATTAAAAAATGAACACTTGAAATTTCAAGTTTATGGACCAGTTTTATTAGAAATTAATTAAAAAAATAGAAAATCAAATCCAATCATAAAAAAATTATATATTTGAAAACTAGACATCATCATCTAAAATGAGTTTTAATTTCATAAAAAAATGCTGAAAAAAAGTTGTCAGCCATATTGCCAAAATTAGTTTTTTCTCTTTCTATTGACATGACCTTGTACTTTTAGGTCCAAGGTAAGGGTTTGATTACCATGTCTTTCTTGAGCCTAAAAGAAAACTTGAAATGTTGGTTAGCATTTCAATTTTTTTGGAACAAGATCCCGCTTTAAAATGGGTACCCATTCTAAAAAACATGATCTCATACCATTTTTTTAAAAACAAATAGTTTTAAGGAATAGGGCCCCATTTAGAAGCGAGATCTCATTTAGTCTTGGATCTTGAATTGTTACAACACCCCATTTCTAAACGGGGTCCCATTTAGGATTGAGACCCCGAGCCTAAACGGGATCCCATTCCTATCGGGATTTTCTTTCCCAATGCTTCACCTACATGTGGACCCAACTTCTTGCACACACCCATGGTTGACCACCCTTTCTGGTATCTTTTTGGAAAATTAAAGTTTCTAGGTGTCTTCTTTAGCCTCCCAAGATCATTCTCCATGACTTTTCTCACCCAGATCCCCATCTGATCCTGGTCGCCCCCTTTTAACAATGATCCCTCAAGAAACTAGTGGTCACCCCTCGGGTGACCACCCTAGTATAAGGGGGGATCACATCATTTTTGAGCATGAATTCTTCTTCGGTTTGGAGTTTGAAATTAGCTTCGTTTTGACCCAAATTTGCTCCAAATTGAACCTTGATTATTTTTGATATTTGAGATTATGAGCTTCTCTATTACATCCATCCCCGTTTGCATAAGATGTGTTTTCAATGTTATATCTCATGGTGTTAAGGTGGCTAAGTGTTTTATAAGTAAGTATGAAGAAGTGTTTCCCAAGGGTAAAGTTAAGTTTCTTGAGCTTTGCAATTTTTTAGACCTTCAATCTTCCATCTACATATCTCCTCACCCCTATAAAACCCACAAAGTCTACTTTACATAGAAACTTGACAATAATTTAAATTCAAGGATTAGGAAAAGCCTTTGGGGAGCTTAAAAGTGTTTTGGAAGTGAAATCCAAATTTCAAAATGTGAATTTCATTTTTTTGTGGGATTTCACCTCTAGATATGACATCCTAATTTCCTAACCTCTTATAAAAACCCCAAGTTTTCCTTGCATAGAAAACTTTTCAAAACTTTAAATTTGACAATTAGGAAAATCCTTTGGGGGGTTTAAAAGTTTGATCCAGATTTGAAAATGTGACTTTCATTCTTTTGTGGGATATCACCTTTAGATAGGACATCCTAATGTCCTAATGTCTTGACCTCCTATTAAACCCCCAAATTCTTCTTTGAATAAAAAAATAATCAATAATTTAAATTTGAGGATTAGAAAAATCCTTTAGAGAGTTTAAAAGTGTTTTGGAAGTGAAATCCAAATTTCAAAATGTGACTTTCATTTTTTTGCTAGATTTCATCTTTGAATAGGACTTCTTAATGTCTTGACCCCCTTTAAAACCTCCCAAGTCTACCTTGCATAGAAAACGTGTTGATGATTTAAATTTGAGGATTAGGGGAAGCTTTTGGAAAGTTCAAAATTGTATTAGAAAGTCAAATGTAAATTTCAAAATGTAACTTTCAATTTTGTAGGATTTCACCTCTGGACATGACATCTTAATGTCCTAACCTCATGTAGAAACCCACAAGAATAATTTTCATAGAAAGATGATTAATAATTCAAATTTTTAGAGACTTTGGCCTAATCCCTTGCTCTTTTACATTTTGTGGGTTTTGTAGGGAAAAATCACGACTTTCAAATTTTGTGGGATTTCACCTCTGAATAGGACATCCTAATGTCTTGATGTCCTAACCTCTTGTAGAAACCTACAAGAATAATTTGATAGAAAAATATATTAATAATTCAAATTTTAAGAGGCTTTGGCCTAATCCTCTTATACTTTGTGTGTGTTTTCAAAAGAATTGCATAACTTTCAATTTAATGGGACTTCACCTCTGGATAGGACATCATGGTGTCCTAATATCCTAATGTCATATCCTCCATTGAATTCCCACAAATATCACTATTTTCATCAAATATTAATGAAAATAATTTTTTCCAACAAAGGGAGTAGACTTGTTCATGAAGATGTGTTGAGGTGAAAATAAATTGCCTTTGAAATTTTTCTACCACCAATCATAAATGATGCTTGGACTTTTGAGAAGACTTTTTTTTTCTAGAAATTGAAATTCCACTACAAATATTTAGTGCAAATATGAGGATGAAAAAGACACCTTTTCTTCTTAAAGGAATCTTGTTGGATAATGTACATCAATCGTTAAGAAAAATTACCTTGGAAATTGTGCCTATCACCAATATTGACTTTGTGTTTGAGTATCTAATTTGAGACCTTGGATCAAATTGATCATAGCCATTGATTGAAAAAATAAAAACTTAGTATCTTTTAGAGGATTTGTATATATGTAAAGTTAAAACTCTTTCTAAAGGGATTGGGGAAAAATCATTGGAGACATATTAGAAACACATTTGTACTTTGGATTTGAGAGAAAATACATAGTGTTTTCAAAAATTTCATTATATTTTCTTGGTTTTGTCCACACCAATTTTAGAAATTGTTGATATTTGTCAAGATTTTTAACTTAATACAAGTTTCCATTGTGGTTTATAGTGAAGTTAGTAGATTGGAAGTTGTTGATATTTGTTGAAATTTTCATCACATGAAGTTTGCTTCATGGTTTCTAAACACAAAGAGAGTTTTCTTTACATTTTTAGTTGCTAGTTTGATGGATATCTAATGAGTTTGTGAAGTGTCCATAACTTTGTGGCTTTTTTATTGTAGATTGCTTTGTGTGGTTAGCCTAAACACCCCCTTTTCTTTCATTTTATGGAGAATCTTGTTGTATTGTGCTAGTAATTAGGTGTGTGATGAAGATTACTTCATGATTTGGAAAACCCCTTTGAGGATTGCCCTTCTTGAAGCTTGATTTCTGGTTTCTTATGTTCAAATCAAGAATGGTTAATGTTTGTAGAATTGTCTATCCATTGTTGAGGCTGAAGTGTGGGTAAAAAATTAATTTTTAGTTATTTTTTGTCAAATATTTCTCTATCTTTCCCTTTATTTTGCACTTTTTTATTAGATCTAAATAGAATAGAACTCTCAAACATGCATATTGTTGTTGCAAGGTTTATATTTCATGAATATGAGTTGATATAATTATTGATTATAGGATGGAATGATATATTTCATGGTAGCATATATTCAAATCAATTTGTTTATGCATTGACAAATTTGAAAACTGAGTGGTTTATGTGTAGTTTAACCTTGAGTGTTGGAAAGTTTGTCCAAATTTGTGTAAGGCCCATTTTTGTAATAGAAAAGACCATCGAACATTGAGTTGTTGTCTTATAACTTGGCCAAGACTTGGCTAGGAGAGACCTTGGGGTAATCATATTCTAATTTGTTAGGATTTGATTCCTTCTAGGAGAGATAAAGTGTTCAATATTTTATCTAAGTTGTAGTGTGCTTAAAAAATCATCAATAGATTGCCTTAATAATCAACAAAACAATCAAAAGAACACAAACACGATTGACTCAACCATGATTCATGATTTTATGCACCCACAAGAATAAGACACCCCTTAGTTCTTTTGTTGCTCAACTAGTTACTACCATGAGAGTAGGAGTGATTTAGAGGTCAACTCTATAAGAATATAGTTCATGTGTTGGATCAAAGTCTAACTAAATCTCATTGTGTTTGAGTCACATTTTGACCAACATAGTGTCATTATAACCTATCTTCACCAAAGAAATTTAGGAACTTATATAAATTTATTTAATGAATGCAACTAATTAAAAGTAATGAATTTTCTAAATATTATAAGTAATAACTGGTCTTATTGAAGTAAAAATTTCTTGATACATGATCTACACAAGTATTTCTATATTGTAGGAGTCTAGATTTTTATTTAGAGAAGAAATTACTTAAATTTCTTGCAATACTGATGAATTTTTTATATTCTAGTAATGACTCTTAGAAACTTAGTGCCTATTTTATTGACGAAACTTGTGAAACCATTTTTATGTCGATTTTTGCAATTATCAAGATGATTGTAATGAAAATTAAGAAAATGGAAGAATAGGTTGAGGAGGGGTCTGCATGAGGGTTTCTGCAACCCTTTTGTGATTCCCTCTCCTTGCTTGAAATCTTCTTTGTTCTTCTCTTAGTACATATTCTATAATTCCCTGTGTTTGTTTGTCTTCTGTAATTTCTTGGCAGCCATTTTTTTGTATGTGGTGTTATTTGATGCATGTTTGTGTTTTTTATTCTTTTGAATTTGTATGCTTTTAACCACCAAGACCACATTAATTGTTGTGTGGAGAGAGGTGGATGGTATCGAGCGAAGCAAATCATTTAATGCAAGTGATAAATGGAGGTTAATATCAATGGAGACTCTTCTAATCTTGATCGCCAAGGGCAGGGTAAAACTTATAGAGAAATCCTCAGGGCTGAGGATGCCGAGGTCGTTCCCGAAGATGCTTGCTTCTCAGTCGCAACGGTGGTCAGAAGAAATGATTCAGTCTCGAAAGAAGAAGACGAGAGAGGTGCTCCAATGGAGAGACAACAAGGTGAGTCCCTCCTTGAACCTAGAAAGGTTTCTTTGATTCCTAATCTTGAATTAGTTAACACAGTCAAGAAAGAGGAAGCCCGCTTGAGAAATGTGGTGGTTTTTTTCACATGCATCAAGATAAACTCGCCTCAAGAAAATTCTTTAATAGTTGGATGGTTTCAATATGGAGTAAAAAACTAGGGATACATTTCTCTTTTTGTAGAATGATGCCCTAGCTTATTTGTAATTTTCTTCAAATCATCTAATATGCAAAGAAGGGTTGTAGATAAAAGTTACTAGAATATTGGTCTAGCATTGTTTAAGGCCTTTCCTTGGGCACCTAGCACATCCCCAAATGAAATCTAGTTCTATTCGGTCCCAAGGTGGATATTGATAAAGGATGTGCCAATTCATTTTTGGAACTTCCTACCTCAAATAATTAAACCTTTTGGGAAAATACTTAAAGTTAATGAAACTAGGGCCACTTTGCCCCATTTAGATGCTCAACTCCTAGTTTCGTTTGACATAGGGGCTCAAATCCCTGATGTGCTAGAAATTAAATGGGAGGATAAAATTTTCTTATGTGACCTAATAAATTTGGGAAGTTTGAATTCCTACTTTCTATACAAAAGGGATGGACATGTAAGGAAAAATTGCCCAGTTCTAAATAAAAAATTGAATAGAGATAATATGGAATTTGAAATGAATGAAAAGGAGATAAATTCAAAAAATGTTAACCAAGATCCTCGAGGGATCTCCACTAAAAAGCATGCCCTCGACTCCTTCAAGGATGGGGCTGGGATCTCTAAAGAAATTATTTCACCTGTCAATTTTGGACAGGATGATAACCTTGTTGAGAATGCCTCTTTTTTAGAGGATGATTTGGACTCTATTGAACCTAATAGTGAACACCAAGATGTCAGTGACTCAGATAGCACCAATGATGATAGTCTAATCCTCTACTCCCTAGGTACAAAAGAAGAAGCAATGGAGGTTGAAATAGACCCCCTTTTAGCCTCCCAGATTGAAGAAACCCCATTGCAGGAAAATACAAATGTAAGCTTAGGTGAGAATTTGGTTCCCCCATTGGTGGAGCCTAATAAAAATAAAGAAGAAACATAAAAAATTGAGGGCACTTTAGATGATGGCTTCATAATAGTTAAAAAGAAAAAAAAATGCTCAGCAACTGGCCCTAGATAAAATTAGGGGGTTTACTCACCAAAGGCATAAGCTTGAAAAAATCAAAGAGGAATTTTTTTAAAAGAAAGAGGCAGACCTCTTAGGAGTAGACCTAGCCAGGCTTCATCAGAGCATCAAAAGAGGTAGATCTCACCCTAGGGAGAAACAAATAATTGGTATTGAACAGGATAGTGATAAGATTGATGATGAAGGTAGAAAAGAAAGGATATGAGTAGAACCAATAGCACACTTAAACCAAGGAAGAAATGGAAAAATGGCCCTATCCCTAAATTCTTTTCTCAAAGAAGATTACATCTAAGCCTCACCTCATCTCCCTCTGTATCCTTACTATGAGATTCATGCATTATTTTTCTTGGAATGTTAGGGGGTTGGAGTCTCTAGAAAGAAAGTATGCAGTCAAAAGTTTTTGCAATAAAAATAAAAAAATAGATGTTCTGTTTCTCCATGAAACTAAGGCTATAGAATTTATGCTTGAAAATACATTAATATTTATATGGAAAGATTCCTTGGTGTTTTCCTCTAAACATAATGAGGGTAGAGGTGGAAATTCCATCTTGATTAGTAGGAGATGGGAGAAATTTCTCAAGGGCTCTAGGATTTCCCCCTGTAACAGATGCATTTGGATCACTTTGGAAATATATGGGGTTGAGATGGGGCTTTTCTCTATCTATGCACCTAATGAATATGCTAGAAGAGTAGAATTATGGAACTGGATGGCTACAGAGTTGCCTAAAGTCCCATGGATTCTAGGGGGAGACTTTAATATGATTGAACACCCTAAAGACAAAAAAGGTGGTAACTCAATGCAATGGAAGGGCAATGAAAAATTATTCTTGATAAGACTTAAGAAATCTCTAAATTGGTTGACCCATTAGAAGGGAAAAAAGATAGTAGTTAGGGAATCTGGTTCTCTTGGTCCAATTGTCAGAAAAATGGGAATAGAATCTATAGAAGATTAGATAGATTCTACATGGATAAAGACACATTTGTAGTTTTGAATTAGAAAGAGGCAAATAAAATTCAAGTCATCCCAAATCCCCTCTCAGACCACCATCCAATCAAAACACTGATCACATTGAAATCTCAAAAGGTAATGGTCAGTAAATAGATTAGTTCTTCTTTCAAGATCAATTGTGAGCTTTTGAAAGATCAGCATTGTGCAGAAGGAATTAGATCCATAAAAAATATTTGCAAAGGATTATATAGGAATCAGGACAGAATAGAATTTTGGAGCAAATTAACACAGGCCTATAAATTTGTGTTTCGTATAGTGGGAAAAAATATGCTCTTGATATAAAAAGAGAGGAGCTTATTTGCCAAAATGAATTCCTTAGGATGCAACAAGAGCTTCAAGTGAATCCAAATGAGGAAGCCTTGATTTTGGAGATGGGAAAGATTAAGCATAGCCTAAGGAAAATCTAGATTAAAAAAGATCAAGGAGCCAAAGTTAGAGCCAAACTTAATTGGCTAAAAGATGGTGATAAAGGATCCAAATATTTTTTAACCTTATGAAATACAAGAATATTAAAAAAAAAGTCCAAACCATTGTAGTTAATGGGGTCTCTTTAAACAGCCAAGAGGGGATTCTAGAGGCTTTTAATTTTTTTTTATGAAAACTTGTTTAAAGCAGAAGATAAACAACATGGATGTGCAAAGGCTCGGGATTTATGTGCAAGATTATGCAAAAAAAAAAAACTTCAGAAATGTGTGAGGCTTGATAGCAGGATAACTAAGGATGAAATTAAATCTGCCATTAGCTCAATGAGTAATGGTAAATCACCAGGATCCGATGGTCTGCCAGTTGAATTTTATAAATCTAACCTGGAATGGATTATAGAGGAACTTCTTCAAGTCTACAATGAAGTAATAGTAAAAGGGACTCTGGGGAAAGAAATTAATAAAGGAATTATCAAATTATTGCCAAAAGATGGGGACAAAACAGACCTAAAGAACTGGAGACCTATTACTCTTTTAAATGTCTCTTAGAAGATTTCCGGAAAAGTTTTAGCCTCTAGACTAAAGGAAATCCTACCTGTGATAATTAGCCCTACACAAACAAGATTCATTAAAGGAAGATACATTTTTGAAAACCTCATCACAAGTTGGGAAACCCTGCATTGGGCTAAAGCATCCAATCAAAATGCAGGAATTCTCCTCCTTGATTTCGAAAAGGCTTATGATAGGATTGAACGGTCCTTTATCTTTAAGATGTTAAGGGATTTTGGATTCCCTGAGTTCTTCTATAAAATGGTGGAGATGTTGTTTGTAGATGCTTCAGCCCAAGTGAAAGTGAATGGTTCCCTCTCTAATCCTTTTTTGATGGGCATGTCTATTAGACAAGGATGCCTTTTGGCTCTAGCTCTATTCATTATACCATCTAAGGCAATTCATTATATTTTAAGGACTGATCTAATAGAAGGGAAGTTGGAGGGCATTTTATTGCCCAATGGAGATAGTTTGTTGGATGTTCAATTTGTTGATGACATTGTTATTTTTCCTAGATTATCTAAAAATGGAATGGACAACTTGAAGAAAATAATGAATACGTTTTGTTTATAGTGCTAGTGTTTTTTGAAAAACTGTGTTTGCTTTTTCCAAACAAAAAAGAAAACATAGTTTTTCCAGAAACACTAGCACTATCATCATGGACTGTGGAAATATCATGTCTACAACCTTCTGTTTAGCTTCTGGATCAAAGATTTTATGCTCCAAATCAATTCTTATCACTTGCAATAATGGAAAACCTGATTGGTTGGATGAGGGTAAATGGCAATGGGGGGCCTTGAAACAAGTTCAGTTTTTGGGAATCCCCTTTGCCATTTGCCCTTCTCTTAAACATATGCGGGACTAGCTTTTTGTGAAAATAGAAAAGAAATTTAAAAATTGGAGTAGAATGCATCTTTCTCTTGTTGGAAGGACCCAAGTTTGTGAAAAAAATCTATCTGCATACTCTATCTTCTATTCATCCATGTGGCATTTTGCTAAATACTAGTTCAATATTATCCATAGACTAATTCAGGATTTTTTGTGGTCAGATGATAAAGGGAAGCAAAAAAAACACCTTGTGAAGTGGGAATGGTGCTGTGTAAGAAAGGATTTGGGGGGTCTTAGCCTACAAGATTTAAGGATTTAAGGCATAGCCCTAGCTGCAAAATGGATTATCAATTCTATATATGGGAATGAACCATGGAAAATCCTAGTAAGAAACAATATTGAAAATGTTGTTCCTATTAATAAAAAAGATTGGGATAAGATCTTCTTCTATGATGCTCTGTTTGGAGATTTTAAGTCTAAACCTAAGGGGTTTGCTATCTTTTATAGCATCTAGCAAGCATGGGAACATGCTAAACCCTTTATTCAAGGAAAAGAGGAAATAACTGGGAAAAATGTGCTATATGGGATCAAAGATCAATTTGGTGGAATATTAAGCATAATAGCAAGTTTCTTTCTTTAACTCAAGGTTGCCCAGCCAAAAAATGTAGTGAGAAGGACTGAATAACCTGATTATGTTATTTGAAGAGGGATTACCTAAAACTTGGGATAAAATAAAAGACAATTTCATTTGGACGGTATCTACTCCATAATTTTCTCAATGCTCAATAAAGACTTCTTCATTAAACTTAGATCAAAAGTATCAATATTGGATAACCAGGACATTGGGAACTTGTTGTGGGAGGATGGATCCCTACTATGTAATATGAAGCCTAAGTTGATGTATAAAATGATGACTATAACTACTAATATCTCTCCCCACATTAGCTCCACATGGGGGAATACTCTAGACAGTAACCTTTTAAATAAAACCCTCAAATGCATATCATCTAAAAGTATAGAACCCAAAAAGTCTTGTTTTAAATGGCTTCTATTGTTAAATAAGCTAAATTTAGGATTTGAGTCTATACTATGTCTATTTTGCAACCAACTTGAGTCAGTCTCATATTTTTTTAGATTGCCAGTATGCAAAAAATGTATGGGATTTTTTTATGGGAAATATTGTCAATTGGTCAACTTCTGATCCTATGATTAGATTAGAAATTATTTGTTGTTACATTAGTGGTCTAAATGTAAAAGCTAACTCCTTTTGGCTGGTTTTGTCTACTAAAATTCTATGGTTTCTATGGAAAATAAGGAATGAAGAAAGATTTCCAGGTAAGAAGAGGGATCTCATTGAGATTCTTTTGAATCTCATAGATTCTCATTTTTTTGAACAGGTATTAGTAACTTTTGAAATCTCAGTTGACAGGTTTCAATAGATGAAGGAGAATGGAACCATGTTCTATAAAAAAGACATAAAAGAAACTAATTTTTGTGCCTGCAATCATAGGAAATTAGACCGCGGACTCTACAACTCATACACAGATTTTCAGGAGGTCCATGGTAAATTGAAGAACAAGGAGATAAAATAAAATGAATTAGGTAATGTGATGGAGATTTCCAGTCAAAATTTCAATGTTCCAGTTGATTATTTAAGAGCTTCTCCAAAACTAGGAACTTTCAAAGAAGTGGATGAATTTGAAGGTAGTGGCAACTGGTGTCATATCTTGGATAGGGATATACCATGGGGATAGGGATATAACATGGCATAATGACCCCATAATTGAGCTAAGGGAGGTGAGTGCAGAGGTTTCCAAGTGTGGTACTGAATTGGATGATATTCAAGGCTTCTTCTACCAATACTGGGATGCTCAGCAGGATGCAGCTCAGAATGAAGGGTACAAGGAAATAGAATAGGATCTTGAGGGGGATCAAATGATGCAGGAATCAGATGCTATTAAGGATAGGAGGGAAGAGGAATTTCAAGATCTAAATGAATAGAATGAACAAATCAATGAGTGACAAGGTTCCAAAATCTCATAAAGGAGTCAATCACTATGTAGGAAATGAAAATTTTATCTATACTATATGCTTATTTGATCATAAGTATAACAATTTTATTTTGAGCTTCTTAGTAAGACAATATTAGACTGTAAACAATTAGAAACTTTATTAGGCTTTTTGGATTGAAGAGGCCGCTCTCTTGTATTTTGAAGTGGTCCTCTTGATCACTTATATGTATCTCCCTTTATACTTTGAATATAATTAGTGCTAGATTCTCAATAAAAAAGAAACCATTTTTAAGTCTTTTATTTTGTTCCATATTTATTAATTTATCCAATCTTTAGAATAAAGTAGCAATCTACATGTGAGAAGATATAATATAAACAAGGAGTACATGGTTTTGGAAGCCACAAAAAGTATGACAATGGTTATCCCTTTTTAAAATAAATACTAACTTTCCTCTTTGAAACAAGGTAATTTTAGCATAACATGTTCTCAGATTCATTGTTTGATATTGTCCCTTTAAAAATGAAGATGTAAAAAATAACATACATGATAGTTATCTGGAAGTAGTAAAATATAAGGTTGGAGCTTGAGAACATGTGGGTTTGGTTTCTCTAGTTGATGCGGTTGTTCTCCCTAGAAACATTGGTCTATATCCATATCAGACTTCATTTTTTCATGTGTTAAATGTTCCCACAAAAGTACTATTTAACAAGGGCATTATTGAAATTATAACATCTGTAGAGCTCATTACAAAGGGAGAAAAAGTTAGTTCTTCTAAGGCAACTTTTCTTTCCAAGTATGGTATTCATCCATTTTCATATTGGCTTGTTGTACAAATCATATATGAGTATGGATTAGTATTTGATCCTATTGTTCCTGATCTTATAGAAGATTATTTAATTAAAAAATTAGGTGATGATGCTAATTATGTTTGACATCAACTATGAGTGCTTTAGCCTCCTCTACTCTAGTATCTAAATTAGGCTCGACTTCTACTCTAGTATATGTATGTTGAGCCCCTACACATCATATAAAAGAGAAGATTTTAGAATATATTTAAGGGATAGATATATGTAAAGTTCTCATTTTCAAAAAATGGTAAGTTTTAACATTTTAATATTTTATCATTCTCTATTATTTATAGATAATATTAAATATAAGCTCAAATTTATAGCATTATTTTTCCATTTACTCTCAAATCACTATAAAATTAAACATGTAAATTTCTAATGTACATCATTTTCCTCCTTTCTAGATATATGCTTGCATTTAATGGTAGCATAAATAGGTGCACTTGAACATAGTTTGAGGTGAATTGAATATCACTTTAAATTATTTAGATAACATATATGCTTGAATCCAAGATGTGATGCCCATAATATGGGAAAGAAATATTACTTACATCCATGTGGGCCTATATTACTTTCCATGCATATATATGAAAGATGAATGTAGGAAGTGCTATTGAACTGACTCCATCCCAGTAATGGGAAAGAACACCATGATGAAGAGATCCATGAGTATTTATGCCAAGAATACAGGAAACACCACTTCCCAAAACTAAATTCCCTTGCTTGTCAGAAATGTTGGTCTTATTTTCACAAAATGTGACTTGAAGGAGGTGTGTGAGGAAGTAGCAATATATAAGGTTGGAGCTCTAGAACATGTGGGTTTGGTTTCTCTAGTTGATGTGGTTGTTCCCACTAGAAACACTGGTCTAGATCCATCTCAAAATTATTTTTTTCATGTGTTAAATGTTCCCACAAAAGTACTATTTAACAATGGTATTATTGAAATTATAACATAGATGTAGATCTCATTACGAAGGGAGATGAAGTCAGTTATTCTAATGCAGCTTTGCTTTCCAAGTGTGGTATTCATCCATTTTCATATCAACTTGTTGTACAAATCCTATATGACTATGGATCAGTATTTGATCCTATTGTTCTTGATCTTTTAGAAGATGATTTAATTGAAAAATTAGGTGATGATACTAATTATGTTCAAGACATTGTACAAGTGAGGTGTCATGTTATTAAGGCAAGTAATTGGAAACTAGGAATATATCTCTTTGATTCAAATATCTCTTTGTTGTGGTTGATAGGCTAAGAAATTAAAAAATAAACATATAACATATATGAATTTAATTTTAAAATCTAAAATTAGAAATTATATTCATGTTCCCTACAATTGTGGAAGTAGGGTAAAGAGTTACAAACACTAGAGAGAAACTAGAGTTCATCTAGTGAATTAACCAAGATAATTTAGATTAATGTAGAACATGTAAGAGTCTAATTCTAGTTTAAAATTAAATTTAAAATTAGAAACTATATTGAAACCCTAGAGTTGATGAAGGAGGGGAAAGATATACAAACCCTAGAGAGGAACTAGTGAACTTAATCTAGAGAGTTTATTTGGAATCTATGTAGAATTTGAAATTTATATGAATGTAAGAATCTAATTTTTATTCAAATTAAATTTAAAATAATAAACTAAATTAGGGATAAATACAAACTAATATTTTCTATACATTTTTATAGAAATTAAAAAATGCATACCTTCTCTTTGTTTGTAATATCTTTTCATCCTTTCTTCACGTAATTTTTGTTCCTTTTCTGTTGAATATGACCACATAGTCTTCTTTTTCCTTGTCTTTTTATTTGTCATCTCCTTCTTTGCAAAATATCATTCAAAAATTACTTTTCCAAATATTTTTTCATCCAAAGTCTCCAAAAATTACAAACACAAATTTTCCAATTTCTTTCCATATGTTTCGCTTACAAAAAACAAAAATAAAATGCAAAATTTTCTTTATTTTTTTATTTACAAAATTACAAAAATGACCTTATATTTATATTTCATTCACATAAGCATTTTTTAAGACCAATGGCTCAAAGGACCTTTGTTTGAAGGTCGACAGTTACAAGTTTTTTAATATTTTTAACTAAGGGACCTTTGTTTGAAGGTCGGTCATTAGGAATTTTTTATATTATTTTGGCTGGCTAGAGGGACCTTTGTTTGTAGGTACCTTTGTACGAAGGTAAAACCTTCATACAAATGGACCTACAAAAAAATTTCTTTTGAAGAAAGGTCTTTGGCTAGCCTCTCCCACTCTCTGCCTCAAATTTCACTCAAAAAATTTAGTTTCAAACCTTGGGTTGGACCTTCAAATGGAATGAACTTGAAAAGATAATTTGCATGATTGTAGCCCTCGAAATGGGCTTTCCAACAAGTATAATTTTTAATATATTTAATTTGATTATATTTTTATTTTTTTATGTTTTATTGAACATAGGTTTTTTATTGAACATCAAGTTCTCTATTCTACACATATGGAAAAATAGTAAAATAGTAAAAAAAAATCTGGAAATATTTGCGCCCTAGGTAATGATGTCCTTGTTTCAACAAAAAAAATTGAATTTTGATACATACAAAATAAGTTATGCATTACGACATAAATCTATGTCAAAATTATAATTAATCTCACTTCAAAAATTAATTTAAAAAAGTATCCAACAAAAAATTATGAAAAAATATCCATGCCCTAGATATTGGCGTTACAAATCTATATTTTAAAATTTGGAATTTAATCATTTCTATAAAAAAAATTACTCGTTACGAGAACAACGCAAATTTTTTAAAAATGTTGTTTACTATAAAAAAAACAAGTTATTAAAAGTTACGAAAAAAAAATTTAGAATTTATTTCTAATTTCTATTTTAAATATATATTTAGAATCTACACACAAAATCTTACAAATCACTAGTTCATATCATCTTTGAATTCTTAATGGTTTAGCTGCTATAAGTGTTAGAAAGTGAAGATTTCATTAAAAATGTTGATTTCAATTTCCCATTTTGGCCAAAAAGTGGGACACATTATTGTGGGATCACCCATTTCTATTTTTTCTAATCTTATATCAAGTTTGACTTTTATATAGATACCTCTTCATGGTTTCATGATGATTCTTCTTCTCCCCTTCACAATGATACTATAAGAAACAACTATATTTCTATACTGAGCCCTCATAGATATCTTTCTTAGGGTTCCTTGTTAGCTATCTAATTTTCATAATCCATATATGCTTTGTAACCCTAACTAGGATTCTATTATAATGTTTAAATGTGTATGCACTCTTACATATATCATGCATTTACACATGTATGATATGTTAGATCACTAGCTATCTATATGTGATTCTATGATTTATAATGATATGATATGCTATTCCACATCTATTTTTATTTGTATCATTATATATAATCAAATCTAAAAATTAAAGATTGAACCCTTAATCCTAGGGGAGGGAGAGAAGGGATCAAAAAGGAATGGAATTTAAATAAAAATCCAAACCCTAATCAAAGTAGAACAATGAAACATAAAGGTGGATCCAAACCCTAATCAAATGCTAAAAATTGAAGGTGTACAATCATAAAATTATATCCAAAACCCTAATGGAGAAGGAATAAAACCTAAGGATGAAACTCTATGGGGTATAAGAAGTTGGGTTCACCATTTTATGTATTGAGAATATTTCATTTCAACACAACTTACCTAGAGCAAATATCAAACAATAGTAAAACCCTAGGATTCTAGAGTTGGGACTAATAATTGATCAAGTAAAAAATGTACTCAAATCAATGAAGGGAATGCATAAATAAATAAAATGTACTTAGCACTCAATCCAATGAAGAAAAACTATAACAAATGTCATGAACGCTAATCAAAGTAGAACAATGAAACACAAAGGTGGATCCAAACCCTAATCAAATGCTAAAAATCGAAGGTGTACAATCATAAAATTATATCCAAAACCCTAATAGAGAAGGAATAAAACCTAATGATGAAACTCTATGGGGTATAAGAAAGTTGGGTTCACCATTTTATGTATTGAGAATATTTCATTTCAACACAACTTACCTAGAGAAAATATTAAACAATAGTAAAACCCTAGGATTCTAGAGTTGGGACTAATAATTGATCAAGCGAAAATGTACTAAAATCAAAGAAGGGAATGCATAAATAAATAAAATGTACTTATCACTCAATCCAATGAACAAAAACTATCACAAATGTCACAAACTAATTTTCTACTACATCAGAAAATCTAGATCTATCATACCATGACCGCTAGGTAATAAAACTTTCTATAAACTATTAGGTTCAAGTTTGTGCCTATCAATTTGATCTTCATGCCCACCAAGTGAACTCTATGCCTAGGAAAATAAACCGAACCCATGAATCTAAAAATATCCTATGAAAATGTTTTGTCAAAATTCTATTGGCTAGGAATAGTTTATCTTCATCCAAGATACCTCCATTTTCCAAAATGGTATGGGGGCACAACTTTTAAGAACTTGCTAGACAAGGACATTTTTACTTTGGTCAAGCCTTTAGGCAAGCCAATTCAAGGGCGATAAACACAGATTTGAGAACAATAGGTAGTCATGTAGTATGCCCCTAGGATGCTAATGCAATGCATTATTTCTAGATATGCTCAATAGATAATTCTTCAGTTCTAGAAAAATCTTAGATAATTCAAATGAATTAGGGTTAGTCCTAAAATACACCATCCTGATGTGCAATTTGAAACAATTCAAGCCTTGGTTGGCTCATAATGACTACAAGGGAAAGGGACATGGGCCCAATTTAAGAAATTTGAATTTACATGCTCAAAGCTCATATCTACATGCAAAATAAATAACCTAGGTCAATTTTGCACTTGTTGATCAAAACTAAGGTGACAAATAGCTAGATGTCAAATCAAATTCAAATCTAGAAGATGACTGATGATGGAGATAAGCTAGCATAAGGTTATCTATCAACTTCCATGCAAAAATATGCCAACTTGCACACTAGTCAATACATAAAGGATAACTTAATCATTGTGAGTCCAAAACTTAAAGAAAAAATCGTATGAGTATATAATTTTTACCTCATATATACATACACATACATACATACATATATCACATAAAGATTAATGTTGAAAAGACCACGACAAAACAATCGCATTGTTTCTCCCAATAAAATTTTATAATAACTTAAATATCTTAATTACAACTTTATCATTACACCACACTTGTTTTTTTTAAATTAATGGAAGTTATTACATTAACATGGTCGTAATACACAAATAATTTACAAGGAGGAACTTGAATATTTTTTCGACCGAATATAAAAGTACGTTATTAGTTTGGACAAACTTAAAAAGAAAAAGTTTGATACATCTTTAATCCTTCTAATGATTCTCTTATCATATGGGAAAGTAAATTCATTTCTATCCTTTTGCCCGCGTATAGTTAGTCTTCTGACTAAATATTATCATTACTAAGCCTAAGTTTGTAACTCAGCTAATCATTAAAGAGTGAAAACAACAATGCTGGTTTATATATTACTGTTTATGCTGTTTTTATGCTACTGTGAGTGGCTGTTCTTACCCATCTCTGTCAACTTACAGACTGTAGTTTATAGTTTCCTTTTAATAAACTGTTGTATAGTTACTTTTGATTGGTACTTTTTACTGCTGTCTAATATAAACTGTTTTTGTTTGAGCTGCTTATCAGCATGAATATATAATCATGTAGTCTTAATCTAATTTATATATATGTTGCTCACGTCAATATTAACGCAATGCGCAATAATTTTATGAGTTTAGAAGGAAAAAGTCTGGTTTGATTCTGGGTAATCGTGGAGAAGCGCTTTGAGTTTGAATTCATTATGAGAGGACATTATCACTTGTTAATTACTTTCTAGCTGTAAATTTGATGTGATTGGATCGGACATAGCAAATTCAATCAACAATTGCTTAAGGCAGGCTATTATTGCTTCCATCTTGGCTTTAAATTTGGCATTCACTTATCGCGATAATTTTTGTTGATTAATCATTGTTTTTCAAGAAATGACTTTTTAATAGGGCACACAGTTATACTGTTCCCAATTTTTTCTCGAAAATTTTGTAACTAACAATTATTTAAATATATAAGGAGAATATGTTAATTTAATAAGGCCGTGTGTCTTCTAAATTGAATGTTAAAATAGGAAAATTAAATGTAAAGGAGAGGTATTTAGCTTTGCGACCAAATACTGAATAAATTTTGATGTTAACATCATGTTCGCATTGTGGAGGGTTGAGTCTGCATATTTAGGTCTGATTCACAGTTGTGGGAATGTCATGTGCCTGCAGAAATGACCTAACAGTCTGTTCAATTCTGCTTTCTATTTTGTCTGATTTTGCTTTCTACCTTTGACAGTATCAAAGACATACTGCTTTAGGAAAATATTTTTATAGGGCTGTAGTTGTGTGGCAAAGGGAAATGTTTTCCTAGGTAAACCCACAAAAATGTATGTAAACAATTGAAGAAAGCACTCTTTAATCATATATTTGTTCCTAGGATATTTGTGCAAATCCATGTTCGTTTTAGTGCACCAAATCCAAATGTTCAAGCGGTAGGATGAGAGGATACTTGAAGATATGAAATGAATACAATTGAATGCTTTTAAATACCAATTAGATAGTATCAAACCATGCAAACTTGTGCTTAGTCGGCATCTAGTGGGAAAGGAATGAGTAGGAGTAGACCAAAATTTGAATTTGTGAGGGTCAAATCTGCAACTGTGAGATTGACCCTGCATCTGTGCAAATGACCCATGAGAGAGATGGTCAAAATCAAGCGGGTAATAGATGTGTAGGGATAACTATGTGGATAGATGTAATTAATGTGTGAATTGGAGGAATATATTGGAGTGTGTGCGATAAGTACATATGAATGTGTGTAAGGGGACCCCACTCTAAATAAGATTAAACCATTTATTGATATAAATGTACTAAGACACTCTCCTTAAAATAAACATAGAATTAGAAAGAAAATGACATTAGCATACAAATTATATGTATATAACATTGTAACTAAGGTCAATTTTGGCCAATGAAAATAGGACAATATTTACCACTTTTTGGTGTGGATGAACTGTAAAATAGATATTAACTGGACCAGTTAACGCCATAATGTTTAAGTAGAGTAGTTGAGAATGATAATATATTGTGTTAAACATGTTGGGTACTGTTTCCCAACGTAGACAATCAATTCTCCATGTAAATAACCGATTGAATGTTTACGCTAGACACTTATATTTAATAAAAAGCATCTCAAATTGAAACCCTTGGAATTCAATTATTTGGCCTTCGTTTTACCCCAATCAATGACCTAATTTTCAGGCGTAATCATGGCGAAACCCTTGTTTTTCAATTTACATTAAAATATACTTACAGATATAGATGTCCGAAAAATAATGTTTAAGACGTATATTCGTCCAAGGTTTTTCCATTACTTTAGTAATTTAGTTGTACGAAAAAAAACATTCTGATGCGATCTTAGTCTTTTTTAGATTTCCAAGAGAAGATTGTAAATATATGAAGCCAAAGATCAACGTCAGGAGGAGGTGGCCCAGTCTCGAATAGTGCAGGCTCCTCGTGAGTCCCGACCCCACTGGCCTTTTATTGTTTTAATCTCTTATAATGAACTGAACATGGATTTTTAAAATGTAAGGAACAATCCGTTGGGTATAACATACCAAGAAATTCTATACTTTTAAAGGAATACTATGTACCCGAAAGATTCTCATCAGATCTTTTAACTTCAATTGGCCACTATGCCTGTTAGAGGTTTTTATATTGAATTAAGCTTTATGCAGCTGTTTATGACAGCATGTTTACAGATCACTGATACAAACAAATTGAAAGCAGTCCAAAACTCACAAACTCTCGCACAGAAAAGTACTGTCTTTTCTATGAGCTTATGGGCATATAAAAGTTGTGTTCATATTGTATATAATTTCTCCCAGTTATATTGTCTAAAACACCATGACTACATATGAGGGGATTATATTTGCTTATAGTGAACAAGTTGGCCATTTGAACTTCTCCCATTTTCTGATCCAGCTACAATTTTTATAACAACATCATTCCCTGCAGGCTTGGGAAATAGAAGTATTGATACTGTATGCCAAAAAAATGACAAAAGATGTGGGGCAACATTCGTACATACACACCGTCCAATTTGCATGGCATGTGCAGTTTAGGGTTATACTCTAATTATCACACATTTTTAATAAAGAGTTTAGTTGGTAGCTCAACACATAAATTGATAGACCACTGCTGTAGTGGTTAGTACTTATAAGTGTTTTATATTGTGAAAAAAGAAACTGTTTGCAAAAACAATATAATGATAGTGTGTATAGTTTTATTATAATCTTTTTAGAATTAGATTGTTACAATGGTGAATTTTGTATACTTAAGTTAATTTTAATGTAGTTTTGTGTTAATTTTTTAAAACAGTTTAATGTAATTATATATTGATAAATGATGTATTTTTGTTTGACATTCTCACATCTCATATACATATTTACATTTATTTCTATACATTATTCATTTATTATGCCTATTATTGTACACCCATTCTCATGTATTAGTTATTTATCTTGATTTTATCCTTTTCATGTCTTGGGTCAATCTTGCACCTATAGATTTAACCCCTAAAATTTCAAATCTCAAATTCAAACTTGGGTAGGCTCTAGCCCATTCCTTTCCCACCTACAACTAACTAAACGTGCACAATGTTGTCATATATTTCTATGTTTTTGTACTCAAAGGCATTCAATTGCATTTGTTTATCATCATCCATCATCAAGGAAATATAATTTGCATTTAAGGAAGATATTAGGAATAGTTACACTGGTGGAGTAAAATGAATCAGAGTTTGCATAATCATCCTAGAAGTATCTACATGTTTGAAGAGTGTGTGTATTATATCATTTGCAGAAACACAAAGCTAGTCTTTTCATGGGGTTGTGTTAGTGAACAGATTTTTTCACCATGTTTCTTATATGATTTTCTTAGTTTACAGTGACAACCCCACCAACAGTTGGATAGATTATGAATCAACTTCACAATAGCCCTCTGTATTTTTAAGAAGGTACAGCTCCCTTCGTATGATAAAATTTAGTTGTTTTTTTAGATACACTTTTAACATGAAAGCAAGAAAGGCAATTTTTTGATAATATGAAGATAAATGATTTCTCTCGTACCCAATACACTACATGAAAAACTAAAATGCACACATACAATAAATGAAAACCACCCAAAATTCCTCCAAACACAAGAATGAAGAGGTTGATGATCATTCATCCAATATTCAATATACCATCATAGCATCAAATTCAAACATAAGAATGAAGACGTTAATGACAACAATGTGTATTTGTAACTCTGGCAGGTTATCAACACTACAATAGGAAAAATGAAATATCTTCTATACTCAACATGCCATAAACCCCACATAAGAAGAATTCACAAACACTACAGATAAAAATTGACTCAATGCAATTGTTCTCCTATATTATGAGAAAAAATGGAGAATAATACCCCTCCTTAGAGAATATCACACAACCTGTATATAGTGGACCCCCCTTACCTTCTGAAATATTTTGAAGATAAAATATTTTAAAGCATTCACTTACTTTCCCCCTATGATCTATTCACAAAGAAATTTCATTTAAATACCCTTACATCTCTTTGCTTATTCCTTATATAGGAAGAACAATAAAACTAACTTCAATGTATAATTGTTTCTTGGAATGACCAGTTAAAACAACATTTCTCTCTCTTAATATTACATAATGAAGGAAAAGCTTTATAAAGTTCAACAAATATGATTAAACACATTGCAAAGTTTTGTAAATTGAATAAATAAAGCACTACCTACTGAAACATCATTTTTCTCCTCTTCTTCAATAGTTTGATCAATCTATTCATCTTTGTCTTCTTGTTCTTCTTGATTAACCTTCATTGTTTGATCCTTTATTACATGTGAAGCATCCATCTTGGCTTTGAAGACTTTGAATTTATTCAAAACTAGATCCAGTGCCTTTCCATTAGGTATAGTGTTCATATTAAAATGAGTTTTCCAAATAACTAGGATGTTGTTTGAATCCTCATACTTCCTGTTAAATTCAACAAAATCTTTATGTTGGCAAGAGACACATTGTAGCTTCATGAGTGTTGTCATTGATGGCAACAAAGTTCATCCCACCCATCCGCAGGACATGGTGTGCTCATACCAGAAGTCAAATTGAAGAGTGTTGTCGTCCGATGACTAAAAACAGAGTATGCAGCAAGGTCTGACAATCAGGTCTGGATCTCTCAAAGGAAGTATCTATGTAAAGTGCGGACTTGGGGAAGTCAAGAGGAGTACCTTGACTGATAGATTCTAGGGATTGAGCCTCCGGTGATGAAAGAGTGAAGAGATATAAGCACCTAAGTATTGGGTTCTTGTTTGGTAGAGTAAACAAAGGAAGAACTGACCGGCAGAGCATTAGATCTTAATCTGAATGAGATATTGATGGTGATCAAGCTTACTAAGGTATCATTCATGATTGGCTGACATGATTGATGACTTCTATGAGCATCTCTTTGATATGCATCACTTGATAAGCAAGGATTCAGCCGACAGACCAAGAGTTTGGGAAAATAGTAAGTATTCTGGATGACGACTAGAAAGTGGATGAAATCCTTGGTGCGCATATATATACTAGATTAATTTCGGTACGAAGGTGTGTGTTGTGTGTTGAAGTGTATGCGAATAAAAGTAGAAGTGTAGTGTGGAAGTAGTAAGGCAGGTCCGGTATGTGACAGGACAGCAGTACCAAAGAAGAGGAACAATGAAGTGCAACAGATCAGTGTATTAAGCCTAACCGAAACTAAACCTCAGCATATGTGGATGCTTCTCATCAATTCAAGTATCTAGTTTCCTTGTATAAACTATTGTAGGCAGTGAGCCTCTTGTGAGCAGTGTGCTCGAGCAGTGAGCCCTAATTGGCAAGTGCCATTTTGTACTATCTTATTATTTTAATAGAGAATACAATCTTGGGTTAGTCACCCCGTGGTTTTTCCCTTAACAGGGTTTTCCATGTCAAAATCATTGTGTTATGTATCTTTATTTTGTTTTTGCTTTCATGATTATGAATGCTTATTTGTTGTGATGCTGCACTAGTTGTTAAAGAAGAACAAAAAGTTAAATTAATTAAGATAACTGATTCACCCCCCCTCTCAGTTATCAACAATTGGTATCAGAGCCAAGTTCTGCCTAATAGAGCCTAACAGCTCGAGGAAGATCTGGGAATTCAAATGGATGTGTATGGTATAAGGGAACAACTTCAGTCTGCCCTAGATGATCTTGAGCAATCTAACTCTTAAGTTAATGAATTGAAGGAAAGACTCCAATAGGCTGATGATTTCATAAATGAACTAAGAGGAAAACTGAGTATCTCTATGAAAAAGAGAAAGGATCTACTTCAGCAATTGGCAAGTCAAGGTGAAGCCAATGATACAAATGAAGATTTGAAGGAGAAAACTAAGTTATGTGAGAAGTTATCAAAAGAGGTCATTATGGTAAGACATGAAATGGAATCAGGAGTTATGAAATTCACTCAAGAAATTGAAGAGAAAATAAAAACTGAAGATGATCTAAGACAATCTCTCAAGGAGAAATCAAAAGACTGCCACAAAATGGATAGAATAATCAGGCATCTAGAACCTGATCTTGAATAAGCTGGAGATAATGAAGAACAACTTGAGAATTAGATTGACACTATTAAAAGGGATCTTCAAACAGCAAATGAATACAAAGAGAAATTCAAGATAAACTCCTTCTCAACTTAAAGTTCTTCTTCAAAGCCAAAAGAGGGTAGATGACAAGCAAGGCTTGGGGTATGAAAAAGGTGAAAGCTCCGGATCCAGTCAGAAGAACTCTAGATCAGAAAATCCAAGAAATAGGCCTAGAAGACGTCCGGTAAGGCAACCAAATGCTCCAAGATATCCTTCCTTCAATGGATACTGCCACAATTGCAATAACTTTGGTTATAAAGCAAATCAGTGCAGAAGAAGAATAAATTAGAATAATTCATCCTTCTCCAGACAATGTTTTAATTGCAAAAGGTATGATCACAAAACTCATGAATGCAGAAATATGCAAATGAACAATTCATTCAATGGTAGATGTTTTGCATGTAATAGAATGGGACATATGGCTAATCAGTGTAGATCAAGAGGATATTAGTCAAATATGCAAAAAAATGTTGTTTGCTACAATTGCAATAGATCCGGTCATATTGCCAAATTTTGCAGAAGTAAGAATCAGGATAAAAGGGGTCCGGTGCATCATAATCAGAATCAAGACAAAGGAAAAGGAAAAGTGAATGCGGATGAAGTTAAAAGGGAGATGAACAAGATTTGGATGAAGAAAAGTATAGAAAATGTTGGGGATGGATCCGCACCAGAATCCGGTACTGATATTCATTCCAAAAATTAAATGGTGAGCTCTGGCTCAGGGGGAGACACAAGGAAAAACATTTTCCCCCAGCTAGTTAATTGGTGTCTGAAATCGGCACAAGGAAAGTTACAGATCAAAGGGTTCACCAAGGAACATCTAAATAAGCTTTGGTAAAGAGATGGAAGATCCGCAAGAAGTTTTGAATAGGTTAATCTTCCAAGACTAATCTAGGTCAATAGTCATCCGATAAGAAGTAGGTATTTCATAGTTAGATTCGATATGATTCAAACTAAGGAATCTTGATCTATGGATAGATGAAACGTTTGGAGAAAGGAAGATAGATTGTCAATCATCATCAAGAACAACTCTAAATGCTTCTCAGTAATCTGGAAAAGATTTTTCTTAGAACAAGGAGAACAAGGCAAACCGGAATGACTTAAGTTACACATTTATTGCAAAATGAAATTAGGGTTTATAGAGAAATATAAGGGTTCTCTTATTGAACATTTGCTCATTTTACATCTGAGAAGAAGAGAAAAGGAGCTCTATAACAAATTGCCTCAAGCCCATCAAAGATCAACTACAGAAGTCGATTCATCCAGCAATCCTATCTGGTTCATTTCGTGAACCCTAGAAGTGTAAAAGGTATTTTCCGCTCTTAAAAATCTCTCTATGAATCTTTGAAAGATGGCTACTCCAAATGTGGTGAAGATCACTCATAGGTCGCACCCTATATTCAAAAAACATCCCTATAAATCCCTAGAAGTTGATCCCCTAGGTGCATTTTCTAGCATTCCACATGGAATTCTGCATGTAGAAGACGTTAGGGTTTACATTCACGTAAACATTGAAGAATTTGGCAAATCCAATCTGATGGATATCTACCACAAGGAACTGATAGATGAATCATTTGAACTAAAACCTCAGTATAAGGCCATTCAAGATAAACATTTTGGACAGTGCATTCATTTCCCCTGTTTTGCTGAAGATGATTGGGTCTGGTATGTTTTGAGCAGAATGCATGACAACTTTATGTGGTTGATGAGGCCATTCAAGATAACCAAGGAAGCAATTAGGGCAATAACCGGATTGCACTCATCCAGTGGGCTACCTACTCTGAAATTAGTTAAAAACCAAATTGTGATTGAGGCTACCAGATCTAAATTTGATAAAAGAGCAATGACAGTTGATGATATCATAGATCCAGACATCAATTTTATCTCCATGATTATTGGCTACAAGATATATCACTCTAGTAGAGAAAACTCTATATCCAGAACAACAATCTACACTGCTTATGAAATGTTGAGAAAGAATGCAAATTGTGATATTTGTGAACTCCTTCTGAGCCAACTGATGGAAAACCTACAAAAGATCAAGGACAAGAAGAACTCCTTCAAGTATGGTGGGCTGATACTGTGTTTATTCTTCTACTTTTATGAATGAGTTGCCCAGATCTAGTGGTTGGGTATGGCAGAATGACAAACCTGTTGCAATTCAAATCAGAAATTACTTGCATGGGCTTGGTGATGCCAAGGCTCAAAACACTGCACTATGGGGTTATTTCAAAAACTTCCAAAGCATGATGCAGGCTAGAGAAAGAATTCCCCAATCCCTAGTTGAAAAATACAAGGATACAGTGTTCTTTATGGTAGACATTGATCAATGTCTGATAGAGGCAGTAGAACCAAGAGTAGTATGGATCATGCCAATGGGGTATGAGGTTGATGAGAAAATTGTAGAGCTACATATTCAACACATGCTCAGTCAACCCAAGGATCCTAATGCAAAAAGGTTTGGAACCTTTAAAGAGTTGAGTGTGAAGATTCATGTGGAGCTAAGACAACCGGAAATGAAAAGAAAGGTGAGGAGGGAAGTAGAAGAATTTGCCAAAAGACATGGAATTTCAAAGGAGGCACTTGATGCAAATAGAGAGAAGATGGAAAGGGCAGAAAAGAAAAAGGAAGAAGCAGGAAAAGAAAGTGCTCTGGTAGAAGTCCCCTCCTAGACTAGGTCCTCTAAGAGCTCTGCACCTGCCATTGCTAAGAGATGAAAGGCATCAAAATCAGAAGCAAAATCATCTGGTAAAGGAGAAAAGAGAACAAAGATAAAGGCTACAAGATCATATACAAGCCTCAAAGATGATGAAGAGACAAAATATGATGAAGAGATCAAGAAGATGAAGAAGAAGACTTGAAAGTATCTGGAGAATCCTCTACCGGTTTAGACAAGGAAGAAGAAAAGACAGATAAAAGTGTTGAGAAGCCTACTCTTGACGATATCATCAAGGCAATTACTATGGATGGAAACCTAAAAATATTAACAGAATTCTATGATGAACGTAGTGAAGTTGACCAGAAGATCCTGCAAGATGCCACAGTCAGGTATCTGAATATCTACAACAAAGATTTCATTGAAATCATATCTCTAATTCCTAAAAGCCTTGAGAAGGAACTTGAAATCAGAAAGAATAATGCTAAAGCAAAGGATATGGAGATCCGGGAACATATAGCCATTCAACTCTATCCTTCCATCACTCCTAAGCAAAAGAATATGATCTTCAAAGATTGCAAGGATGAGTTCCGGAGCAAAGCTAGGATGAATTAGCTTATGCTTGGAGAAACTGAGAAGGTGGCTAAAGAAACAGAAGACATCCTCCGGAATGCATACAAAAGATTCAATATTCCTATTATAGAGGACTTAGGTGATGATCCCTTGGCCATGGATGACAAAGAAGAATCTACTGAGACAATGACAGAAGAGGCAAAGGAGACAAGTGAAGAGAAAGCTAAAGACTTAGATTCCTCTGCTTCGGAAGAGGAAGTTCATGAAGAAGAAGACACTTCTCTTCCGGATCCTCCTACATACTCCAGAATTGAAAGAGAAGAAAGAAAAGAAGAGAGCATCAGTCAAGAAGAACAAGTAAAGGGAAGCGAAGAAGGTCAAACAGAAAAGACCACAGATGACAGTGCTAAGGCTACAGAAGGGGAGAAAACCCTGTCACTAGCAAGAGACACAGCAGAAGCAGTCAAAGATTTCTTAACCAAAGAGATGATGGAATTTGATGAACCAGAACTTCTTCAAGGTCCATTCAATTTTGATTCCCTCTCTCCGGTGCAAACCATAAAGCTAGCATCCTTCACTCAAGCTAAGGCAAAAGAAAAACTTCTAAAGTCTCACATGGAAGATTATGAGCTCATAGAAGCTGCATCCAGTGTATTGGAGAAGATTATGCCATCCTTCCAAAAGGATTCTTCAGCCTCCATATCTGGTAATCTAAAGTCTCTTTTAAATTATGTTCATACGCATTTTGATTCCTTAGAGAAGTCAGCAGAAGAAAAGGTCTAGAAGGAGTTTTTGGGAAAGAGATTCTCTGAAGTACAAGGTCTAATAACCAATGATAGGAGAGTTATGGATATTGGAATAAAGAGCTTAGAAAATGCTCTTAAAGATGGCAGAGATCTATATAAATTTTGTCTATCCTGGCCTAAAGTGACCAAGGACATTGAGAAGAAAGTAAAAGAGCAAGATGATAAACTGTTAAGTTTATCTCAAAGTTTTGATCCTCTCTCCTCCTCCATAGTAAATCAAGAGTGTCAGGCTATTGTAGTCACAAATGAAATAAAGAAGCTTGAGAAGGAGAACAAAAATAGAATAAATAGGTTGAGTGAACTTAGAGGGATATTATCCCTAAGTTAGAAGCCATGCATGAAGCCCTAAGTGATGCACAGACCACAGCTCGGACCAATGATCTGACAAATCTAAAGAGGACAGAAGCTTTTGCATTCCTGTTGAGTGGTCACATCTCAATTTTGGACAGGATGAAGAAGAGTTGGGCAACATAAGTGGTACAGTTGAAAACCACTTTTGCAGATATAGTTAAGTATATGTAAGTAAAACATGTATATATGTTTTTACGGCCAAGTATAGATTTGTTTTTGGGAAATTTTGGTGTGCGGACCCTACCCTTTACCATTGATGTCAAAGGGGGAGTGAGGAGCAGTGAAAAATGTGGAATCCAGCTAAGGGGGAGCTATGGTAAAGTGTACATTAGAATAGAGCATCAGCTAACGGGGAGTGTAGTGTGACACTCAGTCATTTTTCACTAAGTGTTGCCATCAATGCCAAAGGGGGAGATTTTTGGCAAGAGACACATTGTAGCTTCATGAGTGTTGTCATTGATGGCAACAAAGTTCATCCCGCCCATCCGTAGGACATGGTGTGCTCATACCGGAAGTCAGATTGAAGAGTGTTATGGTCCGGTGACCAAGAACAGAGTATGCAGTAAGGTTCGATAATGAGGTCCAGATCTCTCAAAGGAAGTATCTATGTAAAGTGCAGACTTGGGGAAGTCAAGAGGAGTACCTTGACTGATAGATTCTAGGGATTGAGCCTCTGGTGATGAAAGAGTGAAGAGATATAAGCACCTAAGTATTGGGTTCTTGTTTGGCAGAGTAAACAAAGGAAGAA
This sequence comes from Cunninghamia lanceolata, assembly GCA_027924645.1. Lineage (NCBI taxonomy): Eukaryota > Viridiplantae > Streptophyta > Pinopsida > Cupressales > Cupressaceae > Cunninghamia > Cunninghamia lanceolata. Next base: position 26,121 of record BSBN01001134.1, on the reverse strand, counting down.
CTGACTGGCAAAGCATTAGATCCTAATCTGGATGAGATATTGATGGTGATCAAGCTTACTAAGGTATCATTCATGATTGGATAACATGATTGATGACTTCTATGAGCATCTCTTTGATACACATCACTTGATAAACAAGGATTTAGCTGACAAACCAAGAGTTTGGGAAAATAGTAAGTATTCTGGATGCTGACTAGAAAGTGGATGAAATCCTTGGTGCAGATATATATACCAGATTGATTTCGGTATGAAGGTGTGTGTCGTGTGTTGAAGTGTATGCGCATAAAAGTAGAAGTGTAGTGTGGAAGTAGTAAGGCAGGTCCGGTATGTGACAGGGCAGTAGTACCAAAGAAGAGGAAGAATGAAGTGCAGCAAATCAGTGTATTAAGCCTAACCAAAACTGAACCTCAGCATATGTGGATGCTTCTCATCAGTTCAATTATCTAGTTTCCTTGTATAAACTATTGTAGGCAGTGAGCCTCTTGTGAGCAGTGCGCTCAGGCAGTAAGCCCTAATTGGCAAGTGCCATTTTGTACTATCTTATTCTTTTAATAGAGAATACAATCTTGGGTTAGTCACCCTGTGGTTTTTCCCTTAACAGGGTTTTCCACATCAAAATCATTGTGTTATGTATCTTGATTTTGTTTCTGCTTTCATGATTATGAATGCTTATTTGTTGTGATGCTGCACTAGTTGTTAAAGAAGAACAGAAAGTTAAATTAATTAAGATAACTGATTCACCCCCCCCTCTTAGTTATCGACACTTTCGTGAAAGTCATGAGGTGAGATGACATATTGCTTAACTTATCTACTGGGTTCCCCTTAATAGTGTTTTTTTCTTGTTAACTCCTTTATCAATAAATTTTTAAAACCTTGCTTAGTAGTACCAATCTCCAGTAGGTTTGTTTCAGTTTCATTAAGGATGTCCATTCCGAGGGCTATACATGAGCTCCTAAGGTCCATCAACTATGACTTGTAGTTTTTGACAATATTCTTCAAATCATTCAAACATTGCTTGATATTTAAAAGATTCTAATCGATAGCATTGAGTCATTTCACAGATTCATTTCTTTGAGGTTTACCAATCACATTCTCAAAAACTAAAATGTTGGTGTCTAACTTGACAATTTATTGCAAACCATTTCTAGCTATGCTAAAAAAAATTCTTCTTTCTTGGCCAATTTCAACTCAGAAAGTGCTTTAGTTTGTTTGGTAGATATTTTTACATATAATAGGGTCACCTCATAGAGATATAACATTCCCTCCACCATCAACTTCTCAACCCACTCTTCAGTGGCTTGACCCAATAATTGGTACTTACTTATTTGATCTACAACATCTAGTATCACACCTTTGGGAGGGCCTTTGTTAGGAGTGTCCATTGATGAATCCAAAGGCTGGGTTGTGGTGTCTACAATGGATTTGATATATGAAGTAAGGATATCCATTTTCTCTTCCAGCAACCCATTTTCTTTCTCTTTATCTTCTAATCTTGTAGCCAAAATATTTGCTAGCAACTTTGCATTATGAATGTGCCCCTACATAGTACAAGGTCCCAAATCTACTCTACTCACATTAAAGTCATTTGCAAATAGTTATTTTTATTCTTTTCTATCATGGGTTTATCTATTTCCATAAACTAATGATTCGTGACTAGATCACCATCAATCTTGACATTATCTTAGTCTTTTTTTATGGACAATCTATTTGCAGCAACCTCACAACTACATCAAACCTTGGATCCACTACCTATGTGTATTTCCTCTTTTTGGTAATAACATCTCTCATCCAAGTGGGTGATGGTAAGATAGGCTGAGAATCAACTACAGTCTTTAGCACAAAATCAAGAGAAGAAGTATGTGGAATATCCCATTCTTGTAGAGGGGGAGATGAGGAAGATCCTGCATTATGCACATTAGGTGGGGGTGTCTGGTTCTTGATGGAGAAACATTTCCCTAAGATGTTGGGGAAGGAGCCAACCCATGACCTTGATCTAACTGTATCTGTTCTTGATTCACTACACCTTCATCATAAGGTTTTAGGGGTCTTTTGACCTCAAGCTTCTTCTTAGGATGATTATTGTCACCCTCACATTGCCCTTTCAGCTTCCAGTCTTGTCTAGAATATCATCTCCACCATTTCCATCATTTGAAAAGGATTTATCTTTAATAGAAAGATTTTTGGCAGGTGACCCTTGAGAAATAGATTCCACAATGTTCTTTTGTTCAGTCATTGTTCACTCCTTTGGAGAAGAGGAACCTGCAGTATGATTAACCATTTTATATTTTAGCTACCTTGTACTCTTATCTAATACAAATGAGGATCTAACAAATATATACGTGAATTCTTTCCCAAACCATCTCAATCTAGGAAGGGTCTTGGAGCTTTCTACATAATAGCCTTCATATTTCATATCAGAATAATCATCCATGACATTTGGAAGGTCCCATCCTAGATTTAAAGTCCTCATTTGGTAAATTGTTAACCTCATCCAATCCCTCCTTCTACCCTTCTATTCATCTATGCAATCCTCCAAATAATCTTCAAGGTGAGGGTGGTGTTCATGCAACAAAGGTGGATACCGATTATCCTTCACAATACTTTTGCTATCAAAGTGTGGTCTTGTAACATACAGATGGAAATTAAATAGAAAGAATCATGTCAACATCCCTTGCATCTTCATGCTTGTTGTAGGTGTAATGAGTCAATTGCTTGGTGGAAAAGAATATCCTTTCTTATTTTAATCTTGGTACTTCTTATTGGCCTAAGATAGTTGTCTATAGATTTCTAGGAATATAATGTAATCTGTGACATATATCTAAGAAGTTTGTAGGGAGACTACTCAAAACTCCCAATCCTTATATAAGTAAATCTATCAAGTCGAATGAAGTACCTTCCAAATTGAACAATGAGATTTGTTGCATCTGTTGAAATTCTGACCTCAAGATTACCATAGATTCTCCTCATATTAAACATTAAGAAGGCATCACTAAGCCTTATGTAATCTTTGTTACTAGTCTCTTCTTGTAGTTGAGGGTAGTAGTCGTACACTTGTGTTTAATTAGTGGAGGTAGTTGCAATCTTTAAACCAAGCCATATTTTCTATCTGTTAGCCAAAAAATAGAAAAGATATGAACACATGTGAAATTGATTCTTCTTCTAGAAATTAACTACTTGATCGTAGGTGATCACTAATTATTTTGGCCCAATCAATACGTTAATCTCCAACACATATAACTAATATAAACTGGCACATCCACTCCACAAATTCAATAGAATCTACACTTCCCACCACTCTATGTAGAAGGGTAATTATATAAGAGATGTCCTCTTTGAAAAGGGCCTTGACCAAATTCTTTGGAAGTTGTGACTTCTCTTTCTTTTCTTTCTTAAGCCAAGTTGTGGCAATGGTAGCCTTACACTAGTTCTTTCCATCGACATAATACCCTCATCTAGTTTCCATGGACATGTTAGGATATTCCTCCCATACCACTAACTTAAAAGCATTGCTAATGGATTCAACATCTAATGTTATCACCACCTCACTATCCACCATTCTAACCTGGCATGATTTTGTATGATAATTCTTGATACAAGCCAATACTAAATCTGAGCACTACACGAAAAGAGGAAAACCCCCAATGTGAGTGAGTCCACTTGAAAAAGTTAGCTTAGTCATTGGCTCTCTAGGGTCATTGTTCATCCTATCCCAAAAGTCTTTCAAATCCACATGCCCTTAACTTTGTATCTCTGATTCCTACTAGTTTGTTCCCAATTATAGTAGATACATCAAAACCTTAGTACTTATATTTCATATTAGCGTGCTGAATTAACCACCAAGTTAGGTAATTGATGGCTCTTAAGGAGGTTTGATTTGTCACAAGAAGAGGATGGATGTGTGAAGGGTGACAATATGTAGTAAGATCAATATACATGAACCCATAACGATCACTCTAATATCTCTTCCAAAGGATATGAATAATACATAATACAAAATGGAAAGAGTGAAGGGCAATGAGATTATCATAGTTGTTGTGAGTTTTTGACTAGTTGACTATTGGGGAGGTGGCTCTAACCAACTCATAACATGTGGGCTCCAAACGATAATGCAAAATGAAACATCAAAGGCATATTCTAAATTGGTAAATTAGGGCATAGGATGGGTTAATTAATGTAGCTTTGTAATAAATGTTACTCATCAGGACACCAACCACACTAACAATTATTTATTAATCACCAATTCGCCACTGTCAACCAAACATTAGGTTGGTAAACCTCCTTATCCTCTTGACATTGGGTTTAACATTGTCCTATTTTTTAAAAATGAAAATATCATTATCGAAAGAAGGTTTCATTAGCAAACCTATTTATCTGTGAACATAACTCTTCACAAACCATTAGATCAAGGAATGTGCCAATTGATGGATCTCTCTTTCATCAGCAATATCAGCTATCAGCCAACTCTTTAATCAGAAAACCAAGTAGTTTATTGGTTGGAGGTTGCTCCGAGTTATGATTAAGAGACCTTTACACTGTAAATGTTCACCAAGTCCTCTTCTCTTGGTGAACTTGGGAGTTTGTGAACTCTCAAAATAGGCGATGAGAATTAAACAAGATTCCTTCATTTGCACATAATGGTTTTGCACATTAAGCTTATAGGAAGAAGTCATCACTCGATTAGCAAGTTCATGAACTAGAGAACCAACCGCCAAGGAAATGACAACAAGATAAGTTTTTTGGGGTTGGCATATTTTGATAAAGAACACATTATTACCACCTTGGCCTATTATCGCTTTATCGGTGAGTTTGCGAACAACCCAATGATAAGGTTTGTAAAAACACAAAATTTCTGACAAGAACACAAATACATTTTTACTTAGAAGATTTCACAAAGGTACAAACCCAAGTTAAGAAAAGGGTGAAAGATAAGACTTAATAAACATGAAAACCAAAACTTGGGTAATAGTCGACTCTATCTAGGGACAAGGACTAGAAAGAACGAAGAGGACATAGAGTCTCAAGTTGGCTAGAAGACTTATTCATTGGGCAAGGAGTTAGACAAACACAAGAAACCACAAAACAAATAAAACAAGGGAAAACTATGGTACAAGATGGGGAATGACCCATTTCACATATTACATTACTTCAAGTTCTGCCCATTATATGGGAGGGGGATAGGGGTTCCATCGAGATAAGACAACATAAATGCATTGTTTCCACATACCTGTGTAATAAAGGAAGGGACCCTTCCATAAAGAGTCAAACATAACATGAGATCCTCTTCATTTTCTCCTTTTATCCCATAGCAGCCCTAAATCCCCAATTACAAAATCTCTTTGCTTGGCTTTCTTGTCAAATATTTTCTTCACCTATGATAGGTGTTGAGTAATTATATCCACAACCTCTTTTCTTTGTTCTTCAACCCTATTTAAAAACATGATTCTTCTTTCTAGAGCATTTTGAAAGTGCTCATCTTTCAGGGCCTTGTGTAAATTTGTAGCTAATGGAATAGGTAATGCACTATTCATCCCATAAACCGACTCAAAAGTTGACATTCCTATAAATCTCTCATATGTGTGATCCTATCTACCCAGAGAGCATCAAAAGGTTTCTTGTACCAAATCCTTTAATTTTCATCTACTAGTTTTCTCACAATAGCAGTCATTCTCTTGTTGCTAGATTCAACCTATCCATTTCCCTATGGACAATAATATGATGAATGTGCTAAAGAAATAACATGGTAATAAAAAAATAAGGACATTTTAGAGGATGAAAAATTTGAGGTATTATCAGTTATGATTTTTAAAGGCATGCCAAATCTCACCAAGATATTCTATTTGATCAAATCACAAACAATTTTTTATGTACTCTGCTTAAGGGGTATTGCTTCCAATGACTTAGTAAATTAATCAATAACAATCAAGATGTGAGTGTGGCCTACACTTGAATGTGATTTAATAGGACCAATAAAATCAACACCACATTTTTGAAAGGGTTCGTCTATAACAACTGGCCTTAAAGGAAAAGCTGCTAACTATGGTTTACTTGTGAATAGCATACATTTCTCACATTTAGATAGCTATGAATATGCATCTTTGAACATTCTAGGCTAACAATATCCATGTCTTAGAATCTTGAATGTGGTGATAGAAGAAGAAAAGTGACCCCCACTGGCCTCATTGTGAAATAGCTTCAGGAGCCTAATCTGCTAATCCTTATCTACATTTTTTAAAAATGTACCATCAATACTCTTCTTATATAACATATTGTTCCAAATTACATACTTGGCTACTTTCATATTGATATTCCTCTTCTCTCTTTCTGAAAAATGTGATGGAAAATCACCATATGTAAAAAAGTAGGCAATGTGAGAGAACCAATCATCCTTGACTCCAACAAAAAGAACAAGAGGCAACTCTTCTGATTCAGCAACCTTGTTTTTAGCTATCAACTGACACAAATATTTGCCCATAACTAGCTTTGTTGGTTCAATATCCACATCATATTCTTGTACCTTGGCTATCCAAGGTCCCCTTCTGTTGTAGTTGATATCTTGTTGTGTTAAAATACTCTTCACTACAGAATCAGGAACAAACACTGTTGTGTGAGAGTGTAAAACATAAAATATGAATTGTTTCATTACCTTAACTACTACATAAGCATGTTTCTAATCCTGAGAATAATTCAACTTGTGCTTCTTTAGTGGGATGCTCATAAAGGCAATTGAGGACTCAAACCCCTGATCCTTCTTATGTACAAGGATAGAAGACAAGGTATGTCCAGAAGCATAATTGTAGATAATAAAATCTATATTAAATTTAGGATACATGAGAACAGGAGCATTAGCAATGGCCATATTGATGTCTATAAAGGATTTTTTTCCTATCTCAATCCATTTAAAATATTGTTTACCTTTCATCATATCTAAAATATGCCTGGTCAAATCAAAAAATTCAAGGACAAATCTTCTAAGGAAATTTACCCGCCCAAAGAAAGATCCCTCTACTTTCACGTTAACTAGCAGAGTAAGCTTCTAGATGACTTCCACACAATCCTTATTCCTTCTTTAGAGAAAATATGACCCATAATTTTACCCTCTGTAACCCCAAAATCATACTTCTTGGGGTTCAAGGAAAAACCATGTAAGCAACATCACTCCAAAACAGTCTCTAAATCTGTAAAATGATTCCTCCTTTCCTTGGAGGAAATAGTGAGGGTAGCTAGATACATGACAATGATTTTATTTTTTAAAGCACCAAAGGATAAGTCCATGCCACACTGAAAAGTAGCCCCAACATTAATTAGGCCAAAAGACATGTGATTGTAAGCAAAAGGCCCTATAGGCATAGTAAACACTATCTTATAGTGATCTTCCTTATCCAAACTCATCTTGTTGTAACCAGAAAATCCATCCAACATTGACATCATTTCTGATTGAGAAAACACCTACAGTATATGATCCATCACCAGGAGAGAGTAATTATCCTTTAGAGAGGATTGACTAAGATTTCTAATATTATCTTTTGAGTGAATCTTATTCTAGGGTTTACTGTTGACCTATTTTCCTCTGCCTAGATTCGAATAGTTCACATTCAAAGCCTCCTTGAAATCCCTTGAAATCTAGCTCTACATGCCTAAAACTTTGAGATTCCAATGTTCTACCTTGTAAAAATCCCTGAGAATTCATTTGGAGAATCCCTGCAAAAACCTAGAAAAACCCAGAAACCTACAATCTTCAAAGTTTGCCTTCGCAGGAATTTCTATCCTTATTGTTGGTTTTTGGCATGGGCATTTGTTGTCTGGATATCTAGATATTTTCTAATATCTGGACCTTAGCTAATATCCAAATATTTTTGATTATCCAGACCTTAGCTAATATCTAAATATTTTTGAATATGCGAACCTTAGCTAATATCTAAATCTTTTCCTAATATTTGAATCTTTTCTAAGTATCAGGATCTTTCAAATATACACATCCTAATGATGTCATCTTGATCCCTCTATGACGATGACATCATCAGGATATTCTGACACTGGCATATTAATTCTTAATATCTAGACTTTCCTTAATGTTTGGATCCTTCAATATACACATCCTGATGATGTCATCTAGATCCCTCTCCAAAGAAGCTCTTATGATGATGACATCATCAGGACATTAAAGGGTGGCATATTAAAGGTTAATATCCTAACATCGAATATCCATACATGTGATGGCTCTGTTGGCAAGAGACACTATATGGATTCATGGTTGTTGTCATTGATGGCAACAAAGGTCATCCCACATATCCGCAAGTCATAATGTGTCTCTACCGGAAGTCAGAATAAAGATTGTTGTGGTCCGGTGAACAAGAACAGAGCATGTGGCAAGGTCCGACAGATTGATCCGGATCTCTCAGAGGAAGTGTCTTGGTGCAGTGCAGATTTGGGGAAGTCAAGAGGACTACCTTGAGTGGTATATTCCAAGGATTTAGCCTCCGGTGATGGACAAGGAAAAAGATATGAATAGTTGAGTACCGGATTCCTGAGACACAGTCAAAACAGAGGAAGAACTGACTGACAGAGTATCAGACTACTTTCCGGATGTGTTACTGTTGATGATAAAAGTTGTGAAGGCATGAATCATGTTTGGCCGACATGATTAATGATATCTACTAGTATATGCTTGATCCGCATTGCTTGATGAGCAAGGATTCAGCCGACAGAACAAAGTTTGTAAGAAACTAGACTGTTTCGGATGCCGACTAGAAAGGTGATGAAATTACTTGTGCGGATATATATAGAGGATGGATTTAGTTGTGAAGAGTGTGAAGGAATGAATATATATGCGAATAAGTCCAGAACAGAGCAGAAGTAGCAAAAAGGATCCGGTATGTGAAAGATAGCAGAATAAAGAACAGAGGAAAGATGAAGTGCAGCAGATCAGTGTACTGAGCCTAACCGGAACTGAACTCTAGCATATGCAGATGCTTCCAATCAGTTCAAGACTGTGATTCTTATCACTTTGTAGACAGTGTGTCTTCTTGTAGGCAGTGGGCCTCTTGTGAGCAGTGTGCTCGGGCAGTGAGCCCTAATTGGCAAGTACCATTTTGTAATTTCCTATTCTTCTAACAGAGAATAATTTTGGGTTAATCACCCCGTGGTTTTCTCCCTTAACAGGGTTTCCATGTCAAAAATACTGTGTCATGTGTTTCTTATTTCATGTTAATGTTTTTATGTATGATTCAATGCTGCATCAATTAAGAAGAAAGTTCAAACAAGGGAAATAATTAGGATAACTGATTCACCCCCCCTCTCAGTTATCAACAATTGGTATCAGAGCTAAGTTCCTCCTAATAGAGCCTAACAGCTTGAGGAAGATCTGGGAGTTCAAATGGATGCATATGGTTTAAGGGAGCAACTCAAGACTGCTCTTGAGGATCTTGAACAGTCAAATTCTGAAGTCAATGAATTAAAGGAAAGACTCAAACAGGCTGATGAATTCATGAGAGAATTAAAAGACAAATTAAGTCTCTCTATGAAAAAGAGAAAGGAGCTGCTCCAACAGTTGGCAAGACAAAGTGAAGAAAGCAATACAAATGAAGAATTGACTGAGCAAACCAAGTTATGTGAAAAGTTATCAAAAGAAGTCATTATGTTAAGACATGAAATGGAATCAGGAACTATAAAGTTTACTCAAGAGATTGAAGAAAAAAGAAAGGCTGAAGACAATCTAAGACAATCTCTTAAAGAAAAATCAGAAGAATGCCACCAGATGGACAGGATTATCAGACATCTTGAATCTGATCTTGAAGATGCCAAAGATAATGAAGAAAAACTTGAGGATCAAATTGCCTCTCTCAAAAGAGACCTTCAAACAGCAAATGAATATAAAGAGATTCAAGATAAGTTCTGCTCAACTTGAAGTTCTTCTTGGAAGTCAAAAGAGGACAGATGACAAGTATGGTTTGGGATATGAGAAAGGAGAAAGCTCTGGATCCGGTCAGAAGAATCTTGGATTAGAAAATCCAAGAAGCAGGCCTAGAAAACCTCCGGTAAGACAACCAAATGCTCAAAGATATCCATCCTTCAATGGATACTGCCACAGCTGCAACCACTTTGGTCACAAAGCTAATCAGTGCAGAATGAGAATGAATCAGATTAATTCATCCTTCTCCGGACAGTGCTTCAACTGCAAAAGGTATGGACACAAATCCCATGAATGCAGAATTATGCAAGTAAACAAATCATTCAAAGGTAGATGCTTTACATGCAATAGAGTAGGTCATATGGCTAATCAATGCAGATCAAGAGGATATCAGTCAAATATGCAAAGAAATGTTATTTGCCAAATCTGCAATAGGTCCGGTCATAATGCTAAAGTCTGCAGAAATAAGAATCAGGACAAAAGAGGTCCGGTGTATAATCAGAATCAAGACAAGGGTAAACAAAAGATGAATGCGGATGAAGTTAGGAATCAGATGAGCAAGATTTGGGTGAAGAAAAGTTCAGAGAATGTAGAGGTTGGATCCGCACCAGACTCTGGTGCTGATATTTCTTCCGGAAATTAAAAAGTGAGCTCAGGCTCAGGGGGAGACTCAAAGAAAATCCTGTTCCCCCAGCCAAACAAGCGGTGCCGGATGTGGCACAAGATGCGGATTAAAGGGTTTGCAGATATGAGTCTTGAGATGCTTCAGTCAAGTTTTTAGAGGTCCGCATGGAGTTATGAAGAAGCTGTGATCGATCAAATAAGACCTGATCAGGGAGATGCTCCGGTATGACAAAGGATTACAAAAAGGTCCGGAGAGATCCGGAAGTGCACTATATTGTTCTGCGGATTGGACAGAGTGTCTGGGATGTTCTTGTAATATGTTACCTCGATTTATTCATGATTGAAAGACCCGGATGATATTCGCAGATCAGGACTAATCCGGGATACTCCAAGCTATCTAGACAAGGCAAACCGGAATAATGTAGGTGAAGCATTTATTGCAGACAGATATTAGGGTTCGCGGAGCAATATAAGGGATTTCTCAAAAGTCATTTTCTTATTTTGCACTCAAGAAGAAGCGAATAGTGGAGCTCTGCAACTAGATTCATCAAGCACACCAAGGATCTCCTGCCGAAGTCATTGCATAAAGAAATCAATCCAATCACTCCGTGCAAATCGAAGGCGCATAAGGTATTCTCCGTTTTTCATTACCTCACTGCAAATCTTTGAAGAATGGCTACTCAAAATATAGTTAAGATCTCTGATAGACCTCGCCCCTCATTCAAGAAACATCCTTACAAATCATTGGAGGTAGATCCACTAGGAGCCTTCTCTAGTGTTCCTCATGGTGTATTGCATACGGAAGATATTAGGGTTTACATCCATGCGAATCTTGAAGACTTTGGAGAATCAAAACTGATGGATATCTATCACAAACAATTGATAGATGACTCCTTTGAGATCAAACCTCAGTATAAAGCCATCCAGGACAAACACTTTGCACAGTGCATTCATTTCCCCTATTTTGAAGAAGATGAATGGGTCCGGTATGTACTAAGTAGAGTACATGACAACTTCCTATGGTTGAACAAGCCCTTCAAGATCACCAAGGACGCAATTAGGGCTGTAACCGGTCTGCACTCATCCGGTGGATTACCTGTTCTCAAATCTGTCAAAAATCAGACAGTCAGTGATGCAACCGGATCCAAGTTTGACAAGAGAGCTATGACAGTTGATGACATCATTGAACCGGATGTCAAATTTGCAGCTATGATAATTGGTTACAAAATCTATCATTCCAGTAGGGAAAATTCAGTACCGGGAACTGCAATCTACACAGCCTATCAGATGTTAAAGGAGAATGCAGACTATGACTTGTGCGAGCTTCTAGTAAACCAACTCTTTGAAAATCTGCAGAAGATTAAGAAGGACAAGAAAAACTCCTTCAAATATGGCAATCTGATCCTTTGCCTCTTCTTTTACTACATGAATGAGCTTCCCGGATCCAGTGGATGGATATGGCAGAATGACAGACCGGTTGCCATCCAAATCAGAGACTATTTGCATGAACTTGGGGATGCCAAAGCAAGAAATACAGCTCTATGGGGATACTTCAAGAACTTCCAAAGCATGATGCATGCAAGAGAAAGAATACCCCAATCCCTTGTAGAAAAGTACAAAGACACAGTATGCTTCATGGTTGAAACAGATCAGTGTCTGATGGAGGCAGTGGAGCCAAGGACTGTTTGGATCATGCCCATGGGGTATGAAGTGGATGAACAGATAGTAGAGCTGCATGTTCAACACATGCTAAGCCAGCCCAAAGATCCTAAGGCAGAAAGGTTCGGAACCTTTGAGGAACTGAGTGTAAAAATACATGTAGAACTCAGGGAACCGGAGATAAAGAGGAAGGTAAGAAAAGAAGTTGAGCATATTGCTCAAGGCCTAGGAATCTCAAAAGAGGCACTTGATGCCAGCCGGGAAAAGAGGAGGAAGGCTGAGGAAGAAGAGAAAAGTAAAGAAAGTGTTCCGGTTGAAACTCCCACCCGGACCAGATCATCAAAAAGATCTGCACCTCCCTCAACCAAAAGTTCAAAACTGGAAGTCCAGGCATCCGGTAAAAGATCCAAGACAAAAGCCACAAGGGCTTATAAAAGCCAAAAGGATGAAGAGGAAACAGAGTCAGATGAGGGAGTAAAAGAAATAAAGAAGCAGAAGAAGAAAGGATCCGGTAAACCCTCCTCAGGACAAGACAAGGATGAAATGGCAGATGTATCTGTTGAAAAGCCCACTCTGTCTCTAGAGAATGTAATCAAGTCGGTCACGGTGGATGGAAACCTTCAACCAATGACTGAATCTTATGATGACTTCAGTGAGGCTGACCAAAAGACTCTGCAGGAAGCCACAGTCAAATATCTGAACATATATAATAAGGCTTTCATTGAGATCATATCTCTTATTCCTAAAAGCCTAGAAAAGGAATTGGAAGTAAGAAAGAACAATGCTCATGCAAAAGATCTTGAGATCCGGGAGCAGATAGCTATTCAGCTATATCCTCAAATTGATCCCAAGACAATGAACATAATCTTCAAGGACTGCAAAGATGATTTCAGAAGTAAAGCCAGGATGAATCAACTCATGCTTGGTGAGACTGACAAAGTGGCCCAAGAGACAGAAGAGATCCTCCAGAAGGCCTTCAAAAGGTTCAATCTTCCTGTTGTAGAGGACTTAGGTACAGAAACAGCTGAGGACTTGGAACCCTCTGCTCTAGAAGAAGTGGCCTAAGAACAAGCTAGCATCTCTCCTCCGGTTTCCCCTACAGTCTCCGGATCTAAAGAAGAAGAGAAATTACAGGAGAAGGAAGCAGTGGTGAAAGACAAAGAGGTTGACAGTTCCAAGACTACAGAAGAAAAGAAACATCTGTCTCCGGCAAGAGACACTGCACAAACTGTTCAACAATTTTTGAGCAAAGAAACTTTAGAGATTGATGAACCGGAGCTTCTAAAAGGCCCATTCGACTTTGACTCTCTCTCTCCGGTACAAACAATGAAGATAGCTTCATTTGCAAATGCCAAGGCAAATGAAAAACTCCTGAAGTCTCATATGGAAGACTGTGAGTTGATAGAGGCTGCTTCCGGAGTACTTGTAAAGATTATGCCATCAATCTAGATAGATCCGACAGCCTCCTCTTCCGGTAATCTAAAAACCTTAGTCAGCAGTGTTGATACACATTTTGATTCTCTAGAAAAATCAGCTGAAGAAAAGGTCCGGAAGGAATTTTTGGACAAAAGATTTTCAGAAGTATTAGAATTAATCTCTAAAGATAGGAAGATTGTGAGCATTGGAATAAAGAGCTTAGAGAATGCTCTTAAGGATGGCGGTGACATCTACAAATTTTGTATATCCTGGTCAAAGGCAACAGCAGTAATTGATAAGAAAATAAAAGAGGAACAGGACAAGCTACAAAGCTTATCTCAAAGTTTTGATCCTCTCTCTTCCTCCATAATAAATCAAGAATGTCAGACTATTGCAGTCTTGAATGAAATAAAGAATCTTGAGAAGGAAAGGAAGAACATCACTAACCGGATGGGAGAACTTAGACGGATTATAATCCCTAAGTTGGAAACTATGCATGAGGCCATCAGTGATGCTCAGACCACCGCCCAAACAAAAGATCCGACAGATCTCAAGCGGGCAGAAGCTTTTGCATTTTTGTTGAGTGGTCACATTTAAATTTTGGATAGAATGAAGCAAAGTTGGGCTACAGAAATGATCCAATTGCAGACATCCTTTGCAGACATTCTTCAGTATATGTGAGTATGTAAATATGCGGCTATGTATAGAAAATTTTTGAAAATTTTGGTGTGCGGACCCTACCCTTTGCCATTGATGTCAAAGGGGGAGTGAGGAGCAGTGAAAAATGAGGAATCCAACTAAGGGGGAGTTCCGGAAATTGTATATAAAGACAAAGCATCAGCAAAGGGGGAGCATAGTGAAAACACTTAGTCATTTTTCACTAAGTGTTGCCATCAATGCCAAAGGGGGAGATTGTTGGCAAGAGACACTATATGGATTCATGGTTGTTGTCATTGATGGCAACAAAGGTCATCCCACATATCCGCAAGTCATAATGTGTCTCTACCGGAAGTCAGAATAAAGATTGTTGTGGTCCGGTGAACAAGAACAGAGCATGTGGCAAGGTCCGACAGATTGATCCGGATCTCTCAGAGGAAGTGTCTTGGTGCAGTGTGGATTTGGGGAAGTCAAGAGGACTACCTTGAGTGGTATATTCCAAGGATTTAGCCTCCGGTGATGGACAAGGAAAAAGATATGAATAGTTGAGTACCGGATTCCTGAGACACAGTCAAAACAGAGGAAGAACTGACTGACAGAGTATCAGACTACTTTCCGGATGTGTTACTGTTGATGATAAAAGTTGTGAAGGCATGAATCATGTTTGGCCGACATGATTAATGATATCTACTAGTATATGCTTGATCCGCATTGCTTGATGAGCAAGGATTCAGCCGACAGAACAAAGTTTGTAAGAAACTAGACTGTTCCGGATGTCGACTAGAAAGGTGATGAAATTACTTGTGCGGATATATATAGAGGATGGATTTAGTTGTGAAGAGTGTGAAGGAATGAATATATATGCGAATAAGTCCAGAACAGAGCAGAAGTAGCAAAAAGGATCCGGTATGTGAAAGATAGCAGAATAAAGAACAGAGGAAAGATGAAGTGCAGCAGATCAGTGTACTGAGCCTAACCGGAACTGAACTCTAGCATATGCAGATGCTTCCAATCAGTTCAAGACTGTGATTCTTATCACTTTGTAGACAGTGTGTCTTCTTGTAGGCAGTGGGCCTCTTGTGAGCAGTGTGCTCGGGCAGTGAGCCCTAATTGGCAAGTGCCATTTTGTAATTTCCTATTCTTCTAACAGAGAATAATTTTTGGTTAATCACCCCGTGGTTTTCTCTCTTAACAGGGTTTCCACGTCAAAAATACTGTGTCATGTGTTTCTTATTTCATGTTAATGTTTTTATGTATGATTCAATGCTGCATCAATTAAGAAGAAAGTTCAAATAAGGGAAATAATTAGGATAACTGATTCACCCCCCCCTCTCAGTTATCAACAGGCTTTGCTATATCGCTAGGGTAAATTTGATGGGTGCACATCTGAATGTCGGGATATTGAGACTCATATTCTTGGTTGGGATAATTTGTCCAGATATTTGCAAATGTGAAGACCTTAAGTGTAAACATGAATATCCATATGACCATTGACCACAGCTTTGACCTTGAATATATCTTCCTAGTTTTAAGGAATTTTCACATGATCCAGAAGGCAAACCTAATTAGAATTTCATTCTCTATTATTTGGTGAGCCTTATGGGGAAAATCCACACTTTGAAATTTTGATCCTGAATTCAAGACCCAGATATGCCTAAGGCAGGACTTAGGCATGCACATCTGAATATCCAGATAGGTTGCCGACCGAGGAAAATGTGTAGATTTTGCCGATATGACATAATAGAGGCAAAATTATTCAAAGGGTCAAGGAGATGAAGTAGAGCCGAGGGTCCTCCATGATCAATCTTGTTCAAATCTTACATCTTAGGTGGGAATCTAGTCCATATGGAAGTCAAATGTCCAACTCTAGCTGGTAGATTATAGTTGAGCATTTATGGTTCCAAAAGGTGGTTCAAAGTGCAAATTTCCATCAAAGATATTGGCTCAACCACTTCTTTGAGATATTTTACCTGCAATTATGTCAAGACAATCAGATTTTCTTCTAATATTTTCATTTGTAAAATATCTCTAACAGGCCCATGGGTGCATCCATTATAGTAGGTAATGACACTTCATTGTAAATGCTATATAAAGTATAAAGTGTAATGTATTCAGGTTGGATTTTTGGTCTAAAAAAACCATCTCTTTTCAATTGTAACTATGCCTCTTTGAGAATAAATATCAGATTTTTGCCTTTTCATGAATTATTCCCTGCTCTATGTAATTTATATCTGATCTCCATCTGTGAATGCCTCTTTCCTCTTGGATTTCATTTAGTTTCCTTACCTTTGCAAGTAGTTCATGATTTGTGTATGCTGGTTTGTTGTTTATTGTTATTCTATACCTACATGGTTGTTTTGAGGGCCTACCAACATTCAAACCTAGTGTATCACCTCCTTTCACTTTCAGTTCATCTCTCTTCCTCTTTTCATAAACAATGGATAGATTAGGTTTAGTCTTAGGAATAGTTGGATCTCTCATTTAGCAAAGGAACTAGCCTCTCTCTAGATATTTGATCTCCCTATAGGGTCCCACACCTGGAGATCATCTCAATGTTTCACTAGATTGTTGGAGCCCTAAAAGCCTTCAACATAGGGTGCAAATCCATGTGACAACATTTACTAGTTGTTGTAGTTTGAATTCTAAAATGCATAAGAAGTGTACAAGGGGTATCTCTTAAAAATTCTCTAAATATCCATTTATTAGTAAGATAAACACCTTGACTACAAGGGTATATGATACTTGTCTCAAAATCTATAAAATATACGTCTGTGAGGTTTCTATCTTTTTCCTTAGGTTTTATGTAAATGTTTTAGCTTTTCAAAGTTTTGGGGGGGTCATCTATACCTGCATACCATCCTTATTGGCTCTAAAACTCTACCTAGGTGACTTGTTATGTTTGTTATCTTTTGGGATTGTAGTGTTGGGTGTTCCCATTTTCCTTTGACTTTAGGCATGAGTTTTGATGCTTGCCTAATTCCGAATTCCAAATGTTATTCATTTATTCTAAGTATTTTGGAATCGTGGCATTAGGCATTTTCATTTTTCTTTGCCTCTGTAGCATGCATTCAGTGGTGACCCTAATCCCTGATCCTCGATGTTCCATAACTGCTAAGTCTTTCAGGATCATAGTGTCATGTTCTCTTGGTTCTCTTTACCTTCTAGACATGTGTTTTGTGGTAGCCCTAATCCATGATTCCTAAAATTTCATATTTGCCTAAGTCTATTAGGATCATAGATTCGGGTGATGTGGGTTCCTTATGATTCAAGTGTAAATCAATTTAGCAGAGGTCCAAATTGCTGAAGCCTGACAAGTTTACATTGTTCTCTTTGGACTTCAAAGTTCAAGAATCTCTCATTCTGATTCAAAGGTGGAGGTTGATTTAGTGATGTCCTAGTTATCGAGGCCCAATAAGTGGTGCCTTTGTTTTTTAGACTTTGGAGTTCAAGAAGGTGCTTGTCCCCATGCTTAAAATATTGTTGGATGTTCAATGATAGCCCAATTTTTGAAGCTCAATGAGTTTTTCCTTTCCTTTGTATTTGTTGGGGTTTCAAGCAGTCTTATACCCCCAATCAAAATGAGAGTTAATTTGTTGAAGGTCAATTTATCGAAGCCCGGTAGCTTTGTCCTATTGTTTGGTGCATCCTATGCAATTTTTAGAGTTGTTGGGAGCCTTCTACTCCTGATAATGAAGATGATAACTTTATAGAAGCCTAATTTGTCAGGCCCCTACAAATTTGCCTTCTCGGTGGATCTATCTTTCAGCATGTGATGGGATGCTCCAATGACCCTCTAGGCTACTATTAATGCTTATTCTAGAGCCTGATGGCATTTTAGGTGAGCTCTTCACACCTGGAGGCTACTATAGGCCCCTATTTAATAAATTTCTATACCAAAGTATGGGAAAACACTCCAAATCTATAGAGTCTTTTAGTACAACCCATGTGGGTGTGATACAATAAGCATGGGCAACTTGCAAATGTGTTGAATACTCCAAATCTACATCCAAGATACTATAGTTATTTATAATTTTATATATGCATGTTCGCAAGATGTAAAAGGGGTTAGTCATAGAACCATTTTTTGGTTTTCCCAAGACTCTATATTAGAAAAACCAGTTTGATGACCCTTACAACACCCATTGAAGAGTTTTGGTGTGTTCTTTAGTGTATCTTTCCATTCATGGTAGTTTCCTAACACCATGATGACTTCAAGATCAGATCTACTATTTTAAGAAGTCTGCATGCCTTAAGACTATCAAGGATTAGGATTTAGGTGAGATTCTTGATCTTTTCTTGATTTTGAAGCTTTCCAATCACCTGGTAACTCTACTGGCATGCATTCAGTTCTCAAGAACTAGATTTGGTTGAGCTCAAGAAAAATATTTGAATGAATCTCTTGCTTCTTTGAATGCTCTAGTATGTCAAAATATTATGGAAGTTATGTCTCTTCCCCTCCACTTGGTCAAAATGTAGTTTCTATGCCTCCCTATCATCCATATCACACGGGGAATGTTCCTAGTTTCATGCCAAATAATCCTTCTACAACAAGATATCAACATTCTCATAGTTCTTGCCTCCCTCCCACCCCTACTTAGCCTTCTTAGCATCTCGCTCATGCTTATAATTAGCTTCATGAGGCCTATTTTTCTCCAAGTCAGCATTGGTACCCTCCTAGTTAGCCCCAAGGTATTGACAACATAGGAATTAGTAGTCTTAGAGATACTTTTCTAGACATATGAATATAGTTTAAGGAGATTGATAAGTAGTAAGAATATAACTTGCAATAGGAGAATCTTTCTTATCAAACTTATCTCCACTAGCAAGAGACGGAGGCATAGGAAGGGTATGAACAAGAGCCTCTTTCTATGCAGAATATAGATAAGGAGTAGATGAGACAAGTGTTTTCCCAAATACAAAGGATGGAAACCCAATCAACCTCCTTCATTCCTAATTCTAGATAAACTTCTCTTGTGGCTATGGATCAGCCTATAGATGCTATGCCCTTAATCCTATAGTGTGTATAGGGTTATGAGTAGTCAGCTTGTGGCTACCTTAACTTTTAAATATGATATATAATCATTATTATAGTCAATTATAGGTTATTAGGTCAGTCTACGGGTTATATTTAAGTATGTAAGTTGGCCTAGGTGGCAGCTAGGACATAATTAGGTATATATAGGAGCTAGTGGTAAGTTTGTGAGGATCATATTGCAAATTGTGTTCTCCTTGGAGATATTTGGAGGTTTTTCCCTTCGAAGTGGCTTGCTATTTTCAGTTATTATCAAGTATTTGCATCATATTTCCTATTATATTATTCTATTGTTCCATTTATTTCATTACAAGTGGTATCAGAGCATGATCTTGGCACTATAAAGGCAAGAAACAAGGTGATTTTTTTAATTTTGGAGGTCATTTTGTGAAGCACATATCTCTCTTATTTTGGCGAATCATTTTAAGATTTTTAAAGGGTTTATGAAGGACACATTGAAGCGACTACAATCCTGATTTCAAAGAAATGTGAGTATAAATGAGAGCTATAGTAGAATAAGGGTTTCTACCATTATTTCTTGTGAAGCACATATATCTCTCATCTTGGCAAATATTTTCAATATTTTTAAAGGGTTTCTCAAGGACATATTGAAACGTCTAAAGCCTAGATTAAAGAGTAATTGATGTATAATTAAGAGATTTATTGCATATATAGTGTTTAAACTAATTTCATTCTCAAGGCTACACATTAACAAACTTCTTAGAGATTTTTTCAAGGAAGTGAGATCTAGGCACTAGTAAGTTACCGTAAAAGTTTTAGATTTATTGGATTTGTTTTCTGTGATTTATTCCAATATTATTTTTTCCAATCATGATAGGTCCTTCAACAAGAGGCAAAAAGAATGTTGCCACGCTTGGAAAAATTCCAACAAAGGAGGATGTGGAAAATGAGGATGTTGTTCAGAACAAAAATGAAAATATACTTGAACTCATTTAGAAAGAAAGAAACAAGATGGAGGAAAACTTGTCCATTATGTCCAAACAAATGAAAGGGTTGGCTAAGTCAATGATGGAGACACTTTTCGATGGAAATTATCCTAGAATTTCCAAACATAAGGATTCACACCACTAGAATTGGGAGGAAGAGGAGTCTCCTAAAGGGAAGGGAGTTTTTAGGTTTGAATCAGATCTCAAGATGGATCATCACACCACTCATTCTATGGCTAGGAATTTCACACCAAAGTTGGATATGTGAAATTTTGATGGCCAAGATCCTACCAATTGATTGTCAAATGGAGAAACTCTTTGATGTTCACCATGTTCGATGTTAGCAAAAGGTCGCAGTTGCTTCTTTATACTTAGAACTTGACCAATTCATTTGGTATTGTTGCTTATGTGAATAAAAGTAAAAGAAGGGATGCATTGTCACATGGTCCATTTTCTAAGAAGAACACACTACACATTACAGTGATAATCTTATGGATATCTACTTCAATTAGATTACCAAATTAAGGAAAATAGGTACGGTCAAGGATTACATTCATCAATTCCACACTTTTTCTATAAGAGTGGAAAATGTGGGAACAAAAATTTGTTGGAGTTATTCATTGGTGGCTTAAAGGATCACATCAAATATGAGGTATGCATGTTCTATAAAATTCTATCTCTGAAGCAATGATTATGGCAAGGCAAGTAGAGGAAAACTTTTTGGCTAATAGAAGGGAGGAATCACGTAGCAACAAAGATGACAAGGCTCTTGCATCATTATTTCCTCATCCTATTAGGTTGACACCTCAAAAAATGGAAGAGAAAAATGATAAAGGGTTATGTTTCAACTGTGATGGAAAATATGGTAAAGGAAATAAATGTTATAAGAAGTTGTTCTACATTGAGGCTACCTATGATGAAGAAAAGGATGAAGAAGAGCCACTGGTGGTGGTAAAGGACTCTGAAGATGTCCAACCAACTATCTCTTGTCATGTACTATCAGGTAACCCACAAATAGTCAAGGTAAGGGGTTTCCTTAAACAACAAATGGTAACAATATTGCTTGACTCAGGGAGTACACATAACTTCATCAACAAGCACCTAGAGAAAATTTAATTTGTTTTCTCTACCCTACCCTCGAATTCTAGGTTATGATTGCAGATGGTGGTACAGTCAATTGTTTAGGGAAATTCCATAGTATTAAACTTGCCATGGGAGACTACATGATAGATAGCCCTATGTTTGCTATACCCATGGCTGGAGCAAACATTATTTTGGGAGTTCAATGGCTTACTACCTTGGGCATAATTGAGATGAATTTCTAGGGACTATTCATGCACTTCTACTCAAAGGGTAAAAAATATGAGCTAAGGGGTTTACATCCATAGAGTTCAGAACTAGTAAGTGCACACCAAATGTCGCTAAAAAGGGATGTGGATAAAGGTATGGCTCAATTATTATCAATGGAAGTGCAATAGCAAAAGATTCTTGCATCACCTTGGAGGCAAGCAGTTATGATTTTCAATCACAAGTGGGCACCTAATTTGTATGGGTCTCATAAAGGTTCAAAATGAGGTTACCTAAGTAAAAAAGGATACAACCTTTCTACCATGTCTCTAGTCAGGAGAATGTTAATGGACTTAAAGTTCCATCCAAGACAGTGTTACTAGAGCTTGATGAAGAAGGAAGAATCATTATGGGACCTCATATAGTTTGCCTCTTCTAGTAGAAGAAATGACAAATTGAAGACACCACAAGGAGTGATGAAGATTTTATTCAAAAACATCCGCACTTGATCAATGTTGAGGACAACGCTTCTCTGAAGAGGGGGACATGCTACACCTGTAATCCTATAGTGTGTATAGGGTTATGGGTAGTTGGCTTGTGGCTACCTTAACTCTAAATTATGATATATAATAATTATTATAGTCAATTATAGGTTATTAGGCTGGCCTAGGGGTTATATTTAAGTATGTAAGTTAGCTTGGGTGGTAGCCAGAGCATAATTACCTGTATATATAGGAGCTAGTGGTAAGTTTGTAAGGATCATATTGTGAATTGTGTTCTCATTAGAGATATTTGGAGGTTTACCCCCTCAAACTGGCTAGTTATTTTTAGTTATTATGAAGTATTTACAACATATTTCCTATTATATTGTTCTATTGTGCAAGTTATTTCATTATAGTAGAAAAGAAAGCTTCTAGATTCAAAATCCCAAGTTTCGGGTAGGGAAATCCTTTTGAACCTTCAAGGCAACCTCCTCGCTTCAAAATTTGAATTTTTAGAGGTCCTCATCCTTTCCAAGAGCCTATCCCTATGCAAATATAGTCTATTATTTTTTAGGAACAACCCTCGCAAAAGCCTAACATTCCTCAAGCAACTCAACAAACCCCTCAAAACCCTATACCAAATCAACTTTCTTGTCCTAACACTATTTCACTTTTCAAAGGTGGACTGGTCACTTGGCAAGAAAAAAGTAATGAGCAAGAGAGAGAGGTGTTTGAGACAAAAGGAAAATGGATTTCTATTTGTGAGCCCTCATGTGCTATGAAACTTTAAGAATTAGACATGTTGCAAGAAGAGAATGAGATTGATCAAATAGAGTAGTAGGATGCTGAGAAAAAGGGTCATGATGAAAGTGAGGATTTGGTACTATTGTTTGAGAAACTACCTTACTTTATTGGAAAAGAAGACGAGAGCATACCAATGCCTACATTAGCAAATGTTTTGAAGGAGTAGGAGGAGATTAGAGAGCTTGATGAGTCCTTAAGGACAAATATGGGAATGAAAGCTCCACATCTCATCAAGAGGAATAAGTTGGAAAGGAAATTATCTCGAAGGCTACGAGAAATGATGGCATTGATCTATTGATGATATTCCATAGTTTTTTGATGATAGTCATGAGGATATTGAGCATGATGGAGAACAAATTGAAGATTTGTTCTTGATTATCTAGCAAGGATATCATTCTTGATGACAAAGACTGTACCATTGAGCACTTTCAAGGCTTCTTCTCAGAGCCTATTCAGATGACCACCATGAGTAGAATGAATATGAAGTGGAAGTGGCCATGTTTCTAGATGAGTCACAGGAGCCAAAGTGTCCCAACTAGCATGGTATTAAATAATTAGAGAAAAAATGTGAAGTTGGCACTAATTGTTGAACATTGTCATTTCAGAAGGATGTCCTATTGGGCATCTAGCCTAGTTGGAGATCAACAAAAAGAAGTCACAACATGTCATGCTTACTCTTGAGCATGAAGTTGAGCATTACGAAGGGCGAAATTATCCCACCTATCAATTTCAAGGCATCTACTTCCACAATCAACTCAAGTGGGTAGGTGAGTTTTTTTTCATCCTTGGGGAAGCATTTGGCATGAATTTGTTGAATGCCTGCCCTTTCCCCACCTCTTGTTGGATGCCAACAAGCATGGAAAGCATTCTAAGTTAGTTAGAAAAGGTAGTTATTTTGAAAAAATAGTCAATAGATTTGTTTGAGTCAATTTCTTAGTGGTTAGTTTAGTTTAGGCTAGTTTAGTTTGTCTCCTTTTCCTCCAAGTGTTGTTGCACATGCAACATTCTCATTAGGAGAATGTATACATTCTATTATATTTTAGGTGTTCTATGTTTGTCTTGTGTTGTTTTCTATTTGGGGCAATTTCAGTTGTTTGGTTAGTTGTTTCAAGCTCTTCATGACTCATATGCCTAGTGGATTACTTAAGGCCACTGGTTTTTAATGTTTAGTAGGCAAAAATTCCCTAGAGTTCATCAAAATTATTTCTCAAAATCCATAAAATCTAAGTCTAAGAGGTTTCTTTCTTTTTCCTTAGGTTTTATGACTTTTTCAGTTTTTTGAAGTTTCAGGGTCATCCATACCTGCATACCATTCTTATCGGCTCTAAAACTCTTCGTAGATGTCTTGTTATTTTTCCCTGTCTTTTGATATCATGGTGTTGGGCATTCCTGTTTTCCCTTGACTTTAGATATGGGTTCCTATGCTTGCTTGATTCTTGATTCCTATTTTGTTCATTTCTTCTAAGTCTTTGAGGATCGTAACGTCAAGCATTTTCATTTTTCTTTGCCTCCATAGCATGCATTCAGTGGTGTCCCTGATTCTTGATCCTTGGCATTCCATATCTGTTAAGCCTTTTAGGATCACAACATCAGGTGTTTTTAGTTCTCTTTACCTTTCAGGCATGTGCTTTTCGTAGCCCTGATCTCTGATTCCTAACATTTCATATTTTCCTAAGTCTTTTGAGATCATGAAGTCAGGTGTTGTTGATTCCTCATGATTCAAGTAGAAATAAATTTAGAGGAGGACCAAATTGTCGAAGCTTTATGGTTTTACCTTATTTTCTTCAGACTTCAGAGTTTAGGGAATCTCTCATTTGGATTCAAAGCTGCAGGATGATTTAGTGATGGCTTGATTGTCGAGGCCCAATAAGTGGTACCTTTATTTTTTAGACATCAGATTTTGGGAAGGTTCTTGTCCCCATTCACAAAAGGTTGTTGGATGTTCAATAATGGGCCAACTATTGAAGCCCAATGAGTTTTGCCTTTCCTTGGTATTTTTTAGGGTTTTCAGTGAGTCTCATACTCCTAATCTAAATGAGAGTTAATCTGTGAAATGCTGATCTACCAAAGCTTGGTAGCTTGGTCCTCTTCTTTGGTGCATCGTATTCACTTGTTAGATTTATGGAGAGTCTTCTTCTCTTGATAATGAAGAGGAATACTTTGGGGAAGCCTGATTTGTTGGGGCCTGACAAATTTTTATTCTCGGTGGATTATTCTTTCAACACACAATGGGGCGCTTCAATGACCCTTTGGGCTACCATTAATGCTCATACTAGAGCCTAATGACATGGTAGGTGATCTCTTCATGCCCCAAGGCTATTTTAAACCCCTATTTAATGAATTTTTGTACCAAAGTATGGTCAAACACTTCAAATCTTCATAGTGTTCTGGTACAACCCATGTGCGTGTGATGCAAGAGGCATGGGTGACCTAAAATGTGTTGACTGTACTCTAAATCTATGTCCAAACTAATATAGTGATTTATAATGCTATATATGCATGTTCTCAATATGTAAAAGGGGTTGGTCACACAACTATTTTGTGGTGTATCCAAGACTTTGTATTAGTTGTATTTTTCCCTTTGATCAATATAACAACTGATTTTGTACCTTCTCATATTCTTTACACTATGTAATACCAAGATTTTGACTTTCTATCTTGTGAATGATCATTTCCTAGTAGTTTCAACTCATTTTATTTACCTCTGCAAATATTTCCATGAGATGTCTACATCCATCATTCATTTGAGATTATTATGTGCATGTAGGGCTGATATAGAGGTTCTTCAACCTATTTGGTGAATCATCATATATTTTTTCAATCATTCTCCTTCTATCCATTTTCCTCAGAAGTTTAGTCTTAGTTTATCTATCTAGGATTTAGTCTTAAAGATGAACCAACCTTCTTTGGACATCTGATCTAAATCAGCAAGGTCCCACAACTTGAGATCATTCCCATTGTGTCATTGAAACATTTGAACTAGGTTCAAAGAAGGGTGCAGTTTCAAGTGATAACAATACTTGATACCCCATTGTCTTTAGGTTGTATGAAATGAGTCTAAAAGACAATTGGCATTCCTTTCTTGCTACCCCACTTATCCCACAAGAAGTTCCTATTTAATTAATCATGTTAATTATAGTAGGATTTCGAAGTGGCCAAATAGGAGAAAATGTAAACATAACTCAACATTATGATTTTGTTGGCTACTTAAATTCAACTATCTAGGGAAAGGAATTATCTATTTGTCTAGGACATCAATTTACCTTTGATAATACTAAGAAACCACTTCAATATCTCATGAAAGTA